>JAWWEV010000001.1:102076127-102092396 GCA_035583235.1 Hafferia zeledoni | reverse complement strand
TGGACGTGGCACTGAGTGCCATGATCTAGTAAATGGACTGGAGTTGGACCAAGGGTTGGACTTGATGATCTTGGAGGCCTTTTCCAAACTAATCAATTCTATGATTCTATGATTCCACCATTTAAATGGGAAGTGCCTTTTAGGAAGAGCTAACAGAGAAGATGCTGGGACTGTGGGAAGAGGCTGGCGCACAGATTTTTAATCAGAGGGAGGAGAGGAGAATAATTTCATCACTAGTCCTGTTTAGCACCAAATCGTAAGGGTAACTGGTAAGTTGGGAAAATACTAAGGAGTTGTGGATACAGAGTCCGGTTTAACCAACACTTATGGTTTCAGGCAAATTCCAAATCTGCAGCCAGGTGAGGTATCTGTGTTATTGGGTAAAAAATGTGACACAGTGTATCTAGAAAGATGGCTGAAATGTAGGTAGAGTAAGGAACTCTACCATGGACAGCATGTAGTTGCTTAAGGAAACGAGCACTGTGATCCTGAAAGCTTTATCAGTAGATAGTTAGTGAGCCATGATCCCTGGGCTACAACAGGCATTAGAGGTAAGCTGATGGAAGAGGGAGTTTTCCTTCTGGCTGAATGAAGAAGAAATTGAGGACTTTTTTCCTTATGGAGTCTGAACTGGAGAACAGTACTGCAGCCACAAGGAACGGGGCACAGAGTGTCTCCCAGAGAAGGGCAGGAACATCTTCAAGCACCAGCCGTGAAAGTTGGGGAACTGCACAGACAAAGCCATGTGCAGAGAAGGAAAGGGGTCGCCAAGAGAAGATGGGCAATGAACTGGGAGAGGAACCAAAGTGGGGACGGCCTGAAAGTTCTCCTCCAGGCACTGGCTGCAGAGGCTGACTCAGACCTGAGGAGTGAGGAAACTGTCTCTGTTTAGTTCAGTCATACTCAGGGGAAAGGACATGATTTTGATAATTAATATACTTTCTTAAGAAATCACTGACTACTGATAACTTTCCAAGAGAAACAGATGGGACACACATTAAACAACAAAAGTTAATGTTACAGCATTAAAAACTTAGTAAAGCCTGTACATTTTAGCAACACTTACAGTATTGGCTTCTGTGTTTTCTAGACATCTTTGATGCCACAGCTTCTGAAAGTACCTGAGCACTGGCTGCCATGATAACAGACAGACTGTTAGGCAGCATGACAGGAATCAAGGTGTCAGATTTTAGTTTGTATGAATTGGCATATTTCTATGCAAATTAATAGAGATGCACAACTTTGCACCCCTTGAAGATGTTGCCCATTAGTTTTTGGTTTTAAACAGAAAGAACTATGGTCTTGTATGAAAAAATGTCAAACATGGGCTTTTCACTTATTGCCTTCTAGTATTTTAGAATACTATCGTAAGGAAAAAGTGTTTTATAGAATAACTGAGATTATTTATGTATTTTAGCATTAAAGATTGAGACAGTAGTAGGAAATGTCTTTCTATAGTAATCAAAGTAAGTATCTTAAGTCTTAAAGGATTAAAAACCCCATGAAAGATAGCATGCAAGTCCAACTGTGCAGTGAAGTTCCTCTGTTTGTCATAATAGAAACATTTTTAAACTTATCTGAGTGCAGAGATCCCTTTTAACAGTGCAAGGTGCTAATTAGGGAAACCATAGGGACCCTTTTTTCTCTGTGAGTTTCTCACTGAAGAATTATATTTCTAGAACCAAATTTTTTTTCGAAATTTGTTGGCATCTTCCTGAGGATACTGATGCTTTGCTGAATTTACTTTGATGTTGAGCCAAAAAGAAATATGGTCCATGAAGAAGCATACTATTTTAGAGTGTGCAACTCAGCACTACCATACTTGTCCATACCTTAGTGACTGAATATAAAACCTTTTTTTAAAAAAACTTGCTTTGTTCCTCACACATAGCTTTCCCCTATGTCAAGAATCAAGACAGTCTGAAACAGAATGACCCAATAAAGCAAAAAAAGGTATGCAAACACTGAGCACTTCTCATGGGTCTTATGAGAAAGACTGTGAAATTCTTAAAAAATGCATATATTTTATATTTCATGGATTTGTGTGTGGAAAATTTAGCTGACATACAAGTAAGCTAAAATACTAGACACAAGGCAGTTTTTGTTCCCCAAGACATAAAAACATATTGAATATGGGAGCATATGTGTCATAGGTCTTTCTACCTGACTAGTTCAATATTATTTTTCTAGAAAAATTTTAGGATAATGTATTAAAGAATTGATATCTGCCTACCAAATTTCTACCCTATTTCAAAGTAATCTGATACAATGGCTTAGCACACCCCATAATACCTGTATTTCACAGGAAATAAACTGGCAGGGTGGCATAAATTAGAACCAAGACCTCTTTGAAATGCCAGTGAACTGTTTTTTTTATCCAGATCAGTGGAACAGTCTAATTAATTTGGCAGAATTCTTGTGTCCTCGATTACAACATCTGCTCTGCTGTGGAATGATCCAGCACAACCATCTGTCTTTCACCATGCAAAGCAAGTGGCTGAGGGAAGATTTAATATTTTTCGACAGCAAAGGATAGAAATGAACACAATATCAAATTTAAGCCATGTTCTTCATACCGTCAAGGTTAACTACTGGAGTTATGCATAGAGCATCATATTGGATTGAGGAAAGGTGGTTTGTGCCAGAGCGTCATTAGAGAAGGACGAGCAGCAAATGCATTCTATTGCAGCTCACAGGGTTTATTACAATTTTGGTCTTGACTAGATAATCAGCATCAATCCCAGTATTATGGCCCAGGCATTCCTTATGAAGGCTCTCTCAGGCAGAATATAATGCTATTCTAAATGTAGTCTTCACTGTGAAATTTGCCAGCAGCTCAATATCAATGAAAACAGTGGGGGAAAAACCCTTCCTTCTCCCCATCACAACAGCCATGCCAGCAAAACCCACAGTGTATAGCTAATTATGCTGGCAGAAAAGTACTTCTGTCAGCTTAAGCAACCTAGTTCTGAGAGACAATTTTACCTGTACCAATATAAGAGGGTTCTCCTGTGGCTGCCAGGGTTGCATTTCCCAGCAGAGCTTCATGTCCAGTGGACAGGACATGCCTGATAGATGTGCCATTCATAGCTGTGTCCTTCTACGGCAGGCTTTGTTTTGGCTCACTTGTCTCCAGGAATGGGTGATCAGGCATAGTAGTGTTTAATGCAGTTTAACAGCCCATGTCATAACGAACATATGTGCTTAGTTCTTCTTTTAGAGGCCCAAATCCTGCTTTTCAGGAGTTACAAAGATGTAACACTTCCAGTGGGAAAGTGTTGTTTGTAATCTCTCTGGAACATTTTTATTGTAAAATTACTGATGCAAAATACTTCTCTGACTGAGCTGAGAACTTTTGCAATCTGTAGTGCTAACGTGGGGTGGATCCATTCATTTCACTGATAAAAAGTGTTGACTGTTCAAAGGGCAGCAGCATCACAGATAGGCGTTCTGCAATCATTTAGTGACTTGCAGCTCCAGTCTGGCTCTGGATGTGTAAAATGCATTAGCCATATGGAAACTGCATCTCATTCTGCCTGTCCACTAAGTGGCTTTAGCAATAGAGCTTACCATTTGTAACAGTGTCTTTTTACAATGTGAGACTGGTGAAGGCACTGTGCTATAATGCCACAAGAGGTAAATTTGGGTAAAGAGGTAAAGAGTAAGAAATCCAGCATTGTTCACTGATGTGTCTGTACCTACCATATAGTGCTGATAAGGTAGGACAGTCCATGGCCTGCTTTGTCCCTAGATTCAGTATTGCAACCAGTTCTACAGGAAGATAGATCCTATATTCTCTTCTGATCTTTCTCCTGTCACATTCAACTTGCAGCAGTGCTAAGTTTTATCTATGTAGTTCATCGGACTTTTTCCATGCATCTTATTTTCTTTCCTCTTCTTTCACAGTGGTGCCTCTCTGTTTCTGCGGGGTACCTTCTGCGTCTGTGGTGGCTGTCTGTTGTGGGGATGCAATCTGCAATGGTGTGGTGATCCTCCTGGTCCTGGAGTTTATTCCATTACCTAGGAGAAAATGTGCTCCCTGCTTCCCCTGACCACGTAGTCCCCTGATAGCCCGAGAAGGACACACAGAAACCACCAGAGAGGGAGGAGAAGAGAGAGAGTTTATTGCTGGTCAGGGGTTTATATGGACCCTGGAGGGATCCAAACCCCACCAATAGGAAACAAGAGGGAGTTTGGCTCTGGGCCAATGGGAGTAAGGGGATTTACATTCAATAGGAGGGGGGGTCAGGTAACATGCATGTCGAAACCTTCCTCCAGATCCCTGAGATAACAGGGTACCTCAAGGTATTCTGAGAAGGAGAAGTAGTGACTTTGCAAAAAGACATTTTAACAATAATTTTGTACATTTAAACAAAATTAAAAAACATTAGTTGTTAAAGCATTATCAGCGGCTTGTTGATTTTTTTCACAAATCCATTTCTGGCAGGACTTTCTCCATTCCAGATATTTTAAACCAATTCCTACACCTCTCTGTATTTTAGTCCCTTATGTTGTGAGGTTTCTTCAGTTTTGTGTGGGTTTTGGAGTTTTTATTTACTTGTTTGGCTTCTTAAGAGTGCTAGTGGCTTTCCTCAGTGGATGCAGGGGAAGCAACACAAGAAGATGAATGCAGCCGCCTGCCATGGTGTGTTCACTGAAAGCCACTGGGTTTATTTACTGTTCAATCACCCACTTTCATGCATGTTGGCTCCAAAGCAGCAGTTCTGTTTGCCAGTTGCTGCTGCCCAGACTAAAGAGGGAGACATTAACTGGCATATACTGTACCTTCCTAATCACATTATAGACATCATCCAAAGCCCATTGAATGCAGCTCGTACTAACTTCACTTGTCTTCAGGGAACATGGCAAGATTTTCACACTCAAAAGCAAGAGATGGTGTACATATAATTCCTACATACTGAACCTCACTTTTCTCCTCTTCCCAAAATGAGGGAGAGAGACCCTGCAGACCTTGCTGCTTGTTAAAGCTGTGAGTTAACATTCTGTGGTAATTTGTTTGGCCTGAAAGGTAGCTGAAGTAAATGTGTTAGTGGGAACATGCTCCTTTTATTCCCTTCCTCCCTAATGCCTATGTAAAGCTGTGGTTTGTACAGACTTTAATTAGAAAAGAGGAATTTTGCATGCTCTCCAGCTGGGCTTTCTTGGACTTAATTGTCATTTTAGCTTTTATTTTTATTGAATTTGTAGCAAAACAAATTGGTGTAATCCTCCAAACCAAAATAGATATAATCCTCCAAGCCAGCAGGGAATGTACTAATGGAAAGAGAGTTATGATAAAAATAACCCACTTCACCCTGGCAAATATCTCCATCATTCAACAGAAGCTACCTGCTGTCTTGAAGCCAAAATCCCTTATTTCCACAGCATTATTTTGATTTCTTGAATTTCAGGGTTTTCTAAAACTGATTGACTTACGCATTTTATCTTTTTTCTTTATTTTTAGAAAAGGTGATAATACTGGTTTCAGTCCAGACTTCAGGGTCATTGCTGTTTTATTCATTCTCAGTTAATAAAAATCCCCCTTCTCCGAGATGATCATTGGTCTTGAACATCAGGCTACCTCTGCACAAGCATCTGATGTCTGCATCAGTGGCCCATCTGGCAAGATTGAATGGGCTTCATTAAGGAACATCATCTGACAGGTGACATGCCAAAGCCATGACACACAGATTACTTGTGGCTGATGTCAATCCTTTACACTGCCAGTTCAAATACACATTCTCCTCAGGATGAGGGGGATGCACATTGACATCTGGCATATGGCAACAAAGCTTCTGCAGTTCCAAGAAAGGAAAAGCGAAAACCTGTATGTCAGCTATGGTAGAGGTGAATCAGAAATAATGGGAGAAGATATTGTAGCACTGACAAAAAGGGAAAGAACTTGTCTTTCTAGTGTGGATGAGACACATTGGCACAGTGGGTAAGATCTTTCTTAAGAAAACTTTCCCCTACATAGAGGCTTAGGAATAATTTAGACATCTGGGACCCATGCAACTTTCCAAACCACCCCAAATATACTTCTTATGCCCCTTTGAGTCATGGCTGTACACACACACACACTCATACACACACACTGTTGTACATCTATCTGCCTTACAGTTGCGGGTGTCTGATGGCCCAAGTTCATGTGAAGAGTGTACTCTTCCAACAGCCCAAAGACTGTACACTGATCTTCTGGGTGTGGGATCTGAGCCTACTTTGGTTAAGGATGACCTTAGTCATAGTATCACATGACTGGGGAAATCCTGCAGTCATTAGGGCAATTATGTGAGAGATCATTGCTAACACAGATTTATTCTCAGGTAGTCACTCCCCTCTCATCTGCTCTGAATTCTGAGAACCAGCAGTCACAGACAGTGACCTGGGCGTATGTTCATAGTTACATTAGACATGAAGCCCTTCAGTGTCACTAGAGAGATATCAGCTCTCCAAACTGATGGTAAGTGTCAGGATCACCTACAGTAAGGCTATATCCTAAATTCTAGGTATTGTACTACCTGGTGCCACTACCAAGTTAGGAATGGATGAGATCTGAATTTGCGTTTAGAACGGCCAATATTTTCTTTACAGTCCCACAGAACTAGTAAGAACCAAAGGCACACACTATTAGTACTAGTGCTGATTGCATCTTGGACATCACAGGTGAAGGAGTCCAGCTCATTGTTAGAGCTGAAAGACAAAATGTTGGAAGAGTGAATAGCTTCTGCCCTGTGATCAGTCCAGAGGCTCTGCTTCATCCTTACACCAAAAGGAAAGATTAAAGATAGGATGAGAATGATGGCCAGAAAAAGGTGGAAGAGTAACATTGATGCTGGACCCTGTAGAGTCTGTAGGCCTACTACAAGAACTGCTGCCGGCAGTGCTAATGAGGTGTTCAGCATTAAAAAGTGTTTAGAGGTAAGGCAGTGACAGGTGTCAAAGTTAGAGTTTAAGCTACCATGAAGCGATGACATACATTTGTTGACCAATCATCAAAATCTTGGTCTGTTTGGAAGGGATTATTTCCAGAACAACAAATTACTTATAGTTAGATATCTGGTGGAGAAGTCATACCCAATGCTCGAGTCAGACAATGTTTGAATTAGAGCTTAGATTAGTTTAGCATTACGAACCACAGGGCCAGAAATTTTTGATAGATTTTGAAAGGCCTACAGAGCTACAGTGATGTCAGGCAATGAAAAACAACCAACCTTCGGTTGACTCCAAGATGCGCTATGGCCAACACTGGAGCTGTGGCTACATCACTGTCCCCACTGAGCTTCTGGGCAGTAAAAGTCTGAAGAATGAGGCTCTTTGGCAGATCATGCCAATGTGATTGAATGACTTAGGTTTTTGGAGTTGGCAGTCACTGGTCTCTAATATTAAAGGTAGATTTTGATTTGAGAATAGATTGGGTTTTGGGTTACAGTAACTTAAAAGCAAAGTTTGCAGCTCGATTAGCATGGAAAATGAAAGGTTAGTGACACTAGGATGAGGTGTGGTAAGGGTGAATTAAATAGAACTAACGGGAGTCACTGGAGTGTTAAAGACAGGTCATAGAAGGCGTTTAAGAGGGCATGTAGTGATAAAAGGGCTCAGGCACCAGACTTATCACTGGGTTTTCCAGTGACAGAAGAAAAGAGGTTTGTGTTAGGTTACTTTAATGAAAGGTCAGGCTCATATCTTTACATCTAAAGTTGGGAGTAAAAGGAGATTCTTTTATGGCAAAGACAGAATGTCTGGCTGCAATAAAATTTTATTATATAATGGTACTTTCACTTTTTGCACGCATTGCTAGACTCTGATGTTAGAGGAAGGGTTAGATTTAGCTTTGAAAGCAAAGGCTTAGGACAGCAGAAATTGAAGAATAGAGTTTATAGCTTGCTCCCAAGAGAAATGATCAAGTGTAGTGAGATTCTTTCAGGGTGAATGATTTCATTGCAGGAAGTTGTTAGGTTTTGGGAGAACAAGGGTACCTGGCATGGCAGATATTGGCAGAAGAGAATGACATTGGCTTAGCATGGAAGATAGTCACTGGAGTGTAAAGGAAAGGTTTGGTTAGGGTGAAGACTTGACAGAAGGTTGCTGTCAGCAGGGGAATCATAAAATACAAAGTTGAGTGCTAAATGACAGTGAAATAAATAAACATCCAGAGTCTGCTAGAGGCAACTGGGATAAAATGAGCACCAGTTGCAGTGGGATCTACTGGTATAGAAATACTTCTGCAGCTGTTGGATTCACTAGACTGTGCTTTTAAAGTTTCAATATTTGAAAAAAGGTTAGGATTCGGTTTTATTATTGTTAGGGATCCCTAAAGCATTCACTGTGATATATTATATATAGGCTTAAAAGCCTAAAAGACTAAAAAGCAAGTTGGTCCAGTGTGTGCTGAGTCTGTTTAAGGTTCAAAGAAAAAGGGGGGGGGCGGTCCTTCAGGGAATTTTTCTCTCCCTACCACACGAAGGTTTGGGAATTGAAGTGCCAGGACTGAGAACAAAGGAGTGGCTGATGACTCTAGATTCCAACTTAATGGTGGGGTGGAGGTGAGGAACAAACCCCCAGCACCTGCGAGGGGGAGAGGTTTTTTTCTGTGTGGTGGTTTGACTTAATTTTGGGGCAGCTGGTGTGACTGGAAGCCACTGTTTTGCTAGGCTGGTGAAAGCTCCTTCTGGCTCTGCTCTTCGCCTTCCCCTGTCCATCTCTGGGCACCCTGAGCTTCAGAGACAGAGAGAGGAGAGAGAGGAGGGTCACAGCTGCCTCGGGATATGCTGCAGACTTTCTTTCCTGGGGACCAACTTTGGCTGCAAGGAGATTTCTGGGAACTATCACCACCTCTCAACTTCCAGGTTTCCTTCTTTGGAAAAAAGGACAAGGAGGGAGTCTGCTCTGCCCCACAGAAAAGACTCCATCCTGCTTCCACCTGAGTCATACAGCCCTTTTTCTCTGCCTTGCTGGGAAAACCCACCTCGCAGCCCGATGAGCTGCGACACTGCCACCTGCTATCCGTAAATATAATTGCACCGGGAGGAATTACAGGCTTTGAGTGTTGTTTTTTGGTGCTGGGGGGGAAGTTTGCTCTGTTCCGTTCATGCTTATATCTATCTATATCTATATCTATATCTATATCTATCTATCTCTATATATATGGTAGCTAAGAACAGTTATTCTTCTTATATACATTTTCTAATTAAAGCTCTTTCTAAATTTAAAAGGGGTGTAATGTTAGTTATTGAGAAGAAGTTCCCTTCTCTAGTTTAAATACAGACTTTGGTTTCCTTTAAACTAGGACATCAGTCCTCACACTACACAAAGGCTGTAATCCCAAACAAAACCTACCCTCAGTCTAACTCTGGAACCCTGTTAGCTAACCTACATGACCTCTTCCAATCCTTATCCTAATTCTGACTGGAGTCTAAAGAACTCGTTAGATCTTTACCCAGGTGTTGTAGTTTTGATGTAAATTCTCTCCCTGCCACTAACTCTCCATGCCATTAGTTAACAAAAGAAGTAGTTAACTACTACCAATCCCTTCTTGATCTGGTGGGGGCAGACTGGGGGAAGGTGAGGCAAGGAATGGGTTTGCACTGTCTCTTTTGTTTTACTGGTGGGGCATCACACAGCTCTGGGGGAAGGTTGGAGCTGCATGTGCCGGCTGTCAGAGAGAAACCTTTTCTCCTGCTCCTCGCTGCTCCTGTGGAGTAAGCTAGTTTTTTTTCTTGCCACTGCTGTTTCTCCTGGTTTCAGCATTGGGGCCCTGGTCGTCGCTCCGGCCTCACCGTAGCCCGCAGTGTCACAGTTGCCCACCCCACCACGGCAGAGACTCGAGAAAGAGGAGTCACAGCTGCCTTTTGGGACACTGCAGCACTCCACTCCCAGCTTTCCTTATTCGTTTGGGACAAGGGAGAAGGAGAGAGAGAGAATTCATCTGAGTGCTCACCGCTCATCTCTGCCTCGCTGGGAAAAGACTGAGAATTCACCCTGCAGCCAGTCAAGGTGTGGCACTGTCACTGTCCATAAATATAGCTGCCCCAGGAGGAGCCTATGGTTTTGGGGGTTGTTCTCTTTTATTTTTACTTGTGGTGTTGGGGGAGTAGTTTGCTCTGGTCTGTTTATAGTTATATCTATGTCTACATATATATGTGTTTATACATATAGTAGTTAAGAACAATTATCCTTCTTGTATCCATTTTCTAATAAAAGTTCCTTTTCTTAAATTTAATAAAGAGTGACTTGATTATTGTGGAGGAATCATCTTCTCTGCTTTTTGGTAAACATTTTGGTTTCTTCCCTCAAACTAAGACACCAGGGTATCCAGAGGCCTATTGTAAGCCTTATGGTGTTGAGGATTTTGAAAATATCTCAGATTAACAAGTCTGAAGGAGTAGTTTGTTTTTTTTTTTCTGGCTGAACTCTGGAATGTTTCTTGACCAATGTGTCAGCTTTTCTTTTTTTTCCGCAGTGTTTCAAAGATATTGAGCCTTCAATGAAAGAGACTTCAATGATTTATGGCTATTTTTCTCATTTCAGTCCATGGAGATTATAGCTCTGCTTCTTTATGAGAACATTTGAAACTAGTACTGCTGTTATCAGGCATGGGAAATATGTCTTGACTTTCATGGGATTTAGGTCAGTATTAAGGATAAAAGGACTTGAAGAATAATTTCCTTAGTGACTCCTCAAATTCTGGCAACATAACAAATGAAATAGTGTTGGACTTGAGTTTGCTAGGTAAAATCAAGCAGTAATGTTTCAAGATTAGAAAAAGGGGAAACAGGGTGCTTAGCCAGATTAGGGTCTATACCTGGAGGCTATGGTTAAGGGCATTCTTTGAGAAAGTACTCACAGAAAAGCAATTCTGATTGTTCAACATTGTTCAGCTCATTAGGGCAAGAGGTTAATTTCCTGTGGCTCATAAGAGAAACATTATTTTAGGAAGAGACAGATTTCAGATACATATTTAGAATTGATTTTGTTTAAACAGGACAAATTATTATTTTTTGTGTCAAGGATGAACAGTGTTTTGGTAACCTGGCAGTTTCTATAATCTGTGGAAAAATCTCTACTGGAGGACAAGACACATCCTCTTCTCCTGTTGTAGTTCAGGGTGTATGTCCTTTCTGTAGCAGACTATGTGCTAATGCACATGGATGGCGAGGATGTTGTTATACTGGCTGTTGCTACAGTGAAAAGCTGCACATGCACAAAGTTCACACATTCCTGGTTCATGGAAGCGTGAGTCTTCCTTAGGAATGTTGGGAGGGACAAGATGTACACCCTGCACACACCAGCCCCTCCTTGCTACCTATGGCAAAAACATTGTATAGAGGAACCATAGTGCCGTTTTCTACTGGTGGTTTTAAACTGTTGCACATCACCTCAGGTCCTGCATGGTGGGAAGCCAAAGAATTCATTACACAATTAATGTAAATATGACACTCATGGGAGAAACTGTGTAATTAATTGTAACTAATGTAACTGTTACACCACAGAGGAGAAATTAGAAATGTTTTGCAAATTATTGTAAAGAATTATCAGAAGGCAGCTTATTACCATACTAACTACTGTCATTTAGTCATCAAGTGACACACTGTGTGCATCCTGGTTTAGACATTTTCCACTGTAATGCACCAATTCCGGTATGCAGATGACAAATACTCTTTTGAAATTATTTAGATGAAATTCTTCAAAAGTTCTCAGATGACTTTATCATTGAGGACTCAGTCCAACAAAGTTTTCTCCAGATGACAAATTAATTTAATGACATATTCTATGAATAGGATAACTAATCAGAGTTATTAACCATTTTATAATAGGCGCATATTCAGAAATCAGAGCATTTCCTGTGCATGAGCAGGCATTACTCACATCCCAGCTTTTCTGGATTTACTGCTACATGGATACTTAAATGAAGACATAGATATTTAATCACATCTCCAGCATGTTTCACTCAGATGAATTACTTCCACAAACTTTGAAATTAAGTTTAGTGGTATGTATACTAATGCTGGAATGGCTGAAGATTATAGTAGGTGATGAGAAACAGTACATATCTGTGGTAAGTGATGAGTAGATGTGAGGTCAACTCGTCAAATCTGCAAAATAGCTAAAGGGAAAAATAAAGAGGAAGGAAAACAAGGAGGCCAGTACATGCCCCCATTCACAGCTGAAGATGAGAGCACCAAAACATTCCAGTGTAGCCCCCTGAGCTCCTCTGGGGACATCCCAGCATGCTTCAGCTACTGGAAAACCTTCTGTTGGTTAATAAAATTTATTTGTTGCTCCCCTAGCTATGCTGCTTGTTTCACCAAAGGCTTTAACAACATTCAAACATCATGTGATATGGGAAATAGTAGAGAAAGCAGAGACCTCTAAATGAACAAAGCCTTACAGACAAGAGCAGTGGGACTAAATCCTAATGTTTCCACTTAATCAGCATGGTATCTTATTGTACCTAGTCATTACAGCTTGTCAATAGATGGCTGCCAGGGAGGGCTCTAGTTATTGTAAGCATGAGCATGCTATTACAGTTTTAGAAGACCTTTATTGTGTATGTTTTCTTTTTATTTTTATAAGACCATTTCTCCTCCCTCATCATGAAATTCTATGCAGGTAGAGACCCAGGGAGTCAGCTGGCTGTAACAGGGCATAATTTCTCATGTCTGTCTTCAGCTACTTGTCCAAATCCACTATTCTGATTAGTAATGCTTGAAATATATATCCTGATACACACAGGGCACAATTTAGTTGCCAAAACATGGGCCTCATGCTTTCTCCACAAGGACATGGGTGTTCCACATGCCTTATGTCACACGTCCCCATTTTATGCCACAAAATCCTGGATATCTTGGATTGTGTCCAACAGCACCAGTCATCTCCATGTAACGGAGATGTAATGGACTCCTACCAGCAGTTTGGTGTCCTTGGGCTGGTGATACTACAGCCGTGAGCAGCAGATGCTGCTGGGATCACAGCCCAGACATGCTGGGTAGCTTTCCCACTTGTGGAGTGGCAGAAGTCTCAGCCTCCTTGGATGGCCTGTGCTTGCCTGGCTCCATAGCTTTACCTCATACTGCCTTCAAAATACTGCTTGCATGCCAGGCAGCTGTGTCAGCCCCAGCTCCTCCAGACCTGCTGTACTTTCCCACCGAGGGCACTGGGATAGGGCTGGGTACAACAGGACATCTTGCAATGCTGCCCCATCACCTGGGCACCTTGTCGTCTCTGCCCCGACTACACAAGAACACTTCACACAGATTTCCTGCAGTTGCTTTGTTGCATCTCACAGCACAATTGAAACCAAGGTATCATCATTATAATATATATTAGCAAAAAAACCCAAACCCAATTACCAACATGTGGTTACAGTTCTGATGGTACAAGGGTAAAGGTAAATATTTTCAGACCAATTCCATTAAAAGCAATGGCAATACAGTTATATGGATAATAAAATGATACCCTATGGCTTTATTTTTCAGAGTCTTAAATGTGTCTTTACCCCAGGTAACAATTTTGCTGTTGGGTGAAATTGCCATTGGAAAAGTTACCTGTCATTGCATGCCTGCACATTGATGAGCAAAATATTCAGTATTAAAAGAACGTTTATGCCCCTTGTTGTGCATATCAGATACTACTTCTACTAGGCATGGAATACGTGTCTACCATTTTATGCTACCAGTGATCTATGATCTGCCTGATCCATCAGGATCAAAGAACTTGCAATACTTTTTTAAGTTTGTACAACATCTAATCTACCTCTCAGGAATATTAAGAAACTAGGAATGGGTGAGACATTTGTCTCTTCATTCTCAAATCAAGTTCATGTAATGACTGTCTGGATTTTTCAAAGATGTCATTATATAAACAATTATTTAGGCTTACAACTTAGATGCACAGGGATACAATGAATGATTCATGTGATTTCCAATGTTTGACATTGGAAAGTACATTAATTTAATTTTCCTATTATTACATAAGAGTAAGTGAATGACAAGGTGATTAATCTAGCCCAAAGTGTCACAAAGTTTGTTCCTTGCTCTCTCTCTCTCTCCTTTTCTTTATCTTCAGTATTCAACAAAGTTACTTGAAAATGTTTTCACTGAAGTCATTAAGGCTTTTCACAGGCATAGTTTGCGATGACAAAGACCTGCAGTCAAGAAACACTGACATTACAGAGTGCAGTCATTGTTATTTACCATCCTTGCTGTAGGCCTGTGAAAGCAGCTCCTAAAAATGATAGCAGTTTTGTTACAGAAATCAGTGACATATCCCATAGGGAACAGCCTAGGAAAACTCTCCCTTTGATCCTGTTAATATAAATCAACCTGACAATCAATGTCAAGGATGACTGTCAGCCACAAACTAGCATAAAAGGAAAAGAAAGGCTTTTTAGGAAACACACACAAAAAAGTTGAAATGGAAAATTTAACTAATGTTGATACTATTCCTAAGAACAGCTATTGACAAGTCTAAGGTCAGGCATTTGAGTAGAAAATATTGGGAAATACAGCTTTTATTGCTACTGTCAAATGCTGGTGTTTTTTTTTTCCTTTGGGAATAAACAGATTTTCACAGATAGAGTTAAAACTGCATGACAGCTAAAATGTGGGAAGTAGCAAAGTTTTTGTTTATAATACCCTGGGTTATTTAGTGTTCTTATTGCTAGTTATATAAGAAAATAATGAAGTGATATTGCTTTATTTATGTTCAGTTGTCAAGAAGAAGGAACAATACTCTGAGCTATCCAGCATGCCTCCCGGTCTTTGTGATTAAAAAAGACAATTACTTAAGATTTGTGGAAGCACCTCACCACTTGTATTAGGAGATCTCTCTCTCTCTAAAAAATTCCATTATGAAGCAATTTCCATTAAGAAATGCATCCTCTCTCTTTTCTAAAGAGGAAGCATGGCCTTAATGAGCACAGGTAGCAACCTTGTTCTGCACCTGGTGCACTGGTCCAGAGGGTTTTGACTTCCAGTTGTGATACTGTTTACGCCTTGTGAGATAGATAACTTTGTAGCAGCACAGATTAGCCTGTTCCCTTGTTATCTCTCAATCCTATAAAAATTAATATCCTTGGATAATAATAAACAGTTCCTGGATTTATAATACTGTCAGCAATTTATTGTGACTCTCAGTAGAGATTCATTCAGATGTAGGACAGCAGATATTTCTAAGCAGCATATCACAAAAAGTTAAAAAAATGCAAAGAAGAAATTATGGCATTTTTCACAATATAGTTAATAAACAGAGTGTGAAATGTTAAGCTTTGAAACCTGCATTTCTAAGGTTATCTGAAATCAAATGGCTGATACTTGTATATGCCTGCATTTTCAGATTATGGGTTTGCCTTATGGGCTCTCATTGTAGAAGACAGTGAACTAATTACTCATCTGCATAAACCATGAAAGGCAAAGGCTGCCTGGTGTTCAGAACAATGTGGTGAACAGAACTCTAGTCTAGGAACCAGGGATTCATGGGCCAGGCAGCTAAAGGCAGCAGATAACTACCACTCCATTGGATGTGATAATCTGCAAGTATCGATCACCTCAAGACTGTTCCTACCTCTTCCTTTGATCTGGGTCAAGGGATGTCACATTTCTAGGGTCATCTCAATCCTTTTCTCCTTTGTCGTCGAGAAGGCAAACCACATCCTGGGGCACATCGAACAGAGCAGCACAACCAGTTAGATATAAGAGGTGATTATCCCACTGGTGTAGCATTACCTGTGTGCCGTTCTGGGTCCCAAAGTTTAAGAAAGATGTGAAGGAACTCGAATGGGTTCAGAGTAGGACAATAAAGATGTCAAAGATACTGGAAGAGATGTCCTGTGAGGAGTGGCTAAAGACTTTGGGCTTATCCAGTTTGGAGAGAAGGAGGCTGAGGGACAACTCTCAACAGCTTCTTGTGGAGAGGAAACAGAGAGGGAGCTTCTCTTCTTCCTGGGATCCAGTGATAGGATACACAGGAATGGTTCAAAGCAGCACCTGGAGATTCAGATTGCACATTAGGAACCATTTCTTTGCTGAAAGAGTGGTCAAACAGTGAAATAGACTACATAGAGAGCTAGTTGATGCCCCAAGCCTGTTTTGGACAATGGCCTTATAAACATGCGTGTAACTTTTGGTCTAATCTGGAGAGGTCAAGCAGTTGGACTATATGATCCTTGTAGATCTCTTCCAACTGAGCTTTTCTTTCTCCTTTCCTTTCCTTTCCTTTCCTTTCCTTTCCTTTCCTTTCCTTTCCTTTCCTTTCCTTTCCTTTCCTTTCCTT
>JAWWEV010000001.1:102035026-102070135 GCA_035583235.1 Hafferia zeledoni | reverse complement strand
CAAGTACTCGCTCCTGATGTAGCCCAATCTCTCCTGGCCATGTCAATTCAGACAAGTGGTCCCTCAGACTGAGGACAGCATTTTGTTGCTGCAGAGGTTAGCCAAATTCTGGGGATTGAATGGAATTTCCATACTCTATACAGACCTAAGACAAGTGGCAAAGTTGAACTGTACTCTTAAAACCCAAGTCAATAAAATTTGCCAAGAGACATCTACGACATGGGTTCAGGCCTTCTTATAGCCTTACTAAGGAGTCACATACACCCTAGACAGAGGGACTGCATAAGTCCCTATGAAATGTTATATGGCAGGCCATATCAAATTCCACATATTCCAGGAGAAATTTGCAGGAGATGGAAAATTGATTTATAGAAATACTTCATGGTTTAAAGTTCTACTTTGCAGAAACTCCTGAGATTCATTGTGTTATCCAGTCCCCTAGGATTGGATACTCCTACACATCTGTTCCAACCCAGAGACTGGATCTATATACGATGGTGGGACAGTGACCCAAGCTAAGTGGAGAAGACCATTCCACGTCCTGCTGACCACCCTCACTGCTGTCAAAGTAGCTGACAAAAGACCTTGGATCCACTACTCCAGAGTCAAGAGAGCCTCTCCTCCTGAAATTATTGATAAAACAAGAGACTGTTACAGATGAAAATGTGGTTTAAACGGTTCTCTCTGTGTTTATTACCTACACAGCTGGTAACCAGGATCCAGGTTTGGAACCAGAATTTGCATGCAGGCCTAGTCTAAAATGTATCCAACATCCTTCACAAAAGTCATTGTTGGATTTGTACTCAAATGCCAACAATTGAGGAGGATAACAACTGGCCTTTAATTCATGTCTTAATGAATGAGACAAACATTAGAAAAGTCCCTAAAAGCAATGATCACTGAAGTATTTCAGTGGCTGGAAGTTAGACACAAGTCATTAAGGCATACTTGCCTATAGCCCTGAACAGCTTAATTCCTGACCAAGAAAATTATGCAATACCCTTTGTGGTTGTTAATGCCTCAGGAAAAGTCATTCTCCCTCCATATTGTCATAAAACTGAATTGAAAATAAGGATACCACCAAAATCGGTCATAAAATTGGCACAGACACCTTTGAGAATGATTCCCCTGCAGGGTTCAGGATGGTATTGGATATGTAAAAATGAAACAAGGAAACTTTTCCTCCTTGATAAAGATCAGGCTTATGTTCTTGGGGCTGTGATCCCAAACAACAATATTTGATCAAATTGGAAAACAAAATGGATGGATAAGAATTCTATGTGAGAAGGATAAAAAGATTCAACAACCCTCTTGTAGAACGTCCCACCACTTTCCACAGTGCAATCAGGGCTCTTAATCCTTCTTTAAGAGTATTGGAACTAGAGAAAGCAATCATTAGTATTTTGGCTGCTGTGGAACATATCAAAAATCATACTTCAGATGCAATCAGGGCCTCACAAGAAGAAGTTTGTAGTTTGTCTCCTGTGGTTTTGCAAAACAGAATGGCTCTTGATTTTTTACTGGCTTCATAAGGAGGCGTGGGCACTGTCATTAACTCCGGTTGTTGTTCTTACATAGATCAGAGTGGAAGGATTAACAAGGATTTGGCTGAAGTTTGGAAACGAACTCAGATTTGATATCAAGTAACTCTCGATGATAATCCATTGGACCTTGAAGACATCTTACATATGCTTACTTCATGGTTACCAAACTGAACCTGGTGAAAACAGCTGTTCATATTGCTTCTATTCATAATTAGTGTTGGTATAATAGCTGACTGCACTAAGTGTTGTTGTTGTTATGCATCTCCATGGTGTAGGGTTAGATAAGTATAAATGGTAGAAACTGGAAAAGATATAAGCTTTGTCAAGTCTCTAAAGGGGAGAAATGATGCCTAAGGATTTTGTGTGCATTTTGTAGATTTTTTAGAATTTTTAGAATTTTTTAGAATTTAGGTTTTCCTGGATTGCTCACATATCAGGTGGAGATCACTGGGCAGTTTCTCACACATTCCTGAGTTTTGCCAAGGACACACTATTTTGAAGAGCACCTGCAGAACTCCAACTGAGGCAATTAGATAGCTTGGAGACAAAACAGAAGAGAAAGCTCAGAGTCCTTGGGGAGGTTCCAAGGGGCAGTTCTGAGCTATCCTGAGGGTGGGCACCAGGGGAAATGAGTACCTCAGGTTGGTTATAGATATCATATATGTAAATTACTGGAAGCTATAAAAACTGTAACATTGCTGGACATGCATGTGCATACTTTAGGTGAGAACCTGGAAGCTTCCATAATAAAAGGTCATTTAGCTGTCTCAAATAATGCTGTTTTGAGAGTTTAGTCATCACCAGAGCTCTGTGTTTGTGAGCATCGATGTCTGAGGCAGTGAACAGAAACTGTTCTTTGCTGTCTCAGAATCCCGAGGCTTGGTTCTAAATGAATTTAAGAGGAAGAAGTTTCATTTCCTACAGTTTGTGCCTCCTGTCATTACCTGTGGTAAAAAAAGGAAAGTGGTTTATATTGCTATGTGGAAGTCTACATATTTTTCATGAGAGAAGAAAGTACCCTATGCAGCACAGAAAAAGACAATCTTTCCCCTAGAGATTCATACTGAGCTCACAAAATACCCAAACCAAAACAAAACAAAAAAACCCCCAAAAAACAACAAAACAACCAAAACCAAAACCAACCAAACAACTATCTTTGAGGAAACCCAGCTTGCTTATCCACTCTTCATTTTGAGTAGCCCACAGCCTTCAGCACATTCACTCTCCATTGAAACTTTAGCAATGGTTTTCTTAGTTCCTAGACTTTCCAAGAGTTTTTCTCTTTGACAATCGACAAGGATTGGAAAGGAGTGTACTCTTCCCCAACTTGCCATTTTTGCAAGTCTCTCTGAAATGAAATGCCTTCACACAGACTCTGTTGACACAGCAGACAGAAGTATTTAAAATGTCCATGAAATTCGCTGGTCACAAAGAGTCTCCTGGTGGATATGGCAAGACTACTACTAAGTTTTGAGTTTAAAACATTTCCAATAAAACAACTAAGTAATTTTTGCCAGTCATGCTGGGTATTCCACCTGGGCAAATCCCATCAGTCCAATTGAGATCAATCCACTTAAATAATATCACTGGCTGTCATGCCTTTGAGAGATTTTCTCCGTTCTTCAAACATGTCAGAGTCTGCAGTCAGAGTTCTGAGCAATGGGAGACCCAACAGTTCTTCATCATACTAGAGTTTTCAGTCTCTCACTGAAGAATAAGCAGGTCTGCATTCAGTAGCACAGTGATTGTTATAAATTATGAATAGTGCTTTTCTACAGCCAAAAAATCACTGATTTGTGCTGGCAGACTACTCAACATCATTATATTATTCGTGTATGTGCAATTGCAGTCCCAGTCACTTAGAAACCTTGTGGAAAGGGGAGCTAAGGAGCACTAAAACTGGGAAGTTCTACTTTACTTCTGGAAAACTTCATCACCTGAAAGAGTATTTTCTCTTTTGTGGCAGTAAAATGGCTATTATATATAATATTTATGTATAGTATTTCCAGACATAGTATCGATAGAGCTCAATCCTTTGTTTTTTGTTATATTTACTAAGACTTAAACCTTTTTGTTTCTTTTTCTTATACAATCAGGTTGCAAAGCAAATCTGATAGGACAGTTCAGATCTGTTTCAGCACAGATTTTGGAAAATTGCTGCTTTTCACTACAGCACTATTCCCACGTAGTTGTCTGGAACTGCTCCCTTCTTCCAACAGGCACCAGCTTACCTATGCAGGATAAGTCACTTCCTTCTAATGTCAGCATTGCATTCTTAAGCTGATCTTTTTGGTCACTCTCCGTGTTTGAAGATATCATAGATAGTAATTACAGTACAATTTAAATAAGTATGATGCAGAGCTATTAGAAGAAAAGATTGCAGGCAAACCCCTGCCTGCTGAGAACCTTGTTTCACAGTAATTTCTGCCTCCTGAGTAAGATGTTGTCAGCAAGGATGCACTCAGTGCCATTAGCTCCCATCCTCCACAGCCTGCAGTGCGTGTGCCAGCCCTTTGCTTCAGCATCACCAGGTGCCACTTGGCTTTTTATTTTCATTTCAGCTGCTAAACAATTTAAGGCCTTTACATTCAATAACATAAAATTGCTTTCCAACCCTCCAGAATTCCGGGAGTACCTATCACCTTTACCCAAGGCCCTTCAGGTCTAAATCCTTGTAATATATTCCCTTATAGCAATCAAATATTTGCTCTAACTCAAAAATATTTTGATTCCATTATCCTCCAGCACTATGTAGCAAACTACATTGGGAATTGTCTATCAGTTTTTCCCACAGCTTCTGGCAGAGTGTGCTATAAGTTATCAGATGTGTTCTGGAAAGAAATCTTATTGTAAATAACAGCACAATATATCCCTAGCCTCAAAGAAAATATAGATCACTACCCTAAAGAGTTATGTCTCTAGATAGAGTGTTTGCAACTCATTTTCATGTCGCAGAACTCTGTACATTTCCTGGAGAAGAAATAAAGCCATTTAGAAATTTTACTAAACAAATTTTAAACAAAAATATTTAAAATAATATTCAAATATAGAATTAAAACCTTGAAATATAATTTGTTTATATTTTTGGTCATCAGTTCATACAAGATGGTTGAAATTACTTTTTAGTATCACGTTCTTTCCTTCAGAAGAGCATCAATTTCAGGCATATATCTCTTTTCAGCAAGTGAAGCTTTTTGTTGTTTTCAATTATTTTAAAATTGAAAACTCCCATTCATATCAGTAGCTGGATGTGAATATCATCAGTATAGGCACAACCAGCTCTGCTAGTTACTACTAAATACTACTATTTTCTTTTCAGCTGAGATAGGTAGAAGTGTCAATTCAATTTGCAGTACTTACAGGTTTTATATGATTTATTTTTCCTTGAAACCAAAATTGTAGTCCTCTACAAACAGGTTTTGTATGTAGTCACTGCCTGCACTGATATCAGGGAAATACTGATGAAAGCAGCAATTTGATCACTAAATAGTCCCCTATTTCTCCTTTTACTTATCTTGAGGATAAATTCACTATTCAGCCTTAAAATTGTCCAGTGTTATACATGTATGAAGGTCATTTTTGCTGCTGTGACAGAGCTGTATTTGAAGCATCATCACATTTCCAGGCTGAAATTTGGGAGAAAATACAAGAGCAGCAATCCCCTTGGTTAAGTCAGGCTGTGTTTTTGGAGCATTGCAAGCCAGGTGTCCTGACTGCTGGCCCAGACAGGTTGGCAAGAAAGATCTTTACATTTATGAATGTGGTTGAAAACCCCTAACATCTATTTTGCTTTGAGAGAGACCAAATTTACCTGCAAGGGCATTCAAATGCACCCCTGCCCATCATTACATGGAGATGACCTTGCTAGTCAGACAACATTTTCACAGCATGGTTCGAAGCAATTTTCAGTTTGGCTACCAAAGCAATTTCCACTTCTTTTTATGTGACTACTGCTTCCTGGGGGTTGTTTGATTTGCTCCACAAGAATAGCAAAGCTACTTTATGCTTGCACACAGCAAACATGAGACAATGTCTGTCACTCCTGCACTCCACTTGTGCAAGTTTTGAAGCTTCTGCCTCAGTCCTGCATGAGGCCAAAAAAGGGGCAAACAGTTGCTGCACACGGACCTTCAAAAGTAGGGGCCAGACTAGCACATCTGGTAGTGGGTACCTTTCCAATGGAAATCTCACACAGGCAAGCAAAACAGTACTTGGAAAAACACCCGTAGGCTGGAAGGAAAGTAAAAATCTCTTCTGCCCTGTGCTTAACCCATCTTGCATGTCATGGCTGAATGCTAAATCACCCAGAGCTTTGACATAAAACTATGCATGTCTTCTCTGTATGGTCACCATGCCAAGAACTTCTGTTTTCAGGATTTTCAGTCTCTATTGGTCTCTCATAACATAATGTGCAGGTTTTGGCTGGGGTAGAGTTAACTTTCTTCACAGTGGCTGGTATGGGGCTGTGTTTTGGATGTGCTGAACACAGGATTGATAAATATAGAGATATTTTTGTTATTGATGAGCAGGGCTTACACCGAGCCAAGGCCTTTTCTACTTTTCATACTGCCACACTGTAGTTTGGTTTTTTTTTCACAGTTGTTTAAATTTACATTGCACATTTACAGACCCACTTGCAAAGCCCAATACACACAAGAGGAACAGTCAGTCGTAGCTGTGCTTCTATGATTAGAAACAGGACTGATGTAGTTACAAAAAATATACAAATACAAGACAACCAACATAACACTGGTTTGCAGAAACACTTCCTATAGTGCCAGTCTGGTTCTGGTATCAGCCTGAAAACCATTCAAATTTGCTGTGTTTGGGTATGTGAGTGCCTGGATATCAGCTGTCTCCCTGTTTTGGTCTGGGGAATAACAGTGCATGTGGGTAAAGCAGCCATTACCTCAAGCTGGGAAATAGCTGCAGCAACAAAAACCAAAGGACTAATCAGACCAGATGAAGTGGGAAGAGAGCCATCAGAGAACACATAATTGCAAGCATTTAGAATGGCTGCTTTATTTCTGGAGCAGATAACAAATAGGAAATGGAATCATGTCTCATTTGAGATCTGAGATAACTGCATAATTTCATTCAATATCTGCTTCTTTACAGGAGAAAGAACTTACAGAACTGTCACAGAGAAGGTACTCAAATCTTAATGCCCCAACATCCCAATCCTGCACCTTGTCAGACCACGCTGAGCGAAGCAAGGAGGGAAAGATTTTGTTCCTCCGGACAGTTACCTGCAGCCTGTCCTCAGGAAGGATGATGCACCATAGGCATGTGTCAAACACCTATCCTAAAGAGTTTGGTATCACAAAATTGATTTAGCACTTCATTTTCTTCAGAGGGTTATCTGTGCACCTCTCCAATTCCTGATTATGGAAGCTGGAGAGGGACCTTGCACCAGGGCACGTAGTGATAGAACAAAGGGGAATGAGTTTAAAGCCATATTTAGATTAGGCATTAGAAAGAAATTCTTTACTCTGAGGGTGGTGAGGCACTGGAACAGGTTGTCCAGAGAAGTTGTTCTCATCCCTGGAGGTGTTCAAGGCCAGACTGAGGCTCTGAGCAACCTGGTTATTGAAAGGTGTCTGCATATGGCAGGGAAGTTGGACAGAGATTATCTGTAAGGTCCCTTCCAGCACAAACATTCTATAATTCTCTGATTCCATGATGATTCATAAGCAATAATCTAATGCAAAAGACAGGAATGTTTCACTAGCAAAAGACTGCAATCCTGTTTTGCTAAATCATGACTCAGATTTAGAAAACTCTACCAGAGAAACAGATGCTTTGCTAAGCAGATACATGGCTCCCTGAATTTCAGTGGTGGGAATACTTCAAAAAGGAAGTTTGAAAATTTATTTCCTTCTGGTTGAGTACTTTATAACCTAGCCATGAGATTTTCACCCATGAGATAAGATCCAATCCAACTGAGACACAATTGCATTTTTCCTTTATTCTTTGCAAGTTCACATGTACTTAAAGATTAAGAGGATCTGAACCACGACATTAAGTATTATCAACTGTGGAAAGGAAATCTGGCCACTATTCAAACAGCAGAGGTGCAGTTGGGAATATTGAGTCACCTATTTGCCCTAGTATTCTTAATTCTGCTTGCAAAATTCAAAATGGTGTAGAGTGATGGGGAACTGAGAATGGATCTGCTGAGGAATGCTACATGAGCAGCCAGCAGCAGCCAAACTAGAAGGCTTCACTCTAGCCAGATGGTTTTTTGAAATGTCTGGGTTTGCTGACAAACCAGAAAAATACTCATTACACTTCTAACAAGACAGTCTTGCTACAAATGTTGCATGTTTCTTCTGCACTGATGGATCAGTATATGATTGGGTACAGCTTGGAGGCTGAGATTTAGAAATCAGGCTTGGGAAATACAGTGGGGATGATGAAGCCCAAATGGGAGGGAAAAAAGTCTTAGTTGTACCCCCAGCTGACTCACTGCTGTATTTTTCTGCTGCAGCTTGCTTGGAAGTTTTGATTACATGACTTTCCAATCCCACATTTCCACTGATAAATTATATACAGCCCAGAAAGTGGATGTTGCAAGGTCCTCCCTCCCCAGTAGCATGAGCAAGGCAAGAACCATTGCACGCTATCAGAGCCCCTACCATGCTGCTGTATCAAAGCAATGAGAGGGTGTAAAGATGATGTAAATTGTGGTCTATTTAAGCAGTCCATTTGAAAACAAGAGCATCAGACCCTGAAGAAATTATCTCTTCCATGTCCTTTTAAGGAAGAGCTTATGGGGTCCCAAAGATTTTGGCTCCTATAGGGCCCTTAGAGCTGGAATCACTGCTTTGTCTAAGTTAATCACTCCCACTGCTTTTTCTCCATCCTACTTATTTTTCAAAATAGATGCTGGAAAGTACATTTTTGCAGCAAAGCTGGTAATAAGTGTATCAAATCTTAAAACCTCCTCATCTTCTGTTATTATAATGATTGAAATACTAATGCCATAATTAACTATTTTATTAGCACTCTGCAGCATTCATATTGACACTCCATTCATTCATATTGGAGTGTTAGCAGGAATGATGTATTTGCTTTGAAGAACTTCTCTGGTGTTAACATTCCTTTGCGACTTTACACTATTCCTGAAGACCTGAACTCTTTCTTAAAACACATTTGAAATACTACGTAAGACAGAAACAAAAATTTTAACACTTGTTCCACTACAATCAAACTGCAAAGTAACACATTTGGAAAGTTCCTTAAAGTAGAGCATGTCACAAAATATTAAGCTGGTTTTTAATTTTATGCAACTTTGCACTGAAGGTGGTTGTCATCTGAGCAAGACATACAGCAAATATCCTTTTCTCAGCACCATGGGAAGTGACCACTGAAAGTTTTTGCAACACATGAAGAAAACACAGGGATACTACCTGAAATGCCAGCTGTGTCATGCCACTCACTGCAAATAGTAACACCTCCATGCAGTACTGACTCACTTTGATACAGTGCAGAAGCACATGAGAAGACACTACGTATTGCACACCACCAGCTCATTATCCTCTAACTCATCCCAAATGCCGTTGCATAAGAGAAACTTCTTCTGCATTAAAAATGTTTTTCTTTTGTCACAAAATTGAAAGTTTCTCTCCTGTCCACCAATTTGTCCTAGCTCTATTTTGATCCATGAGTATATTAAAATGAACAAATCTTCATGGTCCAAAAGCTGGTAAACTGTTTTGGCACATCATTTCATGTAACATTTTTTGATTAATGACATAACACTCATTATAGCTGGAGTAGTAAATGTAATTTTGGACAGTTTGCATATGTGTAATGGCAATAGCACCAACCTGTTCTGCAGGACTTGTTATGATAAATATTTGCAAAGACAGCAAAGTGCTTGAATGCTACAAGGATAGTACCAATGACAAAAAGTTGAAAAGACAATAAAAAATGAGCAAGTTCATTTCAGCCACTGTAACAGGTTCCCCGGGATGTGGTCACAGCACCAAGCCAGAGCTTAAGGAGTGTCTGGGTGATGCTCTTAGGCATGTGATTTAGTTTTAGGTAGTTCTGTAAGGAGCAGAGTTGGACTCTGATTCTTATGAGTTCCTTCTGACTTGAGATATTCTATGATTATGATCCTTGTCTGTGAACCTCCTGTAAACATGGGATGGCTCTTCCACACATTCTTGGGTTTTCTAGGGATTAACAGAAACAACATTGTATTTTTAATCACAATAAATAATACCAATGAGAATTTTAAAAAGTTGGCATATTCCTGTGTTTTAGTGTTCTGTATCTGCAAGCTTTGCCATCCACTGGGCCAGACTGCTATGAGGTGGCATCTATGTGACTAAGGAACTTCAGGTATTTTTCTAAAGTGAAATGGTTAATGGAGATTATTCTCACTGAAAATGGACAGAGCATAAAATCAATTTGTCTGCCTTGTCTTTTCAGTATGCAGCTTAGGGTAGACAAAACCAAGCTATAACTCCTTCCTTGGCTATGTCACCTTTTATTTATCAAATTATACCTCTCAAGGTTTCCAGCAGATACACTTAGGCACAGTAGTAAAATGAAGTAGTTATTCTTTCTTTCATGCTTTTGCAATTTCTCCTCAATTTGGGAACTTGCTGAAGTAAGTGAATGCTCCCTCTGGAGACTCTCAGAACAGTGGCTGTACGTGTTCCCTATATTCCTCATCCATGTACCAGTACAGGACAGCCAGCATGGGAATATTGGAGCGTACATTCAGGATGGGCTGGGAATAAATGAATTGACACCTAAATTCCAACACACATGCAGTGTGGGGTAGGCATCATGTCCATCACAATAGATAGAGCAGGGACTACATAAATACATCAACACATATTTGTTCGGGATTGTATTCAGAAATTGCAACAGATCAGCATGAAGGTGCATTCCTGTTCTGAGGTTTCCCACCTAATTTCAGACTGGATTGAGAAGCCCTGTTTATACATCTTCTTTGCAGAACAAAGTCCATTAAACTGTAAACTCAAGAAGAAAATGCTACTTTCTTTAGAACACATTACAAAATCTTATTGAGTCATCACCATCAGCTGCAAGGTTAAATTCCAAATGAAATTGTAAGGAAAAAATAAAATATGATAAATGTTACTTGTATATGGGAAAATCCACTTTAGGGCACAGGAATTATAGTAATTCAGATGCCAGTAGGTCAATCATCAATCTGCATTAGTTGTACCACATAAATGAAGCATCTGTGGTGTTTGCCCAGATCCACTTTTCCTTTCAGCAGTGTATAAATTGTAGCATTCTAGAAAAAAACGCTTAACAAATTCTTGTTTATGCTTGTTTTTTCACACTACTGTTGTAATCTACATTTATTTAAATGGTGTTCCTCATTTCTGACATTTTCCCTGAGGCTTGAAGAGCAGGTGTTCAGATATAGCTCCAAGCTGTCAGAAATAAAACTGGCAATGATTTTAACAGACACAGGGCTGAGGAAATAAAAGAAAGTTGTAATTTTGAAAAATTAAATGCCACACAGGATTTGTTAGACTATACCATCATTGCCCAGAGGATATCTTAATTCAGATTTCATCATAAACACAAAATGGGATTATGATCATGGTGGGAATGATAGTGCAAGACTTGAATTTGAGTTCTCTTGTCTGAAGCATTTCTTTGCAAACCTAAGGAAAACACAGTGGATCAGATTCATTTTGATTCCTCTCCTGAGCCCAAAATTAGGGGAACCCTTACTCTAGAGAGACCACTTAAATAGCCTGCTATGGGAAGACCATATGGTTATGTAGCATTTTTCTACTTTGCCCTCCTGACTGTCTGGATAAAATTGACTTATGGGGTGGATCTTTATCACTGACACCTCATTGAGCAGGAACACAAGTTTATTGTGTGGTTGCTTCACAGAATCCTGCATACATGTACTGGAACAACTTGAGTAGATATAACCTGTTATTTGTAGTTGGGCCTGTAAAAGAAAGTACATATTCAACTATCTGTTCTTTCTGGTAAGTTCCCACAGGCCCAGTCTTTTCCTCCTCAGTTAAGGAAGTTTGTGTAGATTCAGGAGCAAGTTCTGATCAAGACTAGAGAGGCAGAGTGGGTTAATGTTTTTGCCAAAATGAAAAATAAATCCTTTAACACTTTTGAGGAAATTACTGCTTCTCGCTGGCTGAATCACCATCAAGTGTTTGCCTATCTCAAGGGTTAATCAATCCTGAATGAAACACATAATTTATCATCCTTCTAATAAGATATTTTTAAGAGAAAGGAAAACCTTCAAAAATATTTTGTGCAAAATTACCAAGTGGCAGAAAAATAATGAATATATTCTACTGCTGACTAGAGAAAGATAAATAAACAGAAGTCAGACATTTTTTTCATATTCAGATTTTCCAGCCAGCTCTCACACAGTGCTAGTATAGCACAACTAGTATTAAGAGAATTGAAATATAATTATTACTAACAGATCAAGAGACCCTGAACTGGCATGAGAAAGATTGTATCAGTCCTTTGGGTGGGCTACTGCTCCCCTTTAGATTATGGTGAAGACTACAACGACTGGCAACTCCTAAATAAGTAGTTGGTTGTGGGAAAATTGTGAAATGGACCCTAGAGAAAGAGAGCGCCGAAAGTCACCCTGAATTCTACAGGCCACATGCATGAGAGACTTGTTGTTGGAGTTTTAATACGTTTTCTCTGTACGGTTTTGAGTTCAAAAAAGTTCTATGCCCCACCCCCTCCCCGTGGTGTCTACCTCCCGTGTTCACCCCTCTCGTGTGTTCCCCCTGCAGCTCATCTCTGTTGAGTCACCATGCTGGTGCCAGGGTAATGTCCCTGCCCGGGCACAGCCCCTGCCTCGCGCTGCCAACACAGCCACTGCTGTCAGTGTCGCTGCCACGCAGCAGCTCCAGGACCCCCGCAGTGGATTCTGAGGTGGCCCCTCCCAAGGGAATCATCCCTGCACTGCTGCCAGAGGTCCAATGGAAATATGCCTGCCCCTTCCACCTGTCCTGCCCCAATCCCTGAGACCCTATTGGTTAATTTTCTTGTCATTTGACTATTGTTTCCCCATTGGCTATTCAGGTTGTCAGTTATCCATTCTGCCCCTTCCCTCACCCTATTGCATCCAAGTTCCAAAGCCCTCCCCTCTGATTTCCTTCCTCTTTCCAGGACTCTGTTCCTATTGGATGTTTAATGGTTGCCAACACTCCTTTCACCCAATCCCCTTTCAGTTTCCACCCATTTCCGAGCACCTCCCCAAACTGCCCCTTTAAAAGTCGGCGCTTTCTTTAATAAACTGCTTTTTGGGTTCACCTCCACGCTGAGTGTGGAGTGTTCTCTGGGGAGCTGTTTTCCCCTCAGTCGGTTACCATTAGTTGGTTTGTTTTTCTTTTTTTCCCTAAAGGGCTTCATATATGGACTTCATTATTACCTTCAGAACAAATTGCCTACTGCAATCTAAAAACCAAGTGCTATTAGCTGCAAGCACACAGCAATAATTGAGCACAAAGTGCTTCCTTCAGTGTTTAGGAAAATAGAAGTGACTTGGAGCATGACAAACAGGTAGGCTGATGCATCAGTCTTGTGAATAAATTAAGCCAGGAACTGAGATACCAATGGGTAAAAATTTGGCAAGCTGCTTACTCTTTCATCATTGAACTTGGGAAGTTCAGTGCTTCTACTCAAATGCAGCAAAGCAGTAATTGCACAGATCTAGCAGGAAACTACCTAAATCAGTCCCAGCAAAGGCCAGCACATGGAACTTCACTCACTTCCTCCACAAAGAAGGAAAACCTCTCACCACTGCCATGCTCCTGGAGAGGTGGATTTCTCGCACTTTATTTTTTGAGTTGTGTCTATGTGTGTTACTGTATCCAATCACTACAAAAGTGTCAAAAGCAAGAACAGTGAGGTTCGAATTAAAAAGTGGGACTGAAATGATTCAGAAAACTGGAAGTAGGAGGTCACGTTTCTCATCAGCTGCAGGAGACACAGAGCCAGAAGCTACTGATGCTGATGTGCCCAAGAAACAGGCATCCTGTAAAGCATGCCTACTTGGAATCATTAACTCATCACCACTTACCTGTGTTAACAAACATGTAATGGAAATGCAGCAACTGCCCTAACATGGGGTTGGTAATTTCTCAGTGACACATCTTCCAGGAAAAATAAGACATGCACTGCAGAAACTAACTGAAGATGTATCCTTCAACCTCAGAAAAGAGGCCCTTCTTGGCTAATTAGAACTGATTAGCTCTTCCTAGATTAACACATGTACTGTACATAGACACCCTCATGTCTTGGACATAACACCCTATGGGATGACTACAAGACCTAAACGAGTGAATTCTTACAGCCACCTGTGATGGGCTTTGCAGAACAGTTCCATTTGTTCTGTTACTCTGACTGAACGTCCACTTTTACAACAAAGGCATAAACATGAATAAACTAACACTGTGCTTATTAACAGAACAGCACTTACACCCTTCTGCTGCCAGTGCAACTACATAGAAAATAAAAGGATCCCCAAGGCAGCACAGTGACTTAAAATGCTCTCCACAAAATCCAGTAGTCAACAAACCCCATGTAAATTAACAACCTCTGGAAGTAGACACGATGTTTGAGAACTTGAAGACAGACATTAGAGACAAATTAGTTACAGCAAGGACTCACCTCACTGATGAATACAAAGGCAATTTAAAAAACCTGCTCCTGGCACTGCAACCCCTCAACCTGTGCTGTTTGGTTTTTTGTTGTTTTTCTGTTGTTTTTTTCTTTTCCAAAATGTCTAATCTTTTACACATAAAAAATGAAGCGCAGAACAGGGCACAAAAATTCCTTGCTAAGAGAAGAGTATGTGCTCTTTTGGAGCACAGATTGCTAATTTTTAGGATTACAATCATCTTAATTGACTGCAAAAGCCATGGCTAACACTACTCTATAAGGAGGGAAAGAAGAACTAAATCTTAGATCTTGATAGTTCATGTAATCAAATCCTATTTTGTGAATTGCCTAAGTTCTAAAGTGCTCCAGCTTTATAAACTGAGTTTCAAGTACTGTAAAAAAATATAAAATTTAAAAACAATCTTTTGCCTATTCTCTCAGTTTTGGGTATCAAATTATGTTACTTCTATGCACTTTGTGACATCAGTGTGTGTTAAACACAAAACGTTCCAAAATGAACTGGCTGAAATCTGTGTTTCCAAGGGCTGGCAAACAAAATCTGAAAGTAATAACAACTGAAAACTGGGAAAATTTTTTGTAAGGATAGAAACAATGAAGTTCTCCCAGAAGAAAAATATGAAATTGACCACTGTAATTTTAAGCTAAACACTGTTCCTTTGCCTCTTTTTCTTCATATATGTATTTTTCCATTTACTGTGTGATGTTTAAACAATAGTTTATTTTACCAAGATGCACATACATTTGTACTGTGTGGATTTGCATTACTTGTGCCATGGTGCCATTTACATGCTAATATCATGTGCTGTGTGATTATGTCGGGCATTCTGTTTAAGAAGACGATATCAAACATTTGACATTTATCTGAAAAGTATCATCACAGCTTCTGTTCAACACAGACTATGGGTCATCACCACATTGACCCCTCCCATATTAAGTATCTGCAGACTAATAAGAAAGTGAAAACTTCAGAAGTTGCAACTATTTTTAAAAGACTAAGCATTCAAGACTACGTATTTCCTCGTATTTATTTTGTAACTGTATTTTTCTAAAACATATTAAAATAGAAAAGATGTTCATCTGATTCATCATACAAAGAAAATACCAATAATAAAATAAGTAATAAAATACTGAAAATATATGAAAGCACCAAAACATTAAAATATTCATATTGGCAAAGACTCTAAGAATATATTTTTTGTAATTTTACAGTAAAGTGCTATTCGATCCACTCAAATTAAGGAATTGGTATTTTAATAGCATGGTAATTATTATCTTAAGGTTACAAATTACTTTGTTACCTTTCTCAACAACAACCCATTTTGTTTTAAGTGAAGCATTTGAGTTGCATGCACATGGAAATAACCCAAGGAACAGCTTCATAATAAGCAGTGAACAATACAAATTGCCAACACATTAGGAAAAGAAAATACTGAGAAACAAAGTGAGCAGAAATGAGATTAGTAAAAAATTAAGGAAATGTATAAATTAAGAAAGGACGGAAGACTGTGCATCAAACATTTTTGTAGTCTTGCTTTTTACATGGTATTTTGTTTTAGTAATCCTATTGCTGGCTTTTTTAGTTAATCTGTTTCTTAATCAACTATTTTAAACTACCCTTTTCTACTTCCCAGAAATGATCCTAGATCACCAGCACACTGTAAGCAAAAAGACAGAAGCAGAGTATGACCTTTACTTTTCCTCAAAAATCACTTCTCATCCATTTAGGTCAGCAGACAAAACTAAATGATGTGTTATAAAGCCAGTTTGTAAAAAAAATTAATTCTAGCAACAGAATTATTTTAATCTTTTAGGTCTCTTTAAGAGTGAAAATTTTAAATGTATGAAAGATACAATCAGTCTCCTTTTAAATTTTTATCATTTTAATATACATATTTACAGCAATGAGTACAAAGAGTCTTTGTTAGCAAATTTCTCACTAGCTTCATATACCATTTCCACAACAGCTTCTGTGAAATGGTAGATATAATACTTTTATGTTGCCTTCAGCAGTATTTCATCTTCCTGATTTGACTGGCTTTTTTCATAAATTCATCTGTAATTTAACCATATTGCACAACTCAGAGTAAGTTCTTACACTGACTATTTAATAGCTTTTTTATGAACCAATAATATGCCATCACAGTCCGAAAGTTAAGCCTTGCACTCCTTTTGCAATGTGAATACAAGCTGCTTTCAAAAAAAGAGAAAAACAAAAAACCAGAATAGTGTCTTGTCTGTATGTTACTTGGTAAGAAATATTTACAATAACTTTGCATTCAGGAGAAGCACAATAATAAGGAATTTAATCAATGAAAGCAATGAACCTGAATTATCAAAATAATTACCAACAACAAATATCTTCCTTTATATGTGCATGTACATAAATTATATAAAAATTCTGCCTGTACTGCATAATTTCTGTAAGTGTTCCTGAATGAACAGATTAACCTCAGAAAACACTAAACTGACTGTCTGCATCTTGAATGAGAATAATTCAGAATGTAAGAATGAATATGATAAAAAGAAACAAAATATTGTATTTAAAGTAGTTGAATAGAGGAAAAAAACTCAAAACAGTTTTACGTATTATTATATTTGGTTTCCTCCTTCCAGTTCAGTAGTTTTTATTGAGTTGCACATTGAAAACTGGCCCTTCTCTAACATCTTACTCATGCCCTATTCTAAGTGTCAACTTAGACAGTGATTTCAGTAATTTCATTTGCTGGTCATTCATTTCTTCTATTTTTTTTCCAGCAAACTGTATCCTTGTTCATTGCTGTAGGCTCACAAACCTCATTTTGGCAGTTCTAGAATCTGAGTGCAGCACTGCAATCTCTTCTACTCCAACACACCATGATAGGCAGCAGCACATCCAGGGCACAGCAATTCTTTTTAGCTTCTCTGGGCATATGCCAGGTAGAAGCAGAAGGCAGCAACAGTAACAGATAGCAGTGATAAAACAACTGACAACTGCTGGAACCAGAGGCAGCGATGCATCTGCTCTTCAAGTCTTTTATTAATTTGCAGTAAATGAGTTAGCTGAAAATAGAATTATTTCATTAAATTAGAATTACTGCACGTGAAAGTCCTTGGTATTTAGGCAAGAAGCATGAAAAAAAAAAAAAAAAAGACTTCTCAGTGATCTCTCAGCAACACCTTTTCTACGACTCCATACTGCAGGAACCTGTTCCATAAAGGAGCTTCAAATCTTAAGGATAGCCCAGATGGCCTGCATTAAGCAGGTGAAATCCTTACACTAGGAAGCAAAAAATACCACTGAGGCTCACTGGTACCCCAGATCTGTACATACCTAAGAGGAATGAGTAAACTGCATTGAAAGTAGCATTTTATTAAATCATTATCATTCAACAAAATAATAAAATCATTATCACTGATTTAGTTACTTTCATTTGCTGAGCTTTTCAAATAATATAATTCACAAAGTATCAAAAAGGTTCAGTAAAAATTCTTCTTATTGCTATCATATTTTATAATTTTGTTTAATATGCAGCACAAAAGGAAACACCAGTACCTGCATATGTAAATCTTCATTGGTTTTTGCTGGAACATTAAATGCATTGTCTTTTAATGTCAGAGAAGAAGGCTTACTGCTTTCTATGACATGACACCTGAGCCTGTGAAAGGGGAAAAAAACCCACATCAAAAATCCAAATTTATTGCAACATTGTATAATTAACAGTAAACAGTCTGGCTAATAGTTATTATATACTCTTTATTATCTGTTCTGGATGAATAATTTTCAAAATTACTATTGCAATGATAGCCAGAAAAGGCTTTTCATCCAGAATGCAAAAGTAAAAATATCTGCATGCTTAGTTAAAGCATCTCTTCACCTGTGTTCCATCACTTTGGTCCTAGGGACGTCTTTCCAAAACTGAGTCAGTTCTGGTGCACCTGCTCCGGAAGTCTGGTCCATTTCCGCTGCCATTATAAGGAAACGATCCTGCAGAGAAGCTGCAAAACCTGCCCTCAAAGAAGGAAAAAAACCCCAAACAAACGTTTAGCGTGCTTAGATAAAATGACAATATTACAAAGAGGATAAGAAGCATTTTGAACAAAAGTGATAAAAAATGTGAGCTTGCTTATTGCAGGACAGAAGACACTGACTTACTAGAAATAAAAATAACAAAGTCATTCTCTAAAGCTCAATAATTTTGATTACAGTTTTCCCAAAATTACATTGTTTTAACAGAACTAATTTTATCTGAACAATTCAAAGACAACCTATTCTCCAGCAAATTCACCTGTCCTTTCAACAACTTAGGAAACTGATTTACTGCAGATAAACTCCCACTGTTCTAGTGAACAAGTGACACAGCTGCCAATCAGACTTTTTGTTTTTTAAGACAAGAAACAGAATGGACTGAAGACAACAGCTGCTTATGACTGAGTGGAGCAGTAAATCAGTACAGGCACTTACTCAAATGCTTCCTGATATCCATGGTTTTTTTAACAAATTGTAACATTCTCATACAACAGTCAAGTAGACACAAGTGCCAGTCTTACACATCAGCAAGCACATACAAAGACCACTATCTGCAGCATCAGCCTAGTAATAAAACTTGTCCAGATTTCTTAAAAATGCTATCGTAAATTTTTACTTACCTCCATGAAGAGAGACTATTATATCCAATGATGTGCCAGGTTCACAGCTGCTGTTACTGGGTTTAACCCTGTATTTTTCAGGAGCAGTTGTTCTCACCTATGAACAAGAAATACCAAACAATATATAGTAAGTGCATGTGTGAACTCTGATCGCTTCACAACTTCCCTCATTCTGTAGAAACTAAGTCCCTAAGTCCTAATATACATTATTTTGTAGGAGTAACAGGATTCTGGTATTTCACTTTTTCCTTCCTCTTAAACCACTTATATCCCTTCTTTTCTTGCATTTACTATTTTTCTTTTGCATACATATTTAAGCCCTGCCAAGAATACAAAACGGACTATATAATTTTTAATATGAAAATATGGAAACTTTAGTTATTTGAGTGTGCAGAGAACACAAAAGATGGCAAAAAACATATAAAGATGAATGTCAACTCAGGATTTCTGAGGCAGACTTAAGTGCATTCCTTCCTTTGATGGTGACATTTGCAGACGGATCTGCCTCATTTTGGAGCACTACTAACTTGTTGCCAGCCAATATTTAAAAAGAAAAATGCTCAAATGACAACATTGCAAAGCTCAAACCTTTTTTCTTCAGGAAGTATTAGACTCTCACTGAAGAACCATCACTATAGCTCTTTTCCAGTCAGTGCTTTAACAGTTTGTAATACCGATTATCCTCTTTGAGGTGGTAGTACATTGTAGACACAAATTCAGCCTGAGGATTTTTTGATCTGCTTCAAACATCACAGCAGAATAAAAAATTTTGTCTGTATAGTGGGTTTAATAGCATTTCTTCCTATTTTCACAAAACAAGTAAAAGTTACACATTTAATAAGTAAACCAGGCCACACATAAAACACTTACTTTAAAAGCCACTACGTTTTTAGTGACATTTGTAAGAACTATCAAACATTTTTTCTCTCCAGTTTCTTTGGATCCAAAATATAGCTCTTCTGCTGGGCTAGTAGGAAAAACAAAAAGAATTAGTTTTTTCAAATTATCTTTACAACATATCATAGTAAAAACCTGATCACACCTACTGGAAAAAAAAAATGCTTCCAACCCTGCAGCTACATGTAAATCATATAAAGAGATTTTCATCAAAAAAGCTGTGAAAACAAAATGCAGAAATTTTGTAGTGAAGCTTAGGGTTGACTCATGACAAGTGGAACTAGCTGCCTCAGCTGATTACTGCTTTTGACTTCTTCCTCTGGAAGAGCGTGACCATCTGCAACAGCAGGAATAACTGGTATACACAGAGTCAGTCACTGAATCTTAGAGCAGTATGCTAAGTGAAAGCATCATGGATTTTAATTTATGCTAATTTTAATAAGGTGCCACAGACATGGAGTAATTACCACCTTGTATATCTATCCCTGTAATGGACATGGTGCAGTCCTATGAGGAAAAGGCAGATACCCCCAGGTGCCAACCATTTCAACCACTACAGCTAAATTCACTTGTACTTATGAGTCAGACTTCACATACTTGTGGTGTCACATGCATAAATTAAGTTATTGCTTGTTTTTAATATTCTTGGGCAATTAGGAGAGTCATGCATGAAATATTTTAAACCACATCAAACTAACACAACTCATTTCAGATAAGCATTCAAATGAACACTACTAGGCAAAAGGTAGGGCATGCTCATATATAATACAAGTTGAAAGGAAACTTGAGGAACAAATGAAAAGCTTTTCTTTCAATATGTCGCATTAGGAGCACACAAAGTATTGCTGAACTATGCAGTGCTACAAAACTGCATATTCTTTTGACAGAAAGCTTTTTTAAAAAAATACTATGTCCTTGTTTTAGGATGTCAATTTCATGTTAGTCTGACCTCCTCCTCAAACAACCTCCTTTTATAGTACCAATCACTACTTCTTTCACTTAGAACAAATCAGTGTATTAGCTGAGAATAAAAACCCTTGGTGCTGTAGGGTCAGCCTGAACATTTATACAGTCACCATTAGAATCTACATCCAGCATATGTGGGGTGATGCTGATGTTTTACAATGCATTAGACAGTCCACATGACAAGAATACTTTTTTCTGCTTTGGTAGGGAAGAAGGAAGTGTGCCAAATGACAGAAACCAAGAAACTGATAGGTTTAAAATAGCTTTATAGGGTAATTCTATCTTCTCCTTTCAGTATTATTTTGTTTCCAGATTCTCAACTTAAGCTAACACTGGGGAAAGGAAGAATTCTACCTAGAAAGCATTTTGGCTATCTTAGTACTGTACTACTGCACTGTGTGTTACAGCAATTGCGGGATGAACCATAAATGAGACAGGAAAACATTAATTAGCAACAAAACAAGGCAGAAAAAGAGCTCAAGGAAAGTAACACTGTGCCAGAACCTGATCTTTCTTGTTCTACCACTAACTGTGGCTGTTAATCAAAGAAAATAAAGGGGGGGGGGAAGAAAAAGAAAAAAATACTTGGGCACCATTATGGTATGACTTCTGTTTGTGAAATCGAGCAGTTCCACGGTGTTGGGGTGTAGCTTTAAAGAGGAGGGGTTGTTTAAACAAACACCCAGGCTTTTTCATTTTTACAGAAACACTTTCCTTTCTCTGATGTGTGTGACCTAACCAAATCAGCTTGTACAAGAAGCTCTCATCCCAAAACACACCACAACATGAGATGCTCTTTGCCAGACAGAGCAAGGAAAATGTTGCTTTTTGTTTTACCAAATCAATTCATTCATTGAGGAGAAAAGTCAGAGGCCACCCTTCCATTTTTAAGGTATGGAAGTCAAATACAACAGTGGTCTAAATGAGGGAGACAGCTCTGCAAGTGTGACTACAAATACAAAAGAACACAAGGACCCAGCTTTGGTCCATGATTTCACAGTGCCAGAGATGCAGTTCCTCAGCCTCCTGCTCAGGCTCCAGGCTGCTCCCTTCACAGGACAATGCTGGGATCAGCAAGGATGCAAGTCAACCATACTTGCTGAGCTTACAGTCTCTGTAATAGGTGCCTATAACTGGTTATAAATGGCACTACACATTAACAATTCAGTCAACTTCAGTTAAGTGTCCTGAGAATCACTGCAGGGAAATGAAAACTAGTTCTGGCTTCTACAAAGGTAGAACATTAATAAAGAGCAACAACTGTGCTCCGGAGTTTAATTAAAAAACAAAACAAGAAAAAAAACAAAAACAAAACAAAGACAATAGAGACACCAGTATTTTATTTTCCATGAGAGCAAGACTACACATATTAACACCTCTATACTTGACCAAGTTTATTCTTCCATGTAATTTACATGAACTGCAATCCTTCTATTCAAGGGCAGCTTGAAATATTCTAAGAGGAAAAAAAAGATACAGTGTGTGTATGGGGGTTGGGTGTTGTTTTTGCTTGCTTGGATTTTATTTTGTTGTATGCTTATATTTGGCCCTTTTTTTTTAAATTAAAAAGTGGATAGGAAAATTCAGCAGCTTTTGTGATTGTCCCAGAAAATTTTTAACATTCTTTTATAATCATAATTCTGCAGTCTAGCCTTTGTCCTGCGATACAAGACTATTGCTACACAGAGGAGGGTTTTGATTTCAAAATTAGGAAAAATTAACAGAAAAAATAATTTTTACACTAATGAGCATGTCATTATTCAAATTCATTCCAAAACTAATTCATTACAGCACTTACAAAATTAGCTAAGAAATTACCTAAAAAAATAGATATTTTCTTCATTCATCTAATAGCAAACTGGAAGTGAAAATAAAAGTTAACATCTAAATTAAATTCTTAACAAGCATCTTGACCTGAAAGGCAGTGGAAAAAAAATTGTATTGGCTATTTGATTTCTTTTTCCTAGTTTAATGATAAAAAGCAAGTTACCTGCAAGTTGTAAACATCTTGGATGACAAAACCTTATGGGCTGATATGCCATTTATACAGAGCACTTTCCACACAAAATAAATTGGACCCATTCATTAAATTTAAATGGTGGAAACTACCAGTGTAGACATTTATACCATTTTAAGGTAAAAAGAATTCAAGCAAGATTTAACACTGAAAGCTCTCTTGGTAAAGTATTGTTTTTTCTTAAGCCAGTGCAGTCAAACAATTTCAAACCACTGCTCTCATTATAATAAGCACAGTTTTAACTAAGTCAGATGGTTTCTCAATATAAATAAAACTTTGCTAAAATTCTATGAAATATAATCTATTAATACAAAAAGCGTGCCTATGCTGACACCAAAAGATTCACTAAAAACATATAAAACCAGAAAAATTCTTTAAGCTTTGTAAAAACCATTCTTAAAAAGATGTTTATAACTTGTTTTTCTCCAATAGTCTGAAGAAACAGTTCATTTTGAAAACCACTTAATTAAGTACTCAAGTGTCCAAGGCACATTGTTAAAAAACCAAAAAAACCCCAACCAAACACTTAAAGGAAAATTATTATTACCTGATATGTAATAAAGGTCCTTTAAAAGTGGTTAATGCTTTCTTTGCATTTTTTGGTTTGACCTCTGTTTTGTCAGTTTCCTCTGATTTGGAAATGTGTTCTATAGAATTCATCTGAATAAAAATGATAGTCACAATGATTAACTAGAAACCTGGATTGCACATTGCAAAATCATGCAGGTATTTCAAAGAATATGAAGAGGCTTATTTCAATAATTTACACATTACAGACCAAGATTAATATGTATTCATTCCCCAAAGTTGCTTGAAGTCCACTGAAGAAAGTGATTTGCGGTAGAAGTTACATAACAATGAACAAGCATGAAACAAAACTTCTGCTTTGTTTTTTTTTTCCATGTACTTTCCTGATGCCCAAGTTGGCTTTTGAAAACTCCAGACACACTGAGTTTTAGTACTTCAAATGTTTAAAATCATAAAGTACTGGTAATGTTCATCCACTGCAAAACTTTTCAATTAAAACAGACACCCCAATACAATCACTGAACACTGAACAGAAAAAACACAATAGCAATTCCACACTTTATTACATTGCAGAGTTGCTAAACTTATCTTCATTGCTTTTAGATGAAACTCTGAAGTATTGCACAGCATAAAAGAAAAAACGTTGATTGAATTGGTGCATCCAAAACTGCAGGTATCAGGTTCTGAGGGTTTTGTTCCATAATGTTAAGAAAAACACATGTCAGAAAGCCTGGATGTCTTACGATTTAAAAAAAAAAAAAAAAAAAAAAAAAAAAAAAAATCAAAACACCCCACAAAAAATCCCCCAAAACCAAAACTCTGGAACTCAGGTGTAGGGGGGGGAATGCAGAAGACTGAAAGAACTAGTGACATCATGATTCAAGTTCAGCTGGCTGAAGAGTTTGCTTGGCCTCCTTTTTATTTCACTTGAAATACAGAGAAAAGACATGAGAAGAATTGAGTTCATGCGAGTTTTAAGTATACGAATGAGAAGAAAACAAAATTTTACATGAAATAGGCTTTATAAAAAGAAGACACATAGCAACTTTTCTTTATAATTAGGTAAAGTTATAGTAAAAGGTTAGTGTGCAAATACACTGCACTAATTAGATGTTGGGCTTTGTTCTATACAAATACCAGAGAAAAATATTACAGTAGAACACGACAAATGTGAAGGCATCCACAGTATAGGCACTTACTAACCAATTTTATCACTCATGGTTCCCTGTACTCTGTGGAAAGAAACAGGTCCTTCTACAAGCCAAGAGGAGGCTTACATATATTAAGTAAATCAGATGAATAACAGGGGATGAGAGTCTGCAAAGACCTGCCTGTAGTACAGAAAAATGAAGATAATGGTGTCTCCCAGATCACTTGAAATGCATTAGTTTTGGAGGTTGCCTTAGTTAAAAAGAAAATACTTGAATATTTATATTTAGATATATAGATATTAGTCAAGTAAAAGAAATTAACTTAGAAATAAGAAATGCCAACCATTCTGAGACAATAAGGGAGCATTTTTGAAAGACATTTTATAAAATAATGTAACATTAAAGTGGCAAACAATGGTGTACTTGCAGTGGAAGAAATAAAAAGCATATTTAAATATGCAAACAGAAGAATTGTGAGTTTAAGGAAAAACTTAACTTTTACAGAAACAATACCAATAATTAGGTTGGGTCTGAAATTTTAGAAGTATGTTAAAGGTAAGGCCTTAAAAGTGCTTTAAGGCTAACTGACACATGATGAGCATAAAAGTCAACCACAGTTCATTAAAAAAATGAGGAACAACTTGATTACACTGTATTAAAGAGAAAATTATTTGTTTTATGGTATTTCAAGAATAAAAAAGTAGAAAAAAAATACCTTAACTAAGTAGAAAGCTAGGTCAGCCACATTAATTAAAAAAACCCAACAAACACTGAGACTGAAGCACCAAAGGCCACTCAGACACTGAACAGGAACTTCCCCATGTTTCTGTGTCTGAGAATCAGCTTGAAAACTGTGCTACAAGCAAAACAAGCTACTGAGTCTAATGGTCAGGAGATCACCACAGTTATGTAATGCTTCCTTTTGAACTTAAGGTCAGTGAAATTATCCTTTTTTTTTCTTTTGAATAGCTGGCCAAGTTGCAAACAACAACTGGGCTACTTAGTGATCTGTGTGTTTCAAATTATTCAGATAAACTCGGAACAGTAAACGAAACAGAAAGTTACATATTCTACTCCTTTAAACAGAAATTTTGTAAGCCATATTCCAAAATTAATTATGGCACTAAAGTGGTGAATTTCAGATTGTTCCTACTATTTTCAAAAGCAACATTCCCAATGATTATCACTGCATGTTCCTAAATATCACTTTGTATGAATGTGTAAAAAAAAATGTCAAACAATGCCTTTATTTCTGGGTAAACAACACTGAAGGAAGATTAAACAGGACTAACATGTAGGAATACAATTTTCCTGGGAATAAATGAAAATATATGATGAAAGTATAAATATCTAACAGTATTTCCTTGTGTACATACTGATTTAAGCAACTCAGAAAACTGGATGTATTTCAAGATGTACACCACAAGATAACCTAAGATTAAAAATAAACCAACATGACCTTTGAAAACAAAACACAAAACCCTTTTTTGTTTTACTGTACAATTCACTATATTCCAAGAGACAAACTAAATATCTGGTAAACATTTTACATATTCTGAAGTATCAAACTTGCCTTAACAGACTAAGAGCCAAGGCTGAAACTGCAAGTGTAATTCTTCAGTTTTACCACAATCTTTTGTCAAATTGGAGGACAGAACAAACCGTTAAAAAAACTCAACACTACGACAATAACCAAAGTGATATGCCTCTTGTTCCACTTTGTAGCCATTTAGCTAGTCTTGCCTAAATCCTCATAGATACCTTTTTCTGATTAAGGTTTTGTGCTTCATTCACCTCCCCAGTCTCCTTGGTCTCTGCATCTATTTCTTCTTTACTTTCATGCTCATCTTCATTAGTAATGGGCCCATTTTCACATAAAGGTGTTTGAAAATCATCATCAACCAATGGAGGATAACTGTACTTGAAAGAATCCTAAAGCAAAAAGAGATTTTTAAAGGAACAGTTGATTATTTAAGAGTATAAGAAGTGCTTCCTCAGTATTTGTTTGAAAAAATCCTAATCAATTTTTGTTTCACATTACTTGTATGTTTAATTTATCCACTTTAAATTGTACCCCTGTGCAGAAAGCTGACACTTACTAACAGTTTTTATTTTGCCATCAATAGACAAATAAATACAGTCATCCAATGATTTATAGCTACAGCAAAACTGCAGAAGTTGATCAGCATTTTGAGTCCTAATACTCAAGTTCTCTTCCTTGTTCTAGAAAATGTGGTTTAAAACTTATGACAGCCATTTCTAAAAACACTCCAAAAGTGATGAAAAACATCACTTGTTCTTCTCACATTAGTTTCATAATGGCCATTTAAAAAAAGGAAATAAAACCCCAAACCACAAAAAAACCCCAAATAATCCTTGAAGCGTAACCTAGGGTGTAGACATTTAGCACATCCTCTGCAAGTCAGACCTCAGTCTTCAGAATGCCCAATCAACTTAAAGACCATATTAAAGACACCCGGGTAACACTGCAGCAGCATATTAAAGCCCTCCTTGACTATTGCAAAGATATCTTTTCTATTAGAGGACCAGTAAAAAACAGTTTTTGCTAACTAGAAATTCTCTTAACATTCTCTAAAGAGTTTTAGTACATCTAATGTTAGAAAAAGTATTTAAACAGGAATCTGTGACCCTACAACATTTTGAACAGTTTTAAACATCAAGTAAACTGAATTAGTCTGAAATAGCATAGCTTTGACTCCTGTGAAGCAGCTTTGAACAATGCCCACAGTTTCCAAACTATGCATCCAGCAGGGAGTTACAAAAAGGTATTCCAAGAGAGCTCTTTGTAAGCAAGTACATTTTCTCAAAACAAGGAATGAGATGGGACCATTCAAAGTAACTACAAACAAAACTGCATACTTCATATCATCTCTAACCAAGGTCCACTTCTCTCCTATTCTTCAGGCTGTAGCAACAGTCAAAGTCCTTTAGATTAATGAAACAGGTATCTACAAGCTCAAACAATATCCTATTAAGGGCCTGAAGGACAAGCTTTAAGAATCAGCTACAGACTAACTCACTATTAGAAGAAAAGGCTCCAGATTGCTAGAAATATTGCAGTAGGCTTGCAGAATACTGGCATCCCCCATCTGCAAATACTGGACAGAAATATCCAGCTTCCCCTTGGCTGAATTGATAAAAAGCCTTTTCACTCCCTTCCAGCATGTGATGAAGTGCATATGACAAAGTGACCTTAATAAAGGAAGTTAATTTTGCTGCACACTTCACTTGACCTCGTTAATCCATGATGCTGGATGGTGTCAGCAGCTGAGCTCTCATCACTGGGACAAGTCAAAGTCCCACTCTTTGCTGTCACAGTTATTAAGTTTCAGTGACATGAGTTTATCTACTAACAGGGTAAAAACCTCAGAAAGGTAAACAAGACCAATATATTCAATATTTGATAGAACTATTCTAAAGACTTATGGCTCTCTTTTACCTAAATCTAAAGATCTAAAGACTTTACTATGTTTGGCAATTGTGGTAGAGGTATCTTAATCATAGTAGTGAAAATCATGAAATGATATGCCAAATGTTATTCATGTCTTAACTTCAGATCACTGACATATAAAAGACACTTCCAAGAAAACAAGCTATGGACTATCAATTCAGATACCCAGGTGAAGAGCACAGCATTCTAGTAGCACACATTGTTCTGTACTGGTACCAGTAGAGGGAATCTTGATTAATTCATCCTTGTTAAATCCATCTTCTGACAAAGGGCAAAACCAAACACTAAAACCCTACTGTGTGTACATGTCTTGTATCAGGGTGTACACTGTATGTACACCAGTCTTGCACAAAATCTTACTGAAGAGACAGTGAATCTCCTGGTCAGTCAGAAGTGTGTATGCCTTAAGAACTGGCCTGTTCCATCATCAGTATCAATAACTGGAAACTAGTAAGTGGCTCTTGAGCACCCAACCCTAATTTTACAGACTGCCTAGCATTAGTTTGGTCCTACATCTGTTTTGGGCAATTTTGACAAACTCTCCAAGAGACATCTGCTATAAAGAGAGTGACCTCTGTACACTATGGACAAGAACAACTCAAAACCAGGTACATGGTATGTAGCATGTACAGATTAGCAGTATGGTTAATAGTCACAGTCCTGATGGACTTGAATGGAACTTCAATCCAATTTATATTCCAAAGTCCTTGAAAATCCTAGTTTGTTTTCCATAATTAGTTTTAATGCTTTTGATGTTCTAGAGACACTTTTGTCCACTAGTTGTCTAAAATCAAGTGTGTAATATTCCTCCTTTCTCAGCTGGCTGACAGTTGATTGAAGAACTTTAAAACTAAGGGAAGTCTGATTCATCTTTTGAGTGTCCCTGAGTTAAAACAAAAATACTTAAAGATCACTTCACTGAGACATTGAAGTTTGGAGCTTCCAATGGAGACAAAGAACAATTCTGTTAAGTAATCACAGACCAAAGTTCAACATTATTAATTCAATTTACAAAATGTATTTTTTTGTTGTTACTTCCAAAACTAGTCTCTAACATTCTTCTGGGAGACCTAGATTCCATTGCAGTTACATTCCTTGTCTCCCCCCCACAGGGACCAGCCAAATGACCTCTCCACCAGTTGCTTACATTTGATTAAGACCTGGCTCTTCAAACACAGATCCTACTAGAGGGACACAGTAAAAAGAGGATGAGTGTGTTATGGCTACTGTATTGAATGCAAAGGACGCACAGATATGCTGGGCTCTTCAATCGCATTATGCTAGTTGCAAACATGAAAATCTGTTACTAAATATGTGGAAATCAAAGATGACAAAGAGAATTGGAAGGAGGAAAAAAAAAGGCTCACAAATAAAACCAAACATTTGAGTGGAGAATTTGTGGCAGAGGAATCAATTTGTGCAGATCAGATACTGTGTTTAAAAAACAGTCAGGCCTGACAACACTAATAAAGGAGAATGTACTGTTATCTAGTTGCCTCAAGAGGAGCCAAGGTTAAATCACATCAAGAAAAGCTAAATTCTGAGAAAAGGTCATTAAGTTGTCTGTTGTCTGGTCACTGAAAAACTCCTTGCTGTGAGGGACGCAAAAATTCTTCTTTGGTGTATACACTGAAGACATCTTTGGAAGAAAGGTCTGAAGCACAATTTTGGAGTCTCAATATTAGCTACCAATGCTTCCAAATTATGACAGGCTAAAAGCAAAACACCCACTGAGTTGCTAAACATCAAAGAAATGCAGTAGTTAGACAAAGTATATGCTGTTTCAAAATACAGGGCTTTTAATATGCAGAGATACAGCTGTCAACAGCCCTGGAGCCCTTGTCAATCAAGTTTATTCCTATCCTTTATTTCTGCCACTTGAACTTACTTGCTCAGAAAAATTATTTGGATAAGCTGCCTCCAGGATTCTGAAACTTGTTAATACTCTCATAAGATGGGCAATATGAAGCCAAGGCGATCAACATCACTAACCAGCAATGACACCTTTCAGGACCAAGGCAGAATTAGGGATAACTCAGATTGCATGCTCAATCCGATGTTTCACAAGGATATTGAGCAAAGCTACAAATTCTTTCTTTAATGACATAACTCTCAAGTAAGATGGTCTGAAAAGCAGATGGGAGATACTCAGCCCTAAGGAGGAAAAAACTTGCCCCTCTATTGCAACAATAGGACAACACCATAGGAGCCAGGCCCAGAACCACTGCTAAACACCATTCAACTCCTCACTGAAGCCACTTCAGACATCATCAGCTCTTCCCTGAATACCCACTCCTGAAGTTCAGCAATTTCAGCTTTCTTTCATATGTGAAAGTTCTTACATAAGACTACGGAGTTTGGGCAGCAATTTTCCATGGAGAAGAAGGGTACCTTTTCCTCAAGAATCTCATGCAAAAGCACTTTTTAAAGGCTGCTAATCTCAGTCAAATAAAAAGCAAGGTAACATTCTTTTATGTTCCCAAAACAAGTTTCATATGTTCTGGCCACCTGAATTTACCCTGAATTTATATATAAAGGAAAATGGCCTCTCCTACTATTTCTGAAGCACAACGTTGTTTTCTCCATATTGCTGCTGCCATAACATCAAAAATACTTTAGAAAAGAAAAAGTAGAAAAAGAACAATTAAAAGTAACTTGCCTGCAGTGGGCTTATTCTACTATCATAAGTGGCCTATAAAAATTCTAAAGGAAAAAGATCCTTTTTCTGCAAATTCTATTAGAAAGATTATGCAAACTAATCTACTAGCTCTGTGGAAAGTAAAACCTGCTGTACAAGATGCTTGTGCTGTTCTGCTCTTTAGATTGTACCAGAACAGGATTCTAGTTCTGCTGACGTGATAGTGCTTCTACCATACACTCTGGAGCTCTACTATACTCTTTAAAAGAATCTTCTTCTAAAGCCAAGTCTTGAAATGCAGCCCTGGAGACAACAAAGAAGAAATAGCTATGATGTAACTGTCTTTAGTGAATCACAGCTTTAGAGCAGGACAACAACTCTCAGAGGACCATGAAACCTACTTTCTGTTCACAGAACTTCTTTAATAAACTAACGTTATTTCTAATTCATCAGGTAGGAAAAAAGTAGAAGGAAGAATGACACTGAAAACAGGTATTTTTTTAAAAAGGTCTGAAAAACTATGTTGTTTCCAATGACTTGTAAGTGGATAAACGATTCAGAAAAATTATTTCTGTACTTAAGACTATCAGATGCCAAATTCTCATGAAGTTATTTTATATTAACATGACTTACAAATTATTATTGACAAAATTTCAAGGCATTTCAAATTTCTGAAGTGCCAACTCTCAAGCCCACATATGAAATTTATACAGGTGTGTCTCAATCTATCACAAAAGGAAGATGAAATGTTAATATACTCACAGTTCCACCCATGTGAGGTGGCAGATACTCTCCACTGATATATTCCTGTACGTCGTTCTTGTTTGTGAACTTTAACATGCTTATTGCATCTGGGCCAAGCCAACCCTTCACAATTTTAAATGCAGCTTTAAAAAACAACAAATAAAAGAGTGTATTTAAGTCCTCAGGAAGGGGGGTTTGTTGCATTTTTTTTGTTTGTTTGTTTTGGAAGGGCTTTTTTTCCAATGCATTTGTAGATCTTACATAACACAAGTGAGCTACATACTGTAAGACAGTGAATAAGCTGGTCTGAAAATATCTATTATATTGGGTATAAATGCTGTAAGGAAAAGATTATTATTTACAGAGAGAATGGAAAAAGCATCTTTGATTTAATAACTGACAGCTTTGTTGTCTTGGAATTTAGCCCAGAAAGTACTGAGGGGGTAAAACCCCAAATCTGAGTAAGAGAGGCTGGGAAAGTTACACATACACTCATCCTAGATGAAGTGTTTTGTTGATTTAAAGGACGCCTGTTTAGATCTACAAAGTATTTTCAAACACCGTTGTTGTATCAGTGATGGTAAAAAATGAATATACAGTAAAATATAAAGCCAGCATAAAAATATGTATTCATATGGTAAAAATAGAGGAGTAATATGTTTATCCTGTAAATTATAATTAAAGGTAATTTTTGAAGTACACATATCACAACAAATGTAATCACATCAGTGTTTAGTGTCAGGCATCTATTCAATTTGTGTATTCTAGTTTTTTGGCTGGTTATAAGTGTCCATCATTTGCTAATGATAGAATTGCTTCAAGGATTCCAGCAGGAAATATTTAAGGAATAGAGTACTTCTCAAGGTCTCCCAACCTTTAAAAACAGCACAATGAATATGGATTTTATTTAATGTATGATCCAAAATACAATACTAAAAGGAAAAATAAAAGTAAGCAACCTTCAAATTGACAGATTTAAAGATGCATGCTTAACAAATGCCACCACTTATCCATATCTACACAGAGCAGAAAAATGCTTATGCCTGCAAGTTTTGAAAGTTATTGCAATCTGAAAGGAAAAAGAACAACAAACAACAACTTACCATTCATTATCCATGGCATTTCAAATATTACTATCTTGGCTGAAAAGAAAAAGAAAAAAAATCTGAACATCAAGTGTTAGGCAGTTCTCTGTTTAAGAGTAAGCACAGCAATAATATTAATGTAAAAAGCCAATATTCACTTTAGAAACCTCCATGTTCACTTCCCTGTAAAAGCAATTTTGTATAATTGTTTTTAAGATGTATAAACTTATTGCTATTACTGGATAAAAAAACTAGATTTTTCCTTGGAAAACATAATAAAATTCTAAGTTACATACTGTTTATGTGCTTCCTAGGATATTACTTTTCTGACATATTGTTACTAATAATCTCTCAAATAAAGCAAAGAAAGCCAAGATCTCAACCTGACCTAGAAAAGCAACTACTGGCAGAAAAAGAGTTCAACTGGTATATTCACCACCTCCTCTTCATAAAGAAAAGAAATACTGTGGGCCTTTGTAAATCCATTTTTCCCAAGTATTCCTTGTTTTAGCATATAACTTTGAAAATACTTAGAAGTGTTTCAAAATTTTTCTCTTGAATGTAAAAAAATTAGCAGGCAAGTATGCAGGGTTTTCCAAACATGCCTTACTCATTTTCAGAATAAACCACTGTTCCCTCAAATTTTCTACAGCTTTTTTTGCCCCCTAAAGAATCCTAAAGGATACAAACTATCATGCCAGTTTGTAAATCTTCTAGCCAAGTATTAACAAGCAAAGGAAATAACAGGCCAATTCAGTTCTACTGTAGGTTCATATTAATTTTTAGTATGTAAAAACCCATATTAGACTACTACATAAAGATAATTGATTTTTGATAAATATGAAGTTTACTTACAATACAAAGTTGTGCAGACTTAAAGACACAAAAATATTCTGAATCTGCAACATCCACAGGATGTTCCGTGTAGTTACTCCAGAAAGAATATGCAAAATCCTTCATTCTGTCATATTATGAAAGGCTCTTATAACAGAAGTCTACAATGCTTAACATTTAATATACAATACTTACTGAGGAAGTTTGGGTAATAATCTGTAAAACAGTTGACAATAAACCGAACAAAATCCAAGTCCTAAAACAAAACCACAGCATAAATGCAATGTAATTCAAAACATTAAAAATACAGGCTTAGTTAAGAATATCATGAAACACTTATACTGTAATCAATCATATTCTGATTTTACCCATACTACCAACACTATCAAAATTCAGTGCAGTGCTATTCACTTCATTAAACTGCTGCAGGATTGTGGTCAAACTTAGCTTTAGGACCTGGGAAAGAAGTCAACAAACTTGTGATCGGTGTAATAACTTAAGCATCTAAACTGTTGTGGAGTATCAACATGATTCAAGACGTGCAGAAAAGGTAAATCTTTAGGACTAGAGTAGCTTGACAGATTACCTTAAAGCTTTACAAGGAAAAGCACCAACTATACTGAAATTTCCCTTCAATAGTTATCTTGCATATTGTTCAATATAGTACTACACTCAATAGAACATTTCCAAAGGAAAAAAAAATTAGGTTTCCATTTAAAGAGGATTTTTGGTTTCTGCATTAGTTTGTGGTAATGCAGTGAAATTGTGAGTTTTCAGAAATAGTACAAAACATTTCTGACTGAGGATCCAAAGCACGTTGCAAAAGTAGAAGTGCTACAAGGAAGGGGCTCCTAGAGTCATGTAAACATACTATCAAAACATGTGTGGACAGTGTGAAAAGAACACCCCAAAACACAGTGTAAGATGACAAGCCACAACTTGAAGCTTTATCAGTATTTTCAATTACTAGACACTGATAGCTTGCCACCTTTAGAGGCAGAAAGTGGCCTGCAATAGATACATTTACATGAACTGTCTGTTGCTTGTACCAAATGCAGTATCTTTCATTTAACAGCATAAAAATAGTCATAGATTCCCAAGTAATGACTAGAACCTCCATTAACAAGGCTGCTGCCTTCTGTCCTGTTGCCTGTCCAAAAGCAACACTATCAGATATTAGAGGGATAGATCCAGCATTTTGATGAACGTATGGGATGACAAATATAGATTTCACAGATCACTCAATAATTGCATATATTCTAGTTACCTTGAACTGGTGCAACAAAGCATGAGCTATTAGAATTATCTGCTGCAGACCTGTGATAAAAGCCAACAGAGTAGATGTCCATAGCAATGGAACAAACAAATGAGGCACAGTCTGGAAAGGAACTCAGAAGCCCCAGTTCTTTTAACATAAAACTTATCAATACTCTACATATCTGCAAACAGCCATTATAAATATTCCTGTGACAAATGTACTAACTATAAAGGAAGACTGTACTATAGGACACTTAGGGACAGCACTTGCTGAGATTGTGTCTCTGGGAGTCTCAAAGACACTGGAAAGAAGTAGCTTTAAAATATACTCCATAAAACCCAAATCAAACTGATCTTTAACAGCAAGGAAATTATTCCAGTCCTTTATTCTTTTTATGCAAAACCATGGCTTCAGTATTATCCTTAGGAGTGGAGTACAGACAGACAGTTCTCATGGCACAGGTAAGAGCACTAATCCTGCCTTTCAAAATTATACTTATTTAGGGCCTTGAGGGAAAACTGTAAGGAGTTGTGGCTGAGGTCATTTGGTCTGTTCAGCTTGGACAAGACTAAGGGAAGACCTCACTGCAGTTACAGCTTCCTCATGAGGGGAAGAGGAGGGGCAGGCACTGATCTCTTATCTGTGGTGACCAGTGACAGGACACAAGG
>JAWWEV010000001.1:102000534-102021022 GCA_035583235.1 Hafferia zeledoni | reverse complement strand
GCCATGATCTGGTAAAGGGACTGGAGTTGGACCACGGGTTGGACTTGATGATCTCGGAGGTCTTTTCCAACCCAATCAGTTCTATGATTCTATAGTATGGAAGTTCAAAACATCACTGTTTTCCAGTGTGTTTGTGGCGCTGACGCCTTCAATTCAGTCACACAAACGGCAAATGTATGGTTTGTTTTGGCCATGCTGCTGTCGGTAACCAGAGAATTCATAATTTAGTAAATAAACGTTTCTGAAATGTTTCTGTTACTTAAATGTCAGTACAAAGTTGCTGAACTGCATTTTCAGTCTGTGAGATTAAAGCAGGTACTGGCCTCATTCTCAAGTTCCTCCACGTTGTTTATAATACATAGGTTTTTTTATTCTAAAAGATCAGATCATCTAGTCCCAAAACAATTCATCTTTCTTCTTGTTTGCTTTTGTAGGTGAAAAACGTCCAGATTGGTTAAAATTTCCACAAAGAAATAATCCTGGCAAGAAATGGGGACACATAGGGTTTTCTTGTAGAGGAATATACATAAAGGTGAATCAAGATGCTTCTGGGTGAGCAAGAACAATTCTTGTCCTACAACGGTGAAGTCCTTGTATTTCAGCTGTCAAAACCAAAACATGTGGAGGGAGCAGGTGATAAAACAATGAATTTATGTGTGAGAAGAATGGCCTTCAACAGAGAGACTAAGTGTTTTGTTGAGAAGTCTTCTGGAGCATTCAGCATGCGTGCCAGTCACTCAAAAATTGAAATGGTTTGTTGCAGCTGCACAACAGATTCCCGAACGGGGATTATTCTACCCTGCATTTTGGTGAAAAAGAAAAAACGAAATACTATCAAATACCTTTTATTGTTGCTTCACAGTTCAAATCAATTTGAGCAGTCCTTTCATTTTAAAATGGATTATGAGCTGAGAGAAGACATCAGGTTGTTTGCTGGCCCATCAGTGCTGTGGAGACACGCCAACAAGCTGTTCTACATCTCTTCCAACACTTGCATGGTTCAAAGTGCTCCTATTCAGGTTTCTTCTGTTGTGTGGACAGGTGAAATTGTAGGTGAAGGCACTGTCATCTTAGGGATAAGAACTGCTTGCCTGCAAGAGAGTGAAGATACAGATGAGTTTTCCATTTCAGACAGAGCCATCTGGGGTAGTGAGCTCTTTGGATACGCAATTCAGACACAAAAGATGCTTACTGGCACCTGCTTCATGCCTCATGCTTACAGCAGAGTGGTGTCTTCTGTCTATGTCTGCAAGAATGAGAGAGTGAAAAAACAGCTCCGAATATCACTTGTTGCCATAACCCACAAGAACCAGCTTATTTGGTTCCAAAATGGTCTCCCTCAAGGTGTTTGTGACCTTCCTTTCGAGAAACCGTGTTCAGTAAAAACAGCTGTAACCCGTAGCAATGATTTGCTATTTGTTGTGTTTTTTGCCTCTGGAAATAGCTGCGTTGTACAGAGACGAGACAGCTTACAGGTACTGGTGGCTTTTAAACAGCTTCATTTTACCACTTTCTTTTTTGTATATGTTGTCTTATTTGAAGTTCTTGCAGCTGAAAAACTGCATAGTTAGGTTCTTTAGCTTGTTTGCGTGTTATTGCTGCTGCTGGTAAAATAACCGGTCTAAACTATGAGATTGTTTTTCTTTCATTGCTTGCTTATGTATCTGAAAATGAAGCTGGAATTCTGTCTATTAAAAATATACTTACGAGTCTGAGCCAAAGCTTCTGTTGCTATTTGAAAACTGCAATAGTGTGAGAACTCAAAAGCTTTAAGACAGTTTATGTGTGTGCCTACGTAATTTGTGTTAAAATCAACGGATGTTGTTGCAAAGGATAAACTACTCATTAAAATTTAAAACCTTTTTAGACTCATTTCCTATGAACAGAAAGTGTTGTTTCGTGAAAATGACAAGAAGAGGCCTTGCTATTTTTTCCTGAAGTTAGGAGAGACAAAGTGAAGTGGTAGGGTTTTGTAGTAACTTGACAAGAAGACTTGCGTAACTCAAGAAATAAAAATTCTATCTACTTGTCAGCATCATTGCACAAATTTGTCTTCACCTTTTAAACATATTTAAGTGTCTAATGAAGCAAAAATGTTTTTTGTTGTCAAAGTTATAAAGCCTTTAACTGATCTGCAAGTATTACTGGTTCTAAATAAATATTACAGCATTCAGCTCGTTCAGTACACTGAAAAGTTGTCATCTCTGCAACCTGTATTCTGGAAAGTGATCTTTACAGAGAAGTGGCTAATTTTCCCCACAGTTACATAGACTCTAAATGATGGGGTGAGAGTGAGAGCTTGGAACCTCCTAAAAGTACTGTAGTTCACACACTTGAATGGGCTGCGCCTTTATAAAAGGCAAACTTCACCAAAAAGAGATTTCAAATGCAAGATTTACTCAAATAAATCTATTTTAAAACTTTCTACTATAGGTGGCTTCCAAATGGCAAAAAGTGAAGTCTGTTCTGGTGGATGATTTTATTGGATCTGGAAGTGAGCAACTGTTACTGCTTTTTAAGGATGACTCCAATACAGAGGTGTTAAGTACATTCAAAATAACAGACCTGGAAGGGGTCAACTACGCAGTAAGTTGAGCTTGTCTTTTCCCACCTACTCAGTCCATGCTTACTAATTCAAGAAAACCTCAAAAAATCATTAAAGTATTGGTACAAAGTGAAATTGGATGTGTCCTGTGAAATGCCCTGAAGTTTGAATACAATATTCCCTGCTGTAATCATAAGTTATCTGAAGAAATTATTCTATTTCCTTGCGAGTAGCAACATTCTTTTGGTGAATTAATGCAGTTGAAAATGCTTCACATATATAACAGTTTTGCTATAATGCTACCGTTTGGCTAAGGGATCTTAATTAAGGCCATAGTACTTGTTAATTATCTTCCAATAATTGGGTCTTTCCAATATGTATTATCAAATTCTAATTGCTTTCAGAAGATAAGGTTTGTCTTTTAAAAGGTATATGGTAATTCTGCTGGTTTTCTGCATTTCCCCCCAGAATTTTTTAATGCTATGTAATAGCTGTACCTTACTTTCAGCTTTGTAATTCATTCAGGGTTTTGTTTTTGTTTTCTTTCAGAGTGATATTAATTATAAACATGATGTTCCTGCTGCAGAAGGATTGCAGGAGAATGGTTTGCTTACTGTTCAAGCCCTTGAAACAAGGTTGCAGGTACTCAACAGTTCTGCCTCCATATTTTCTATAAATTACTGTTCTGTGTCATTGCATTTTCTGTAGGGTGAGGGTAATGGTTTTATTGGAGAAGTACTTTGGGGAAAAAGAGAACATACCCTTCTTTTAATTAGCATCATTTATGAAAACAAGCTGGGGGAAACGTGCTAGAGCCCAAGTAATCCATGGGAATATATCACTGCCTTGCTGCTTATCTGTTTACCTGCCTTTCTATGTTTCATCCTTTTGGTAAACTCCCAGCATGCTTGCCAAGATGTGCTTTTGCAGTGTGTGCATTGGCCCAGACCAAATACAGAATAGTTGACAAAATAGAAAGATTATTCAAAAAAAAGGTCAGATTGGGTCAGATCTTGCACTGAGATATGAGGCTATTTTCAGTTTGCTAAGAGTGCTTTAAGGACAAGATAGGAGGTAATTATTCCTGGCATTTGAGAATTAGTGAAAACTAAGTGGGGTATTGTAGCAGTTTTATTTCCAGCCTTTAAAAAAGAAGCAAATTAACTGGCAACAGTTTGCTAGTTAATAAATAAATAAATGGAGGGCATATTAGGAAAAGACTGAAAAAGAAAGACTTTTCTAGTTCTAAACCAAGATGTTTAAAGAGATACTGTACATCTTCCAAGAGATAAAAGATGTTGTTTTGACAAACAACAAATATTTTTTTCCTTCTTGGATAGCACGAGAAAATAGAAGCTGGATTAATTTTGAGGGACTCTTGAGGTCCCATCCAAGCCTGTATTTTTACAGTTCTTCACTTTGCACATTGGAGGCCTACTGGCTTTAATGTGCAGAAGTGCAAGCTTCCATCTAAATGTATTTTTTCTTTTTCTGAATTCTTTTGATATTCATATATTTTAAAGCTGATTTTGCTGTTGCATTCTTTCCCTACTCATACGTTCCTCTTCTACAAAACAGAAATTAACTTTTCTCTCATTTATTGCTCCTTCCACTGTTTCAATGTAGTTTGTTCACCCTGCCATTGATAGATATATGTTCTATGTTCCATAACTTTGCTCTTTTAATATACCAACTGCCTTCTCACTGTACAGCTCTTTGAACCTGTACTAGGATCAGATGAGTTATCTGATTTGCATTTCCTACTGGTTCTGCTGAAAACAAGCCACTGGCTGGAGACTTCATGTATCATGTCCTGATAAAGTTTTTTTACAGACATGGAATCCTTCAGAAGACCTCATTTATTTCAGTAATTTTATATCTTTTTAATCTCTGATTTTCAAAGCCACATGCTAGCACAAGCACTGTAAGCAAGTTGGAAATCTTCTTGTGTTTTAATACTGTAAATCTTTGAAATTGTCAAGCTGATGAATTTGAAAATAGGTGCAAATATTTCTTTTTAACCTTCCTGTTTCTTTCTTGTTGAGAACTCCATTGTTCTATATTGTATTTGCTGAACAATTGAGAATTTTTGCTTGTTTTTTAATCTGATGTATAACTGAATTTCAAGAATGATTGTTTTGAAGCAATAGTGCATGAGCTCTGCATGGCTTGGGAATTTCCAAAGGTTATTTAGTCTTGGAGTGGTGCTTCCTGGTATTTATCATCAAAATTCAGGTATTCTAAAAATCTGCAATTAACTTATGTTTTGATAGCCTTGTGGAATTTTGCCTTTTAGAGCAGAACGAAATAGATGCAGCCCTTTTTCATCCTCTTTTGCTTTAGCCTTGTTTTACATCTGCACAGCTGTTTTCTACCTGTGTGAGAACTTTGGCAGGACTGAATTATGGTCAGTTGTATAAGTAGTTTGCATTTACTTTATACACAGTAATTACATTGTTGCATTTTGCAGGGAGTGAAATTGAAATATAGATTAGTTTGTGCATTTTTTAGCTCTTCTCTGTTTATGTTGTGTACAGTCTTTTGGGCCTGAATCCAGCCTTTTCTCCCATGAAGTTTTCTTTTTCTTTAACGTGTGCTTTAGCATCTTCTGAAGACGAAATCCTTTGGCAGAGCATTGCAGTAACATTAAAACAGCTGAGGTTACAGGATTTCTCTTGGTTTTAGTTGCTTTGGCAGAAAGACTGCAAATCAGAAGTGTCTTTATGCCCTCTGGTCTGTTTGCCTTCCCAAATGCTCAACAGTTTTGTAAGGATTATAATGCTGGATTTACCACAGCTCTGTTGCATTTGGCTCTGAACTGCCTGGTTTTTCTGCTTATTTTATGTTCTAAGGTGAGCTAGCTGTATTTTCTTAGTTTCCCAGGGCAAAGCTGGGAACTTTTGATGTTTGTTGTGCAGGATCTCTTGGCATACAGCAGAGAGGATGTGCCTGTCCCTTTGAGTGAGAGGGAGTTTGTGGTGGGCACTACTTGGTCTTGGGTTTGCCATGTGGTAAATTGCAGGTCTCTTTCTTCTGTTGTTTTATGAGGAAAAAAGGCTTCCAAAAGTCAGATTGGTCAGCAAGCATACAACAGTACAGAACTTCTCATGTTGAGTTCTACTTGCTCTAAATGCCCTTTGCCATTGCAGCCTGAGCAGAGGACATCACTTTGCTTACAAGAATTGCTTTTTTTTATTCAGGCTTATAATGGTGTCAATTGTCATCCTGTTTGGGGGTCTTGGGGATTTTTCTGAAGGGAGGGGGAAGAGGGAAGTTTGGTTTGCATTCCAGTGGTGAGTTTGTTCTCTCCTTGACAGCACTGGACTTCTCAGGATCTTGCTTTCCAGATAATACCTTTGAGGAGTTTTCTTAAAACCTGAGATTCTTTGTTTGTTTTTTGGGTTTTTGGAAAGAGCAGGGGCGCTGTGTTTTTTTTTTGACTGAGATACAGCCAGGATGTATGTCTGTTTGTAAATCTATCAACTCTTCAATATACTTACTTGGCAAATAATCAATACAAATCTTGAGAAGAAAATGAAACTGCTATCAGTGCAAAAGTGAAGCAGGATTAATAAGGAAAGATCTGAATGTCTACATAATTTAATAAATTTTACCTTAATATTTATCTTAAACTCTTGGTTTAATATTGAGAGACCAAGATTCTGAGATAACTGGTTTTGGCAGCAGAGTGGCCTGACATTGACATTTTTTGGAAACATTGCTTGAGAAATGCCAGGATCTTGACTCTTGATACTTACATAAAAATGGAAAGCTGAAAAGATATTTTGATATCTTCAATATCCTTTCTTATTTGCAGTAGATCTAAGCATAAATCCAATGATCGTTTCCATCTTTTACAGGCTGGTTTCAGCTTCGTTCAAGAGCTACAGCAGCATTTAAAACTCAAAAAGAAGGTTATTCTTGAATCTTGTAGAGCATTAATAAATCTTGTTGAAGAAAGAACCCATATTCTACCAAAGGCAAAAGAGGTAAATGCAGAAGATGGTACAGTCACTTCTGAATTCTGAGCCATTTGTAAAGGGTGCTGCACTTAACCACTTGTTACTTTCACCATTAGGGATTGCCACTATCAAAACTCATTAATCTGCTTTTTCAGTTTTGGTTCATTATCTTAACTTGCCAATGCATGTAGTTAAGAGTAAACTTAGTTGTCTTTTGTCTTTTCTTGAAATTGATGTGCACAGTACCTGCTGACAACTGAGCTGTATGGAGGAGTAACCTCTAACAGAGTTAGCGAGAAACAGCAGGGAAGTGTGCAGTCCTAATTGGCACAGTTGCCTGGATACTGAATATCTGTCGGTGATATAACATGTTACAAAAAGTGAGCTGTCATAGATGTGTGTGAGCAGAATCGATTTTATAAAGGGGACAGAGTGAACTGTGGGCTGAGAAGGTGATAGAGCTTGGGAAAATGTTACCTTAATATGTTACTCCAAAGAAGGCTACTAATTTAATTGAAATGGAGTTGATCTCACTTTCAGTTACAGTTGCAGCCCCTTCAAGTTAGCCAGGACAACAAAGTGTTGAGCAATTAAATGCAGTAATATAGAATAAATTGTAGCACCTTAAATCTTCTTTGGACAATTAAGTGTATGACAGGTGAACATTTAGACACGTGGTGCTCCCAAGGACAGGACGAGTTTTACTTTACATGGTATCATATGTTTTAAGAAAATGCAATTTTATCTTTTGAATCTATATTTGAGAATAAACTAGTTTATATATTTCATTTTATGTATCTGAAAAGCTCTTCCAGCAATTATTTGTGATAAAACAGGAAATAATACAGTATAAAAAGAACCAATATGTCTATATAATTTATCTAAAAGAAAACATTTTTCTGTAAGGAAGGTCTTGTCTCTCTCTGGGATGATGTAGAAAATCCTCCTCATTCTCTTAGTAAAGAGACATCATTGGCATCCAGAGTCCCAGAGCACTTCACAGAGAAGTTGTGGCAGCGTGTTGTGGGTGACAGCTTGGTAGTTGGAGCAAACCTTACAGACTCATTTTACTTGTAAGTATATAAATTTATCTCATAATTTCATTGGTAGTTTTATAGGACATTAATGTGCAGGTTAAGCTCTGCAGTAGTGCAGAGTGGATTTTTAAGCTTTGAACTTTGGCATTTAGAACATCTGTGTGTAAAGTGTGTGTCTTAGCCAGTATTGTTTCTGCTGCTTGTGTCTCCCTAGCACTATGCAAAAACCCCACATTGTATAGTCAGAAATCAGTTGTTTAAGTGTAATCAGTGGAGATTTTTTACAAAAGTTTTGTCTTCTTTTGACAAACATTGTTCTTTACAGTCCTGTTGACATAGCTATGATGACATCAGTATGTGTTGTAAATAAAGCTCTGTCTTAAGTATACAGTTCCTGATGTTTTACCGTTAACAGCTTACCATTCCTAAACAGTGATTTACTTGAAGAAGCACAAAAGAAAACATATAAAGTTCTCTTATCAACTTAATAAATACTTAGCTTTTGGATTGAACTATTCTAGTCAAGTATCCAATCAAAATAGTTGCAAAGCTTATGTGTTGTGTACAGTGTGTAGAATGATCAGCCATACAAATAATTTTGAAGGTTTAAGTATTGTTTGTTCATATTGTTGTAGTTACAATAATTTGTTTATTCTGTTTATTTTAATTACTCAGTTCTAGTTGTAAATACTACTTATGTAATTTCCCCTTACAGAGAGGGAACTCATTTCCAACACAGGTTGAAAAAGCAAAATTACATGAAACACAGATTTATGATGTGGACTGTGTAATGTAAACTTCGGTGGAGTCAGAACTTACCTTTTGACCCATGTTCCCATGAGCAGTGTAGCTGAGATTCTGTTAGGGCAAGCTCAAAGACTACTGATGCCACTGAAAATCATTCAAGTGGTTGTGAGGGAGCTGACCTGTTCCACCCTCTGGCCATTCGGCTGGAGCTGTGGGTATATTCTCTCTCAACTGCCAGATTGCTGTAACTTTCTTGTAAAGTTGACCTCATCCTCTTGACAGCCCCTGTTAAGAGCCACTGAGGCAAGAGATTGTTTTTGCCTTTCCAGTATTTGTTCTTTTAGCTTTGATGATGATCACTTGGTTTTGAAAATGAAATGCTTCATTCCTGTATAGCTTCAGAGTTCCTCAGGAGATTTTAAAAACCAGCAGCAATCCAACCCTCTCTCCCATTTTTGCAGCTGAGAAAAGATCTGTGGAGAAGCAGGTTAGCAGTGGCACCGGGGTCTTCTGGGCTCTGGTTTGGTACTGTGTACAACAACCTGTGTTTTTGGGGAAAAGGGCTTTGCTTTCTCTCCATTCCCAACACTGAAATTCTTTACTGATCATTTTTTGCTTCCCACCTAATGCAAGATTGCGGTGATATCTCAGATTGCATTATGAGGTGGTGATACGTCTCCTTAAAGAAAATTAGAGATTTATGAGAATTTCAGATGTCAGTGACATCTTGAGATTGAGTTGATTGACGGAATAATGTATTCATTGAGAGAGGATCTGAAACAGTAATATTTGAATTTCATTGAAAGAACCCTGTGTTGAATAAATAAAGTACTGCATACATTTCAGGAAATTGCTGCATGTTTAAGGTAATGGTATTTTAAACGTTTTATTTTACTCTACATTCAATTTTGTTTTAATATCTGTAAAAATAGAGCATTAGAAGAGCTTTTATTTAGTCCTCAAAAGGGCAGAATTGATACTTTCCGCAATTTTTTATTAAAACTAAAGTTAAATTTTTAAAATTAATTTACAAATGTCATAGAGTACCTGCACAGGTTATGTAGAATTTTCAACTTTTTCTGGCTGAATTAAACATTAAAATTCTTTCAGTTGAAGTGAGGCATTGAACTCCTAAGAGCTCTTAGAAAATTCAGTTCACATTTTGAAAACCTTTATACTAAGTCTAGATGAAATAGTCAAGTAAAGGACTTACATTCCTTGCACAGTCTGTGACTTAACCTGGAATGATAATGGAATTTGTTGTAGTCTTAAATATCTATATATATCTGCAGAGTTGTCCTTATATGTCAGATGGCAAAAATACAAACTCAGAGTGCAGTCATATTGTATGGATTTTCACAGGTCACTGAATGATGTCAGCTTATCTTTAGTGATGGATCAAGACTTCCCTTCGATTTCTCCAATTATCAAGTGTCAAAGTAAAATCATTAAGCTGAACAAGGACTTCTCAGCACTGGCTGTCTCTTCATGTCAAATCGAGCCGCCTCCAAAAAAGATGAAATTGGACTTACACAGCAAGAAGGATCTGAAAGGAGACTTTTCTAAGAGACCTGCAGGGGTTCAGGTGGATGGAGTTAAGACAGCCATTGCTGTTACCAGCCTTTCACCTTTATTGGCATTTCATCATGTCTGCTGTGTAGTTCTTCTACATGCGAAGAAGCAAAAACATGGGAATGATGGTTTGCAGGAGAGCAAAACAATTACTGTACTCTGTGGGAAAATTTTGTTAAGTCTGGAAGATATTTCAAATGGAAGATTTTCAGTAAAGATGTCAAAGGATCATAGTTACTGTACAGGTAAATAGGTTTATATACTTTGGATCCATAAATATATATATTTGATTCTTCTGTCTGTTCTAGGTAATGCCGAGCAGTGTTTTCAAGGGGTAATCCCATCTGTCTCTTTGAACACAAACTGCATAGGCATTTTGGGATTTAAAAGCTGGGTGAGATATGAGATGGAACATTTTTCAAAATGGAGTTGCTGTAGGATTTTGTGCTAGCATCAGTGCTGAAGGGAATTTGGAAAGGATAATTTTGAAGGTATCTGAGTACAGGATACTGAAGCCTATGTTTTTTTCTATAAATAAGATACTGTAATTAGATATATACGGGGTTTTTCTGACATAGTATTACCTCTTAAATAATACCAAATTATTTGAAACTTTCCCTCATCTACATGTCTTTTATGGCCATTTATTTTCCTTTCTGATAATATCCCTAATTTAATTGATTTTTAACTGAGCTGTTGCTCATGTGGTGAGATATCCTTTTGTTTGCTTGCAATGAATTTTAATTTTTCTTTTAATGCTGTATCATTGCTAAAGCAAACATGTCCTCTTACTATCCCAGGAGGCTGTTTGTAGCCTTTTTGTGGCAAAGTGATGTTTATCTTACGGGCTTTCTTTATATTGGTGGTGCTCTAATAACTGTTTTGCTTGACAGAAGTAGGTATAAGAATTTAAGTGATAAGAAAATTCCGGAGCAATGCCTGAATGCAGGTGCAAATGCTTCATGAAAAACTGGGAATACAAGCCAAAACTCTAAGCATGCAGCATGATCAAAATATTTAGGTCCAATACCTTTTTATTGTATCTTCTTGCAGGTGCCATGGAAGATATACTTGCTGTCCTTGCAGCATCTGTCAGATTCTCCTTTCAGATTATGTCTTCTGACTGCACATTGACTCCAGTAAATTCATGGCTACTGGGAGAAATGGAATGCACACCATTTAAGGAATGCCATGATAACATATTCTGTCATAAAGCAGGGAATGTGTACGGTACAATTTTTAACTGGAGCCTGAAAAATCCATTTGAAGGAGTTCTAACAATATTTTGCAGGTAAATTCACCCAAAGCATAGTGTATATTCATCATTCCATAGATGCTTTTTTATCTTTACAGTGTTTCCTACTGGTACCATAAAGAGCAGCCAAAATCATAACCAATAGGCTTCCAGTATGGTGATATGATAACTATCAGCAATAACAGAATTATTTTCAGATCTGAACTGTGGCAGAACCTGAACTGTATTGTTGAATTTTGTCTAAGTTAGAACATTGATTTGCAAATAAATGTAATCTCCTCTAGTATCTGCTTGGTACTGTTTCTTCTCTTCATTTTACTCCATCATAATTTTCTACTTTTTTTTTTTCTTAATATAGTGTATGGGTTTTTTCTTCAACATATGTTGATTAAAAAAAATCCTTAAGGGGATATTAAAAAAAATAACAAAACCACAAACCTCAAGTTATACTAAATTTAAATTTATTGGTAGATCATTTTTAATTTTAGTACTGCAGCATAAATTTAGTCTCATTTTGTCCATGTGTCTGCTATATTTATTTCCTATCTCCCATGATTCTGAAAAGGAAATAATCTGAAGGTCTCGATAATTTCCTTTCTTATGTAGATTCTTGGAGAAATGTTTTTAATGTTTTCTAAACCAGGCTAAGCAAGTTAGTAATACTGGCATAATTTATGATTCAGCTGGATAAGGCTTTTGATGTAAAAAGTACTTATCGAATATTGACAAATGTTGCTGTCCTAAAGAGTTCAAGCTAAAAAAAGGTGTAGCTTTGAAGAGTCTGTATTTTATAGTGATTTTCAGTCTTTCACTCAAATTAGGAATTGATTTTCTTTATGTAAGAGGACGGGCTGAAATGTTTAAGAAAGTATTCAGTAAAATTTTAAGTCTCAAGACTTTTGGTTCCTTTTCAAAAGTTAATTTACTTAGTACTATTTGCTTTTGATCCCTTTTTGCATTCATAGTTAATTAGCCACATATTTATGTTGTAACTATGATTATATTTTCTGTAACTTTTTTTTCCTGTCTTTGAATTGATCTTTTATCCAGCTAGGATATTTCTGTGATGGGTGGAAGCTACAGGCTGTTGGTTTTTTTACAGCCTTTCAGAAGCAAAATAAGCTGTATGTTACATGCAGTGGAATGTTAAGATAATTAATCTGAAATAGAAGTACTTCAATGAAAATGCCTTTCTGACCTGTGTGAGAAAACTTCTACTTCAGGGTGCTTTTGGGTTTTTTTGTGTTGAGATTTTCTTTCTTTGTTTGTTTATCAAGGCAAACACTGGAAATAAGACTTTGACAAACTCTGCATTCCTCTTAGTGTGAGGATACATCACTGTGCCATGTATGCTACACTGCTATCCAGGAGAGTAGGTTTCCTGATGATTACCAGCAGTTTTATTTTTCTTTCTTAATAATTTTGAATGTCTGATTTTTAAGTGCAACTTTCACCCTCTGTTTAAAAAAGACAAGCTGTAGGCCACCTAACAGGCATGTGCATACCTATGGATAGTGACAATCAATGTATAAAAATACTTTTTTTTTTCTGCCTCTAAATGTACACCAGAAAACAAAATATTTCCCTTGTGCTATTGCACATGCCCTTCACTTGCAATGACTTGCTGCTTAAAGAAAGAAGTGACACACATGTAACAGACAGGCATTTTAGCATAAAGTATTTATGTTGCTGAAGTTGGCTTAGGGTCCATTCTGTGGACATGCAGTGGCCAGTGTGGATGCCATTGGCAAGCCCTTGCTTGCTATACTTACAGCCATAATTGGCATATGTTTCCATTTTTGTTTCCATCTAGCTTTGTTTTATTTTCCACTGTAGAATTTTAAAGATATAAGTTAGCTATAATAGTAATAACAATAATAATAATAATTATTATTATTATAATAATCATCATCATCATCTTGTTTTACAGAAATCTGACTGTCTTGTTCCAGTGCCTTCATAGCCTTACTAGAGTTCTCCCACCAAGCTGCAATGTAAAACTCCTGAGATCTGGAAGGAAAGCTGTACTTACTGAACAGTTAGCACTGGCTTTGGAGAAAGAAATGCTCACCTCGAAGAGTTCTTTCTTCTCAAAAGAAAGTAAAGCTGAAAACACTTTGATGTGGGGGAATGAGGCTGTCAAGAAAATTGATAATGCTCCTCTGGCTTCTTTACTGGACACTGTGGAAGGAGTTCAGCAATTCAGGAAGAAGTTTCAGAATGAGCGGGAACAGAGTGTGCTGAGTATGAATCAAACAATGAATGGTGCCCTGTACCAGAAAATTGCTTTGAAAATAGCAGAAGCTCAGCTCAGTTCAGATATGATTGTGTGGAGACTGAGCCAGTCCTAGAAACTATTGACTAAATTTATTTTTAAAAAAATTATTAAAATTATACTATTAAATAATATTTATAATTTCATGTGTACTTATGTTGCTTTGTATTTTAAAGCTCATTTATTTCTACAGACAAATACTGGTGTTTTGATTGATGAGTGGAAGCTGGTTTGGAAAGAATTTAGTGTTAAATGCTGATGAGCCATTATTTTGTTACAAATTTTGAAAATATATTTTTAAGGTATTTTTGAATAAATCCTACTCCAAAATCATAATTCCTGAACTATAAATGAACCATTTTATATTAAAAAAAGCATGTACTCTTTAAAATAGTTCTATTAAACTTGTTGAAAGATGGCTGTTTACACAGGTAAAATTTAAGCTTTTTTTAGAAATCTTAAGACAGGTATAGAAAGGATCTAAGTTATGCACCAATTTTAATTCATAATTTGAGTGTGGAGTTTGACATTCAAATTGAAAGAAGAAGCAGTTTATCTTCATGATATATGAACCCTTTAAAATAACTTCTAGTGATACCACTTGAGGAAGAAAACTCTGGTTGTACCTTTCAGCCCTGTCTTCTAACACTTAGATCTGAGAGATTATGGAGAGTTTAATGGAGCTGGAGAACCAGATTAGGCTTCTTACCAAATTTCAAGAACTCATGAAGATTCACCCAATAATAAAATCAATTCAGGTCTGAGAGTTCTGTTCCTACACAGAATTTAGTGGTAGGGCTAATCTCATTGGTAAATCCTGGAGGAAACTGTCCTTCCTTGGACATTAACCTACCTTCAATGTCAGAAGATGAGTTTGCTTAATCCTGGAGTCAAATGATTGTCTGCTGATCCTGGCTGCTCAGTGGTTTTGGCCTATCTCAAGTAGTTTAAATAATAATGGGGAACTTTGCCTGTTATTCCTCCCCTCTGGTTTGAACAAGATATTGCCTGTGCGGCCAGGAAGAGACCTGCCTGTAGTACTTGCTGAGGTAGAAAATTTTTAATCAATTTTCGCCACCATTTTTCAGCTTCATGAGGGGCAGAAAGATTACAAAATCCCAAATCATCATAATTTGCTTTCTTTTATCTCTGCTTTATGTAAGTAAAGCATTGCTAATGTTTGTCACCATTTTTCTGAAGTTGTCAAAAATTTTGCTTTTCATTTTCCCTGTAAATGGAGTTTTAATAGTTAATATATCCAACACTCACTTTTCTCTGACAATAAAAGTTTGGCAGTAAAAATGGAAGACATTTATTGACTCAAAGGAATACTGATGTTTCAGAATAATTTTGTGACTTTTCTTTTTTTCAGCAGAAAGATCAACTTCTATATGTATGTCTTCCAGAAGTGTTAAGTGGTGATGTTTTTCAATCCAAGGCATCTTCTCATATTGGCAACAGGAGTAAACCAATGCACATTAAATGCAAAACACTACCTAGAAAAAAAGTAAATGAGAGAACACTACACTTTTTAAGTTCAACCCAGTTTAGTAATGTAGCTTTACTTTTGAGATACTCAAATTATTACATGACTCCTTTTTAGCTATATAGAAGGGAAATTTTCCATTAAGATACCAAGAATTTCTTTTAAAAATTGTCATGGATGTTTGAAATTCAGAATTTACTGGATGAGAAAGAATTGTTTAAAAAACCCCAACTTTCTTTGCTAAACCAGGGTTCTGTTCAGGCAATAGTCAAAGCTTAAGAGCTCACTGTCTCAGGGCTTGGCAGTCAGTTCTCACTGGAATTTCCAGAAGTTCCTGATTATAAACACTTAAATGAAGTGAAAAATCTTAAAAGTGCAATCCTGTAGCTTGCAGCAAAGAGCAAGACCTTGCTAAGCCACCTAAGCAGAAACCTTCAGAGCTACAAAACTACTGTTTAGCTCTGGGCACTTGAAGGAGTTTATGCAAAGTAGTGTAAACAGTCCAGCAGATGATTTTTATTAACACTACTGTAGCAGCCTGCTCTCATGTTGTAATTAACCACCATATTTGTCTGTCTGTCTTGAAAGAGAAACTTCCACGTGTTCACATCTCTGTATTGAACTGGTAAAGTGGGACAAATGAAAAGAAGCTGCCAGGCAGAAAAGTTGCCAGTTTCTAATTCCATGGAGTTGTTACTTAAAGATGCAAACAGCAAAATCACAGAAGTGTAGAAGTGAAATTATTAAGAGTAGAATAGTAACACATACAACAACATGTTCCTACTAAAGAGTCTTTCCTGAGGCATGAATGTTTAGTTTGCATATCATCAGATGATATCATTAAAAGCTTTCCTAACATCTGTAAGATTCCTGGAATTAGTTCTCCAAGTACCTAATAATGACGTGCCACAACTTTCAGTGGTAGTGATGCAATTGGTAGGTGTACTGCATATGCATGGGAGATATTTTTATGAGCCAAAATCTAAAGGTCTGCTGGAATTACTTGAAAGGTTTATGCTGGTATGTGTGGGGTTTTGCCAGGAATAATGGAAAAATGGAGTGGGCATGGACAAAGGTTCAGGCTCCATAGAATCTTATCTTCAAGTAGCAGCAGGAGGAATCCGGTTTAGAGGTATTTCCTTTCCTAAACTTGCCTTTCAGAAGTAAAAGGAACTAAAGGTGTTAACCTTTTATTTATTTGATCTATTGTGATGATTAATCTTTGCACGTGCTGGTGTTCAAATGAAGAATCCAAATTGCACAGACTAGAAAATCGTGTTAGGTTGGCTATGTTTCTATCATGAACATTTGGAGTTCCATTTTCTGACTTCCAAGAAAGTCTTGGAAGTGAGACCTTGCATAAAGTAAGTTCTTCAAGTTTTTCAAAAACTCTTTTTGAGTAAGTCATTTGACAAATGAAAATAGGGACAGCAGCAGTCCCAGGTACAGTGGATTAGTGTTGCCAAGAAATAACTGATAAAGTAGCTGGATGTTTGTTTCTGTAAATTCCTCTTTCCATGATAGCAGATCAAGTTGGAAGACATAAAGATTGCAAGGAATAGAAGGTTCTTTGTTACTTAAGCTGTTACTAATTACAGGTAACTATTCACACAACAGATTTCACTCACACTCTCATCATTACTCTGTAGGAGTAAAAACTGGGAGGCCAGGTCCCACCCCTGGGACCTCTGACTCTGAGATAGGTAGTTTAGAAAGTCTTTTGAAGAGCCTTTTGCTTCATTAGGTGTGTATGTGTAATCCTGTATGGTTTTTTGTTTGCACGTAGCAACCACTACATGCTTGTACATGATCCAAGTTAATGCAAACCATAGTTGATACTAATGTGGGTAGTGGTTTTGTACACAGCCAGCAGGCTCCTGGTGTTCTGAATCTATCAGTTCTGGTGGATTTAACAGAACAACTGGTCTCCAGAGCTTACCCGTCCTGGGAGACTCTCATGCTTCTTCCCAGCATGTAATAATCTTCTCAGCCTGCTGCTTGCTGGTAAACATTCCTCCTTCCAGAGCTGTAGAACCCTGTCACACAAACTGACACAAAAGGGCCTTTGATAAGGCAGTAAAACTATGCCCAGAATCAACTTGTCTTGACCCCAAGGAGTCAAAAAACCAGTTCTGATTTCTGGAAACCAGCAGATGTCAGTGGCTTGTGACAGGTATCTATAGGAATGGTTCCAGTCCTCTGGCTAGGGCAGTGATCTGTGTGCAAATATTAACCTTTCAGTGACTGTTTTCTCCCGTTTCAAAAGACTGGGATGCAAAAGGGAAGTCTGGCATAGGAAGCATGAGCTGTCATGCCTAGATGCACTCTTATATCTGTCTTGGCACTTCTAAAGTCAGCATGATTTAAAACCCTAAGAAAAGAAGCTGTGTGTCAAAGAACTCTGTTTTTCCAGCCAAGTTGGTATAATAGATTAATTTATAGTGATTTTTCTCTGTCACTCTAAGGCCTCTCAGGCAAGAGAAACCTGTCTGCTCCAGGGTTGTTTCTGTTGGATAGTAACATTTCCTGTTTAAGTTTGTATTTGCATACAGTTCAAATCAGCCACAGACTGCTGAGTTGTTTGCAGTACTGAGAGTTAAGCCTTCTCTCTCAGCTACTAATTTTTGTTTTCCCACAGCTTTTGACAATTTGGGAACTGTGACAGTCATATGACTTCTGTCTTCTGAATCATGCTGACTCTGCTGACTAATAATGCTAGCATGTGTATCCCTGAGTGAATTATTCATTAGAGGCTATTAACTAAGATGATAGGCTCAGCAAAAGGAGTACACAAATAGTGGTAGTCTTCTCCTCCCTTCTCTACTTCCCTGGAAGAGATGAAGTTTTAAACTGTGGAAATTGTCAATGGAAGGATTTAAATTCTCAAATAGATGTAAAGGCAGGGATTTGAGCATTTTGTTGTTGCCTAGTCTAGTTTACTTTGGAGGTTGGTTGTAGGGTTTTTTTCAGTATTTTCCTCTCTGCACTCTAGGCATACCACTGGATAAGAACAAGGTGAACAACTTGTTCAGTATGTAGTAGGGGCTTCTAGCCAAGGAAATCTTCCCAGGTGAAAAGCAAAAGAGTAGGAGGTTTAATGCTGGTGTTTAGTCACAATAATTATTGCTTTAAGGAGGTGATACTGCTTTGGTCTTTTCTGAGACCTTGGGTTTCTGGTATGTGACAACCTTGGATGTATTGAGAAATTCATATGTGCAAGATGGGAGCTGCATGTTTATAAAGCACTTGGTTAGAGCAAAGGCTGTCAAGTGCCAGGTTTGTACCAGTCCAGTTCCTGCCTGAAGTCCTACATTCACAAAACCCTGTTGCTTAACTGTGGTATTTAGGTCAGAGGCACAGGTTGGTAAAGCAGTCTTAGGTTAACTAATCCTTCTCCTTATTGTCTAAATGGAGAGGCGGTGGATCATCTGTGGAGCTGTGATCCTTACCTGCACAGAGAGGTATAAAGGTAAGTGCTTTGAAGTGAGTCCTTCAGAACAGCATGTGCTGTCTCTGTACCTGCCCCCTTTCCTCTCCCGGGAGCCCCAGTTACAGTTTCGAACTAAACATGTGATGTCTTCTTTTGTAATCCTGCCTTTGAAATGTTCTCAAGCATGAGGGAAAAAGCAGAAGCTGCCAAAAACTTCCAAAATGCATGGTTGGTGGGAGTCTCCTCTTTCTGTAGTCTGGAGTCTCTACTGTTCCCTCTGTACAGGCTCTGCCAACTGTGGATTTTCATGCTTCCCACTCCCTCTCGCCCCAGTGATCAAACTGAAAACCAAAACCACAATCACTTCTACTGCAAAACATTAACTTTACCTTGCTTTGTCCTGTACAAAACACGTAGATTTTCTTTTCCAAGGGATGTAACTGCCAAATCACAGAATTACAAATAAAAGTCATGTCCCTGATGCAAAGTGCACCTGGATGAAGCTTTCAAGTGCCTGGAGCACTCAAGCAAGTAATTGTGCAACACAGAAAAAAAATTTCCTCTCTACCCCCACCCCTACCACTCATGACTGTTCATGATGATAAGCTGTACAAATTTGATGGGTGGTTTGTTTCATAGGATTTTTGCAATTAAGGCTCATTTTTAATTCTACTTATTGGGAGTAGATTTTAATGCTGCCTACGTTTTAAGCTTCTGCTTTAGTTTTGCCTTGTCTCAACCTCGCTTAAGAAAATTCAGCACTCGTGGGATGTGTTAGTATATAAATAAAATTTTTAGACTTATTTGGATATGAATTGTTAACACAAACTTTGCAGAAATCCAGAAATGAGTAAATTTTTGTGAGTTTTGGTAGTATCTTCTGTCTTTTTTTCAATGTAGTATGAAATTTCCTAATTTCATCCAGATGTGTCCAAATACAGATAATATACCGGCTTCTGTAATCAGCCCAAATCAGATGCAAGGGATAGTTACATCAGAGAAATCAGAAGAAATTACATAACACTGGAGTTATTTGTTATTTTCAACACAACTGTAAAGAGAAATTATAGTAGACAGTCAGGCTAGTTCAGCAATCTTCCCTGTTTGTCAGATTTTGTTTGTGTGTCAGCAGAGGCTAAAATAGTCACTGAGAGCAGCTGTTGGATTTGAAGATCCCATGAACTTTCTTAGAAGAATTCACATGTGTGAGAATTAATTTTCATTTACAATCACATTCATTAGATCATGAATTCTTTCGCATGTTGGAGATTCAGTGTAGCAGTCATGTTGTACATAGGAGTGGGGTTATCTTTCACTGTCCAATCCAAAGGCTGTCTGTGAATTAATGACAGGAAGGTAAATACAACCACCACCCTATGAATAACAGTAATTATGACCGCAGCAGGAACAGAGCTGAAATTACATGTTCCAGTGGGGAATAATCACCGATCACCTGACGCTGATGGTTTCACTGGGATTATTTTTTTGTAATGATGTCCCTAACTTTTTCAAAGTTCATGATTTCTATTTAGGTACTCAAAGAGGGTGTTTCTGTTGTGATAGTTTTACTAAAGCACTCAAGAATTTTATAATTTTATCTTACTGCATATTTTACCTGCCACTTGGACAGAGTGCCTGTGTAAATGCAGAAATGAAAAAATATTCCTGTGGTAATGCCTTAGCTGTTCATTTACTTTTGCAGTAAGTGAACTATTCCAATGCAAAGTACCTTGGTAATGCACACCAACTTGTCAATAAATGTAGCATTTTTTTAGCTACAGGTCAGTAATTTTAGTAATTTTCTGGAAAGACTGTGCCAGTTTCATTCCTTTTAAAGTAGCTCACGTTTTCAAAATGTGCTCTGAATGCATACAGACACATGCATTTCACCCAGTCCATAAAATCCATGGTATTTTAGTACTGGGGTGTTTTACTTCAGAAAGAAATTGCTAATTTAAAAAAAATTTCCCTATACTTTGTGGGACTGGGACAATGAAATAGACTTGGCAGAAATAATCAGAGAGGATGAATAAATGATCCCCACTTATTGTATTTTCCCCAAATATGAATATATCGCCTTGTGAAGTATAACTAGATAATCCACTGAAATAACATAAACTGTATAATCTTCTCAAACACCCCCCCCCAAAAAAAAACCCCTGAAAATCCTTGGGGAAAG
>JAWWEV010000001.1:101930575-102000434 GCA_035583235.1 Hafferia zeledoni | reverse complement strand
ACCCCCCCCCCAAAAAAAAAACCCTGAAAATCCTTGGGGAAACAATAAATCCCTACTCTGTTTTCCCACCAAAGAGATAGGAATTTGTGCAAACGAGTGTATTTTCTTGATACATTGACATGTTATAGTCAAAAAGAGGATGAAGAACAGGGGACTCCTGTAATTTTGAAATCAATTCCTTCTATGGTAAGTACTCTTCCTTACTGGCTGTTGAAAATAATTGGAGTGAATTGAATTTTTCAAAAATCCACATTAACCTTCTATAAATTAGTAGCATGTCTAAAACACCAATACATTAACAGTATGAATTATCCAGGATTGAATGTTCTAAGTGACTGTGGATAGCCTGAGGTTATAAAAGTGATTCCTTTAACATCATCTGAAGTGCTTTTTTTTTTTTTTTCCTGTAACTTTTAAGAATTTGTTCCATATTAACCAACCGGGTAGATGTAAATCTACCCATTGACACAGCTAATTTCTCACGTTGGCCTGTAACAACCAAGGGCCATCAACTTGCCTACTTCTGTTTCTCATATCTGCTTAACATGGGTTGCTCAACACACCACATGTACCTGCCATGATAGTACTGTATCTGTGGAATTTAATTTTTGCTGTACACCTAACAAAAATTAGAATATTTACTTTTAAAAATCACAAAATCCTTGCCTTGTCAGCATTTTCTTGTCATATTGTTCACTTGTGTACAGCTGTAACTGTCCTTCCCCTGTTACATGTCAATCTTTAAACCACTTGGGATGAAATGTAATGCCTCTTGTTCTCCACTGCCTCCTCTTCCCCCATCCTGAACTCCTTTTTAGACCTCTTACACTCCTTAGGTTTAAACCCTGGTCTCATCCAAGACAGTGGTGAGGCTTTGTGAGACCTTCCAAGGTCTGCGCATCCCTATCATGATTCAGAACTTTTATTTTGCCTTAGCAAGGAAGTTAGTGGCATTCACAGACCCAGATTCACAAATACTCTACTCCTTTGCCCGCCCAAGCTTTTACCAGGAGTTAGTGTAATTTTTCAGTAGGTACGACGCGGCTGAATTTCTGACATTAAAGGCACAGAACTAATAAATTCTAAACACAGCAATAAATTCAGACTGCTTTTATTTGACAGTTACTTACTGTTTATTTGAGTATCTGTTTCTACTTAGTTTATATTTACATTGGCAACAGATGTGATGCTTCAGTTTTATTCAAATTTTTTTTGCAGTAAAGCTGGCCAATGTGCCCATATTCAACATGGTAACACAATGCAGCTTGTTTTAGTCATTGATAACGATATTTCAGGCTGTATATCTTCATGGCAAACTGCACAATTTGTTGATTGAATGAAGAAATACTAAAATACATGAGCTTTGAATTCCAAAGGTGTGCTAGAAGTGAAAACCAGATTTCAGTTCTGAACTATGAGAAATCATTAAAGTTAAAATTAATTTCAGAGCAATGAAACACCATTCGTTCTTCAAGTAATAGCAGAAGTACTATATGGGATTTTTTTTTTTATTCTAAGTTCAAGTTCTTCTAGTATCATAACAAAGCAATAACGACATGCTTAGGAGTTCAAATTTCCAGCTTCTAACAAAGTTTTAGAGACTCAAAGAGCAACTTGAAAGCTAAACAGTCCTTACTGATATTCAAATAAACATCTCCAGAAGGAATTACCAGAGTGTTTTGAGTAAACATAAGGAGTTTTCTGGCCATTACGCTCCTACTCAAAAATCATGCAGCATCCCTGTCGCAGGTACTGTTAAGTGAAGAAGTGATACTAGAATAATAAATGTAGTAAAGTTATTTCTCCTGAGTTTGAAAGATGAAAAACAGAAGAATTAGGTCACCAACAAGCTTGCTGTAGAGTACACTGAGGTGATGTTAGTGATTTATGAGACTGCAATTTGGGAATCATCTTCCTTACTTAGAGACATTCTTCATATACTTCTGTGGTCTTGTGTAGATAGTCATGTTAGTACAGAACCTGTTATTTAGCTTAAGAAGATTCTACAAGATAGCTGATCCTGATAAAATGCTTCAAAGGTGTCTGTCAATTCTAAATAGCATTGCTACCTCACATGACTTGTTAAAAAAAAAAAAAATCCTCAGCAGTTTCTTATACATTTAAACAGGGTTTACTTTTCCTTTATCACTTTACAAGTCTTATCTTTATTGTCAGTGATGTGCATTGATTTACCTCACCTTTGTGCTGGAATTCCTTACCAATCTATCCTGAATCAAAGCAAATCTTACCTCAGTAAACTGTACTAAGCTTCTCCATTTCTAACATCCTGCTATTACAAAAACATTTTGCACATTTTTGCTTTCTGAAAGGAAAAAAAAAAAAAAAAAAGAGTTGAATTTGTATTGTCTTAAAAACAAGACTGTAGCACTAAAAAAAAGAATGATGAAGTTCATTTGATACCAGAAAAATTAAATATTATTTCCGAAAGCAAAAGTGATTTCAATATATTATTTGGAAATGGCAAAATACAGCCCTTCAAATACTCTTATGGGGGAAAATGGTATTGACATTGGCATTTACTTGCATTTAGTCTACAGCATGTCTGCTGATTAATAATCAATGGTAAACTAAGATGCCAATCACTGAAAGCACGTCTGTCTGCAACTGGCCTTTGAAGATACATAAAATAAGGGATGATGCCATAAGTGAGGTTGTGTCTATGCACAGTGGATATCTTTCTTATGACTGTACAGGGAATTTTTAAGACAATGTTTTCCTAGAATCATAGAATTCTCCTCTCTGGGAAAGTCTCTCCATGCTTTTGCACTCGGTGGCACTGGAAATGCTCTGTGCCCCCCCAGTAGCTGCCATGGGCTGTTCTGGCCTCGAGTGCCCTCCTGTTCCCAGCCCATGGGGAGGTGGCTCTGGCTGCGGCTGCAGCATCACGTCACGGCTGGAGGGAATGCTCCAGGGATGTGGTGGCAGAAATAGTCCTCCTGCATGTATAAATAGCTCCATGTACCACTAAAGTGATGGTGCTAGGGTACTATGCTGCTGGTTTATTTATATCTGTGGAAGTGCTGTGAGCTTGGTAACAGAGTATCAGGTTTGTGCTGTGAGTTATTTTGATTGTTTTCCCCCTCAACACAATCTGATTCATAAAAAAAAGCTTGCTCTTCTTCATCAGTTTCAGTTTCTTGCCTACAGTGACAGCTACCAAAGAAAAGTTTATGGAATTAAGGAGCAGATCCCAGTTTGGGAGTACTTTACTGGTGGCCCAGATTAATAGCTGTGTATTGATTCATCTGTTGGCACACAGGACCGGGGCATACAAGTTGGACACCTCTGGCATGGTCGTGTTTTTCAGCAGCTGCCAGGCTGGGAATGACCCAGCTAAGAGACTTTGTGAGTCAGACCCGAAGCAAATAATTCTTTATGAGGCGGGTTTTAGGTATAACTTTGCAATGCTGAAAAAGAAACATCTCCATTTCCAGTTTGAACATGCAGTGCCACCATCTGACTTTGTGCTCCCAGCACTAGTTGATGGATCCCTTTCTGAAGTACTCAGCTGGTAGTGGGTGGATGCAGGCAGCAGACACAAGAGCAAACATATCAGGAAGGGACTGTTTTTGACACCCTGGCTGTAGACTGGCCATGTGCAGGTGATGATTAGGATGCAGGAGGAAGCACTTGTGGTGAGTAGGTTAATGCATTGATCTCATGCAGCTGTCTCACCTTTAGATGGACCTCATGTTTCCAGTCTTGCTTTTTGACAGAGTCCAGCATAAGGGAGGTAAAGCAGTATCAAATCATTGTAATTCTGCAACTTCACTAACTCAGTGATTAATGTTTGTGGCCCTGACTGCATGTTTGGAAAAAGGGGTGCAATGATGAAGGAAGGGGACAGAGGAAATAAATGGCTCAATAAAAGACTTGTGACCACTTTTTCTGATAAGCAACCTCCTCCTTAAATGTAAAACGAGCTCCTTTATAATGTGTACGTTATGGAAATAATATTTCTGATGGAAACTGAGAAGCTGTTCTCATAAAGCATACTGGTTAAGGTGAATAAATACACAGTGACATATCCAGTAGTTCATATTTTTGCAAGTATTAGGCAAAGGGACATCTCAACAGTCATATATCTACAGATGAAATAACTGGCATAAACTGCATACTTTTAAGTCTTTGCTAGTACTTTGCTGCTTACTACAAAACCCCCAAGCTTCCATATTAGAGATGAGGGAGCCTATATTTGTGTGTAAGAAAAATGTTTTATTCCCTCATAGCATTTCATTTGCCCAAATTTTTCTTCTACAGTTTTACAATATTATAAATTGTGCTTGTTTTTTCCTGGTGAGAAGTGCCAGATCTGCAGTTAAAACACAAAAGCTTACCAGCCCCCTTCCCTTCTGTCTAGAAGTAATTCTAGAGGCAAAGTGAATGAGGCAATTTGTAATCAGTTTTTTCTTCTTTTTGAAGAGCAGACAAAACATAGTTGTTATTTCTAGAAGATTTTTTTTCTTCCTTGATTTTGTCCTTCAAATGACAAACAAAACTTGATCTCATCTCTTTCTAGATAGTCTTTTTAATCCTTTGCTGGAACCAGAAACCAGCGGTGTTAGCTGAGATTTGACATATGTGTAGGCTTCAATTGAGAGCAATGCTGTGCCCAAGACAGCTCTTAACACAGTGAATTCATATGTCCATGAACCGTGAGGGCTCAGCAACATTTACATCTCTGTCAGTGTGAAGCAGAGGTTGGTGCAATAGAAAGGAAGAGAGGGACTTGCTGCCCAGTTGTTTCCTAACTGATAGAGTCTGTCTCACTGTGATATCTCTGCATTTGGTGAGACAGCTACATTTTTGCAGCCCTGTGAACCTGGTGAACAGTGACCCAGATGGACGTGCATGATTGAAGGAAGGAAGGAAGGACTGACCAACCTGCACGGGAGCAGCATAGCAGACTGACACTGCAGCTGTGTCAGTATGTGGCCACCCTGGTGCACCTAGGGCTGCCTGGAGTCATCATGGGAGCACAGTGGTTGTTTGCTTTTCTCTGGTTTATGTGAACCTAAGGGCGAGATGAGCAATGTACTGGATCCCACCTGACCAGTGTGAGATGATGGCCACAAGACTAGTAGTTCCTGTTCTCTCAATAACAAGCTTATCCTGAGATTAGCCTTAATAACACTACTTATCATCAAGCACCTTGCAGTAATCTTAAAGTATTTTAATGACCCATTTTGTATATTTATTCTGGAACTTTTATGAATCTATATCTACCATTCATCTACATTCTCATTTCTGTCACTGATCTGTTGCTTACATTTCATTACACTGTATAAAATGCAATATTCCCTCCAAAACTGGAATCTTCCAACACATCCAAATGCCACCCAGTGATTACGGCAGGAATTGCACTTAATCATTTACACTGCTATATTGCATGCAACAAACTTGCTGCTGGAATAATTTTTAAAGACAGATAATTTATCTTTGTAATTGGAGAACTCAGTTATAAAATCGATGATAACTGTGAGTAAATCAATTTGTTAGCTCTTCATTAGAACACTATACAGTTGTGAAAGATCATTTAATTGTCATGAGATGCATTTTCCCAAAGAAAATGTTTCTCACCCCATTCTAACTACAGTTTATATACATAACATGTATAAGCATTTCCCAAGATATCAAGATGATGCATTGCCATGGACAGGGTGGAGAGCCAACTGGATAGCATGGGACATTTGTTTTATCTCCTACATAAGTGACATTTTACCATTTCTGAAAATCCACACAGAATTCTGTTATAGAAGAGCATGGCATTTTGTTTGTGTATTCCTTAGCTGTATTTGTGTTTTGCAAAGATGTGTTTTCTCCACTGCTGTGTCATTCTGTTTGCAGAGGCAATGCGAAGACAGAACCCATTTTGTAGAGAGAAATTGCTTTGTTTTGCCTGTTATGATTTCATACCAGGAGTTCTCTTGCAGGACACTGCACTCTCAAACGTGCTTTTTTTTCTTTTCTTTTTTTTTTTTCTTTTTTCTTTTTTTAACTGAATTTTCCTGTGTTCAATACCAACTAGGATCATTTTCTCCAGCGATCAGCCTTGTGTGTTCACCTGCGTTCATGAGGAGCAGTGCTTGTGCCGTGCAGGAGCTGGCTGGGTGCTCCCGCAGAGCTAAGCCTCCCCTTGGGACTGGTACCTATGGGTGCGTCCTGTTGCTGTCAGCCCTGAGTGAGGAGGGACTGAGCAGCCCAGGGCTTAGAGCTGCTTGGCTGGCACAGTGCGGAGAGAGAGGCTGAGGCCCCTGGAGAGCAGGCAAAGCATCGGGTGCAAAGGCTATGGGGGCAGGAGGGACAGGGACAGAACTTCCCTGTGCTGGCTGCGAGCTGGCACACCCCAGCACTGCCACATGGGGTGACAGCATTGTGCTACTGCGACAGGACAGCGTGAGGCACCCGATTTCATCAAGTCTGTGCAATCAGTGAGACTGATGATGCAATTTTTCCTCCCTTACACAGCTTTTTGTGGTGCTTTACTAGTCACAACCCAATTGCTTGCCCTGACCCACCCTGGAATGCAACTTTCATGAGTGTACGGTGTGACTGCTGTGATGCTTGCAAATCCAGCATTTCTCCTATCCCTGGTCCTGTCTTGGCAAAAGAAGTGCTTCTGGGAGCTCTGTGTGGGGGCACTTGCCTCTTCGTTTACTTGGTCTCTCTCAATTCACCACAATATTCCTGATGCAATTTCCTATTTCTCTGCCCTCATTTCTCTTGCATTGACCCATGGGAAGATGTTAAGAAAGGAATTATTCATCCACCTTTGTATGAAATTGAGCTCTGAATAGTAAAGATTGTAAACAAACTCAATAACTTCTGAAAATAAACTAATACTCAGAATGCAATAGATGGTTTCCAGCAACAGAAAAAATGGTGTAAAATCAAATAGCACAATTTTAACAGAGATATATATGAATTTTTCAAACTCATTTTTACATTTATATGATTACTCACCTAGAAAAGAGTATAAAATTATTTATAGATTATTCTGGCCAGACTTCTCTGTGCAATTTCTTTAAGTCTGGAGTCACAGGAAGAGAGGATTTGGCCTTTCATCCTGATAGTGTGAATGTGCTAGTAGCAGAAACAAAGGATTCATCAAAGCTGACAAATACATTGTACATCTATTTATTTATTTTTGGTAGCCTTTTTTCCCTTTTTTTCTTTTTTAGTGAAAATGTCTATGCAGAGGACTGAAAGACAATTGTGATTAAAGTTTGTGAAATGATGGTTTATTTTTAAAAGATGCAGTAAAAAGCTCAAGAGAAAAAAAACACAAACTCTTTTACAGAAACCAGTAGTCACTTATAAGGGAGCTGATCTCACCCAATGGACTGTGAAGTTGATAATTACCCAGAAACAGGCAGGTTCATCATTCTGTAATGAGCTGCCTACAAACACATCCCATCTGATGAATAAAGGCTGTCAAACAAAACCTCTTGGCATGGCACATCCACCTGCAGGGCTCACTACAGATGGCATGACAGTGTCTGACAATCTGATTCAGTCAAGAGAGGCCGATGAAAAAATGGTGTGAGCTCCAAAGATTATTTTCTAATTATTCCAACGCTGCAGCAACAAATGATAGAATTTCTGTATCTGCAACTGTGAATTTCAGGATAGGGAGGAAAAGACAGTCCCAGTCCAGTGTTAGAAGCAAAATGCATCATAAAACAACAAAATTACATATGCATTATTTAACACCATTACTGGAGAGGATGCAGTGGTGGGGAAAAAACTACTAGAAAAGGATGAGATGGAATCCCAGAGCATTTGTAATATCCACCTTCCCTGTGGCACAGGCTGGCAGACATACAACTAGCCTCTATTTGTTGCAATTTGTATAATTCAAAGCTGCTTTTCACCCCTTTTTAAAAGGCCTACCCAGTAGTCTTTACTTGAAAGAAAACTGTAAATGGTAGTTACTGAAGGCTGGAGCTTCATTCATCTGGTAATACAGAGCTGGGTTGTACAATGACAATTGTCAGTTTGTCACGGTTGTGTTGAAGTGCTGTGGGCACCACAGATGTTAAAGCTTTATGGTGCTTATAGGTAACATGTGTGTGCATAAAAGCCAATTGGACAGAAGTGTAGGATGATAAAGTAGCATATCTTTCCTCTCTTCAAACCAAATTAAACCAAAACATGTTCTAGCTGTAATTCAACCCCTTGTCATGGTGAAGAGTTTCATCAGCACTAAATCCAAGTTGAGTCACTGAAAGCTGACCCCAGGTAAGCATTACAAAAGAGCAAAAAGGGCCCACCTTGGCCATGCGCAGCTGGCCACCAGCGTTTGCAGGAGCAAACACAGCTGTGGAGTTCCCAGGGCCAACTTCTTCCAGCAGTGAGGGAGATTCCTGGTGAAGGGCTCAGCCATCTCTGATCAGTTGAGGTGATCGAGGCTCATGGGCTGCACCATTCAGAGGGAACAGAGAGACTGGTATACAGAGATCCCCATTGCTAAGGCTTAGTAGATATCCTAATACCGGTGAGCACCTTCAAATTTCTTTCAATAGGAATTGCTTCTCCTCATCAGCTGTCAAAGAGCTCGCACAAGGGCATATCACTTCCTGCCATTACCAGCAGATAGTGTGTCCTGGATCATTTGGGCAAGACAGAATCCAGGCACACTGCTTCACCATCCATCTCCATGCATGGATCATGCCTCATCTCAAGTAGGGAGTCTGCCTAGAATCTGGGAGAGCCCAAAGGATAGGGAGATTAGTAATAGAAACATGAAGATTAGTTGGAACAAAGTGTCATTGAGCACCAAAATAATTAGCAGAACAAAGGGTTAAATGCATAGATATTCCCCTCAAGAAAGAACTTTTTTCCAGAAGTAAAATGGAGGCAAGAGTTGTTATACTACACACAGAATACCTGCACTGTGAGAGGATCTCAAGCCAGTCGACTCTCCAGCAGACCCTGCACCCAACAACAGGAGGATTGCCATTGATATGACAATAGACCACATATAACATAGCACATATGCTTTTTCCCATAAGTCCACATGGACAATTTTCTAAAAAAGTGAAAAGAACCCATAAGCCCACAAGGACAAATTTCCAAGCAGGTGAAATAAAGCAGTGAGCAGCAATGTGGATTAAGGATTAAAGACCTGAAGTTAGCAGTATGATCATACTAGGGACTGATCCATAAGAGTTGATTGTTTGTAGCAAATATAAGAGATCTGTCCAAAATGTCATTTTGTATGGCCCTCAAGAGGAATTCCAGGGACAAGTGGAGGCCTTGGCAGCTTGTCTTCTTTGTCCTTGGTGTCACACACAAGTGGTCCAAGTCAGACCTGAGCACATCCTGTTGCTTTTGAGTATGTGGTATGAGAGAATGGATGAACAAAATTTATAAGGGAATGGTTGTGAACATGTAACATTGACTTTCTTGCAGATGTCTGTAAAGAAATATCACCTCCCCCTCTACACCAAGTTTTGTACCACTAATTTCCATCCAAGTATCCACATCTGGCCAGCTTCAATAACTCTAGCTGCCTCCCGGGGAAGCTGGATATGGGTGAGTTGTGCTTGTGATGTTTTGCACAGCTGCAGGGACCATGTGCCAGTGGACCCTGGCTGGCCCTGACGCAAGGTTGGGCTTGGTAGGTTTAGTCCAGGCTTCACACCAAGCTGAAATGGCATATCTTTCCCAAGGCAGCTTTGGAAACAACATGCCTAGTAAACCCAGCTCTACATGAGCTGCCTCTCATGGAGGCAGCTTATGCATCACTGGTGCGAAGGGATGGATAATTTGGGACAAGATCAAATATCCTCCTTTAATTTTCTCCAGTGGGCTGATTTGCTGACCAGTGAAGGATATTGGCATATGAAAGGCAGGAGCAGTGCCTGATGTTCTTGCTCCATATCTGTGGGATTTCCTATAGAGAGCTGTCAGCAACACGTTGACCTGATGAATCCCATAATGGTCTATAATTATTGATTAACTTCTTACAGAGTCATTTGTTATGGTTTGTGAGTGCAAACAGAATAAATTGACTTTTTTGTTGTTGTTGTTCTTGTTGGTAGATTTATTTCAAGGTAATTAAGACTAACATTGGAATGAGTGGAAAAAATATTTCCCATTTCACCAGTGCCACATACAGGACACATATGACTGCTGTGGTGACACTTTCTGTCTTGAATATAATTTAATTTGTGGAATTTCATACATGCAGTGGAAAACAATGTACTGACTATGTTATCTGGCTAAACTCAGAAACCTTCACTTTATTCATATTTTAAAATACTTTTTGACATTTGAAATAGTTTAATTACGAAGGTTAGAAACAGCTTGACAGGCAGGGTTAATATGAATTTTGTACTCAAAAAGTCTCATTTTCTTAGTATGTGCCCTTCCCAAATGACATCAATTGCATTTTCTAAAGCTTTAAAAATTAAACATACTGATGAGAAATTAAAATTAATTCATATTAGTATGCCAGAGCACGTAACAACCAATGTACAAATTTTTTGTGCCTGTGCCTGTGCCCTTTATCTCTCTAGCAAAAGCATACAGTGCTTTGTACATGGTATCAGTGTTTCTAAAGCACTTTCTCTCCCTGTTTCCCCAAGGTGAACTCAAACTGCTTGTGTTTACTCATAAAACATGAAGCCTGCAAGCTACGCAAACCTTGCTGTGTTATCCCGACTCTGAAATAAAATCATGGAATGGTGCTGGTTGGAAGATACCACAGTGGGTCATCTGGTCTACCCTACTCAAGCAGGGCCATCCCAGAGCACATGGCACAGGATTGTGTCCAGATGGTTCTTGAGTACCTTCAGAGAGGGAGACTCCACAGCCAACCTGGGCAATATTTTCAGTACATGGTCACCCGCACAGTAAAGAACTTCTTCCTCATATTCAGGTGGAACTTCCTGTGCATCAGTTTCTGCCCATTGCCTCTTGTCCTATTGCTTGGCACCACCCAAGTACCCTCTCAGTCATGTCTTCTCGAGGCTGAACAAGCCAAGATCCCTCAGCCTTTCCTCATAAGAGAGATGCTCCAGTCTCTTAACCATCTTTCTTGCTGTGTGCTGGACCCACTCCAGGAGCTCCATTTCTCTCTTGATCTGGGGAGCCCAGAACTGAACACAGTGCTCCAGATGTGGCCTCACCAGGATTGAGTAGAGAGGCAGGATCACCTCCCTCAGCCTGCTGGCAATGCTCTTCCCAACACACCACAAGGGCACACTGCTGGCTCATGGACAGCTTGTTGTCCACTTGGATGCCACAGGTCCTTATCCGCAGAGCTGCTTTCCAGCCTGTACTGGTACATGGGGCTGTTCTTCCCCATTTGCTTTTGTTGAGCTTCACTGAACCAAAGCTCTACTGGAAGAGTTATAAAGCATTTTTAATGCTGACCTGCTATTTTACCCCACAGCACAGAATTGCCCCTCACACCCATAGAAGCCTTATGCCAGCAGAGGTGGGGCCACAGAGCCCTAAGAGGGGGGCCATTTCCAGAAGCACATCTCTGATGCCATTCTTGGATCACGTCTAGAGAAAAGCTTCTATAAGGACTTGTATGTATGATCAGTCTTCATGTGCAACAAGAAAAGGCTGGAGAGAAGGAGAAAGACAAGGACTGATTAGCTGCAACCACCAGGCCAACCCCACAACCAAATCTGCCAGAACAGACTACCATGAGGATGCCACAGCCAGGTCACCCTGGGATCTTTCATTGCTCTCTAGGAGACTGAGCAATTTATTCTAATGATACAAGGAATAAGACGTGGCCTCTTCTGAAAAAGATAATTTTCAATTGCAGAAATAATGTCAAAACCAAGTCTTGATCCGAAACACTTTTTGAAAATCATGAAATGCTTGTATTTCCTCTGGGGAAGAGAAAAAATGGAAAGGAAAATGGGACAGTAGAAATCTGGAATGTGTACCGGAGAAGTTAAGAGGTAGTAAACAGAAAGCTGTTTGGCAGAAATGGTGCCATAAACCCTCACATTGTCCTGAGCTGCTCCAGAAAAACAGGGAGCTGTCTATCCAGGCAGTCTTGTGGTTCCTGTTTCTCTGACATTGATTTAAAATGCATGTCCTGGTTATTTATTTTTAATGTTTTCCCCTCAAGGTGTCACTGCAGGGTAGACTTAAGGCTATTTACAAGCACCAGCTGTGTATTTTCATTCCTGAAATTGATTGCTTTTCTTCGAAATAAAATCTTAACTACAAACACCTTGGGTAAATAATGCATCATTTGGAGGTAATACAACATCTCCATATAATGTTGGTCTTCCTTGTGTTATTCTTCTTCACTTCTTTGTCTTTCTCCATTTTTGTGTGGTTCACCTGAGAAGAGGAAGAGTTATGAATGCCTAAGGCATTGGGTTTAAGCCCTTTGAAAAGCAATTCTCTTGCTGGCAGTAGGGAAGCACCAGTCTGGGATACCACATGTCCTGCCCATCCCTGCAGTAGGGCTGCTGCCCTCACTAGTGAACTACTGACAGCCCTTTTCAGCAACCCTTTCATTTTCTGTGAAAGTCCTGAATCGAAGAGGCTGTCAGCACCGCCTGCCTCTTTACCTGGGATCGCAGGTGCTCAAAGGCTTAGGGAGAACAGCACAGGCTTACTTAGAGTTCTTGCCTCTTTGCTGAACAGGCATTAAGATGGACTCCTTTTTTATTATTTTCTCTTCAAGTTGTGTCATTGGGAGGAGTGTTATTAGCCTGTGAGAGGAAAAATCAGTTATTCATTCTATTGGCAATAGGAGAAATAAAGCCTTATATTTCTAAACCTTCCCTAGTTTATAGTAATTTTAGTTACCTTGTCTGGCCTCTGTGACACCTCCGTCTGAGGGGAAGATACATACCAATTGCCCAGCAAGCAGTTGTTAAAAGTAGGTGTAGCACCTGAAATCTGCCTATCTTTTCATCAGGGAGATTAAGAGATTTTTTTTTTCCCATGAGAACTTGGGGTTTTATATATTTTGTATGGTATTTTAAACATGTACCTTACCACCACATTTGGTTGCAGGTCAAGTTGCAGTTTGGTTGCGTTGAGCTCAAAAGCAGTGGTTTTTAAATATTGTTTTCTTAGGACTCCAAGCTACTGCATAAAACATATCCAGTAGGTGAGCTAGGGAAGTTTCTTCTACTGTGACTCAGATCCTACCAAATCACTTGCCTGCTTGCTTATTTACATCTTGCAGAGATGTGTGAGAAGATGTAATGTCTTATTTAAGCATCCTCTATAAAGGAGCTGGTACTCTATTGCCATGGAAGTGAATGAGGAGTCTAGTAGTAGCTGGATTGGTACCTGTTCAGCCCCCTGGTTATTCTGTGTCCTGTATGTAATGCACTCAGCTGCTAGTGACAAGCATCTTCATCACAGTGCTTGCCCAAAATGTTCACCTCAGGGGATACACTGAGGGAGCTGATTAGCCTTGGAAAGTGGCCCATCTTAGCCTCAGTTTCTTCATGCATTCAAGTTCAATGGTGTCTTGGGGGGACATGATGGCTCTCTCTGGTGGTCCTCATTCCAATCCTGTGTTCTAGATGTTTTTAATTCAGGCTTTCTTGAATTTTTTGTGCTGTCCCACCTCCTTAGTCAAGTACTGGCTTCTATCTCTCCTCTTCCCACAACTGCATTCTATCTTGTGCCCGTCATCTCTTTCTTGTGACATTTCCTGTTGTTGCCACCATATTAACATTGCTACTTTTGCTGTTAGTAGCAGAACATCAGAGCTACCTCCAGGAAAACTGATTGGATCAACAGTGGGTAGTATGGGGGGAATCTGAACTAAAGCAAGCCTGGCTGATGTATAGAGAGATATGCAATTAGGGGCCATTAAGCTGAGCATCTCCACTTGTGATGCAGTTGTGATGATGTGTAAATCAGCCTCTGTGATCTAATTGCATTCACTAACTGTATTAAAAGGGCATTATAAGGAAGATAAATTCAGTCATTCCGAAGTTAGAAAATACCAGCCTTCAGATTAGCTCTGCAATCTAAAATGCATGTCATACAACAGTCTCAAATTATTTTCCTTTAAATATGTTTATTAAATCCCCTTCAGAATTGAATTCTGAACACAAGAACAAGACTTGGAGGTTAGATGTGGGCTGAAATCTGTGACTGTTATCCTAATTCATATCATTCTCATGCTAGTGAGAATTTGTTCACGCCCCCCAGTTCACACCCCTAACAGCTTTCAGATACCTCCAGTCACCTTTTTTCTCACCCTCTGCTGCTGTTCTCTCAAATAACGTTGCTCTTTTTCAGCAGGACCATGTGCACTGAGCCCAAAAGCCTCTTTACTGAAATCAGCCCCTACCTGCATATTTCTGTTTTAGTGGACCATCATCAGGATTTCTCCCTCCTGTCTTTACACATGCAGACACCCTCTGTGGCAGGTGGATTTCACAGTCATCATTTAACACCAGGCTTTTGGGAAATTTGGTTGCTGCCTAGTAAAAGAAGAGAAATGAGGAGTAGAAATCCTGTGGTATACAGTGCCTGGGACCTGGCCCAGACTGATGAGTCTAGAAGGGCAGTCACCATCAGACCAAAAACATGACAATGTACAAATCATTCAGGGGGAAAATCATCACAGATTACTGCCCCTGAACCCTCAAAGTTTGTGTCTACATTGCAGCCACAGATGTAATTGCTAAATATGCTGGCATATCCAAGCAGGCTTAACCTCACTAATTCAATGATAATAGCAAGTTCAAACAATTCAATAACAGTACAAGCTCAATCACAGTAACAACAGCAGCACAGATAAAAACAACACAAACTTCATTTCCGTGCCATTTTCCAGGCAGCCAGGGTCTCAGATGACTTGGACAGCTTGAAGATAACAGGGCATAGGTTTCAGTGCATTGTTATCATACCTTTTAACAAAATTAAAGCTAGCTTATATGTGCACTGCAGTGCATACCTTGAATTTTATCACTGGTATAAGAAAAACTGCATGATTTAGGAGTGGCGTATACCATTCATTTGTCCCTGACTATGACTATGACATATCAAATGTGAACACTGATAGTGAATTAGTAAGTTGTGATTTAATTTCTTCAGGCGCAGAAGATACAACTATATGAAAAATTTGAGTAATCTATGACATTACTTTATCAAGCTACTTGCAGTGACAATTAAAAAAAAAAAAAGAATAAATTACAACAGCAAAAACATCCTAACCCATGAATAGGCAATGTTTCTCTGGAGACAAACTGTGTTGTGTTTTTAAATGAAGTACATCAGAGCAACCCAGACTTACACCACAGGGAGACAAAGTAAGAATGCTTTTCCTTTTCAGAAAATAAAGTCAGACCACTGAGTTATCCAGACCTGTTCCACTCTTCAGCACTCATTAACTGCAAATGTTGAGGTTCAGAGAACACAGCAGTCACCTTGTACTCTAGGATGTGTAATTGCTCTATCCAATTTTATTTGCTCTGCTTAATGCAGTATGTCAATTCATGACATATTGATTCAACTTATAGAAGTAATTTTTTTTCCAGTTCATTTAAATTATAGTTTAGGCTGAACATGTTTGAAGGAGATGTCTACAAATTATGTCAGCTTTCAATAAGTCTACATTCAAAAATGCAATGTAAATCAAAAGTGCTAACTAATTTTTGTTTAATTATTGATTTAAGCTTACTCTGTTTCTGGAAAATGTAATTACCAAGGTTGAATTTGGCCAGATCTACAGAGAGTTATATGGATTCAAGCAGTAAAGGAAAGAATTCAGTCTCGTAGATCAATTATGAAAATATGTCCTTTGATAGTGGCTCCAAAGAAGTCCAACAGTATTTCGGAGTGCCCGTTTGTCCTTCTAGCCATTCCCCAGAAGACAGTAAGTGTCAATGAGTTTATGGGTTCTTTTCAACATGGTACCTCACTGAAATACTGACCTGAGTGATGTTTTGTAAATTAAAGGAGGTTGGATTAGGTATTGAGCTGAAATGAATGTCTGTGTATGAATGCCTTATACAAAAATTATACTTTCCTGACTATACTTTCACCCTCAGAGGCTGTCTTAGCCCTACACCCCAATATTAACTCTTTTAGCATAACAGAAAGCCTTTGTAGGAGGCTCTCAGGGAAAGAGTCACTCCTGGAAGCACCTCTGCCAGTCTCAAACCTGTGAAATACAGAAGGATGGAGTCCCAGGCCCTGGCACAAGAAAAGGCCCTAAATGAGGATTTCAGTTTTAATTGTGGTTATTCAAGTGGTTTCTGCATGTTACCCAAAAAGGAGACAATGCCTTGAGACTTTATACAACTGAGTATCAACCAGGTCCTCGGAAAGGGTGTTTTGAACAGGTTGCTCCCATCCATAGGTTGTCCAATGACATAATTTTGCCAGACCAGCAGGTTAGAAAGTTTTAAATCAAAATTCTTAATGCAACATTTTCAGACTACCAAAACATGAATTCAGTTGTCATTAATATATGTGCCATAGTACAATTCAAGGTTAAATTTATTAGTCCTAAAATATTTCAATGCTGATAAAATACATATCTTTTGCTGATACATTCTTTAATGGATTAAAAAAATTATTTGAGGGATTGTGAAACAATTTCTGAAAACCCTCAAATTTGTGCTGTAGTGTGATGGCAGCCTCAGTGCAGAAACCACGGTAGGATGCTTTCCTTTCATTACAAATCTTCAGCTTACTTTCTGTCAGGGAAACAGGAGTCTCTGAAGGGATTCTCTTGTCCAAATAATTTAGGTATGCTTGCAGCCCTCCTTTAGACAGAAGATGTTTGTTTTCCAGTTGTTTGCACTGCTGAGCAATTAACGTGTTGAGAAGTAAGTCAGGACCAAAGAGGAAGTCAGCTGCGATTGCTCTCCTCTCTCTGCCCAGCTTGCCCAACCTTTACCAATCCCAGCAATCTTTTTGGCAGGGCAGTGAGAAGATCAGGAATCTTTGCAAAAGGATTTGAAGGTCAGCCAGGAGAATTAGACTGGGAGCAAATGTCAGGTTGTGGAGGTTATTTGCTGCTAAAGGAAGGCTCGTATCTGTTCAGAATTGACTGGCAATCCCTGTGCTCCTTGCAAAGTCAGGGAGCTGGGATCTCCTTGGGTTTTTTTCCAAAGCTGTACATTTGAGAGTTTCCCCCTCTAAACCCTTGCCTCACAAAGTGTCTACTGGAAAGAGATTGCTTTGAGAAGCTGAGATAAAGCTGATGCCCCTCTGCCAGGAGTTCTCTGCAAACAAAAAGAAAACAAAGCTATTGCTTGGCTTGGTCGGCAGCAGGGGAAGATGTCCCTGCTCACCAGGCAGCTGGGGTTGTCTCCCTTTGAGCTCTCAGCCAAGAGGAAACAGCTTGCAGCCCATGTGGCACTTCAGCATGAGCAGTAAACATCACATTAACATTTGTAGGAACCCAATAACCTGTCACTGTGGGTTTGGCAGTGCTGCCTGAACTGCTCCAGCATCTGCGAGCCATGTGGCTGAGGCAGCTGGGAGCACTTAGGGACAGCTTGCCCCTACCCCTGGGAGCTGCACAGGCTCAGGGAGGGAGAGTAGGGCAGATTGTCTGTGGCTAAGCCGTCTCTGCACCCACCTTGAGAAGGAAAGCCAAAACTAAAAGGAGAAGCCCCCATGAGCCCAGGGAAGGCTAGAGCAAAAGTGAGGGCTGTTGGTGGTGTTTATCTTGTGCCCATGGGCCAGGGCAGTTAGGAGGAGCAGGAACAGACCTGTCAGGTGCTATATAGCCACGAGTTGGCAACCACCTCCACAAAGCGCCATGGAGACTAAAGCCATTCCTTGCACTCCAGGGACTCATTCTCTGTAAAGCTGCCCTGGGGCTGTAGCTTTATTAAAATGCATACTTTTACTCTTTTTTTCATTTTTATTCATTAGTGCTGTTCTTTCCTTAAAACAGGACCTCAACATCTTGCACAAACACATGGAATGGGAAGCTGCTCAGTTCTACCAAAGCCAGGATAAGGATATCTGCAGGGAAAGGCCAGCTGAGCAATCCTGGCTGTGTTCTTCCCTGACAGGTACTGAAGAAACTTGAGTCATTTCATAAGCATGATGTTGCTCTCAAGAGGTTTCCTTTTGTGTAGGGGGGAAGCTCATACACTCCCCTGTGCAAAGCCCCATGGCCTCTCCTATGCTGACACGAGTATGTGCTATTGGAAAAAAACCAGGGGTCTGAAATCCTGAGAAAGAGCAAAAAATAGTGACCATGGAGAATCATGGTAGAGCACTCCATGGCTCCTGCTAGAGGGTACTGTAACTGATGTGGCAAACACATACATATGCATAGCTCCAGCCAGATGATATAACTGAGATTTACTCTATGCTTGTGGGAGAGTTACCAATGACAGAACTCAAGGAAAAGGCATGAAACTGAGTTAGGGGAGCTTTAGGTTGGATATGAGAGGAAAAAAGCTTTTCACCCAAAGGGTGGTTGAGTACTGAAACAGCCTTCCGAGAGAAGTGGTCACAGCATGGTGTGATTCTTGGGGTGTCCTGTGCAGGACCAGGATTTTGACTCGATGATACTGATGAGTCCATTCCAGCTTGGCATATTCTGTGATTCTATGATACTCTTGGATACTGATATTTTTCTGAAAGCCTCTGCTGAAAATGATAACAATGGGGATGTGGTGTCTGGGAAAATTTCAGTGTCCTTTGTTAATCTTTCACTCTGAGAAACATACAGAATGATAATGTGATGGAATGACCTTCTGGACTTTTTGCTAGGATGCTGCACTTGCAAAAATGTCAGGCATCTTTTGTATTTTTCTTGTATGAAGGCAACTCCTGCAGTCCTCTTTGCCACTGCAGAAATGCAAGGTGTGACATATGACCATGTCATTTTGGCCACTAGGGGTTTGGGCTCCAGGGAAAAAGTCAGTAGTCCGCTCAGAAAATACTCTTTGGGAGAAAAAAACCCCAAAAACAAAAAACAAAAAAGAGAGCTACAAGTAAACGACCATGAAAAACTCCAGGTAAAAGAAATAGTTTGACCCTAATATATTTAAAGCTGAGATTTCCAAAAGCACTTTATGAATTTGAATGTCACTTCTTGGGTATTCCAACAGAGAAGTCTTTGGAGGCCTTATGCCCAGAGAATAAGTGCTTGGTATTTCCTATCTCCATTAAGTTATGTCTCCATTAACATATTTCAAGTGGTGCATGAAGAAAGGGAGTTATTAAGAAATCACAAAGCCAAGATATTCTTTAGTGACTTAAAATGGTCAGACAAAACATATTGTCATGCTCAGACACAGCTCTTCAAGGATTTTGAACATTTTTTTCTTTCTCTGAAAGAGATTGAATAACAGCATATCTGAAATCTTACACTGCACTTCAGTTGTGTCATGAAAGATAGAATTCATATTTGATATTAATGGAGCAGGTGAAACGTGAAATGATATTTCTTTAATCTTTAATGAAATTTCTGGTTTTAGCATTTAGCTTGTCTGTTCAATGACACAGAAGAGCTAATAATATCACTGTTTTTGAAGAATTCATTCACTACATGCAGCCTGATTTTCTGAATCTGTTGGAGGTTGTTTAGGTGCCCCGATGATGCACGAAAATAAAAATAATAAAAAAATACATTGTCTTGGAAGCCAAGTGATCAACATCAGAAAGATAAAAAAAAAAACAAAACAAAACCAAAAACCAAACAAAACCTCCCAGTAAGCCACTACTCTGGGACAGGCACACAGTAGTTTAGAAAATACAGAAGTCTACAGGAATTAGCAGGAACAACAGGCTTTCAGGAAGTCTTCAAATGAGCATGCTCTATAGCTTAGATAAACACCTGTATATTCAACACTGAAAAGTTGAATGATACATTCTGTAGCAAACTGTTTCTTTGCTGAATGATTTAGTTGTTTTAAAATTTAATAATTGCTTTTGTAAAACCCCATGAAACAGGAAAAGTTACTAATGATGTTGCAAGTTTTTGAGAAGAGAAACTGATTTTTTCTCATGAGGATATCATACTGTGCATGACAAAAACCTTGCAATGAGACAGCAGTATCCACAGGTGGTCCTGGGGGCACACACACAGTGTTCCGTTTCTGTCCTAGCCTCCTTTGGGCAAAGTAGATTGTATAGTCTCTTGAGGTCATTCACACCTTGATGTTCCATGATTTCAGTCTAGAATTTCAATTTTTCTTCTAAGAGGGCAGTGCTGACCTTCTTAAAACTTTGGAGTAGTGTCCAAAGGATGCATTTATACTTCCAAAATCAGAGGTGCTCTCCAGTACCCATTAAAGCTGGCTAGTAATGGAGCTAATATAAACTTTGGCCACTCTCCCAGCTGACTGTCCTAATAATAGAAAACCCCTCTGAGTGAGTAGCTTATATTGGGGTTATGCCAGGCAATTTTCATTAAAAGAGGAATTGGGGACAATATCCTTGGTGGAGACCTGTTTGCCTTCCTCAAAGCACCACTGGAATGAGCAAGAGGAGGCTCTTTCTCCACTCTCAGTTTTGAGTTCTCCTCTTTTTGCTAGCACTTTCCTGAAGACATCTTTTTGAGGTGTCTCCAACATCTGCTCTTCTTTTCAGTTACACCTCTTTTTTTGCACACATAATGCTGCAAATAAACTCACTCTCTCACCCTTTCATCAGCTCACAGGGAAACTCCCAAGCCTGTGTGGCGACCTGGGGAGCAGCGCTTTAAGTGGTTTGGTATTGGCAGTTTGGTTTTTCTCCATCTGTCTTGTTTTAAAGAGTACCTGGCTTGCTTCTTCCATCAGGCCTGAAGAGGGAATAGCTAGTGAAACCAGGAAGGCAGCTAGCAAACTCAGCAGGTAATGGCCAGAGATGAGATGTGCATGAGGCAGTAGCAAAAGCCACCAGTGTGTAACCATGTGGCCATCGAACCACAGCTTGGAAACACCAGTGTGAACGTTAGGGCTTGAGAAAATTTGGAAAGACAATTTGATCACACTGTGATGACAAGAATAAACCACTTGTAAAGTAGCCTCATCTTAGGTTGCTCCAAGGATCAACATCGCTTGTAGTGTAGTCTGGATGTCCCCCAACCTGTCTGTTGCTACAAGGCAGGACCCCTATGCCTTTCAGAATGTCTGGTAGGTTGAGGTTGCTTCTTGAGGCACCAGTGCCATGGGGGCCCTTCCCAGCTGCCAATGGGTCTTTTGGTGTCCTTCTGCATTGTTGTGGTTCTTCTGCCAGCACCAGGCAGAGGGAGAGGTTGAAGAGCTCTCCCCAGGATTTTGAGTAAAGTTTTTCCCTCCTGATTTAATAAGATCAGCTTGAATTTTAATTTGCAGAAAAGATGTCCATCCATAGTACCCACAATCATATTTTCTGCTAATGTCTTCAGATGTGACCCAGAAATCTTATCAAAGATCACTGGGCAAAGTGCCTGCTTAGCAAAATGCACTATGGGTCCATCCAAATGCTGCCATTTACAGGATGTATGAGCTCTGCCTCAGCTATTTCAGATGACATATATATATATATTTAATCCATGGCAGCATATTAGCAGATCAGACTTAGATTAATCAGGATAAAGATAACTTTTGGACCTTTTCCACATCTAGGTCAGAGGAAAAGAAGGTAGATATTTATCTGTGCTACAGCACTAGCTAGCACTGTGTAGCAGATGAAATTTTCAGGTACATCAGTCAAAGATATACTGTAATAAGATTAAGGGAAGCAAAGTGAAAAGGATGTGTTTGTGCCTGTATGTGTGTGCACAAATGCAATACAAGCTTTTCAATTTGCAGAAAATATCAATTTCCAGTGGAATTCTCTCTGCTATTATAGCAGCAAGTATGCAAATTTCCTTTATGCTAAAATATCCTCCTCTGTTTCCTTAGTGTCATAAAACAAGTCTTTCCCACTGATATTATTACAGAAAGCTACAGCTAGAATAACAGCACAGCTGTTCAAGGAAAACTCGCTGCATGTCCGGAATGGGCCTCATGTTTTGAGCCTTGGTGATTCCTGGAATAAGCCAACTAATGCACAGCAATTAGTTCCTTTAAAAATAGATTACGTCATATTTAGGATGTTTAATGTGAAATGTTATTGTGTGTATTAATGGAGCACTTCTTTTCTGCAAATTAAAAACTGAGCTAGTGTTAATAAATCAAAGGAAACACATTCAAATGCTCTTTAGCCTCTACCAGTGTCCCTTGAAAAAGGCCTCTGAAACACTATTATACACACAGATTGTGATGAGAGGAAAATTTCATTGAAATTCTAAATGTTATTCAGCAAATTCTTCATTTTTGACCTCACTTACTGCACTTGCAACATCAGAAGGATCAGTGATGAAACCTCTCATTGTGGTAATTCAAAGAAACAAAGTCACAGGGCTCCAAAGTGAGAGGCAAATGTGCCATAAGAGCAGACAGCTAAGATGTAGGCTGAGACCTTGCCCATACTGAAGCTTTCACCATCAACCCCTAACAGCCTTGCTTACATCCAAGGTCAGCATAAAGATTTCTCTTGGCTTCACTTTTTGAAAAATTGTCGAGAAAAGGATACTTTTACTTCTTTCCCCCTTTGCTTCTTTCATGGATTACTGGAAAATTCTGATATTCTTCCAAGCAGATAACAGCTTTCAGAGCCCTATTAAATGTAATGTAATACATATGGGAGGGAAATTCAATTTTCCTGCAGGAGGATACTCTTTCAGCTCTTACTTTTTAAGGTAATGACTCAGTAACAGCCCTACTCTTCACCCCTCTTCTGAAGAGCATCTTTGGTAACCCTTGTTAGGAGCATCACTGATGATGTCCCTCATCTCTTCCAGAGGACAGAGTTCACTGGCTTATTACAGGAAAAATGCACTCACTCTCCTTTTCTAAAGGTTAATTACCTTTAATTAAGGTTAATTATCATAGATGTTTGCCCATACTGTCTCCCCCAAATGCAGCTGGCCACAGGTCCCCTTCGAACTCCAAGCAATGGCTAAGAAGACAGCTTTAACTACACAGTGACAGGCTTCTTCATTTCCAGAATCTTCTGCCTTTTCATACCATCTCTGCCTGAAAAAGTGGATAGAGCAGTAAGTAGTGTCTTCAGTGTGAAATAAGTGACTAGTGCTCTCTTTTTCTCACTGAAAAACCCTGCTAAAGATTGTCTCCAGCTCCATATGTAACCTTACAATTTCTTTGTTTTTGGACCGTGTGTTCTAGCAAGTCTTTTCGTGTAGGGTCTTGACTTTATTATTGAAATTGCACCCAGCAGACAAGACAGAAGATATTCTGTAAATACGTATTTTAGATCTGACTCATCTTTGATGAGTTTTCCCCTTCCTGTTAGTTTGATCTGGGGTGGGGTCTGCTCTTGGCCCCACCCCTGCTCTGCTCTGTGGCTGTTACTGGGCCACTTCCCATTCCTGGGAGTCCCCTTTCCTCATTCCTCTTGCCTGGTCCTGCCCAGAAGCCCTGTGCTGAGTACAGCAGGCTCTCACCTCAGGCCAGCCTTGCAGAGCACTCCAAGACTGTGTCTGTGTTGGCTGTCTCAGTCCCACATCTCCCCACTGCCAGCATCCTTGAGCTCCCTTTCTTCTTGCACCAGCCTTTGAGCCCCTGAAAACCCTCACTGCATTCTTCTGACAGCTGGATCAGGGAAAAACAGGCAATGCCCAGGCTGGTCTGAGGACACATCTTCACACAAGGGTCTTTAGCACTACTGCAAATACCAATAATACATTTTATTTACTTTCTGTTTCATATATTGGCATAGCTCTTTTCTCTTTTTGGACAGAAGGGAAAACAGGAAAGTTCTTTGAATGCTGCAGTATTTAACAAACTATTTCTGCAGCCACAACTGCAAGCCCATTGAGCATCTTAGGGAGTGCTGGCTGAAAGTGCCAGTAAAGGGGTCTCTGAGCTGCACTGAAATCAGGTTCAGCAACCACAACACTTCATGATGTGCTGTAAACCTAACCTGTGAGCCCCAGAGGGCTGTCTGGCATTCTTGCACATGTGGTCCTTCTCCCACATCAATTATTGGTCGTGCATCCTCTCTTCCCTGCTCTTGTGTCCCTGCTTGGGAGCCTTGGGGTGCTGGGTAGTGACCTTCAAAGCTGCTCATCAAGCACATGTCTGGCTTGCTGTGCTCCAGGGACCCTTTGCAGCAGGCAAACAGGACTTGCAGCTGAGAGAAGGCGTTCTCCAGGAGCCAAAGGATAAAGATGTGATTTCCAAACACATCCAGCCAAGGGCCTGGCCCTGTGATGTCAAGCGTGGCACTCTTTATGACCTTAGGAAAAACAGGTTCATACCAAAGCACAGGTAAGGTGGAAATCTGTGAATCCTTCAACTCCTCTGTCTAAAGGCATTTTCACGAAGCACTGCTAAGGAATATATTCCCACTGGGCACTCTCAGGGATCTTGCTGTTTTTCCTGTGAAAAGAGGAAGGATGCATCCAGCTGCCACGTCCCTGGCGTGGCACACACTGTCCACCGTTCCCACAACAGGAACCCACTCTGCTGAAAATCAGATTCAGGCCTTGTGATAATCTTAAAAAGCTGTTTCTGAATCAGTTATACAGCTCTTCAGATGATGAGAGAGGATTTTGTGTAATTTGTCCCAGAAAAATCCCATTTTTTAGCACAGGTAAAATATGGTCAGAACTCCCAGTATTCACTGCATTCTTACCAATATTGCCTCACAGGATTTCTCCATAGCAAAGACATCAACTTAGAATGTTTGATCAGTGGCAACTTAAAGAACTGAGTGTATGCATTTCACAGAGTCAGTTTACCTAATTATTTTCTGAGATGGTTATTTTGACTCAAGTTTCTATTTCTCCTGAGAGGATACTGAGGAGAACTAATCCACTCTGCATATTTTTCCTCCCAGATTATTTCTAGTGCTTAGTGTTGGAAACTGATCCTTCATTAGGAACTGATCTAGAAGCTATTGAAGCTTTTTTTTTCCCCTTCTGCTTTCAGTGGGCACTGTATTGGATTTGGAAGTAAATTGGATAGATGAGTTCATTTGGAACTGGTGAAACTTCTCTTGTTCTGCAGCTTAACCCTAAATGTGATGACATTTCACATTTGCATCACAAAAGCAGGAAAGGTATCTTCAAATGGCATAAATATCTTCTTTTTCTCCTCATGTTAAATAGAGAAGATTAATTTTTAAAGTAAAATCTGTAAGCAACATGTATGGAGAAAGCATGTCCTTGGTCAGATTATTTTCCCAGGCAGAAGTTCCTCTAGGCAGCCTTGGTTTTCATTTTCTAGTTTTCCAAAACATTGTAAGACACAAACTTCTATGTCAATAAACATTAGTATCAACTACTTTCAAAGTCTGGAAGAAACTAATTTTCCACAGATACTATATTATGGATAATGAAATACTATATTATAAATAATGAAAATTAAAATATTAAATAATGTTATTTTCATACTACTTTGTGTAACACAAAGCTCATTCTTTGTACAAAGAACTTGTTTCTTTATTCCTTGCTGTCTTTGAATTTCAAAGTAAGAAGGATTAGAAATTCGTGCATATACTTTTTACATCCACACCTCAAATAAATTTCTTTCTGTATTTAGAAATATGTTTCTAAATACAGAAATGTCATTACTGGACTGAGTCGGATCTTTTCAAATAAGTTCATGAAATGTGACTTCCGTGTGCAGATGCAGAATCCTGTTGCTGAGTCAAAGACACCAATTCAGCCCAGATAGAGCCTTTCCCATGAAATGCTCATGCCTGCAATTTCAAAGTTTAGTTCCAGATTACTCCACAAGGTTTTTAGCAATGTCAGCTACAAAAGGCTGTAAGTTTTGGCAGGTGCCTTGTGTTTGGGCAGCAGCTCCTGTGCCACCAATGTCAATGCAGGTTTGCACAAAGATGAAGAGCTGTAGCAGTTCAGCCTTCAGTAGATGAACAATATTTTCCCATAACTCTTTCCTTTCAGCTGCTTGCACTGGGAAAAAGGGAATCAAAGTGAGAAAGTCTCAATGTCTTTGGATGAAGTTTGCCTTTACTCCTTCACCCCTGTAACACATGAAAAAATTTACCCCCAGGGATATGTGTTATCCTGGAGTCCTCCTCCAGCAGTTATGAATGCTGGTATCTCATATCAGATCCCTCAGTAGCCTCTATTGCTACACCACCTATCACCTTTGATTCAGTACGTCACAAGTGATGGTTCTGCCACCCCAAAAAAATATGGAAATAAAAACACAAGAAAGGAACAAAGAGAGATCTCTCATCTCATATTGCTCCTTCCCCCTGCCTCCCTGACTTTTCTCCTAATGCAATAACATTTTTCTTAAAGATGTGCTTTATCAATTAGTCTTATTGCAGCCCCTGGCAGCATCTATTCAATGAGAGGTGGCTAAACCTTTCTCCTTCACTACTCGACCATTCAGGTCCAGCCCGTAACAACAGGATGGCAATGACCTGACTGGATGTTGCTTCCTTTAAAGACATGCTTAAAGCTTTTTAAGGTCTCTTGATAAATTAGAAGCCATCATAATTGTTTTATAGCTAAATGCAAAGAGTTTAAATTCCCTAGGGATTAATTTTATCTTTCCACCTAGAATTGTAACATGCAGGTTTTCCAATATGGCTGGAAGCTCTTCAGAATTATTCCTTTGTCTCTTTCCTTCCATCCCATTGTGTCTCCTGCTTCACAAATGCTACTTGTCTGGAACTTATTTTTTAAGCCATTCTTTTTCTTCATGCAGTGGTGTCTTGAAATGAAACTGCTTTAATTCTGCTACTTCCCTGAGTGCCAGGTGACCATTTTTTGAGTCTGATTTCTCTGCTAACCCTACTGAGAATTTGTTTGGGAGAATCTCCTTCTGTAAGTCCTGTTATCCTTGTTGTTATTTGACATTTTCCCTGCTGGCAGTTTTTCGGCCAGTTTCTGGTGCCAGCCAAGTTCTTTGAGAGAAGGTTCTTTGATAGCTATCTGGTATCAAACCACATCAGTGTGAGACAGTTCACAGGCCACTGACCAGCATGCTGAGAACTCTTCTGTATCATGTGGCCATTCCTAATTACCATGCTCAGTGGGCCTCATCCATTTGCATGCGTCTTTTGTGTCTAAAATTTAGTTAGATAATTTCAAGGTTCATGACTAATTGCCTAATTGCCATGTAGTCATAATTTCTGTCTTCAAAAGAGAGAGAAACCTATTCAGAATTTTTGCACAGATTATTCTCATGACTGGACCAAAGTTTACATACAGGTCAGCAGCAAAGCAGGCTTCCCATTTATACTGTCAGCAAACTTCAAATCTGATCAGCAAAATATTTTAGTGAACTATTTAGTCAATGCTGAGAGCCAAACACTGCAAAGCCTGCAGTTGAATTTGTGGTATGGTTGCTGGAGGCACATGAGCTTCCCCACAGAAAGGGACACAGATATCCATCACTTGAGAATAGTTTTGCATTCCTATTGCAGTGGAAACTATGAGCAATAGGTTCTGGCATTCATTAACAACACATCTGGGCACTGAGGATTAACATTAATCCTGACATTACACCTTCATTGAAAACAAAGTTTCTGGAACAAAGGACTGGTAAAAGTGAGCTCTAAATGTGTATGTACCAATGTAGGCTCCTAACTTCCCACAGAAACACAGTTTACAGCTGGATATCCTCACCCTTCTGAAGCTTATGGGACTAGGATTGCATTGGGGTTTTCACCTACTGTATTATTCATTAATCAAATACTGTTCCATTTTAAAAAGGAATAAAAGCAGATCTGATACTATAAAGATTGCAAATATTATGATACTTAAATTTGCATTAAAAACTTGTTTTGCAAAGCAGAAGAGTTCGGAGAGTTGTCTTGAGTTCCCACTGGTTCCCCTTTCTTGGTCTGTCAGTCATGTCCAGATCCATGGTCTCAAAGAGATGGAAGTGACTGTTGCCAGTTTCATCACAGGTGTAAGTGACAAAAGAGTATCAGGAGATAAAATGCACAACTGGCTTTTTGCCACTAATTTATGCAACTGTTTGAGAGTCAGAGTTGTGAAGATCTCTGTGGAGAGACATGGGGACACATAGATACACAAATACAGGCTCGGACAGGCTGTGGAACCTGTAGCCACAACCTCTCAGCAGAAGCTGGTACAGGAGTGAAAGCAGAGTGAGAAGTGCTGCAGGTACAGTACATCTCTGCCACATCACATTAGGGGAGTGGGAAAAAAGTGTCGGTGCTGGGCAGCTACAGGTTGTGTGTTTTGGCCTCACAAGGGAATGGCAGAAAACTGAATGTGGTTTAATTTGCTTTTAAAGTATTGGTCATTTCCATGTCTATAGTGGCACCTGCCACAGGCCATCTCATCATGTCCTTCAGCTCACCAAAGTCTTAAACCTGTAAGAAAGTCAGGAGAAGGTTTAGGAAACCCCCAGGCCAGGCACGACACATGTGAAGCTGAAGTGTGCTCTTGGCATGCAGCAGGGATTCTGTGAGTGGGGAGCAGCATCTCCTCCTCAAGGCCTGATTCAGCACATGCAAGTGTTCTACAAATTCTCACATCACATCCTAGACCCATTTCTGACACAGTCCTTGACATACGCCCAGGGGCTGCAGCAGCCCCTTTGCTGCAGGATAGATAGCAAAATTTGGCATGCCAAGCCAGGTCAGCAGAAGGCTGCTTTTCACCCTCTTTCTGCTGACAGTGGTAGAAGAGCTGGGCTGTGGCACTAACAGCCCTGCTGCTGCTGCTGCTGCTGCAAATGAAGAAAAGAGTGAAGAAATATTAGTACCACATTTAACTTTATTGAAATTGAACAAGTACCTTTTTTTAATAAACCCTTTTACAGCAAGTGTAAAATTTTAATGTTTGACTCATCCTATGATACAGGTTGTCTTCTTCCATGTAAGCAAAAATACCATCTTTTTTTTTTTTTTCTTTTTTCTTTCTTTTTTTTTTTTTTTTAATTTTCTAATTTAAAAAATGTATCAAGGATTTGAATAACGCAGATCTGGCACCAAAAGGTAACAGGTCCTGAAAATCACAGTACAGTTTCAAAATTCTTAGGTTATTTAATGATATTTAAAATGATAGCCACTTTGAGTAAAGATATAAATTAGAGGTCTGTAAACAAGTTGTGTTTACCTATAGAGCTATTGACTGCAGCTACAATGAGAGCGGTAATAGAAACTCAATGCTAAACTGAGCTACACCTTTGAGGAAACAATTTCTTACTAAGTAGTGTGGTACAGGGTAGCACAATAGGTAAAATACAGTTTGGCACCTCAAGTTGCATGTAAAATCAGCAGAAATAAAATGAAGTAAGTGCACGGTCTCCCAACAAAAATAAACCAGGCAGTTTCACTGGGTTTGGAGTGTCAACTATCAAATAAATCACACGACACACAAGTTCAACCTGGAAATTACAATTCTAGTAAAGCAAGATAATATTAAAATGCACACCCACAAGGATAGTAAAGTATAAATCTTTTTTGTTTTTTTAATTATTTTTTCTTTTTTCCTCTCCCCTATCAGTAGAAATAATTTACAACCCACAAAAGGACTCCTTGGTGAAACCACTACCTACAGACATGGTCATGGAATGTAGCTCAGTAGACTTATTTCAAATAGAAAGGCAACATTATCCTGAAAAGGTTTGGTCCTCTTATAACTCACTGTACTGTAGCCACCACAGTCTCTTGGTAGATGTTTTACGAGAATTGTTTGTTTTCTGACTCTCTTTCTTTTCTGGAAGATTCTATCTTCATGGTAAAGCTGGGTAAAATTTGGCCCCAATTACAGATGTCTGATCAATGCTGAATCTTGAAGAACACACTGAGAGTACATAGGGGGAACCTCATTGACTGGTCTCACAGCATATATTGTCATCCAATCACTTTTCTTTCTGTTCTTCTTTTCCTCTTTGCTAGTTTCTCCAGTGTTCTGGGGGAGTGGGAAATAAATCCTTAGTCCAAATTACATAAAGACATTTCACTGTTTATTTACATGTGGATCACTTTGGCTAAGAAGTCCTGGCAAACCAGAGTTGCCTATTTCTTGTGAATGTCCTCGTGCCGTATAATTTTGTACGTAATCCAGTAAAAGATGTTGAAAATGAGGAAAGCGAGTGGGAATGCAGCACGGGATATTGTATCAATCCTTTTTGCACGGTCAACAAACTTCTTTTTGATGGAATCTGAATCCTTTGGTGGTGGTGGAGGTGGGTTGGGTGGAGTAGCCTTGACTGCTGTGCCATCTTTGACTTGAAGGCAGTGACCCATGCCATAGCCACTGAAATTGAATCGACTGTCACGAGCAACTTCATCTTCCTGGAGGATAAAGAAGACAAATAAGACACACAATCATCTGTCTATTGAGCATGCCATGCACTTGTGTAGTTGAGGTGCACCCCTCCAAAGCACCTCAGCAAATCCACTGGTTAAGTTAGGATATAAAGTCCAGGTTTCAAATACAAACAAGCAGTTAAAACTTGCATAAAAATATGTGGATTTTATGTATCTTCCAATGTTTGTGAATCAGAGCTTTAATTTTTCTATTTATGACTGAATCAAGTGCCCTGAGCAGCAATTTGTTTTGCAGCCCCACAGGGAAGAGATCTGACTCCACAGGTTTCTCATTGCTCTCCTTGGGCTTTCTGTGGGGAGGAAACATGGTAATGCTGGTATCAGGGAGTCTGTTCCAGGTTGAATAGAATGTCCCAGCAATCCAGGGGCCCAAGCTCAAGGCAGTGTGTTTCCATTACTCAGCCTTAGCACAGCCTTGCAGCTCTGTCTCCAATCTACAAAATGAGGAGGAGTGTTCTGACAATCAATACCTCAAAGTGCACTGGGCACTTGGATTTAGCGGTAACTGGGAGTTAGGTGCAATAGTGTGAGCTAATGTGTCACCATCTTGCAGAAATCCATTCTCTCTCATGTCTGAGTGGGTGATATTTGTTTTTGGAGAGGTGAGTAACTACTACTGAACTTTATTGCTATGATAACTGCCTAATGAAAGGCTTGTGGCTGTGCTGGTAAATTCTCACTGACATTTCTCCTGCCTGATAGCACAATAATACACAAGTTAACAGCTGCTGGCAACCCTCCATGAAGGAACCAAAACCAACAGACAAAGCAGCTCTATTATTTTTTGTTTCAGAGGGGATCAGCTGTAGGTTCAGCAACTTGCCCCAGTTAAAGGCCCACTCTTTGACCAAGAGATACTTCACCGTTGACTGAAAATGACCACTTCTTGGGCTCACAAAGAGTGTGCTCCCTCACAGGGGATAGTCCCTCATATCTCTTACTAAACCACAGCCTTCTGAACTTAAAAGACAGTCAAAGACAGAAAGAAGAAAGTGTCACAGCAGCAAGATGTTGAATGAGGAGTATATTGGCTGAACTTGGGGATGGAAATAGTGGATAATTTGCACCTATTCAGGATGTAAACCACTGCGCCTTCACAGAAGCACCTTTTTCAAGAATTGCATTTTTCTCTCTCCCTAGCTGCAGCATTGGAATTAAATACATCACCCAACTTGCTCTCCTTACCTTGGAGCTGACACGCAAACGTGAATAACCAGTAGTGTGATTCAAGGCTCCCAAATGAGAAATAGTCACTCTGACTGCTTGTGGCATTGAATGTTTATGGAAGGAGGATAGGCAGTAAACAGTGCTTTGGAACTACTGCCATTTCAGCCTGAGGACTGTTCTACACTGTACCCATAAGCAGCTGGAAAACTGGGTCATTGCAACCTGTTCGAGTAGTTATAACCTTTTCATTTCAAAAGTTCACCATCATTAAGAAAAATAATGGTCCTCTCCTTTTTCAATTATATTTATTTGCAGTTTGCAGTACCTCTGTGAAAACTCTGCTTGTCATAGTGATTATAAGTATGTCAAGTATTTTGAAGATGAACCTGCAGAGACCTATGTTCTGGCTAGCCTCATAGGCAAGGCTTTTCTTGCATGACTTAATAACACTGCAAAGTCCCCCAAAAATACAGGGAGATGCCTTCCTCTCAAAGCTTTCCCTTTTACTGACTTTGAAGGATAAAATGCATGCCCAGGACATGTGAGGTGATTAAAAAGGATAACAGATTTTCAGCAGCTGTGTTGCCATATGTACTTCATTCATTTTTAAAAAATTTAATTTCTGTTACTCCTGAGAGATGTGTGGGAAGAGAAAAAAAAAGTACTGAGCTCAGTGCAGGCTTGGAGAGTCCTGACTTCCACTGTGCCCTGCTGGGTCATGGCTTTGTCACATGGGGCAGAGCAATTCATCTTCTATGTTAGTCCTCTCTTTGAGCTTACACTTTGGCAACCAGAGTGTGAAGCCATCTGGGATTAGGGACAGGGATATTTACATTACATTCTTTCAGGTATTCAGCACCCAACCTTTAACTGTAAGGAGCCACTTATTTCCCAATGGGATTTAGAGCCCTGCTTTCCCCACCCAGACAGTTGCTGTGCTACTTCTTTCTCACAAAACCCAGAGGGAAGCACCCAATCCTCATGTTAGTTTTTTATTCAGGACTGCAGTAGATGTGATTCACCCTGGATACAAGAGGAACAGCATTCACCTGGGGTATGAAGAGTATATGCTCGGTTTCCTTCTCTGCTTGAACAGATTTGAATCTCTTTCTCACAGATAAATGTCTTGATCAGTTTGTTACCTGTTTTCCCAACATAGAGTTGTTTGCTGGGTGCAAAAATAGTGTGTGTTTATGTAGGATTTTTTTTAACCTTTATGAGAAAAATCTTTTTCAAAGACTATATAAGTAATTAAGAGAATGGTGTGTTTTTACCTTGCCACTTGTTTTTACCTTGCCACTTGTTTTTACCTTTGGTATTACACTCTACAAACATAGCACCGGAGACGCCCAAGCTGCAGGTTTTGTGATCACCTAAGTGCCACTGGAACTGAAGAAAGTCAGAGTCCTCCCAGCCCCACCACCAGCCATAGAGATGCTGCAGCTCCACAACCACCATAGGATTTTAAGCAGTAAAATCTCTCAGGAGTCGAAAGAGCTTTGCAATCTGGCACCCACTCCCTGAGCTCTGCCAGGTCTCATAGGCAAGACCGGAGCCCATCAGAGCTCTCCCATCTGACCAGACATCACCTGAAAGACCTCAGGGCGGTGAGATCTCTGACCTTGCCAATAAAATCAGCCAATGGTATTGAAAGTTAACAATGACACCCTGAACATTAAGACCCACATGTATGTGTTAGGAGGATACTTTTCCCATGAGACTGCAGAGTCAGTGCATTTCTGGCCCTCTGACCCTCTAAACCAGTTCCACCCAAAATGAAACAGCGGGCACAGAAAGACTTTCTCCATGCTGCTGAGGGGAGCTGGGGATCAACCCAAGTGCTGGCACTTCATGCTGCTTGCGGTCTAGCTCACTTTGGCATGGACCATGCCAACATGCTTTCTCCCAGATGAACCTGCTCTGCCGTGGACTGATCCTACATGAGTCATGTGGTGATACCTGGCCTCAGGAACAATAAATTCCCTTTTGTAGTCTACTTCAGCAGTATGCATGTAGTAAGCTGTCTCTAAAACACCATAATCTTATGACAAAACTATAATTTGAAATTTCAGATAATATTCCAACATCCTGTTACATATAAAGGATTTGGGAGAATAGTTAGAGAAAAATGAATTTATATACTTTGACAAAGAGAGCCTTTTTTCAATCATGTTTCAAAGTGTGACATGAAGAACTGACTTCAGGTGCCTTCTATTAAGTAGTGGATATGTCTTCCTTTAACTTAGAGGGTTGATGAACTACTAGGAAACCTACCAAAGGTACCTTCTGGTGGGGTTGCAGAGTGACTCTTTACTCTCAAGGTCATATTCACTTCATAGCATCTGACATATCTAACATGGAGACTCATCCAATGACAGTCTTCAACCTCTCCTGTTCACTAGCTTAGTCACTGGCAAAGTAGCCCAAACTAATTTGCAAACATCTCTACTATTATGTTAACCAGACTACACTTAAAACTTATTAATTTTAAACTGGACAGGATCTACTTTGCACAAATCCCAGACTATTTATGTATTTACAGATTTAAAAAGCAAAATCAAAGAGAAGCTGGAAGCCACTGAACATCAACTGGAGTGGCAGAATCCACTGCCAGTGAAGTCATTAACTTTATTCTTCTGAAAGGATGTGATGTTAGTGTTACATAATGCATAGTCATAACTTCATCTGCCCTTGATTAAAGCATATAGAAAAGGGTCACAAGCAAGGATGAGAAACAGAAAAAAAATGAATAGCAAGATAAAAGTGTTCTTTTGATAGTTTTCTTTCAGATGTCCACACCCTGAATACTTTAGTAGAGTTATCCTTTGAAAACTAAATATATTTCCTGGGATTTTGGCAAATTCTTCCTACAGATAATTTTTTAACATAAGTTTATGTGTGTCATCTTATGGTGTCATAATGAACAGGCTTAGGTATTGGCTTTAAACAATTTTTATCAACAAAAATTACATGTTTTCTCAATTTTTAATTTCCTATTATGAATTTAGTAATTTCCTGTGCTTTACAAAGTAAAGGCATTAGATTTTCTTGACTTAGCTTACAGTAGGCAACAACAGGAGGTAAATGGGGGTGGGCTAATATTCCTGACATGGTTTTCTTTCTTCATCTTTCATCTTTGTGAAGCTTTTATTTCTATTCCATCAGGTTTAGAATGTATTTCATGCTACCAGCTTCCCACCAAAGCATCAGGAATGGGGAAAACACCTTAGAAAATCCAACCCATTCAATGCCTTCCGTGCACAGCTTTCTGCACAACGCATTCTGAAGTGCTTTGTCCTCACCACTTTTAAATGCTTATTGTCAGCATTGACTCAGTTTTAACAATGAAGAAAATGCAAGAAAGACTGGCTTCAAACAGTGTATTTAATTTACTCTGATGTGATTTATTCTTTTAATTTTGCTACTCTTTTTCCAACATATGGTCGAAAAAAACTATTTAAAAGACTATCTGGTTTAATTAAATTTCAAGGACATGGATGATTAATTTTAGGTGCAGGATAGAGAACATCACAGAAATTTTCCTTTTGGTATTCATAAGCACAAAGTTAGAAACTCACAATCAATTCAGAGTTGAATGCAAAATGGAATCAATAGGAAATAGACACCAAAATATCTTTGGAGATTTCATTCCTAAATCATATTTATGACTTTGAGACATGTTTTCAGTTCTCAGTAGTCATTGTGTATGTGGACAAAGGTAGTCCAGCTGAGAAGCATGCCTGGACTTTCAAATCCCCTTTGGTTCCTCACAGGAGCCTTTTGCAAAGCTAAACTGTCAGGAGATGAGGGGGAAGATCCTTTCATAGATTAACTGTTTAAAAGGCAGTAATGGAGTTTGGTATTAAAAGATTGATTTCATAACTGAGGGATTCGCTGGAGGGAATCTCCAAGAATCTGTGTGAGAACAAATAAGAAGGAATTGATTTATAAATGAGCTGGGACAAAGATTCTTGAGGGAGGTACACATGTGAAAAAGGATATTTAAAGCAAACTTTCCAGAAGGATTCTAAAAGCTGAGTGACTAAGTAACAAAATAGTAGAAAATGAAATACAGGGTTGACAACAAATGCAAGATAAAGCACATTGCAGAAGATAACTCTAATTACACATAGACAGTAATAGGTTCAAAATTGTCAGGATTTTTTTCCTTGATGGGAATTTGGGGAATTACCACATAGAGGATTCTGACAACATTAGTCTTCTGCTAAGCAGCAGTCAGGCAAAGGGCAATCAAAACAAAAAAATACCTTTCTGTCATTTTATCCACTCCCAGCATGACCAATTTTTGAATACATGAGGCATTTCTAGTCACTCAAACCCAGTGAAAACGTAGCAGAATTAGATAAAATACAAAGAAGAGCATCAAGAATGATAAAAACCTTTTTTTGCATTAGAAGGAAGAAAATAAATGAGATCTCTTCATCTTAGAAAACCTGTGTTTGGGGAATGATGTCACAGGATCATAAAATCATAGTGAAAATTAATAAATAGAAGGAAAATAAGTAGGTTATAGTTTTAGGAGGGTTTGTTGGCTTTTTTTCTTGTTTTCAATGCAGAAAATAGAATAAAACAAGGTAACATGATGAAAGAGAAAGGGAAATTTATTTAAAGGAAGTTTATCTTTCATTTATGTGTGTAAATCCTTGTGTGAGACCATTTCAGATGATGAAAATAGCACAATGACACAGATCCATGGGTCCGTGTGCAGTTATTGAAATTGCAACCTAGTTCATGCCAAACTACACTCTTGGATGCTTATTTTAAGAAGACAGAAAAGTTCTTCTAGGTTTGTCTCAGAGCTTTTAAATACAATATCCATGCCTGACCACTGCTGGAGAAAGGATCCAGGGACAGAGGTCATTCCTTCTCACCAAACATGGCATGTCCTCTGGGAATTCAGATCTTCCACCTCTTCATAATGTAGTGGGAGCTGGAGCCAATGTTGAAAATGTTTGAATTTTCCTAGTTTTAGTATTTTTGAATGTCATGCTTATCTTACATATAGTTTTGCCTTGAGACTAAATCCTGCTGATACAGAAAGAAGTGAATGTTACATAGCAAACCTATGTGCTGCATTTTCTTATTTGGGGTTAAAAGGAAAGATGGAACAAGCTATGGTGACATTTGGCAATAAAGAGGCCACTAACAAACTTCTCTGATTTCTAACACTGAAGAGCTCTGGATCTCAGCTCACCTATGCCAGATGCCATTCCCACTTCTCCTTAACTTCAGAGGAACAGAAGGTGATGTAAAAGTATCACCTTCTAAGCTCTATCCTGCAGGAAGTAGAGACAAAACTCTTCCAAGATTCTGGTCTAAATATTGTTTTCCCTGAATATTCACCAAGATTTTTCATCAAAAACATAAACAGTCTCTGATGAATCCTATTGCATGATACCCCTCCACCAGGAATCACCATTCCTCATGTGACAGTGGCATTCATCCCATTTCTGCCACTCTTAACAGTGATTTTCCTGCTCACTGAGGTTTGCTTTTGCTCTTCTTTGAACCCTCATGCCTTATAAAATCTAAGTAAAACAGACCCTGCATTATAAATAGCACAAACATTTTTATTAATGGAAGAGAAATTGGTCATCATTGTCTTCGCTAAGGCTTTCCTATGGACAAATTTGGATGTGTTTTAAAAAGCTGTGTCTAGTAATATCTTCTGTGTCCAACAAGCAGCAGAAGAATCTCTGAAGCATGAGTGATTTACTTACTCAGTCTGTATGAACAGCAAGTGAACTGTTGTTAATACCATAATGAAATGGTAGTTAATGTGGCTTCACCCTTTTTGAGAAGAAATTGAACATTATCCAACTGAAAGACTAATATAATTTAAACATGTTGTGAGCAAAAATATTTTCCTGGCTTGAAATATCTGTAAGTGGAATCTAAATTTTTCAAGGATTGCTTTAGTAATAAAGATTATCCAGTCAGTAAGGCTGACTGGGTTGTCAAAAAAAAAAAAAAATCCTTTTTCTTTGGTAAAACAAGACTTCCCTGTCTCAGTCTTGCAAACACAGTTCATTAAAATTTCTTCTTCAAGTTTTATAGATAATATAATTAATGATTTCATTTTGGGGGAGGGAGAACCAGATGAAAAGCTGTTTTGCAAAGCATCATAGATGCTATGATATGGAGATAGATATTCCTCCTAAAAAGCCAGCAGATTGATTCCTGACACAGTATCTTGGTTTCTCTCTGTTTTAAATGAAAGTAATGCCTAAAAATACTGAGACACAGTGACCTGCGTGTGCCTTATAGGTATAATTTGACTGCATGTTAAATCCTCTCAGGACAGTGAATCCTGGAGACTTGACTGATCATGGGTAACTTCTGCCATTCTCTCACCAATGAAAGAAGAGGTTGGCCAATTTATCAGCAGGAATGGGGCATAAGTGTTTTACATCAGACAAATACATGTCGAGGACCTAGGTTTGAAGGATAATCTGCTCTGACCAGAAATCTGTTGGATACAGAACAACTGACTTCTGCTCATTCTGTCTGCATGCAAGACTGAACAAACTGCAGTTAGTGTTTAAATATGTTACTATTTCAGCTTGAACATGAAGTACCTGTTAATGGGAACATCAAAGTTAAACAATGTAAACCAAGACTACACTTGATAAAGTTTTAGAACATTTAAAACCCCAAACCCCAATGCAAATGCACCTAAAACTTACCCCATTTTGTCCTGCTTGCTGCAAAATATCTGTTCCAGGACAGACAGGCAGACTCTCACTTACATCCTTTTGACTGTGTTCAAGCTCCAGCCTCAGACTTCAGTGCTCTCCTGCCCTGAAATCTGTTGCAGGGCCATCAGCAACCAACAAGTCCTGCCACAGGACGAGGGCACACGGTGTCTCCAGGTGTGTGACAGGCTTGGGGGAACAGCCAATGCAACACATGGGGCACTGAAGCTCACAGACAGGAATATTTGAGCACCCACTTCCTCAGGACTTTTCCCATCAGGTTCTCTGGTCCTTTTCTCAGAGCAGATTCAAATATTTTTGGGAAGATGATTTTTATTGCATCTTTGGGAAATTTCTCATTGGACTCTGCCTAACTGTGATCACAGAATATGCTGAGTTGAAAGAAACCCATCAGGATCATCATGGTCCTTAGCCCTGCACAGGACCATCCCCAAGAGTCCCACCATGTGCCTGAGAGGATCATCCAAATGCTTCTTGAACTCTGTCAGACCTGGTGCTGTGACCACTGTCCTGGGGAGTCTGTTCAGGACACAACCACTCTCTGGATGAAGAACATTTTTCTAATATCCAACTTAATCTCCCCTGACACAACTTCAGGCCATTTCCTCAGGTCCTGTCACTGGTCACCACCATCCCAGACAATTTTCTTAGACCTCTTCTATGCCCTGACTGTGGCATCTCAGAGTACCTTATTATTCAGTCAATTGAAATTTAAAAGAGAGAAAGTTTTTATGTACATACAGGACCCATAAACACATTCATGGTTTGATTCATGCAGATTACCTTCTAGAACAATGTATTGCCAGGGATTTTTAAGGTTCAAATTTGTTTCCCTCAGCTCCTCCACCCTGCAGCAGGCCAGTGTAAGTGGGCACCATCCCCCCTTCCTGAACCAGGGCTGGGGATGAAGTGCTGGGACCTGTGGCATCTGTACACCTTGCTGAGGCCTCCTGCTCAGTACTGGGAAGAGGAAGGGGAATAGGAAGGAGAAGAAGAAAGGGAAGCAAGAGGAAAATGCTTTTTGCCTCTCTGTTGGTGGATTCTCTCCTTCAAGTCATTTGGTACAACAAACACCCAGAACGAACCCCAGCAAAGGCAGAGTTTACCGGAGCTTTCTCAGACATTCATGCATTTAATTTACGCAAATACTGCACAAAATGAATTAAATATTTCAAATTACATTAATAATTTAAATCCTGTAGTTAAAAATAGTCAAGAATATCTGAACAATCTTAAAGTGTTCACATGCAAATTTTATAAGTTCTGTATGGGTAATTTTTTTTCATTCCTGAGGAGACAAACGTTCCTTTTTCAGTTATCAGTTCCTAATGCCAGGCTTCCAATAAATTGTGTTTTGAGGTTGGTTTTCTTTTCTTATCTTCTATTACAGAAATCATACTTTCTGACTTCACATATCATTTAATTCTCATTGTTAGTCAGGATCTCAGTCTGGATTCTCTAGCTATTTTTACATATCTCCAAAGCATGATTGAGATAAACAAAATATTTTCCAGCTATCCGCACTTCAAACTTGTTTCCAAAATTAAATTGTTTAATCTCAGAAACATCTTGACTGTTTGAATGTATTAGAAATTTACTGCACAAATAGACTTCTTGAATTTCATTTTTATTTATTTCTTTGAGGGTTACTCTATAAAACTCTAATATTATTTATTGTCTGCAAAATAAACATTCCTCATGAGGTAAAAATCAATGGCAGTCAGTGGTATAGCGACTGCATAGTGCAATATTTACACAGAATTGATGTGATGTTTTTTTCTCATCTGATAAGTAGTAAATCCATACATCCTAAAGGTCATTGAAAGTATGCATACAGTGGAAATTAAATAATATTTCATTTAAAATGGGTTTGATAGTTTTCTATTACTGTATTACACACAAAGAGTCGCAGAAGTACACACACTCACACAGCCTGTATGCACCCACCCATGGAGATATATGTGCATACATATCGATGTGGGCATCTACTTGATCTAGTCATCTAATGTATTCCCTGAAGGCATTCCTTAGTGGGAAGCTCACCTAGTGACAATGTTTTTATTCCATTTTAAGATTAGGAACACTCTTTAGAGCATTTATCAAATTGCAAAGTCTATATTTAACCACTTCTTGAAATGCTATCTTTTATAATAGCTTTCCCCCCACTCAGTAGTTCTGAGGAGCAGGGATACAGAACACATGGGCAAGGGTCATTAAACCTGCCCAATCCTCTCTGTCCATAAACAGGCTCTTTGGTGGGGTGCTGGCATTTCTCCAGGAGGACCATCTGCCCAGACCAGTAGCTAAGCAACAGATCCCCTGTGATGATGGCCTTTTATTACTTGGCAAAACTGATTAAAGGATAACCTGAAACAATAGATTTAGCACTGCATAAGAAAACTCAGTGCTGAGAAGTACAGATAGATGAAATCTGGAAGCATGGCTGCATCAGTAGAAGGAGTATTCTTGGGAGAAGATCTCAGATGTTCATATGAACTCAAGTTTTGTTGAAGAATATCAAGGAAAAAGGAAGAAGAAATGTTCAGTTAACTTATCTAGAAGAGAGAGCATAAGACTAACACAAAAATAAAAGGTTGTTATCCCAGAAGCCTCCCTGAAATGTGAATGTTGTATGTTTCTTCTCTTATGTGTCCTGGAGAAATTCCATATACCTGTTTGCAGAGCTATGGAGAAGCCTGTCATTAGGTATGCATAAGAGATCGGGACTTACTGTGAGGGTTTATGATGTCCTGACCCAAGGATTCCACTTTTGAGAAGGGATGACACCAGGAGAAGGATCTATTTAGAAAATATGCTAATAAGCCAGAGAATAACGCAGTTCAGGGAGCCCCTTGAGATATAGGGAGACCCAGCAACACAGCTTTCTACTTCATTGAACATCCAGAAGCCTTATGAGTAGCAGGCAGGAGCATTCTGCTAGGATCAGACAAGATGATGGGTTTGGTGACAACCTAAGTACTGCACAATGGGAAATCACACACACTGTGCAGTTATAATGAGTGGGCATTAAACTGATTTGCTGTTCTCTGAGCTGGAAACATGAATGGGGCCTTAAAACCCCTAATGTGAAACACAGGTAAATTGATACCTTCTCTATGTCCTTTTGCTTCCCTGTCTCCTCTTTTATGCACCTGTCTCTTCTCTTCTTGGCTCCTTTTTAATTTTTTTTTTCCACCACACATTTTGCCTCACTAATACCCAGATCTGCTTTTCCCTACCTCCTCACTGATGCCTTCATCCTCACTGTTTTCCATATATGTGACCTATATCTTCTGCTTGCAAAAATCAATTCCTTCCTCAAGCCCTATTTGCTGTGACCCCTTTCTGCTTCTTACAGCTAAATTATCTTCCTCCAAAGAACAGAAAAATCATAAAAGTAGAGATCCACCTTGCCAAGACCACCTCTGAACTGAGAGGTGTTATTCTACACTTTAAGAATAACCAGGAAATAGGTTTTGTGTTGTTTTGTTTTGAATTAAAACCTTCCATTTTGGATATCAAGAGAGCTGATAATTGTTCAAAGAATTTCCAGTACCATAAAGCATTTTGAAATGTCATGCTACTAATTTGATCTACAGTTCATGACATACAGCTTGTCCCATTGCTGGCATGGAATGCTGAAGCTCACCAAGTCCTGAGGCCCATGCAGCAGTCTGTGACTTTGTTCTCACCACCCAGAACATGTAACATGAGCCATTTGGAGGCTTTGGAAAATGATCACAGTGAGTGCTGCAAAACCAGCAAATGGGATCTCATTTTTATTCTAAGTTTAAAGCTCAGCAAAAAGAGTTGTTTGTGCATAGCACATGTGGTCCTAGTCTACCGAAAACAGAGTAAAGTGATAGTAAATGCAAATAGTAATAAAGACTTGGCATGTGCTAGAATACTCCAATGACTTGTCCAATCACAGCAGTACCATCTGCTTTTCCTTATATGTGCTAAATTTATAACACTGTGCTAATTTCTATAAAAGTTTACACGCCACCTTCAGGAAATTATGCTTAACAGACATACAGTATTTGGGTTTTGTGACTTATTAGCAAACAGTAAATGTCTCTTCCATTACTCTTGTCTCTATTCTTAGACAAAGGACTGTAGAAATCAATAATATTGACTATAATTCTTAACCCCAAAGAAATGGCAGTGGTTTGCAATTCAAATATTATTTCTGTAAGTTTTTGGTCATGCTAGAATTTTGACAGACCAAAAGACAATCGGACTTTCACCTAGTGGTTGGGCACCAGTAAAACACAAGAAGCCTGGTATTGTACACATAAATTAAAATTAACTTCTGTATGGAGTGGAAATTTTACCAGATTGCTAACAGTACCATCTCTTTAGTCAGTATTCAATTTGACCCATGGAGCCTGCACAATACTGGCAATACCCCCCTCCTCATGATTGCTCACTGGCACTTTGAGTCACAGGAAGATAGAAAACCCAGCAAGGAAAGTCTCTTTTTAATGGCCATCTGGGGTTTCTATGAGCCTTTTGCCCTGTTGACTTCATGGCTGGGTGTTTTACTGATGATACTGGAGCTCATTTGTAGTGTGTCCACACGACACTGCACTGAATGATTTCTCCCCACAGGAGGAAAGGCTGAGTTATCCCTTCTTTGGATCTGAGGGGAGCAGGTATTTCAAAGTGTGAGACCATTGAACCTGAGGGGACAGTTGTCTAGAGGATATTTTACACATGTGTGACGCTTTTAAATAGATGGTTTCAGCTTGCCAGTTGCGGGATAGCTCCTAAAATAAATGTCACTATAAAGAATAAGGCAATTTGTTTTGGATGATTAAGAGAATCTGGCTCATATATACAAGGTGTGACAATTCCAATCACATCTTCATTTCAATTTACAGGAAAGAAATAAACTAGGCTTCATTATTGTTCATACTGCTGGTGCTATATATTTGACATGATAATCTACAGTATTAGTCAGTAAATTGACTCACTGGACTGCCCTTGATCATATGCTCCATTTTCCGCTCAGCAGGGCTCTCTCTAACATCTATATATAACCAGGCAGAGAAAAAAAAAAAAAAAGAGACATTTCCCTCTTAGATCATTATAAAATGATGTCGCTTTCAGTTTTCCTGTTGCTTCAAAGGTTATAAGTGATGTGATCTTTTCACCATCACAGATAATATATGGCTGCTGTTTGCCTGACTTGTCAGCTCCTCACACAGAAATCCAATACTTTCCTCTTGGCACGTATTCATTTCAGTTATGTGTTCTCTTGCAGGGTCTGAAAAGAAATAGTTACTGTATTCCTATTTGCCAGTTCTTAAGTCTTGCCTTGTGTAGTCCTTCCTTGTCAAATCACAGTTGTCACATTAGCAACCCATATGAGTACTTGCAGCAAACGTAAAATCTCCTGATCATAATTAAAATTCTGTGTGCTTTTCTTTTAAATAAAGTAAATCATCATGCATCATAATCTGTAGCTCTGCTCTTCTGCTGCTGTTTTTAAATGTCTGATTACTGAGCTAATTGCTTGGGCAGGTTGTTTTTAGACTGTATAATGCATTTATGGGTTTTATATCACTGTCAAAATAAGCATTGGATTAATCCTTATTCCTCATCTATGTGTTGAGAAATCTTTTCTGAGTCGAGACAAAAGTTAAAATTAGGAGCAGCCTCTAAAAGGAGCTAAAGGGTGAAGGGCAGCTAAGAGAACATGAGAGGCCAGAGTCAGAAAGCAGACAGCTCAATAGAATATTGATATGAATTACAAAATACAAACTTGTGTATTTCAGCAGCATATGTGCAGCTGTAACCTGTCCTCCTGCAGAAGGAAGGGGAATGAAAGACTCCTAGGATAGAAAGAGCCTATCACTATTCCTGTCCAGAATGGTAAATAATTGTTTGGAGACTTTTTTACTGACCTTTGTTTCAGGAGTACTTGGAAGTCAAAGAGAATTACAGAGTGTAAATCAAAAATACTCAACTGTGGGTCAGCATATCCACAAAGAGAAATAATTCAGCTCACAGTCTCCCTGAGGAGCAATCCCTGACAAATATCTCTTAAAATCACTCCTGATATAGTGGGCACATCACAGAAGAAACTGTTTAACAGCACTGATTAATATTTTGAGTAATTGTAAATTGTCCAGCCTACTGTCTGGTGCTGGCTCTGCCAGCTGGCTCTCAAGGGCTCTTCTGGTCCTGTTCCCTGCCATCCTACAATTCTGCGTTTGTAGTTTGAAGAACAGAATAGAAATCAATAACCATCCAGGCCAAACAGCTTTCACTAAATTGTAATGCTTTAAAAATGCAAACAGGCCAAAGTCTAAGCCTCTTTACTTCAGAACGTTCAAAAGCTGCCAGCAGAAAAGATCCTCAGATTCATATGAATTTGGTACTAATTTCTAAGACCACTTTGATATGGAAGGCAAGAGGGGAAGGCTTATAGTAAAGGAATGGTCAAAATTCACATCCCACCATAGCACACTTATTACCCTTTGGGCACCCCTGTACCCCTGGGTGGTGCCTTGGGCTAAATAGTTTTCTCTCTCCCCTTAGATGAATAAGACCTCATGCAGGAGAAATAGGTTCTTGTTTCATCATTGAAGGAGGCAAATATTTAACAGACTCAAAAAAATCAGGTGTGGCAGCAAGGAATATATAACAGTGACAGGAGAAAAGTGAGACGCTGGGATGCCACATACAATAAAACCACCTCTAAGCCTCATGTGCGGTTTGAAAAATATTTGTGAAATAGCAGCTTGTTAGATTCAAACACAGTGTCTGATGAAAAAGATATGTTATAATGATGCAAGTCTGATATTCAACCCCAGCTACACAAATACCCACAGAATAACTCACCAAACAAAGAGGAAAGCTGTAACAGTACAAAGAAGTGTGACAAAATCATCAGTCTTCATGCATCAAAAAGTAAAATTCAAATAGAGTATTTTTACAACAAAATAACACAATATAAGCCGCAAGGGAAAGTGATCAAAGATCAAAGAGCAAATAAGAGACAGGCAGCATAAACAGGCATCCACAGTATCTAGGAGTAATAGAAGAACAGCAGCATACAGCACCAGAGATTCTTAAAAGAGCTGTCATGTACTTGTGGAAAAAATCCTTTGTGCAAACTTGAAAAAAAGAATATTTATTTACATGTAGGAAGCAAGACAACACTTTCTGTGCCTGCAAAAATCTACGCTCTCTGGACTTTTTATTACTCTTTCTTCATACTCTTGTTTGGTCCCTATGTAAAAAGTATAGTTTGTACCTCCAGTGCATGAATATCCAGCATAGATAACAGTAAGGGCAGAATGATAAAAGATTAATTCATTAGCAAAAAATACAGCACTGACTCCACCGGAGCTCATGACAGACAAATCCAGGACATCTCCAAAATAAGGATCAAAATGGGTGTGCTCAAAAACATTTAAAAAAAGAACTGCAACAGTAGCTAATTAATTATTTTTCTGTAAAACCTGAAGTCAGTGTTATGGTGAAGACTTTGAGCACTTAGTGTGTCATGATTTCCTTTTTCTTATGATTTTTAATTATAAGAGCAAATAGTCTTGTTTTCCCCACTGTTTTTACTTCTTTGTTTGCATGGGCTATGGACCACCAGCTGCCCCCATCCATCACTTGAGAAATTTGAAATGGCAGAATGAATTTGTCTTATTCCGAATCTTTCAATATGCTGAAATTGTTCCTGTCCTTGATGATGTAATTGTTCTAACAAAAAATATATCTGATAAGGAAAGAAAACTAGCACAACTAGCTCTCTTCCCTTCTCTTTCAACCCTGCCCTCCTTACAGGCACAGTCACTGAACTCAGCATTACATTGCTCATAACAAATACCCACTGATCACTGTGAATATGCATTACAGTTGGCAAAACCATTAGTCATCCTGTTTGCTTTCATCTAGTATGCAGCTTTGGTTATTTCTATTTCTGGATTCACCTCACAAAGGATCTTCCTCCACTTCCAATGTCCTTTTCACTTTGGATGCACACTCCTGTTGGCTCCAATGGCCATATGTACTCCTGGTGCCATAAGGCTAAGGACTCAATATGAACAACTCATAGCAAGTTTTAGAAAAGTGGTTTAATAATTCATAAATCATCATATTGAACTGACTGCTCTATCCAGAAATAGTAAAGGTTACTTGTCACAAAAATACCACCTCTGGCTTAGAAAGTATGTGAGATACAAAGTCCTGAAGCCCAGGAGGATGCATCGAGGATGTATTGCCATGACACAGAGTTTCCTGTGCTGGGTACAGCCCTAGCCCAAGATAGAATAGCCTGCTCGGGATTTGCGATCTCCAGATGGAGCTTCCCACAGCAAAGAGGTGCAGCTGGTTGCTGAACAACTGTCTCATGAGTTTCAAAGATACACAGGCTGTTTAACTTATTAGTCTGGATAATGACCTGAACAAATATTCCTACCAAGTTTCTTTGCCTTCTGACTGAAATGTTCTATGTTTAGCTTATACAGGTGGTAAGTCCATTTTACCTAAGATGTAAACCTGAACATAAGAATCTAAATCCAATGTTATACCTTTCCTTAAGCATCACTGAAACAATTGTTTACAAGCATTTTTTAAAAAATCTGTAATAGAGTTATATCTTATTTCTCATAGGAATCCAGTTTTCTGGAGACCATGATAAGAAACTAGACTGTTGCTAGGTAGAAAGGTAAAGCTGAAAACAAATGCTACATGGAAAACACAGTGAGTAAGCTGAATCAAAAAAAACAAATTTGCAAACCAGGAGGAGTAACTAAGCTTATGCTTGGTAGGAAAGTGTTGAGAAGTAATTAAAAAAAGGAGCTATATATAGCAATAATTTTGAAGGTAGAGGATAAGTCAAAAAAACAACTAATCCTCTTTAATTTTGCTAGGGAAATCATTGCTAGAAAAATTGGTGAGGCTACCTGGAGTGAGAATCATGATACCCAAAATAAGAGTCTCAGAAAGAGAACTAGAACTAATAAATTCAGAAAAGCTGAAACCCAAGCGTGTGAGGATATGACAATATATGGGGAAACTGGCAATTAATAAGTAGACAGGCACAAAGGGAATCCAGCGAACTATATGAGAAATGCAGTGTAAAGCTAATGTAGGGAGAATAATATCTAAAATATGTTACACCTCCTCTGCTTTTCCATTTTGGACACCTACACATATACATGCACTAATACCCAGGGAGAGACCTGTCTGATGAAAGAGGGGCTGACATTCTGGTCAAAGAAAGGAATTGAAGTCAAATAGCTATGTAATTTGCCACTATTTCTCTGTAAAGGATGGGGCAAGAACTTGCAGACCTTGAAAGAAAGGTACTTTTCTTCTACAAGAGCCATTGGAAGGTAATACATATATAGTCTATGGATAAGGCTGGAAAACTATTGAGCAAGAGCACATTGTGATTTTCAGAAGACTTGATTATCCACTCACTGGTGTAAATATCTGCTGGCTTAAGATTCCTCCTAAATTTTGCATGAGAACTCACGACAGTGACAGTGACACAAGTCTTTCAAAGTTAGGACAATGCAGTATACACACCCATTCTGGACACGCAATGAAACACCTGGGACCAGACAAATACAACTTAATTCATCTAATTAGGTATGTAATGGTAAAAAAAAAAAGGAAAAAAAAAAAAAAAAAGGCATTAGGACCTTGTATGTCTTCCAGACAGAAGTTACCAAGGACTCCAAGACAGCATCCTATGATGCACAAGTTCTTTCTATCTCATGAGCCTGTAGTGGCATCACACTTTATTAGACTTGCTAGAATTTCTCTTGCCTGCCATGAACAGCACAGAAAAAAAACCTACAAAATGAAAATTCTGCAGATGGGGCAAATGAGTAACTGGGTGTCTGGATCTGCACTGTGCTTTGCAAAACCTGAAGACCGTGAATGTGATAAAAGCCTTTTTGTTTTTTTCATAGGTATCTGTTGTACAGCTCTTTCCTGTCAATTTAAAAACAGAAACAAACCATATTAAAAAAGTGAGCCCTCTATGGAAGCAAAAAAGAAAGCTGGCATAAGTTAACAGACAACAGACAGATGAATTCCTTGTTAAGTTTTTGCTAGAGTGTCGGGGCTGGTACATACAGATACTTGTAAGACTTTACACTCTGAAGAGGAAACACGCAGATTTATTTCCTAGAATGGTGTGCAAGAGTTCACATTTTTGCAACTCAGATAATCTCTAATGATCAGAGTTTGTGATCTCCATTCTTAATCAGCTATTCACTTGACAGATGAAGATTGCAGAGCTCCTGAAGACAAGTACCTACCACCAGCAGGCTTGGGAAGGCTTAACAGAGAACTGAATGAGTCAGTCAAAGGCAGAGTATTTCCACATGACTAGCAGAAAGTTATCCTAGAAAACTACATAGAGAACCACTTGAAGAGACTGATGTGAAACATGAAAAAAAAGGTGTCATGTCTTTTAGAGTCTTGTCATGATATTACAGAGAAACTAGAACCTTGGACCCTTGCTAAAACAACTTGCACTTATGCAAGTGGATTATAAATGTGTGTGTACAAATGCACGCACAGTATCTCTGTGAGAGGGAGAAGTTACAGGCTTGATGATGAAATTCACAGGTAGGATTCTGGACTTCTGACACTTCACATGTTTTGGCAAACACAGCTCTCTTTTCTGACCTTTCCAGTCTCTTCTTCCAGGAGCTAAAACACTCTGACACATTCAATATGCCAGATATATTCAACTAACCACTGGAAAAATGAGCTTTTCAATAGTAAGTCCTTCTTGACATTGATTCTGATGTAGTGAAGAAGTTTGGTGTGGGATAAGCCAGGGCTGTGCCAGCTCTCTGATGCCATAGGGAGAGTTCATCCACCAAGAGTGGAAATGGATAAATTATTAGTGATTTATGGCTGGGCTTTTCATGGAGTTTTCAGGTGCTCCCAACTTGAAATGAGTCTTTGTGAGGACTTTGGGAACATTCGGCAACAAGTGCTCAAAATATGCAGAGTTTCAAGGTGTTTATTCCTTTCAGTGTAACTATCCGTAGCCTCCTGCTCATGTTGTAGCAAAGAAAACCTCTTTCCACACCTATCCATCTACTCCTTGGGTCAATTGCTTTACTTTGTGCAAGACAGATTAGTGTTATTGCAAAAACAAAATTTAAAAAAAAAAAAAAAAAAAAAAAGCCAACACACACCCCCCCGCCCCAACCCCCACCAATAACAAAAGAATTAAAATATCAGGCCTCAAGAGAAATACCCAAGTACGGATTATCATATTTACAGCAACTAACATCTTTTTCTAGCAATGGATCAAGAGAAATAAACATGTCTGATCATTAAATCAAGCCAAATGTGTCAGAATCAGGCTCTGAGTGATCAGTTTGCCATAAGCAATGGCTGTCAACTTCAACAGGAATGACTATAAACAATGCTCTTTTCCCTCAGGAATAAAAAGAGAAACAAATGTCTTCAACACTACTTTTTTAAAAATAGTATAAAACCTGAATTTTACTGGAAAAAACAAAGTTTTTCAGTCCTTGGGAGAGCATGAGGTTTCAACAGTCTAGTTAATACAATCTGGTTTTTCACAATGTCATTTGGACAACATCATTACAGAATGCTTCACAATTAATTACATTCAAATAGGAGCTTCTATCCCCTGTGGAGAATGGGATTAATTGGGTCAGATGTAAATATGCATTTCATGGATCCTACTGAACACTTGCCCATTACACCAATTTACCATGTAATTTGATACAACTGGTGTAGTATGCTCTGCAGATCCACAGGGTGAGCACGGTTGCCAGTCAGGGTAGAAATACATGGATACAGCAGTGCTGGTATTCTCAGCCTGCATCATGCTTGGCTCTGTTTGACCCTTTCATTCACTGGCAGAAATACTGATTTATATTTACGAACACTGAAATACTTTGCTGTTTAAAATGAGGCTTGGGACAGAACTCAGAACTGGTATGAAGTATCATGACAGACCCTGGCAATAATTTATCAGAAATTGCTCTCCTCCTGGTGTCTTCATCTCCTCCTTTGGAATGCGGACCTGGCTATCATAACAGTGAGAAACCCTGAGACCAGGGCCTGATATTGGGTCCTGTGTTGAGTTGGGGAAAGAGCAAAGGCAAGCTACATACAATGAAAAAATGAAGGAGCCAGTTTGGGGCAAAGTTGTTTCTTTGACCTCTTGTGCAGCCTAACTCTATATTCTGGAATTGTGATGGCTTTTCACTCTCTTTCTGGAGTCTTGGATAGGGGCAGTTTAGTTTAAACATAGTTCTCCTTAAGTCTCCTTTTTAAACTCTTTTTTATAATTAAATGCGTATTTGAAAATTATTTTACTGTTTATTTGTGTTTTTTTGCCATGAAATGAGGAGGGCTAGAACATATCCAACAAAAGAATAACCATTTTCAAAAATTATCTGGAAAACAAATCTTGTGCCTGTGGCAGATGGTTCTTGAAAAGCTACTTCTTGTTACTTTAAAGCATCAAAAATAAGAACACCATTTCCTGTCTCTTTCTAACTTCCTCTGCCCTATTTTCAGTTTGCACTCTCCCCTAGGTATAATAAGAAATGAGACATTTGCACCCAGCTGGAGAGTACCTTTCATGAGCTGGAAAACTGCAGAGTTCATTTCTGGCGTCTCCTGCTGTTCATGAGTAACTATGAGGACAAACTCACTTGAGTGAAGTACAAACTTCAGTCCCTAAGGCTTGTCAGTTCAGAGATGATCCTTTCAGCCACTGCGTGCTGGGTAGGTACAAGAGAGGACTCGAAGTTTCTAAAGCAAACCTCCACTATCAAGCAAAAAAACCCAAAAAACTTTATCAAGTATTCCTTCTGACTTTTCCCGTCCTACCTGTCACAAGTGATGTAGCAGACAGTCTCTTCATCATCTGCAATATTGCTGTTCTGTACCTAATATCCTGTCCCTATCTTATTTAACTCTAGGGAATAATTTGCTTAAGAATAATTTGCTTTCTTATTTGCAAGAAAGCCAACATGAGTCATTGCAGTGTATCATGTTCTGGTGCTGCTTTGGAGCCTTGTATGGTCTCTGCAGTTTGAATATCTGTCCCTTGTCCCACAGAGTACTTGTAACACTCTGATCAGTTCAGTGGGCATAAAGATTCCTGATTCTGCAGCTGTATAAATTCCCTACCAGTCACCTCTAGACAGGCATGGCTTCTCTATTCTCATTTTTAATGGGTTTTTGTTTGTTTGTTTGTTTCCCTGTAGTTTCTTTTTTGTTTGATTTGCTGTTGTTTGCTTGGGGTTTTTTTCCCCCAGAAATTCTAATTTTTTCTTCTGATTTTGTTCTCTTGGCCTTGCCTCTACTCCAGCACCTGGATTTCCTTACTCTTGTTTATGCACTTGTACTTTATCAGCTTTAATTATTGTTTCGATAATTGGGACTTGATATTTGGAGGTCTTTCTCAGGAACTGGTATTGCATGTTCCATAAATTACTCTGACTTTGGTTACAGAATGTTTAATGTACCCTAGATTTTATTTGATTTTCAGAATTCTCTTCCTTGAAATGCAACCTTTGTGTTTCTTGGGGTGAAGTGAAAAATCCACCCCACATAGTCCACCATCTTATATGTATCTGTAAAACACATGAAACACAGATATTTGTGTAGAGTTTTTAACATTCTCTTCTCCAAAAAGGAAGGGGAAAGCTTCCATTTCATTTTCCATGACAGGCCTCTATAAAAATCGATTTCTCTCTTCTGCTGTTCCTTTGTCTGCATCTGCTTTTCACTGAAAAATCTACATTTCCAGTAGGATTACTGTCCATCTGGACAGACTGCTCTTACTAAAATCTTTTGATATTATTTGTATACCAACCCATGGCTAAACTGCTTGTTTTCCTACAGGTTGCTCTTTCTTTGGGGACTCATGTCTCTCTTTAGACTTGTGCCTAGAGCTATACTAAGGATTTATATCAAGATGCTTTTCAAATTTGAGAGGATGCTTTTGTTTAAATGTTTGCAGTAAATGTTGTATGTCCATTTAATAAACAATACAGGTACTTTGACTGATGTTAACTAGGGCCATTCCTAGCCTATTCATGCTCACAATAAAAAGACAGACAAGGACATTCATTTGAAGTCACAAGGTGACATGGCAACATATTGCAGTGAATTGTGCCTATTATTTAACTGCATTTAAATATTCACTGCAGTTGTATGTGGGACTATAACTTCAAGCTAAATGATCATTTCTGTGTATTTATTTCTGCTGGATTTTTTTCTGCACAGTTGCATTAAAGTGCTAATGCAATTGCCCTGGAGAAGTAAAAGTAACCACAGTATCTTGAGGGTGTTTATCTACAGCAGAAGCTACATGCTCTTTAATTCATTAAGTAAGCAAGATGAGAGAGAAAAAGCCATTCAGAGTCTGATTCCTATTTTCACAATGAAACTCATGTTTGAGCTCGCTCAGTGAGTACCAAAAATAGCTCAGCAAAAGGGCTTTCCTTGAGCACTTCCATTATTCACATGATGCGGCACCTTACATAACGCACAGCGTACACAACATCCCGCCGAATGCGGTGCACATGGATGCGAGCAGGCAAACATTTCCACCAGGGACAGTAGTGTAGTGCCAAGTGTTTTAAAGGCAAAGTCAGGATGAAGGCACTGATTTTTTTTCAATGGGCAAGTAAAGAAAATGTTAAAATTATTTGGAGGATCTGATAGAGGGATTCAGTGTGACTAAAACCATAGATACAGCCTACTAATACTGGTGTTACTCAATGCATATCTCTTCTCCTTTTTGAAGATGGAAATACTGCATTATCTTGAGAGCCTCAGTAACTGTTTGGGCACTTGCAGTACCTGCCTCACCACTGGCAGCTCCATCCATAGACCAACAATTCTCTGAAGCACTCAGTCAGGCACTGCCATCTTTGCTTAGTGGAGTTATCCTTTGCTTCTGTAATCACTTAGGCTTATTCTCAGCTCTTCAGTTGAAAACACTGTTTGTGCCTCCCTTTGCTGATCTGCATGCATGTGAACCCCCTTGTCTGCAGCATTGTTATTTGTATTGCTCTGTGTCCCCTGCACATGAGATTAAATCTGTCACTGCTTCCAGCTGCACAGTTTTTCATTCAAGCTGTAAAGTATTGCTTTTAACACTAACAGTCCCAAACTTAACCTCTACTCTTGGTCACACTTATAATTTAGGAAGTCATTTTTGAGATGATGGAATGACAACTAGTGTACCATGACTCATTTTGACTATTGATCATATAACATAATTATTGTTTCCAAAAAGGGATAATTGAACCTGCGTAAACAGTTCTGCTTGCCTGGAAATCCATAATTTTGAAAAATAAACAAATCTTGTTTGGTTATTAAAAATCATATTTTAAAAAGAAGTTATTTTCTTTTAAGTGATGTGGCACCATGAAAATTTAGATTCTAATATAATGAAACATCCTCAGTACCGTTAGACTCTTGGATTCTGCAGGCTGTTTGTTCTCTGTGCATCATGAAATACAAGAAGTAGACAACCATTTCTCTCAGGAGTCAAGTATTACTAGTGATGGGTGTATTTAGCTTGAGGGAAAAGACCATGTGAATCTTTAGGACAGTCATTGAATGCTTTCTCCAAGAGAAACTGCATGGGCCAGAGAGACAGGTGAAAGCAGGGATTTAGTCTGTATGGAGGATGCCAACAGGTCCTGATAATGCAATCTTTTCTAACGGAGTGACAGGTCAATGGTAAATCTGCAAATACAATTTCTGGACCCTCAACAACACAACCCAGACTTTTTTCCCCGAAAAAACATTAACCAGTCTGATCTTCAGCTTAAGAGATCTGATGGTCTAAGGTATCTTGTGCTTTCATGCAGTGCTCTGAGGGTTGCAGCACTAAGAACATGAACCAGCAGAAGCAATAATGAAAGCAGTGCCAGAGATACAGGCTTACAAAACTGAGAACAGTTCTTTTCTTATATTGTAGATTAAGTTGATAAATCCAAAAATCCTGGTCAGGTGTGATTTAACACCCTATTTTTTCTCTCCCTAGATTAACACTGAGTGATCAATATTCAACCACACTCTTACACTGTCTTGGCTATGACTTTTAGATTTGCATTCAACATAAACCTTAGTTCAGTGAGCAATACCTCAGCAAGCCAAGCTCCCTGCTTGTGAGGCTCCTTGCGGCACCACTGGCTTTGTTGATATGTTCTCTTCTGTATATAAACATCCTACTCTTGAGCATAAAAGTACCAAGCTGCAGCCATGGTAGCATTGCTCCAGAAACCTCTGCCTTGCTATGTCTCCTCTGTTGACCTCTCCAATGCGCATCACTTATGAGATGGGAATTCTCCAGGGGAAACCAATGCCAGTGTGGCTCCAGCTCTTAGGGTTCTGCAGCAAAAGCACTGCAGTGACACAGCCCCTCTCTGTACTGTCTCCTGGCTGTCTATGTAATACAAAACATTCAAAAGTACAAGAGAGGTTTCTGCAAGCTTCCCTTAAAAAGAGGATAACAGGGACGTACAGGAACTTTAGCTGGACTACCAGCACTCTGTGAGTGCTATGACATGCACCACTGAGTACTTACTTGAGCTGCTTTTGTAGTTGTGTGGCATCAGCTTTTCAGTGGAAGCACAATACTGTTGGTCATATCTTCTGAAGAGACCCAGATTTTTTTCTTTTTATATTCAGGTTTTGTATGTGTAAATATGGTTATTTCTACAATAGAAAGTGTTCAGAAATTAAGGCTCTCTTCTGCTGCTTGATATTGTAGCTCTGAAAGTGAGTGATTTATTGCATTGCACACCTTCTATCTTAATTTTGCTGTATAACATGAATTGTGGTTTTTGCTTTGATTTTGGAAGCTACTAATTCGCTCTACAGTATACAAAATCCATTGAAATCATTTGCATCTTATAATCACATGACTTCAAAGAGCTTGATCAAAGTCAGAGGCCCAATACAGCTCAAAAGTGGCTCATGCAATGTTTTTATTCTAGGAAATCAGGACCTGAAAGATTAAAATCCCAGTCCTATTTTATTTAAATGAACACATTTTATTTCTCAGCCAATAGTAGCAAGCAGTGAGCTGCATACTAAGCCTATTTCTATCTCCATCACTGATTTTATTACCTCAACAACTCACCCGTAATCTGGATCCATCAGCTGATATATTGCTTCTGAACTGCTACATGTTACACTATGTAAAAGATTTCAGCCTTGTGGCTCTTCTCCAAACAAATAAAAGGAAACCAATGAAATACCTTGTTGTAGTTTTGATGTGAATTCTCTCCCTGCGACTAACTTCCCATGCCATTAGTTAACAAAAGAAGTAGTTAACTACTACCAATTCCTTCTTGATCGTTTTGGGTGGGACATCACACAGCTCTGGGGGAAGGTTGGAGCCGTGTGTGCCGGCTGTGGGAGAGAAAACTTTTCTCCTGCTCCTCGATGCTCCTGTGGAGTAAGCTAGTTTTTTAATTGCCACTGCTGTTTCTCCTGGTTTCGGCATTGGGGCTCTGGTCGCCGCTCCAGCCTCACTGTCGCCAGCAGTGTCACAGTCGCCCACCCCACCACGGCAGAGACCTGAGAAAGAGGAGTCACAGCTGCCTTTTGGGATATGCTGCAGCTCTCCACTCCCAGCTTTCCTTATTCGTTTGGGACAAAGGACAAGGAAAAAGAAAGAATTCATCTGAGTGCTCACTGCTCATCTCTACCTCACTGGGAAAAGACTGAGAATTCACCCTGCAGCCAGTCAAGGTGTGGCACTGACACTGTCCATAAATATAGCTGTCCTAGGAGGAGCCTACTGTTTTGGGGGTTGTTCTCTTTTGTTTTTACTTGTGGTATTGGGGAAGTAGTTTGCTCTGGTCTGTTTATAGTTATATCTATATCTACATATGTATGTAGATATATATAGTAGTTAAGAACAGTTATCCTTCTTATATCCATTTTCTAATTAAAGTTCTTTTTCTTAAATTTAGTAAAGAGCGATGTGGTTATTGTGGAGGAATCCTCTCCTCTGCTTCTTGATAAACATTTTGGTTTCTTCCCTCAAAATAAGACATACATTTTTTCATTCACAGATATTCATATTTCACTAATCAGGGCTCAGGACATCACGATGAGGAACACTGCAGGTTGACAGTTCAGGAAAAAGTACCACACCAATAAAAATGTATTTTGTTATACATACCAAATTTTGCTGGAATATGCTCTTCTGAAAGATGACACAGCATGTGATTTACTATCTCAAGGCATTTCCTATGGTCTTGTCCCCCCACCCCATTAAGCCTATATTTATACAGGACCAAGCAACTGAATATACATGCACTTTCCTTGAGCAGATGGAACAGGGTGGCATAAGTCAACCTCAGTAAAAAGCAAGCATAAGGATGAGCCACAAGAATGTACAACATGAAGCCGCTGTTCATGCTGGGGACAGTACTGTGTACTTTGTGGGGACATTTAGCAAAGAGAATGCAAGAGACTACTAGGGATGCCATCAAAATTGTCCATTTTGCTGATTTATGGCATCATTGCACATACTAAAACTCTTGCTTTCTCTTTCTCACTACAGTTTTACCCTCAAACTTGAATTGGCGATCTGATTCACTGTCCCGTAAGCTGATGACTCTTTGCTCCGCAAGCCATTCATGCGCCGCACGGACTCAACGCTTTCATTCCCAACAGTCATAGTCTGTGCCTGTCCCCAGAGTGTCAGCATAGATAGCAGCAGCAAGAATGAGAAAACCACAGCGGTAACACGACGACACACATACACAACACGCAAAGAGAAGAATGGCTTGGTTAGAGAAGACCATCATGCAAAACAATGTGAATCACTTTCAAGGCAAAACAAATGGAGAGAATCGTGAGAGACAAAATCAAGTACAGAGATGCAGAAAACACCTCCTGAAGAGATGGCTTTAGTAACATTGTTCCCTATTTTTAAATTCATGCAGCTAGATTCATAGGAAAAGTGAAAGCAAGCCTGTGCAAATGGGTAGGTGTCTCTTACGCAGCAGAATATATCCTGGTATTTAAGTAGGGCACTACCCGTTTTGCAAAGAATCCATGTACCAACTGGCTTAGTATAAACAGAAGTCTTCTGATGATTTGGCTTTTAATAACTTTCTTTTAATAATCACCAGAATAATAATTTCCAAAGCAGATGAATAACCATTTCCATGGACCAAAACCTGACAATTTGGAATAACACAACTGGATACTGTTAATTACCAAGGGTGGCTTCTCATCTACTTCTTCACCTCTAAAAAAGACCTTGCATCCAAACCTGAAATTATAGACCCCTTACAGAAACTTCTGCTGCTGGTTTTGGAAACAAAGGCTTCCAGTGGCAGTGCCTGTGGCCTATGTGACTGTAAACAGACAAGCATCTCTGCTCCATCCTGTAATCTAATCTTCATCAGAGTATCAATTCACCTGACAATAATACTAAACCGAAGAACAGCACTGGATTGCTTCCCAGAGCATCCATCAAATATTACATTAGCTACAGAATATTTATTAGACAGATCTGTCAAAACACAAGTGCCCTGTGCCATTGTTGTCATCTCTCTTGTAAAGGAAACCATTATTCTTTGCTTGAAGCATTTATGCAGCTCAAGCCAATATTTATTTCACCTAGAAAATGTATATGTACAGCGTAAACCTAAATATTTCTGCTGATACAGAAAACCAGTGACACAGATACAGGAAGCATGAAGCCTTTATAATTCCCACATTTCCTGGATGTGGGAATGGTCATAACTGGACTAAAATTCAATTCAATGTTTATTCTTGTGTTTGCATTTACTGAAACAAAAAATAAACCAGGAAATGTGGACAGACTTTCTAAAATTATTTCTAGACTGACATCTAGGTTGCAAACATTTCTTTTGCCAACATTTCAGTCACTGGCATAAACTGATGGGATAACAACACTCACAAATTGGCCTTTTGTTAAAAATTTGAAGTTTCTATCAGTAATGAGCAGTGAAATGGTAGAATCTTAAGAGAAAATTCTCATAATCATTGTAATTTTTTTAAATGTCCGTGTTTCCTGCTCTCAGCTGGGAAAGACAGCAGTTGCTGGTGGTTTAAAAGTGAGGGCAGAACTGCCAATCACTGCAATGGGCCACCCTGAGGAATCTCCCATTTTAGCATGACTAGCCAGGATAGTATAAGAAAAGACAGGTCTTAGGTATGTTCTAATGTCAGCACATCTGGATAATATCATTCCTCTATCTGTCATTGCATCCAACAGATCCTTATCCACTGGTAGATGTCACATAGTAGTACCACAGTATTTGTAAAGGTCCAGCTGACTCAACAATTACACAAAGAGAAGAAAATTCTTGGAATTGGTGACCAATCTATTGACATTTATTGATAACTTTATAGACTGTAAATAAACCCAGCAGCCCATCATCAGCTCTTTATCAAGGAGTAAGTCACTCAAAAAGGAACTTTAGAATGAGAGAATCCTGCAAGGGCAAGAAGAACTGAGGCAAGAAATCAACAGCATATGAGCATGCTGTCAGGGCAGACTCAGTCACCCCAGGTAAAGAGCAGCGGTACCTTGTTTTGTCTCCTTTGTCTTCTTCGAAGCCTTAGAAACTCTTTATGCTGCCGTGAAACAAAGTTGACTGCTGCATATTCCAGCAAAGCAGCAAAGACAAACAGAAGACACACAGCCATCCAAATGTCAATAGCTTTTACATAGGAGACCTAGGAAAGAACAGGACACAGCATCTTACATCTCAAACTTCTTCATAAGCTGAAAATACTGAAGTGAAAAAATAAACACATTTTTGCACATCATGAGTTCCAACTGTCTAGTGAGGTAGGGGTTTTCTTATTCTATGTTTTGATTTGTTAATTTATTGACTCATAACAAATAAATAATCCAACTATTAATGAAAATACACGTTCACAAAAAATTCACAAATTATGAGCTGCTGCCATTAGGAAAGAATCAGAATTACTCTTACAAAATATGATCGTTCTTATGGTCCAAATCAAAGTTTTGAAGAAGAAATACAAATACAGGCTGTGATAAAATACCTATTGAAAAACAATTGTAGAAAGTTTATAGGTTTCGCCTTTTAAATTTTTTATAAACCAGTTACCATATTGATTAAGCAGCTACGTTTGGTATCCACAGCCTTGAAGTAAACTCAGGGTATTCTGTCTGATGGGCTGATATGACCTTACCAACTCAATATTCAATCCTAGTTTCTAGACCTTTATTCAATAACTCTGTAGGAAAAATAAATCTTTGTAGATATTATCTAGTGAAAATACCCAAATGCCAGTTGCCCCTGTTCTACTAAAAGCCCATTCTGATTTGAAATGACTGGTCCAGAATAAAATCAGATATATGACAGCACTGCAATGTCAAGATTTTTATCATATTACCTACACTGGGCCAAACAGTAGCAAATTAATGAGCTACACACCATGCATATCAAAGATACATTCTCCATGGGTGTATTAGGTCTCTGCCTTTCTTTGTAGTCTTGCAGTTTTTAAACAGAGATCTTGTGATTAGGCAACAGCAGGTTGCCTCTGTTGTTTATCAGGTATTACATCCAAGGTGGAATTAAAATCATCTGACTTTCAATGTCTACAATGTACATATGAGTTCATTGCATAAAATAATCTGATATAAACAAATCAAGGAATGAAAAAGAATAGACATTTCTAGGATGCAATGTATTTGAACTGTTTTACATGTCTTATCTACGATGAAATTGAAAACATCCAAATAGTTTTTTCTTCTTCGTGTTTGTGAAGAGGAGCTTAGAACAGCTTTGTAAACATAGACACATGGGACTTTGTCATTTGTCTAAATAACAGCATCACAAATTGCCACAGTAGGTACCCAGTGTCCATTTGCTAGTTCAGCAGAGCACAAACCTTCAGTATCTCACACTAATCAGTCCTCTGGAGATGCCTCAGATACTCAAGGTCACCTCAATTTGGCAGAGACCCATGGAAACCCCAGACAATTGAATCAAGATAAGCAAATGGATCATAACTAAACCGTGAAAAATTACAATCAAATGTATTTAATATTTGAATAATATCCTGCAGACCAAACATTTCAATACAGTCAGAACATACAGTGGTCTGAAAAGAGAGCAGGAAAGGTTGTATTGTATACATACATACTCATATTCAGGAAACCCAATCTCCATCTTGGAAAACTCCACCTCTGCTCTTTGCATACACTACTCAAAACAAACCTGCTCTTATGGATGGGCAACCATTTCACGATGGAAGGAAGCACACCTCTATCAGTGGGACTTTCTCCTATGTGCCATGTGCTGGAATAGCATCATTTTTCAAGGTCTGCAGAACATTTGTTAATGTCAAAGGGAATGTACTGCACTAGGTGTTTCAGCAAGCTATATGAGCAGAGGAACTGGCATTTAAAGCATGGCAGAAAGGATACAGAGCTCCATCCTGCAGATCCTGAACACTATGCCAGACATTTCAGAGGAGCCAAGCCCTTTTATTCAGCCTGCATCACAAGGAATGTACCTTTCAGTAGCTATAGTGCAGCTCCACACTGTAATGTGTGCTCCCTCAATACAACATGCACAGGCTGAGATGTAGCAGACTGAGGTGACACTGTGAATCTGTGCCTTTCAATTAGATACACAGCAGGTATGCATTTCTCTTTCCCACACATAAAAAATTTTACAAGTTACGTCTTTACTGAGCAGCTGTGAAACCCAGTGAAAACTCAACAATGTCCCAGACATTCTGTGCCACAGGCTGAGGCGCAGTAGGAATCAAGTGACTGTAATTTCTGTAAAATGCTGCTGAGTTTAGATTGTTTGTTACCTTCCTTGAAGGGCCAGTTTGTTTTCCTTTACAAATGCCCTTAGGAGATGTATTAGACATGCACAAACAGCTGGACTGTGCTGCCAGAGACAGCACAATGCAAGGAGCTGAAGTCACAAGAATCAGCATTTCTGACTGTGCAAATCCTGTCCTGGTGGGCTTAAAGCAGGGAAGGCAAAATAATAAAGGAAGCTCTGAGTTAGCCTTCCTGCCACTTACACAATGCTACCACAAATGGCTTCCACACAGTTGCTGAGCCAGCTGGATTATTTTAATCCTGCTGGGCTGGAATCAGAGAATCATGATATACTTGGCACATACAAAGCTTGTTCTATTGTTTAGCCAGTGCCACACCATAGCAAAGCTTTAAATAAGAAAACAGAAAGCAATTGCGTTCAGCACCACATTAAAAATAAATAAATGGTAAAGTTCTGCAATGAGTAAAAGCCAACACCTTTGATTTCAAATCAGTTTATTTAGCTTACCTATGAACCTCCACTATGTATAGAATTACACTGCTAAGACCTAAAAACCTATGCAATTTTCTGACAAGCTTATGGAAGCTGGAATCTGCAAAACTGAGGATATCATGGCATGCATTCCTTTGTTCTTCCAACAAACTCAAAACCAATGTTATCAGCTGGTTTTTTTCCTCATATTAGAGCATGGCATGAAAATGTGGATGTTTGCTCAACTAAAAGACTTATATATATAATCTGCTTTTCTAAGGACTCATCAAACAGCAGTACATCTCCAGCTTTCTTAACTATCATGTTCCATGCTCCATACGCTCCACTGTGTACGTGTAGGACAGTATAGACTGATTTTTTAGAGGTTTCTTCTCACCTAACTTAAAACATATTATGTATATGTGGGGTTTCATTTTAATTAATGCTAAGAAACAAGCAATTTTAGGATAAAATTCTGCCAAGTGGAACAAAAATATCTATACTATAGTGAAGCAAACTGTACCCTAAGAATGTCAGTCTCCCGTTTTTGACCAAGGCTAGAGTTTTGGATGGCTCATTCAGGTGTATATGTCTGCTTGATGTATGCCAACTTTGGTTAGATAAAGCCTGTGAATTACCTCTGTTAGCCAATATCTTGATATAATTGCAAAATGAACAGAGCAGAATAATAGAAGTTACCCCACATGAGCTTATACAATAGAGACTCTTACATGAGCATTTGCCCCCTTTCCCATAATTTTGTTTGCAGGACAGAATGCAGTAACACTACAAATTTAAAGTTCACATTATCAAGGTAACATGTATAAAATGAAAAATTGGTAGTGATTTTTTTTTCCCCAAAGGTAGACCTTGTAAAACTTCCTCTGAAAAAGCCTATAACCCCAACATCACACTTGGCTCCATTTACTTTGCAATACTATCAGAAGTGGATATTTGGAAACTTTGCCTTATTCAGGGTTATCATGTTCAGAAGGCACCATAAGATTTTCTTGCCCTTTTCTTTCTTTAAATAGCTGCTCCATTTCTTATTGCATGTTGCAGAGCTTCCTCCCTAATGCTGTTTGGGAGGAGGGTGTTTAATGGCTCTCACCAATAAAACCATAAATTATATCAATTATTCAGATGCTTTGTAAATGTTTTAGGGCCAGCTAATGAGGGAACTTTTTCAGAATTAGAGCTGTCTGCATCAAGAGCCAAGTGTAGTACAGCTAAGTATAGTAAATGTGACAAAGCAACTCCTTTGCCCTCATAATTTTCCTCATTTGTTACTTGGCCATAAACACTATGTGAAAAAAGACCAGTTTGTGTTCTGTACAGCACTGCTGCAGTGTCAATTATCCCAGTGAAGTTCCTGGAAGTGAAAATAGAAGGATTGCACTGTTTGTGAAGGACTTGCAAGGATTAAACCTTCCATTTTTCCAGCTCTTTTTATTTTAGAACTGTGACTCTCTTACAGCTTCTGGGTACCTTCCGGCATATTGCCATGTGTCACCACCAGAACGAAGCAGGCTTTTGCAGAGAGAAGCTGGGGGAAAACATGGTCATGGGTCCTGCAGCTGAGCAGCTGTCATTTGTTGACATTTGTGAATCAACCCAAATGTGAGCTCTGTTTCTGCTACAATGCCAGCCTCATGAGACTCCAGACAACTGCTTTAACTCTCTGATTCTGTTGCACAAGTGTAAAATGGAAATAAAGGCACATCCATCCTCTCTCAGAGATCTGCATTGTGAAAATAACTTGAATATTCAGAGAATGGTATTCAGTTTGTTAAAAACCACATATATTCACTTCTTTTGGTTGATAGAATTTCATGGAAAAATATCTTTGACTCCTTATATGAAGTCTCAAACTTCTGCTTTTACACAATACCACACTCTAGGCAAGTTTTTTTATTAAAAGAAGAAAATTTTAATATAATAGGAAATGCTGTAATTTGAAATTAACTTCCTATATATTAAAATTATCTCTTGGGGAAAAAGGTTTTGGAGAATTTTTCAGATTGAAAGGGTGGAAATAGAACAAAGTACCGTTTTCAATCAAAACGGAAACAAAAGTTATGTCAAACTGCTTTCCAATAAAGACATTGATGTTGTATTAAATTTTAATTAAAAAAAACCACCACCAAACAACAAAACAACAAAACACATGAAATTCTGTTATCATAAAATGTACATGATTATTTTGTTTTTTTTCAAATCTTGAGTTAATAAAGAAACTGATCCTTCATATTAGCTTTATATAGCTGAAGCCGAAAGCACCCATTCTGGTTTCATCACAGTTTCCAGACAAAGAAGTTTCTGAATGAAGAACATGCTCTCAGTTGGTATTACAATAAAAGTATTTCTTTTTGTTCCACTCCTATTCTGATCTTTCTTTTCACTCAGGTGTTTACCCCATGAAATATAATTCTTAACCAAATTCACATCAGAAAATGAAAATTACTTCCCCAGTCCTAAACCCTCCCTTTATATTATTCACCTGTTGCAAGGTTTTCCTGTCAATTATCTTGTAGGCTGTGCAATTTTAAAGGATCCTCATTACTGTGCAATACCTTGACTGGTCAGGTCAACAAGACTTTTTAACTTATTGGACAGTATTGCATCCATCAGCAAGTGGTTTAGATTTTACCAAGTTTAAAATCAATGGGATTGATCACTTGGTAAGGAAAACATTATGTGTTGAGGAGAGGACAACTAAAGCAGCTTCATTCACAGCTGACTTTGGGACCTGTTCTTGAACAGACTGCTTCTGCAGAGGAGGGAATGAGACTGAGAACATTTGTCTTTATGACTGGCAAATTTTTGCTTGCCTCTTCAAGACCTTGATGCCCATATTCTTTCCAAAATGTACGTTATAATGAAAAAGGTTAAGATATGAGAGCTACTATTCTGTTACTGGAAAATAAGCTCTCGTAGTGTGGGGCAGATTTTGGCAAGAGATGTGCCATTAGTGAATGAGTCCTGTGGATGCTGTTGGTGTTGTTCATTAGCTCACTCTTGGTGTTGCTGGGTAGCTTGGGGAGACAATCAACTTGGCTGGTGACCTTTTCTTTTTAGGTGCCGAAGGGTTGAATAAAATCAAGTCCCAAATGCCCTGCTCGGGAACCAAGTGACTACCCACAGAATAAAATGCCTGTCTGAGATGCTGACATAACTGATTTGGTTTGGTTGTCAAGTGAATAGAAAAATAGCAGTATTTGGTGGATGTGAAACACACTTTTCCCAGTTATTCTAATAAAATGACTCTATTTTTAATTGACCAAAATATTGTGTTCAACTCTTTTTACTATTTCTTTTCCTCTCTCTTTTTTTTTTTTTTCCCCGCAGAAACATCTGCTTCAGCTTCTATTTTTAAATGAAATGTGGGCAATTTTCAAAACAAAACAAGAAACAAGCAAGAAATATTTAATTTAAAAATGCTGAAATGAACTCAACCACACTCCCTCTATTATTCAGATTTCATCTGAAAGTATCCACCTAACTCAGCAGGAATTCACAAGTTGCTCCAGCCACCAAAAATTTCCTTTTTTTTAGTAAATAAACTATTCATCCAAAATTTTTTGCTCTATTTCTATCACTAGTTCTGCCAAGTCATGAGATGCTAAACCTCCCACTCACTGCTGAGGCAGAACTAAATGCTGACTACCTTCAAGCCAGGAAAAGTATGGGAAAGGTTATGACTTGTTTTTCCTTCAAAGATGAAGGGAAATTTTCTCCAAGTCTTTGAAGAAGATCAAGGGGTTAAGATATTTACCAGAATGCTCAGAGGGCCCTCTGGGAAGGAGGCGAGCACAGGAAGGCAACAAAATTCACTAACAGGGCTAATAGCTACTTTTGTTGTGCCAGCCGAAGATGCTGCAGACACAGGACCTGTTTGTGACTGGTCACAGCTACTGCCGGGCCAGTTCAGTCCTACTCCCACTGAAGAGAGCAAGCAAGATGCTCCCCACCTTCAGAGTGGGGCTGGCCCTCAAGAAACTGCAGGCATTATCCAACACTGTGAAGCTCTGCAGCACATGGCAAACACCTGATTCAGATGACAGGACTGTGTTATGGTACATCCTGCATAATGTGATAAAAGGAGGACAGGGCTCTGCACACCAGAGCCTGGCGTTTCTTTAAATTATGTAACTGTATTCTATAGGACACATGACAAAAAAAAAGAAATAAATTTTTCTTCCAGGTAAGGTAGAACCAATAAGATATTTCTTTTTTTTGCATGGGCAGTGTCTATTCACACATTTGGATCTTCTCAAAAGGCATATTTCCACGTTTGAAAAATGTAATACCATACAGGCAAAATCAGCAGATTGGTGAAACCAAGACTGCTTGGGCTTTTTTACTAAATCCATATGAAGTACTGGAATATTCATCATGTGTCATTTTGTGCAATTATATGATGAAGTTGCCTTGTATTTCCCATTCCTAACAATTCATACTTTCTGTACAGAAAATTTATGACAGGATGTACCACTTCTACTTCACCCTGTTTGAGCAGGGAGGCTGGACCAGATGATCCACTGTGGTCCCTTCCATCCTTACTCATTCTGTGATTCAAAAGTCTGCAAAATCCTTAAAAAATAGTAGGACTATCTTTCATATGTAAAGGAAATTCTGAGTGATAGCTTAATGCAGTTTTTCTAATCAAGGAGGTTACAGCTGAGAAAACAAAGGCTTGTGCTTTGGACAGATAATGGTACTGGTGCTCAGCTTTGGACGCAAGCTGTGCAATTTTGTTATGCATTGATAACAGGAACAGGTTGATGTCTGTTACTGAGCATCAAGTTACACTAATTGAAATTGTAACCAGGGTCAAGAGCTCACTTTCACACACCAATAGTCAACTGCATGTTGTATCACTTCTCGGTAAGCTGACAAAAAAGAGTGGAAATGTCGAGGCCAGGAGTTCAAGTCTGACTCAGACCACTGCAGAAACAGTTAACAAGACAGTACAGAAGCGAAATGCAGAATTATTTGCAAATTGGAGGTTCTGGTGGCCCTGCCCAAGAACTGTGTTAAGTTTATGTATGTATGGCCAGGCTTCACAAAGGAAGATCTCGGAAAGGGCTGTCCCCACATGTGTGTGTCCTTCGAGCCTGGACAGCGGATTTTTTAGGTGAGGCACAGCGTGCGCAGAACTGGCCCCACCCTTTAACTCCTAAGATTCATCTGCATGGCCAAGCGAGCTTGGATGGTGACAGTGCCGCCATTGAGTTCATACCTTGTAAGCAATAGTAGAGCGGAACTAAGATTGAGCAGAACTGCATCAGGGTGCAAGACAGACCAAATAATAAAGAGATTAATTATTTCTGACTGTCTCTTTTCAACCCCTTATGAAAACAGAACAAAACTATAAAAAAGAGAGAGAGAAAAAAAAGAAAATTCCTCTGTTCATCATTTATTAGGACTTGGGCATGCACAGGCCACTACTGACTTTTCTCATTGCCCTGATCCTGAAAGCGCTGGGCAGGAACACATTGGGGTCACCAACATTCCTACCTGTTCAGCCACATCCTTGACGCTATGGTAAATAGGAATTTGTGATTCTTGTAACACTCCAGTGTGGTTGCCTCTCTCTGCCCTCTTAGTAAAAAGATTCTGGCTTAGCTGGATGACAAATATGTAGTGTTGCAGACCAAGAGGCAGGTAATCCTACCCCAGTGTCATAGGCAGAGGCAGTACTGTTTTGTCAGATTTCAGAGAAGCCATTAAGAACCGTAGTCTGTGCTTGAGCTGTCTCAGAAATAAACCTGCAACATCAAACATTGGCTTCTTCCCACTAGTATTCAGCACATCTTTGCTCTTTTACTTGGCCTCACTTTGTATGTTTTGTCTTCCTCTGTCTTAAGGAAATTGGCCTTGAATAAGAACTCACAACCATTTCTTTTTATTTTTTTTCCTTCAAAACCAACTAGGTTTTCTGCAGTCAAATGGAGAAGAAATCCTCCTGCCCTCACAAAAACCCTATTACTCCCTGTGCACACAGACACTCCACAGATTACTACAGCATCACAATGCCCTACCAATTAATCCTTCCTTGCAGAAAAGCAAGCTCACATTGGCAGAAATAAAATAAATAATGCCAGTAATTGTGACATTTCTTGTGTATGAACCAAAGAAAGTAATCAACAGATTGGTAGAGCTATGGTGATCAGTTTACAAAGATGACAAATAAGGATTGATGTCTCTGCTACAAGGAAGCAGCTTCTTATTGCTAAGTAATTGAAAGACATTTATCACACAGAAACACCCCCACATCCAACTGAGCTCAGTGCAAATTGAGAATTATATGTGGCTGCATTAAAGCACGGGCAAATACACATACTGTTAGTCCTTGCAGATAGATGAAAATGTCAGTCTTGAGTCTCATTTACAACAGAAGATTCTGGCTCTTCCTTCCCAGTGAAATTAACAGATAATATTGCTTTAATGCCGTTAAATGCCCACTTGACACCATGGACTCTAAGTGGTAAATTCTTCAGAGGATGAGCGCTTGGATAAAGACAATCACCGAGGAGAAGAAAATGAGAAAGAAAGCATGATTGCTAGCAAGAACCACTAGCAGGATCTTGAAACATCATTAAATTCATAAACAGAGTAAAATTCTGATACTTAACCAAAAAGCATTTTATATTTAAGATTCATTTGAACTAAGAATCCAATTTACCTGAGCAGAGACGGAGTCCCTACATTTTAATGCCAGCTTTTCTGCTGCAATTACACTTTTCTGAATATTTTGTTAGTTGGGGGTTTCTTAGTTTGTCTTTTCATGGCCTTCTGTTTTGAGTTTTTGAGTGGGTTGGTGCTGTTTTGTTTTGTTTTGTTTTTTGCTTTTGTTAACTTAGCTTCATAAAACCTTTTTTTGTTTGTAGACCCAAAAGTCCTTCAGCCATCTCAGATGAAAAGTAATCTTCATTCAGCTCAGCCACAGCCATGCCAGATTCAGTTATTATCTCTGCCACCCAGTTGGGAAGAATTGCACCCAATTGCATTATTCTTTGACCTTTGAAGAGTTAACTAACTCAATGCATGACTGTTATTAAATAACAAGTCAGGATATTATTTTTGTAGCAATAGGAACAAATCTCTTCCTTCCAAGTAAAGCAGGTAAGAATCACAGAACTGGCATATGGCAGTGTAGCTACCATGATCAATACCAAGAACATTTGCACCTGTACCTACATATCTAGGTATTATTTCTCCATTGGGTATCTTAAAAATTGGGTTAAATCTCAGATGACTACAGAACATTCTGCAGCATTTCTGTGCTGTATTTCCCATTGTAGTCACAACTAAGTGAACCATTAAAAGTGATCCAATTCACTGAGCCAAACAACAAAAACCTAAAATTAGAAAAGGATGCCTAGGGCAATATTCTTTTTTTTCCTTCCACTTTCGATCTCTGCTGCTTGTGAATAGAGAGTTGATTTTGTAATTCTTTAAAATTATACTCCTAAAATCTGGATTTCTTAGGATTTTCAGCAGTGTAATTTGGTGGGAAAAGGCATTTGTTTATTTTTATGACTGCCAGTCTAGATTAGAGATGGGCAAATCAAATTATTCCTTTGGTCAAAAAAATTACCTTATAAATAATAAATGTAACATCAGACTGAAAAAACTTGAATGGGATGGTTTGTTACGTTACTCAGTATCTCCATATGCTTGTTTCTTGACAGTTACTTGATTGGTTACTAATCCTGAGCCACTTATTATTTTTAAAGATTCTTCTGGCTCTGGATTCTGAATTTCTTCTTTCATCTGATCAAACTGTAAGGGGAAAATGTTTTATTTGTGAATAATTTAAGCAATATGTAACTAGCAGTAATGGTACAATAAATAAATCTGTATGTACATTCCATCAAATCATTCCCTTTCTATCTTAGTGAGGGAAAAAAAGATTTTAAAATTAAAAATAAAAACATCCATAAAAACAGATCCTGAAACTGACATCAAAGCAAACATAGGCTCTGGCAGGATATCATGGTTGAATTCCAATTGTAAGTGTGAGTGAGTCACATTTCATGTGCAGTAAAGCACTTAAGAAAATGCAGAATTCAAAGAGGGTGTACAATGGGAATAACAGAATATGGCAAAGGTGAAAATGTATGTAGAAAGAAATTGATGGTCTGAATATTAATAAACAGAAAGAAAGAAAATAGAATAAAGAGAGCAGGTTAAAGGAAAGCAAATGAAATTCACGTAAAGGGGAGAGAATAGCAACATGTAGCATGATTCATACAAGGAATTCTTTTTTTTTTTTTTTTTTTTTTTAATTAAGTGTTTATTTTGACATTTTAGTGAAGGTGCATTTAGTTCCTAGATAGCATTAATGGTCATGGATTTATAATT
>JAWWEV010000001.1:101860945-101909363 GCA_035583235.1 Hafferia zeledoni | reverse complement strand
ACGTTTCTGGTATTTGTTATTGTAGGATTAGGTGCCATTCATTTGCTGGCTAATGCTTAGATCTTCAGATGAGCCCACTGGGTTCAGTGTCCAATTCTTATGTGCCTCTTCTGTCTTCCTATGTCCTTCCATTTCCTGGGCAAAGCCAGCCATGCAAGGACATATCCAGAAACCAAGTTTAGGTATGTCTAAGTTATTCAGGAATGAGGTGCAGAGAGAAACAAAAAAAGCTTAGGTACCTGTCTGCTTTTGCTATGGACACTGCCTTGGATTTAGGGACCGAAAACTACTTCTCTCAGCGCACCATCACAGAATGAATCTCCCAGCTGGCAGCAACTGAGTAGTGTCCAGCCTTGCCCACAATGAGCTGTGATCTTACCACTGCTGCTGAGGGTCTCTGTTGCTGTCCAGACTGACAACCAAATCACTGTATATTTTTGTATTGTTGCCTGGGGTAGGTGAAGGCTGAGCACCACTGGTGCAGAGCAAGGATTCAGCAGGTGTGAAGGGGTGCATTACATAATTCAGGGAAAAACAGGTACCAGCTGGACATCAGGGGAAGAAAGGGAGAAGGAAAGAGCAAGGTTTTTCTCTACTACACAAATAACATTAGCCTTTTAATGAAACACATTTCAAGAAACAACTTCCTGTCTTTAGCTCTGGGCAGTGCAAGAAGCTAATGCCAGATCTTTCATCTACCAGAAGCACCACTGGCATCAGGACGTGACTATGTCTTGCCCCTCTCTGGAAATGCCTACAGCATATACTGGGCTGGTGAGATATTCTGGCTCTGAGAGCCTCTTCCAAGGCTTTGGCATAAGCTCGGGCTGCTCCATTCTCATCAGGTCACAGGTGATACTGGTGCTAAAACAACATAAAGAGCTTAGACATTTAAAGGATTAAACTGCCAGTGATGATTCATATGGGGCCCCTAAATAGCATAATGCTGTCAGTCCTTGTCTCATGGGACACTGAGCTTTTTTGGGACCTATAAATTGTCTACTTGATGCTGACCACATGATATCACTACAAAACCTAATGGGGTATGCTAAGGGAGACACTGGCTGGGCATAATCACTCAAATAACTTGTCCGATCATAGTTCACTGAGTTCACATACACCTTAGAGGGCCATAAAGCAAGTCAGGCTTAAGCATAGAACTTCGGAGATTGGTGTCATTTGCCACTGGCTTTTACTGTGGTGCCCTTGACAGTATCCAAGACAGCTGATGTCAGGCTAGTGCAGCTAAGCTGGACACTGAGCTAGGGCATTGCTAGCACTCTGGACACAGCTAAGCAAACAGGCATTCTCCGAGTAAGTTTTGGTTCTTAATTTACTTTCACTTACTAAAGAAAAACTAGAGAAAAGAGAAGTGAAATTCTTGTAAAGTAATTTAGCCACATGAATTTCAGCTCTGGATCACATCTCAGGACAAATGAAAAGGACAAGAAAGTCTGAAAATTGTCCTTATCACTTTTGTCAGTGCCAATGTTGTCGTTCTCTGTGTAAGTGATGAGTGTGTTTACTGATTGCAGCAACCTGCATGAATCTATCAGGCCACAAAAACTTTATTGTAAAAGATGGTAGGAGAATGTCAAAGGGTTTCAATGCAGAATGTGAAAAAAGGAGAATGCAAGCAGAAATTGGTAATGTCAGCAAATGAGCAAATGTCACCAGATGAGACTAAAACTGTATCCAGGGCCATTACACAAAAATACAGGTTTTAGTGTTATGAAGTAGGTAGTTCTATTTTGCCTGGTCACATAAAAAAGGCATTATACAAGTATTGGTCATAAAAATGCTATATAAAGGCATAAAATTAACTTTCCATTCCCATTCCTGTCTGACTTGCCCAGGCACCAAGTTAGCCCCTTTTGCACGGCATCTATCTGTAGTCCTTATGTAATTGCTTGTCCGCTGTAGTTTCTAAAACTGATTTCTAAACCATGATTCCTGAAGTGTGAGCATGCATATGTAAATATTCTGAAAATATTTTTTTCTTGGAAATAGTTGGAGTAAAATCAGACTTAACAATCTCTGTTTCATGGTTTTGTTCTTCCATCTGCTAGTTATCTTGGGATCATAAAACAGCCTCCTTTCTCTAGAAAATATTCCTGAATTTGACAAATCAGGTTGTTCAAATAAAAAAAAAAAAATAAGGTGGTGCTAAAAAAAAATCCCCCAGTAAAGTCAAAATCCATATTTTCCTCCAGACAACTTGGGCACCTGACTCCAGAAGGATGAGTCTATAGCATTCCTTGGACCTCTGTGCACTGCTGGAGGGTTAAGAGTAGTTGATGTCAGAATCTTCTTGGTGTTCCTCCAAGAGCCATAAATGCCAGGTGATCCCAAAGTCAACTTACTTGATCCCAAGTGAAACTTACTTGAAACAAATGTGAAAGACACACTGGAAGGAGCTCATCTGAAGGAGCACATGTTCCAGTGTATTCTCGTGTATTGATATGCCTCATTCAGAGAGTAATAGTGGAGGTACCTCTTATGCACATCTCCTGAATCTGCCAACATGACATGAAAACCCCATGAAGAGATGCCCTCTCCAAAGCAGTCCCAATTCTGTAGCTGGTCACAGCTGGGAGCCCTACGAAAACAACCTTTCTCACAGCATCCTCACAACTCTGGATGGAGTGTGCTTATGTGAGAGGGAGGAGAGGTAGGAGAGGGAATGATGTGGGGCTATTTGAAAACATTTATATAAATGTGTTCAGTTTAATTTCTGCAAGTGACATATAAGGTGCAAGGACAGATTGCTTTGTGCCCCTTTTTTTCTTTCCCACAGCAGTTTTGGTTTCATATGAAACCACCAATTTGCAGATTTTCAACCAAGTTCATAGAATCAGAAATGACGGTTAAAAGCAAAAATTATGCAAGATAATTACTTTCCTGCAATTCTATTTTAGCACTGAAGTCCCAGTTGCACTGCTCTTATCTACTGTCATTGCTGGGCATTGGTAGCACTGGTGAAATAGTTAAAGGCTTTCTGTGATGTAGTGGTAAGCAGAATTGTTGAACATGTACAATAGCCTTGATAAAATTCTCAGAGGAGCGGAATGCTTTCTGTAGTTGGAAAAGTATGTGCTTGTTTGTCAGAAAAAATATAATTTCATTTCTGGTTTAATCTTGTCACAGAGTTCTTGCACTTCTATCAGTTTTTGAGAGTCTAAATTACAAAATGTTCTTTTATGATCAAATTTATGTATAAACAATTACATCTGAAAATTTAAATATTTGCATACAAAATGTGATGTGTCATGTGACTAATGCTAGAGTTAAACTTTTGCACTGGAGATTATCTAGTAGAATAAAATAAAAGTATTTTCACAAGACAAGCACACTGGGAACTGGCTCTGTGGTTTCACAGGACTGTTTTCCTTAATCAGCAAAACTTCCTGCTGCTTTAGGACCCTGGATTGTAGAAATGGCCAAGAGAAAGCACAGGGAGATGGTAAATCAAATAAATGATTATGTGAACAGTATTGAAATGCTAACAGCATAATCCATCCAATGAAGCACTGGAGCTAGCAAGAGCACACACAACAGCATACACATCAGATTTCAAATTTGGAACAAACCAAAAATCATTTAATAAGGGAGGGCTACCACATGTTTTCTGGGGTATGGTTTAACTCTTTGTTCTGTTAGAAACTCTACAGGTTTTTCTTTCAGCTCAGACTACATGTCCCTTAGTACACTCTCTTGGAAGAAGCCAGTAGTGCAATATGGAAGACAATAAAGCATGTGAAATGTCAGGGAAGGACACAGAAAACTACAACCCCAGTGATTCCAAACTTTCCTGATGTAATTTCAATGGTGTAACCCAATAGAAACACTTCAAATGTTTCTTGGATGTTTTCATTCTGAATCATCTGAAAAAGAATCCCTACATTTTGCATTGAAAGAAGGTACTTATCTACAGAATGTTGATTTAATAAAAAGAAAAATAAAATCTTCCATTAAGAAATAAATGTACTCAAACAAGGTCTCCAGTTGGCAAGTTAGTCAGAGGTTTTGTGTCAGTTTAAAGGAATTGAAGATTTACCCTCCACTCTGAAAAGTAGAGCTCAGTTTTATGGTGTGTGCTTGTTCCATGAGAATGAGAGATCCACAGATCTGATAATATTGTGGAATTTAATAAGTAAAGTTCAGCTTTTTATTTTCTGTAAGGTAGCAAAATCTCCCCATGTAGCCTGTTTGGCACACTGAAGCAGGGGACTCAGTTAAATACTTCATATTAGATTCTGAGACACACTTGTAACCTTGTGCACGGACTGAACTCTAAATGCATTTACACAAAAAATAGCAAACAAAACATGACCCCAACGAGTAAGAAGTTCTGACATTATACACTAGACTCAAGCCTTGGTCTTTGCACAGCAGGAGAGATACCTCCTGCATCAGAGACTTATGTTTGCCTCTCCCTCCTTCAAACATGCATAATCACAGTGGCATCCACAAAGGCCTGAAAATTCACCATGTGAATAAATGCAGCCCAGAGTTCTCATCATATAAATGCTCCATGCATGGCAGACCTATGCATAAGTGGAAAAATGCCCTTGGTATATCACTCAAAAAGGTGTAAGAAAACCAATATTGCCTCCAGTCAGTATGAAATTTGACCATTTCATAAGCAGGAGGATTTGATAAGATTAGGTGATGACAATCCATTCTTGAAATGCTTAAATCATTTTTGTCTAGAAATGCTTGAATTGAAGAAATGACTAACTAGCATCAGTCCTTTTCTCTCATTTCCTCCTAGAATGCCAGTTTATGTTGAGAATTGATTTTTTAATCCACTGTGAAGTCACGTTTCAATTATTTTTACTTTGCATGTATTCAATTTGCTTTTCCAATTTACAGCTCCAAGAGTCAAACTGAGTCTTTGTGATAGCGAATTCTTTGCCTAGAAAACTGGAACTGGAAAAATTTTGCCCTGTGGGCAGCCTCCCTTTCTCTATTCAGGGTCTTAGTGTCACCTCCTGTAATCTATTTGTCTTAAAGATTTACAAATGTGTAACAGACTGTAGTGAAACAAGCATTTGGATACCACCTCATCTGCAATCCATTTGTTCTAATCCCTGTTTTCACTGCATGTGAAAAAGAATGAGAAGGAAAACATTAATTTTAATTGTTTGACCTTAACCACACACAAATAGTAGATGCAGGTTAGAAGATTCTTGTACCATCTCGGGGGGGGGGGGGCGGGGGGACTGTAATGTTTTGAATATTTATGTATTATGATACAACTTTTTAAAATTAGTGGTGAAATACAGATGCATATAATAAAGCAGCTACCATTAGTAAAAATGGAAAGAATTGCTGTGGTTTTCTCTGGACAACTTCAGAAATACAAATGCAAATGGAAAGCAATTTACTTCTCTTTTGGGCTGTTTTACTCTTTCTTCCATCTGGTATTACAAACCACAGCTGAAAAATAGCCCTCTAATAATATTCTTCACATATGAACATTTTCAGTGTATATCAAATCATAGAATCATAAATTGTTAAGGCTGGAAAAGACCTTTAAGATCATCAAGTCCATCTGTCAACCAGCACCACCACCACGTCTACTATTAACACATGTTCTCAAACATCACAAGCAGGTGTTTTTTTGAACTTATTCAGGTATGGTTACTCTACCATTTCCTGGACAGTCTGTTCTAATGTTTTACAACATTTCCTGTGGGGGGAAAAAAAAAAATCCTAATATCTAATCTAAACCTACCTTGGTTCATCCTCTGGTCATTTCCTCTCATCCTGTCACTTGTTGCCTGCGAAAAGAGACCAATCCCCACCTGGCGACAACCTCCTTTCAGATAGTTGAAGAGAGAGATAAGGTCTCCCCTGAGCCTCCTTTTCTCCAGGCTAAACAACCACCACCTAGTACTTGTGCTCCAGACCCTTCACTGGCTCTGTTGCCTTCTTTGGACTTGCTTCAGCACCTCAATGTCCTTCTTGTAATGAGGGACCCAAAATTGAACAGCGGATTCAAGGTGTGACCTCAACATCACTAGTAATGTGTGTCACTAGCTGAATTTAAGCTGTAACTATCGAGGGTCTTGTTATTTATTTCCTCCTCTCTTTTCACCCTGCCTCATATATTAAGCAGTATTTTCTTTTTACTGCATATTTTTTATCTTATATTTTATCTTATATTGAAGGACAAGTGACTCTACATTAGTGCAGTTCCTCAAATCCAAAAGCAGTAAGTTGGGGTTTTTTTCTCATGAGATTCTCTCTTGTTGGAGCAGTTCAGTTCAAAGTCATTAATTATTAAAAATTTCTTGGAAAATTAACCAAGTGGAATTCTTCTACAGAAGAGACTCAACACTTTCCAATTTTATGTCCAAAAGTACTTTATTCTCATACTGCAGTGTTCAAGGAAATCATGTCCAATAGGAGACTCTACTTTGATTTCTGGAGAAAAGCAGTCTCAAATTTCATGATTCACTGTTACTAGAAGAACAGTCTAGAGTCACTTAGCAAATTCAAGACATCCATACTTCTTACATGTAGAAAAGAAACTTTGTCTTGAAATTCAAGATTTCTATCACTTCAGAGCTGCTGCACTTGGCTGTGGTATTTATTGTGTTACAGTTGGAACTAACTATGTTTGACTTTTAAAATCATGTCAACATTTTCCATAAAAATATGTTCTATAGCTTCTCTAAAAAAAAAAAAAATGGGCAAGTGTTCCAGTAATAAAATGTTAAAACAGCTTTTGTGCATATAAAGACATTAATAGGGCAGAAATCAATTCAACTTAGGTAATTCAAGCCCTATAACTCCCAGAATGATTTTAACATAGCCAAAATTTTTATTACTTTTAGTTGAGATAGTACTGTCTGAGCAATGGAGTCTGTACCAAGCATACCTCAGGGTATCTAACATCAAGCAGCAAGAAACCTGTTCTATTTTTAAGGACATTTATTTCAACTCAACTTCAATCCTCAAAATGTCTGTGTGTCCACAATGCTTCCGCTTCCTATGTACCATGCAGGATTGCCAAACCAATTAAAAAAAAAAAAATAAAAAGAAGATGTAATTTATAAATACACCAGTTGGCAGTTATGCTAAAATAAAAATATGGAATACAAAAATCATTATGGGGGAACCAGGACTGGTTGGTGAATGCAACTGCATCATTATTCTCACAGAAGGAGACTGTCAAAGGCATGAGGGTGAGATAAATATCAAGTGCTCAACACATGCCAGTATGAGTTGGACACAACCTGCATTTATGCTTTTCAAAATCATTCCTGTAATTCAGAGGAAAATGTCATTTTTAAATTTTCATTATTTTTAACAGATTTTATTCACTGCAATTGATACTAAAAGTGTTTCCTATCTGCTTTGCTCATGTAAAGCTTTTCTCCTCTCAAACTAAAGTTGTCACTGGAACTCGGCTGTCTTGTAATTAATGAACCTCATAAACTTCTCTTTTACATGTTCCATAGTAATCCACATTGTTCCTATTTGATTTTAAAAAGACTCGAGTTCTTACAAATTCTGACTTCACCTCCCCCATACACCCAAACCACCAGTTGTTTTGCTGGCTGGATCCATGAGGCTCTCGGGCTATCACACCTTTCCCAGCTGCCCTGGACTCTAAAGCTATTTAGCTGGCTAAATGCACATATATTGCTGGTTTTCACAACCATTTCTGATACTCCTTCTAAGTCACCACACATTTTAATCAAACTTTTCCATTTTTATTTCAATTAAGTTTTCAGTATACCTTCTTATTCCAAAAACTATAAAAAAAGGGAAACTTTCAGAGTCTACCTTTCTGTTCTTATTTACACTCTGATACTTCTTCAGCTACAGCCTTCTCTGTAAATTTCCTCTCGCTTAGAATTAACCCTTTACAATCAATAATAACTTTTCCTGGTTTACATGGCACAACCATGGACTGTTGCACGTATTTTCTTATTTATTATGTTACAACTGTACAAGAGTTAAAAATTTTAGTAACTGCAATTCCACAACCATCAAATGGGTCAAATTTGTTTTTATATGCCCTTCCTGGCATTACAGGAGAAGCAGAAATAAGCAGTATGATTGGGAAAAAAGCCAAAAAGGAAATACTTAAAAAAAAAAAAAAAAAAAGCCAGAGGAAACCGAGGACCAATAAATAGGCACCACAAGGCATACAGAAAGGGACAGCAATAGAGAATCAGCTATGCAAAACTGTGGGGAAAAGGGGAACATGACTACTGAGTCTATAAACAGAACAGAGGAGGAGGAGGAAGAATAAAGCTATATTAGGAGTTCCCACTGTAGTGCAGTTGTGGTTGCTATATTTTAAACAATCATATTGGCACAGTGAGAAAGATACAAGACTGAAGATGACATTGAATGAGTGAGAGACAAAAGAAGCTCAATCCATGTAGTTTACAAAAAAAACCCCGAACAAACAAAAAAATCAAAAGATTGCTTGTTTTAATCATGGAATTTCTTGAATGAAAAAAGACATTTGGACTCAAAAACATTTGTAGACCAGACAAGAATTCAATACCATGTCTAAAACCCATTTCCCTTTAAGACTGTGTCTGGGTAGTTATTTAAATAAACTTCCTAACTTCATTTTCAAAACAAGACTGCTGTTTTCAGACATGTTTGAGCCAAATATAGAGTATTTATAGAACACAACTGTAAAAGAAATTGGATGCCAAAAAATAGCGTTATCCTGGACGGTCACATTCTCCCTTCTGGACCTGGAAAATTACTTCTACAAGACACTAAGCCACATCAGAATTGGCTAAATTATGCTCCAATGACTTGAAGTTGCATATGCTGGCTACAATGAGCATGGCTGGAGCTCACTACAAGGCAGTTTGATTTTATTCTCTTCTTCTCAGTGTTTCAGTGCCTGAGCTTGATCTTGTGTAGTAAGGTTTTAATTAGAGCAATTTTCTCTGAACTCTTAATATTATTCACACTTGAAAAGTGCCTACCAGTATATCAGTAAATGTTAGATCTGAGTGGGATGTGATTTTTCTCTTTCCTGGAGATTTTTGACATTTCAGAAATGTCTTCTAAATTAGAATTTTAAAAAAGAATTTTTTTTTAAAAGTCACAAATCAGAAATTCTTTTTTTTTTTTTTCCAAAATAGTGTCAATTGAATAATCTATATAATTTCCATTTTCATGTCAAACTTTTCAGATATTTTTGGATTGATTAACTTTTGATTTCCAAGTATCAAGTCAGTTTCAAAAATAAATATAAAAAAGGTGTCTTGGAGAAATCAGTGGTGTTTGGAAGTCAATAGAAATTATTTGGAATATTTTTCCAGTAAATGAAAACAGTATTCTAAAGTGCCCTTTGCATAGCTTCAACAAAAGGTCATTTGTTTTTTAAAAACAAAAGCAGTTCCTCCAATAAAATACCTGACCACACCTAAGGTGTGTATCACTACCGGAGCACAGATCTAATCCAGTATGTGCTACACAGACAAAGAGGAGCCAGGAAGAACTATTTGTTTGATTTTAGCTGAAAACACCAGCATTTGTTTTTAGCTGAAGATACCATATCTGAAAACTCATTTTCATTCTCTCTTCAGGGTGATTTTCACTTGCCTTTTAGAAGAGCATCTCAAAAGAGTACAAATTAAAGAAGAAGAGAAAAAAGAATCACAATGAGAACAACAGCTAGCCATGCAAAGATTTATTTTAAAAGTCTGTTTCACAGATGGCAAAAAGAGGAGCCGGATAAGATGATTTAGGACTCTGCTGTGGTCAACAGCTGCTATTGACACTGCCCTTCCTTGAGTAAGAGGGAAGCACATCTGGAGGAAGTCGGTGTGATCATGGAAATCATGAATGAAACTGCCCAGATGAACTTGCCTTGAAGTGCAGTTCCCATACTCAGGCAATCCACAGTCTTTAATTAGATATGTCTTTCAATTTGGGAAAAGCTTTTACTGAAACCTCATTAATGTAAGAAGCTAATTAACTCTTACAGCACTGAGGGAGTTTTACCTTTAAACAATTCACCATGAAATCATTTGCCAAGCTACAAGTCTTGCCTAGACGGACGTGTAGTACACACATTTCTAACTTGTTATGGAACATCTGTCTCCTGTTCCAGCCAGTGTAGAAAAAGGTAAGAAGTCACCTCTATATGCAGCTGTGTGGTTCACATTTTTCTAGTGTGAGCACTGCAGAGTTTATCCTAACAGGCCATTAAAAAATTGTCCAAAAAAAAAAAGTTCTTATTTCTTATCTGCTAAGAAACCCCAACCACTACCCAGTTAGAATCAACACTACACCATTACTAAAACATGATGAATGAACCCACTTCAGAGAGAATAATTAACCAATTAAGAGATTAATTATGTGTTTTTCTTCCCACTCACTAGATGGGACAGATAAAGAAAACAAGACATAAAAAAAGACCACATTGCTTCCTAAAGTAGCATTTTAGCCTTTTTGAGATACAAAAAAGCAAAGTTGGGGTGTTCTTTTTCATATCCAGTGACAGATTTGTGCATAACTGAATTTTTCTACACTATCTTCTCAGTGTAGCTCAGTCATCCTTGACTTTGGGGAGCTCTGGTAAGAAATAAAGGCAGCAGCAAAGCCTGAGCATCTGAATGCATTAGTTCACGTCACTCCCAGTGACAGGATTTTGTTTTCATTCTAAGCAGATTCTGTTTGTGCTAGAAGGTTCAGGAGACAGCAAAATGCAGCCAACAAACTCATAAAATAGATCCTGTCAGACAACTACAGCTTCCTTAAAAAACAAGTGAGTAGCTAGATTGTTTGAATTAGAAAAAGCAACAGAACACACTGTCTTAACTCTAAAGAGCTTTTATTATAATTCTGACATTTGGGCTGCTTCACTTTGTTAATTTTTCATTTTTTTCCTTTGTCAGTTCTATGCAAATTTAAAGTGGTTTTAAGTCAGTTTCTTTATGAGCAGAGCACGCTCAAGCACAGAGTGGTGTGATCCAAGAGGGTGATGCTCTCATTGCTGTTTGTGACCATCGATATGGCTCCCTTGGAAATTAAGTCATGTTTTCAAGCTGAACATTCCCTATAAAGGGATGGACATCAGTGCCTTCTGGCCATGGATAAATTTTAAAAGTAGCATTGTTAATCAAATTTTAGTACAAATCAATCAGTAAAGTGTTTCGATTGCTATTACATATGCAAAGAAAAACACCCTTCTGCAAAAAAGAGGCAGAAAATGCAATAATTATATTGATGAAATAATTTAGGGCAATTTTTAGTTTCTCAGTAGACAACCTTATAGCAGGAAAAGTTTCTTCTATATGTGACAAATATTGATATGTTCTCTTTATATCAGTGTCATCATTGATAATTATTTGTAACATAATCATACTATCTTTTCTATGGATCCATGTACTGAGGAACATTTGTTTTTTGTTCTCCCTTTTTTGTAACTTGTATTTTCTGCTGTGATTAGTCACTTACATTTCTCTCTAGACATACAGAGAGTTCAGTCTCAGTTCTCCAGAGCCTTAACCTTTGGTAGAATGAGGAAAGACAGCACACTATTGTCTATTTCTCACAGACAGGGAGGCCCAACACCAGATAGAAGCTGCTGAGGATCAAAGCTTTTTACTCTCATGCTCCCTTCTCTTTGAGACACAAGATATCTCAATTAACTGCAAGCTTCTAGGAAGAAGAAATAAGGAGAAAAAGAGAGTATTTCTTCAGAGTTTAAAACTTTAGTGCAAGGATCTGTGAATAATGACACATTCTGGAAGGCACAACAATATTTCCGTGCCTTAAAAAACAAATTATATTGTTTTCTTGCCAATGCCCAGTTTGGAGTTGTTTCATTTCCAAAGCTGATTTTGCTACAAGAAAGACTATTGTGCCACAAAATTGGCAAATTAAAGTCATAGTTATGTTATAAGACAGGTATAACATGTAAAAACAAGACATAAGGAGTAATTTAGTTCCTCCACCTGCAAAACTTTGTTTGATGCCTCCATGAAAAAAGTAAATTGTCTCTCTCTGTTTTCCTTGCAGGGGAGAGGAGAGGAGAAGGGGTTAATACTTCTAGGTATCAGTATCAACAAGCACTTTTTTTTTTTCCATGAAAATGTTTCCCAAAAGAACGAAAAAAGACCTGTCATTCAAATAATAGAATTCAAACAGTTCCACTGTCACTCGCAGGTAACTTTTGGGAGTAAGATGTTAATGGCCAAGCTGCCTCAGCAGCCAAGTGCAGCATGCATGGATGTTGAGACTGGAAGGCAGCAGCCTTAAGGTAAACTGCAAATGAAAGTGGTTTTCCCAGACTCCAGGCGATTCCATCAACATTATTTCAAATGAAATATTAACAGAAGATATTCATAAGTAATAGTTCTAGATGATCTAATAGAGTCAAGGCTTGCAATTACTTGAAATGAATAAGCCACAACAATGCACGTCATTGCTTCAGAGAGGGTATGCAGTGCTTATGTCTGTGAAAGAGAAGCACAGAGCACTCCTCAGAGAGGCACTAAAAGCCACCAGAAAGTCCTAGAGGGTGTGACAATGAAGACAAAGAGCTCCAGTACCATGCCATGGTTATGAAACAACCGGCAGACTGGTGTGCACAATAACTTCAACTCTCCTCTGATGCTTGAAATAGGCTCCACTGAATGTCAGCCCTCCCAGACGACTACATTATAAAACCTGCTGAGGAAATGCCAGGAGTGCTCAAACTACATCCCAGAGGTATTCAGACACATCTTATTGCATATTTTTAGCTGTCACACATGACAACAACTACTGGTTTTGTTGTACAGTAAATACCACTGTCTTCACTATACAGAAAAGTTAACTTAAAAGTTTAGATGAGTACAGTGAAAAAAGTGACCATTTTACTCAGTCCTTTATTTTTTCCTTCCATAGAGTAGAATCTGCTATAGATCCTAATGTATTGGTCTTTATCAGTGTTTATCAGACAACATACCAGTCAGTATCTCATCAGTCAGCTTTGCACAGTGAAGGGCAGAGGGAATCACTAGAGTCCATACAAAACCACTGTAAGACCCAAAGATTGTCCAGGACACCACATATCTGTGGCCAAGCTAAACAGAATAATGTGAAAATTTCTAGCAATAAATTTAGGTGCTCTGTTTAGAATCTACAACCTTCCTTCTGCTCTCCTTACAAGAAGTATGTATCCTGATGATTTTTTTCTTCTTACCCATGTAGCATACTAAAGACTTCACTTTTACAGAACTGGAAATAGTTGCAGAAAGGAAGAAAAAAATTCCTCCCATTATGAATGCACGATCACAGCATATATAACTGTGCCAAAGCTCACCCAACATTGTTTTAATTGAGATTTCTGCTCCCAGTGAAGTTGTAACTGTACAGGCTTGCTCTGTAAGAATCTACCTAGATCTCAAAGGTGCAAAATTTGCAAGAAAGGAAAGTGTCTTTTACAAGGCCAGCTGCTGCAGTTGGAAGCAGCAGAGAAGTTTTTGGGCACCACACATTCTTTTAATCACGGCTGAGCATGTATTTTCAAGCTGGTATTAATATGGCCACAGTGCTATCAATGTTTGAAGTGACCAGGACGTTCTCTCTGGTACATGACATGTCATCTAATACATGTACCACATCTCCCATTGCAGTTCAAACACTCTCCTGCCCTCAAGCACAAACACACGAATATCCTGCCTCAAAACCATTCTTAAGAAAACATAATTAAAGGGAGAAGAAGTAAGAATAAAGAAGTGGAATATGGAAAACTGTAGAGCAGAATCAGAAAACACTTTTTTTTGAACTATAAGTTACGAACAGATGCTTATAAACTTCTTGACAGGAATTATTTTTAATAGTATTTTTTAGTACTGTTTATTTTATATACAAGAGTCTATATTCAGTCAAAATCAGTTTGTGCCCAAGTAATTGTTCAATAAGTTCACATACTGTGGTATGTGAAGAAATGTTCACTTAATCAGAACTCTTTTATTTTGGAACTTTTTTCTTGAAAAGTATGTTTGGCCTATGTGATCACCTTTGTCATGTAGTATAGAACAGATGTCTATATCTAGATTCAAACAATGCATGAAATGGATATTGAAAACATTGTCTCAATACAAAATTTAGTTGTCAATCCCCTCCAAAAATATGTTAAAGCAGGTTTCTCGATCTTTTCATAAAAGTAAAAGAAGGGATATATGTTGTAAGTTAAAATTGTGATGGGAAGAGGGAAAAAAAGTTGTGTGAGAGTGCTGGAAATTGACAAAATCAGTGAGTTCTAAAACATTTCCATGTAAGCACATGACTGAGTAATATCTCCTCTCGACTACCTGACCACGTAGCCTGACTTCCCAAGAGGTTGGACAGGATAACCTCTTTTAGAAAACTGGTAATCAATAGAATATTGCTTTTAAAATCAACTCAAGGGTCTTGAAAATTTTTTTTAAAGTGGATATTTGTTTGCAGTACCCCTATCAGGATGCATAAATATGTGACATAGAACAGGCATATTTAAATATTGAGGTAATGTTTTAGGACCATTAGGTCTCTAACAGCAATAAAATAGGTTTGCTTAATTATTTAAGCAGTGTGCAAAACACTCAGACACCCACATAAGCCAAGTGCCAATTAACAAGTCTCATGATTGCCAAATTACTCCTATATTTCCTCTTCAGACCCTGAGACTAGAGTAAAAGTAATTTGTCAAAAAAATTGCTTCCATTCCAAGCTACTTCATTATTGCTTTTTTACCGTAATGCTGCACCAAAATATATCATCTCTGTGCTTTGCAAATGAAAGAGTAAACTATCACCTTAGGTGTGCTTTGCTAATGAAAGAGTAAGCTATCCCCTTAGGTGCTTTACTTCTTATGAAAACAAATGAACACAGAACAAAATTATCACTGATAACTGCATCTATTCCTTTGTGCTTATTGCTATTGTTCCTCACTTTTTTTTTCTTTTAATTTTACTATGGCATCATTTTAACCTTAATTCAAAAGAATAATTTTTAAAAGTACTGTATTTTTGGATCTTCTTTACTTGATAACTTCTGGCATTCAAAAATAGGAGAGTCTGGTCTGCCAGAAGCCCAAGAATCTTTAAAAGTCTCCAAATATTTTGGGGATAGTAGATGACACATAAAAGCAGTCATTTACTGCCAAAGGGGATAGAATTCATTGACTTTGTTTTGCAAGTCTCTGAACTTATTAGAATAGATTGCTTTTATTGCATTTGGTAATGTATTTAGTGATTCAAAGCAAAATGAAGTGAATGGAAGGACTTCCAGAGGTTTTGGTGTGGTTTGAATGAGAGTTTTTTGCTGCATAGATTGTTCTCTGGGGAAGGAACATGCATTCATTAAGCACTGTGCATTAAAGTAACACAGTATGAATGCTATGTAACTATAAAAAATACAGTTGCTATCACTCACTAGACTTAAAATATCCTCAAATGTTTTGCTTTATGGCATTAAAAGTAATTCATTTTTTTTGGACTGTTGTTAAGCTTGGTTTATGTAAGTGTTTTAAGAATAAAACAATCTAAAAAATACACAACTAGCACAGTAGAGAACTCCTTATTCGATCAAATGCCTCTTTTGAAAATCCTGATTCAACAGAAGGAGAGCCATTTACAAATAAATAGAATAGCATGAAAATGGTCCTTCAATGCTTTGAAGGAAAAAATTGTTTTGTGACACTTCTCAACAATTCTGCACTACTGGACCTTGACATCCTCTCCTTTACTTCCCCAGCTCATACACGGCTGGGTCAATAAAAGATGTAAAGACATATTCGATGTTTAAGTGTTCCTTATGTTCTCCAGATAATCCTTAGTCCATATTTTGATGAATACATACTTCTGTTTTGGTCCACTGGTCTCCTACTTCCAGAAGGCAAACATGTGCTGAGCACTGCATGAATGTACGGCACATTACATCAGATTTCTCATTTGTGTGCCATGGGGTTTCTTTGCAAACATGAATCCCAGCGAACTCTGGGTGCAAGGCATCTCCATGGCTGTTATGGTTTAAGCTAGGCCTAAATTTAGGCTTTAGTTTCCAGAGTATGCCTGAGATAATCAGCTTAATTGAGCTGGGTCGGGCCAGCTGACAATTGACTTCCATTGGCCAATGATATTCCACATCATATTCCGACACCATCTCAAATATAAAAGCAAGTGTAGGAGGGTCTTAGTTCAGTTCCTTCAGGTCCCAGGAGGATCACTGTAACATCCCAGGAGGGACAGGAGCACCGTGCCCAGCACCAGCTTACCACCATGTTATCTTAGGGAAGTAAAATGCATATTTTTAGTCTGCCCTCAGGGAATTGAGTTCTCTTGAGTGATTTGTAGCTAGAATAGTGGGATTTGTATTCAATGGGGAGTGGAGACTTATCTTTTGTTATTTCGAACCTGTGTAAGTGTGTGTTATATTGTAGTTTTCTTTTCATTTTCTTTTTTCTGTATAAATATATATATACATATAATTAGTTTAAGTTTAAATCTTAGAGTTTCCAGGTTTTTCCCCACCCTTTTCTTGGCAGGGGGGGAGGGAGGCTTTGACACTCTGTATTGGGCAGTTGGCACTTTGCCAGCTCAGCCCAAGAGAGTGGCTCATACACAGGAGTCACACAGAAAGCTCAGGGTTTCACAAGGATTTCATTACAGATGTGTGGTCACACTGATCACCCAGCTGGAAACCAGGATTTCTGCTCAGCTGATGGGCCAGAGTCATTGGTGCATCCAGGGGCACAAACACACACCTGTAGTGAGCTGACCTGGCAAAATGCCAAGTGCCAAACACAGAGGCAGAGCCCACCCAGCCCCTGAGGGAAAGGGAGGGAAAATACCCTAAAACTTAAAATGGCAAACCATTAATATTTACATGGAAGAGAGAAAATTAAAACCAGAATACGATATAACACATATATATACAAGTGTGAAAAGAAACAACAACCTCACTGATTCGCCCACCCAGTAATACAGATTTCACCCCCAGACCCACAGAAACACCCCAAAAGGCACCTCCCAAGAGATACCTGGCAAAAGAGCAGAAAAAATCAACAATAACATGTTTAATTTCTTGAACCAAAACCAACTGCAAAAGTAGTGGTGAGCGACAGAGAGGCCTAATCCTCTCAGAATAGCACAGCACATCCACGTCGCACCTCAGCCACGAAGAAAAAGAGACAGAGGCACCTCCCTCACTCCTTTGTACTTGTTTTGATGTCAGATGATATGAAATATCTCTTTGGTTGCTTAAGTCAAGTGACCCTTGTCCCTTCTAATCTAGGTCACACTAGGAATCCCAGAGATGGATGAGCCAGACATGAGGGAGGGTATTCTATCTCAGCTTTATGGATTAGTTCCTTACCACTCCCTAACACAGCCAACTAGGGTAATTCTGGTTACAGGATGCCTCTGTAACAAACACAAAATAATTTCATCACTTTAAAAGAGATTGACACCATGGTGAATATGTCTTTACAATACTCCCTATACAGAAAATCATAATTTCATGCCCATGAAGGAGGCAGGGTGCACTATTGCTAAGTTTATACAAAAATTGTGGAGGAAGAGAACTCTGCTTTCTGAAACAGGCACTGCAAGTCACCTTTCCTGGAACAATAGCTTTGCTGTGATATAAACTGTCTCATGGTTTATTCCTGCCATTGGTACAGAAGAAATCAACCTCGTAGAAGAATAATAAGAAGAAAGCAGATCAATTTCTTTATTACTAGGCTGCTGAGATTGGAATTTGACCCTATATTCTTACACAGAATTTCAAAATATTCCAAGTATAGTGATTCCACACAAATACTATAAAATTTCCCAAAGAAATACAATTATATTTTATCTAGAAAAGCCTTTCTAGATGCTTCTCTTATATGCAGCAAATATGAGCCTCAGATGGAATTAATTTCATTCTTTTATTGTCTTTTTAGCAGTCTCAGTCTTGTTTCATTTTCAACAGCTGAGTTCCTAATGTCTATGTTGCTTTGACCTACTATTATGAAATCTGTGTATCAAAATTAATGTTATTTATTAATATGGAAAAGAGCAGCTCTAAGCAAACAGAACATTTTCATGCTATCTTATACCAGGATTGAGAACAATATGTAGGTAATTACTTGTAAACAATAACACTTTAGTCATTTAGATAGTAACTTGGAAACAGACAAAAAACCCCTCAGAAATCTTATCACAATTCTTTGCCTTTCCTTAAGTAAAGGAATTATTCCCTCTAAAGTTTTCAAGTTTTGATGTTTTTGTTTTTTGTGGTAAAGGTCTATTAAAATACAAAAGATTAGAAAGAAAATCTTGACATGAGACTGGATAAATTAAAGTTAAATTGCATGAATCTGTGTTAATAAGAGCTAATAAGAGTTATAATTTCCTCATTTTTCTTTGTGTCCTGCACAAAGAAAAATGAGGAAATTATAACTCTTGTATTCAAAAAACAAAGTTGCATCTGTTTTTTTCAAAATTTTTGCAAAAATAACCCTCCTGACATGTCTTATTCTGTTAGATATTCATGCTTGGAGCAATTTTTAAATGGATGTTTTATTGGCAGCCTAACTTCCTCTGTCTTTGTAATATATGGACAAGACTCAAAAGAATTACTTTTAAAGAGGCTTTTTGAGATTTCAGACTTGATGCTGATTTGATTCTTCTCATATTTTTATTTCTAAATGCATTTCAACTGGATTGTTTTTATTAATAAATACAATCTTGGCATTAGGTTACAAATGAGGTTTTAAAATAGCTAAGTGTCTGCAATAGCAAGAAAAGCTTGCTTCCATGTGTAAGGAATCAGGGACTGGTGAATGGGACTTGTATGGTGCCCATGTTTGTTCAAGCACCTGAGTCATGCAAGGTGGGAGTCAGCTGGAAGGTAGGGCAACATTTACTTAGAACCACATTTTTAAGTCAGCTGATGCACCTTCAAAAGTCCCCACAAGGATTAACTAATATATAGAGATCAAACATATAAAATACAACTCAGGTGAATTACACAATGAAGTTGTAACAGCCAGGTGCAGCCTAACTGAAGTAAGTGTGTTGGGCTTTCTGGTGAGATACTTAGTGCCTATGTTGGCAAAGGAACACAGGAGATCAGGAGAGGGAGGAATATGGGCAAAGCATTACTGCTCTCTGACAGCTGCTGTATTTAATCCTGAGACTAGGGAAGAACCACTCTGATAATCAAATAGTCACAGTCAACATACTTTGGATCTTCCCATTTCTTCCACTGAGCAAATACTTTTCTGCTCAAAGAAGACAGAATGCAAAAAGGAAAACATTTCTGCTGGATCCAAGTCTATGATGAAAACTCTTTCTAAAGCACTTGGGACATGTTAACACTGTAGACCTTCTTTGCAAGGCGTGTTTGCCCAGCAGGAAATGTGCATGGAAATTTCGGTGATTGTACTTTAATTCTTAAACCAGTTAATCTGTAAGAAAGTCAAAATATATCACATGGAGTCATATTGTACCATCTAGATACAGTCTTCAGTGACTCCTGACTTGTTATCTTCAGAGCCTGTATGTTTCTTGACAAGATTGTCTCTTTTTAGACTTTCTTTTCAGAATGTTCACTGGTAATATTTACTGACTTGTCTGGAAAAATATTTAACAAATTTTCCATTTGAAATTCTGTGTTAATATCTGAGAGGCTTCCAGTTTGCATGGAAAATTATACATATCTCCAAATAAACAAGTGAAGCTGAACCAAATGTTGTAGTCACCAGATTTTTAAGTGGTACTTTGCCATTACTAACAACAGTAACACAATCTGTGCAGTTTTTGAAGTTGCCCTATGTGTATTCCCCTTGAACAAATTGCAGTATTTGGAATGAGACTAAATATGATACTGAGGGTACAATATAAATCATGATTTCTTGGAATGGACCATGATCTACATGAACACTCTAAATTTGTGGTTTTCATTGATGCTGTGACTCCAGTTCCTGTGATGCTGTCCAAATACTCTTCAGGGAATATATCTCACAACTCCCTCCTTAGACTATTGCAAACTGACCTACCTCTAAGCTCTCTTCTAGAAAATTGCACAAAACCTGAGCATGTACATGAAATTCTTCTGGGAATGCTATCATCTAAAGTATTTGGGCTGTTCCTATGCTGAAAAGAGCTGTCAGCATGACTAAACAAAGAACCCTGGCTGTAATCTGTAAATCCATCTACAGCATCTGGCCAGGATTAAAAAGACCACAAAATCTGAATGAGAGGATATTTCTGTGTGTAGACAGAATGAAGGTCTTCAGATGACACTTGAATGAGCACATGATTAAATTCTGCCATGAAACAAACACATCAGCAGTTCCACACTGTAAAAGTTCTCCAGAGAAATCTTCAAGGTGTATGCATGCCATATATATGTGTATCATATATATATATATATATATATATATATATATATATTTGGGGGAGTATATTTATATATACATTGGTCTAAGTGCCATATCTAGAAACATGAAGATATGTGGGAATCTAACAGTCCAGAAAAGATCAGATAGTGTTTTTAAAGTCCCCAGTGTGAGAGACATCCAGTCAGATATCTAAATACTTCAGAAAACCTGGTTTCTAAATGCTAGAAATTAACTAGTAGAAACTAGTAGAAACTAATTACAAAGCCATACTGCTGAACTGTTCAACCATCCCATAAAACAGCAAAAACCAACATTAATACAAATGCAAGGCTATTGCAACAGTTTAAATCACAGTGTTACCGCTTTCTCACATATCCTCATCAGATGCACATTTACACAGACCTTTCAGAAACTTAAAAAAGTAGGACAAGTATTTCTTAATAATAACAAATTTGTGGTACAAAATAAATTATTGTCTTACTTTTGGAAGAGAAGCTCTTGATCCTGAGCTTTGCGTGGTCATTGTCAAAACTGTAGTGATACCCAGTGCAACTCTGGCTGGAGCAGCATCCATGTTGATCCAGAAAGAAACCCAGGATAAAATGACAATCAGCAGGCTAGGAATGTACATCTGGATTAAATAGTATCCCATCTGACGCTCCAAATGAAACTTGACTTCAATGCATGTAAACTTTCCTAGAACATGAAATTACTTTCATAAATGCTTTTTGCACATTTTTATCTTGTTTTCTGAACATAAGTTAGATGTATGGCCTGTTTCCTAACCTAATACTATAAGCAGGTCCTGAAACACAAATGCTAGTCAGCCACTTGTTGCATGCTAGCTGGGGGGAAGCACGGGACCACTGAAGCAGACTGTGCCCAGTTCTTCGTATTAACTGAGAAAATTAATTTTAGCACCATTGTTCCACCTTCAGAAAAAATTAACATAATGTTTCTTTTCTCAAAATTTAATGAGCTTTTACTTTAGTCAAATATAAAGTTTAGTATTAAAAGGGGACAGCATTTTAGACTTTTAACGACATGAGATTAAGCAACCATATTTGAACAGACAAATTGTGAACTACTAGTCTTACAGTCTTATGGCAGATCACACTCCTCCTCATTCTGCTCATGTCATTTGCCTGTGGCTGTGGATTATGTCTCACAGTAGAATCAACGACTCAAAGTCTACTTAGAATTTTACTAAAAGTCTGACTTCAGGAAACTAAAAACAATCTCTCATGAGAGGTGAGTGATTCTTCAAACAACAGATAGCTGCTCCACAGCACTTGTGGAGGACGGAAGTTTTGGGTTGCCTGACAATGGAGCTAGTTGAGCAGCAGAGGATGCAGAGTCCTGAGTTGCAACAGCTCATCAGTTACTAATGTAATCACTCTGTGCTAGTCTCCAAGTTACTGTGATTTAGATACTGTGAGAGTTCTCACTCTCCAGGCAGGTTACAAGAACCTGTAATTCCTGAAGTGTCATGCTAATGGTTTGTGTTGGTTGTAAAATACATGACGATGCATTGTCTCTTCTTCACCCTTTCAGGGGAAATTAGATTTTCTCCTCTTTGTGATGTACTTGTATTTTTCTGCTAGTTAGAACGCTGAACGGTGGGGTGCAACAGTTGGCACAAAGGAGAATTCAGAGGTTGAGAAAAAGAGGAGTGGAGACAAACTGAATAATATCATTTGACAGGACAGAAGTTCTAAAATTAGTGACCGGACCTGTAACTCGAAAGGCAGATGCTGAGACCTCAGTAGTGGCTGTTCCTGAGCTGTTTGCCTATACAGAAGGGGTCTGGAAAAGAAGTGTGGTGGCCATGTGTGACAACAATGGCATGAGAGTAACCCAATCAGTCAAAGGCTCTCCAGACTCTTGTGGCACAGCCTGTACAGGGAGTTTAGGAGAAGGCTGAGTAATAGTTTTTACCCACATTTTTATTTCACACAGAAACTGAAGGAGCATACTCCAGAGAAGGCAGTAAGGGGAGTGCCAGTCACCGAGTTTTCCTTCCTTGGTACTTTGGGCTCCAAAATAAGAAGTTGCATTTATAAAAATTAAAAGCAGTAGTTTTATTTTCATAAGAAATAAGTGTGATTTTATTTTTAGTAGAAGCAGAACCTCTCATGTTGTATTATTTCACAGAGTGAAGCAAATGTACTTGATGCAACCAGATCGGCTCTTATGTTGAAATGATGAAAAAGCTATTTTAGATGAGAGGGATTATATTTAATCTCAGAAAGCAACCAGAAAACTGTTCTCTAAATGCTGTCCCTATTAAATAAAGCCCAAGCAGCTAAATAAAAATTTTAAGAGTCCTCTCTTCTCTGTAAAGCTAAAGATTGAAAACACATAATTAGAAACTTCTAAGCAGCAAATTCAAGAAAAAAACATTGGAGCATTAAACAAACATTTAATTTCCCAGCAATTCATGTCTGCATTCTATTCAGATCAGAAAAGAAAACATTGTCCTTTCACATACTACTACATCTCATAAATTAAGCCACACATAAAAGCTGGCAAAAATTTGATATTTTTCTTCACTGGCAATTTGATATGCTAGAGAAATACATCAGGTTCAGAAAAATCAATACTTTTAAAGTGATGATGAATATTTACTAAAAGAGTTAGTTTGTTAAAACTTTTCATTTTAAGGATATCAGAACAAGTAAATTTTTTATAATATTTGAATATTTTAACTTCTTTAATGATTTTAAGGATATTAGAATATCTTTAATAAAAGTAAAGAAAATTTGGAAACAAAATTTTGCAAAAAAAATAAAAAAGAGAAAATTTCTTTCTTTTCAGATTTAAAAATGTGTGGCTGAATCAATGTTTAGTTTCAATTTTTTTTCATTTTACCCATATTTTGCCTTTAAAAATTGACAATAGGTACCACTGCAGCAATTGATAGAAAAAAAAAATAGAATAATGCTCACCAGTGTTGTAATGTTTTGTGCAATAACCAAGTTCTTTATCTTCTTTCAAAATAAACTGTGGCAAGGTTAAACCCTCCGCAACTTGCACAGGTCCATCACTTAGCCACTCAAATATCAGATCATTCATAGTGTATCCAACTGCAATAAGGAAAGCAGAGTATATATAGATGACACCTGACTGGAAAACATCAAAATCCAATGTTATGCATGAAAAGCATCTCTTATTACACTACGTTATCCCTATTATATTTTCAAACTATCTGATTAACAACAGCACTATCCCTGTTAGTTGCAGGTTGCTATTACTGCACTATTGCTTTATTGAAAGCAACAAGTAAATAGTTATGGTCTGAAATACACTGCACTGGTTTGCCACTAAAAAAGTAATTTTGCTGGCTCATACAAGATGCTGTTTACACCTGAATTGAAGTTTCTCTGTGTATATGTATAAAGCCTGCATTTTGCTTTATTTTCGTCATTCTTTCATGATGGAGTTGGCATGCACCAACAAAACAAGGATTTCTAGGCTGCAGAATGCTGGCCCCTTATTGAAAAGAAAACAGCAATTTTTGTAAAGCTGTGATTCTAGCACTGAGAGGCATCAACCCACTGAAGTGTCTTTTTGGCTGTACTGCTACATCTTCATGGGCAAATTGAATAAGCTGTGTGAAGCTCATGAAGTTCAACAAGGTCACATTTGAGGTTCTGCACACAGGTTGGGGCAATCCCAAGCACAAATGGAAGTTGGGCAGAGAATGGATAGAGAGCAGCCCTGGGGAGAAGGACCTGGTAGCACCGATGGATGAGAGGCTGGACATGACCAGGCAGTGAAAGCTTGCAGCTCAGAAAGCCAATTGTATCCTGGGTTGCATCAAAAGCAGTCTGGCCAGAAAGTCAACAGAAGTGACTGTCCCCCTGTACTCCACTCTTGTGAAACTCCACCTGGCTTCATCCCACTATGGGGCTCTCGACACAAGAAGCGCATGGTCCCATTAGAGAGAGTTCAAAGGGGGGCAACAAAGATCATCATAGAGCTGGAGCAGCTCTGCTCCATGAAAGCAATGGAAGACAGGCTGAGAGAGTGGGGATTGTTCAACCTGGAGAAGAGAAGGCTCTGGTGAGACCCTATAGTAGCCTTGCAGTATCTTCAGGGGGTTGCAAGAAGCTAGTGAGGGACTTTTGACATGGGCAGGTAATGATATAATATGAGGTAATGGCTTCAAACTTTAAAGAGGATAGGTTTAGTTTAGACATTAGAAAGAAATTCTTTGTTGTGAGGGTGGCAAGGCATTGGAACAGGTTGCCCAGAGAAGCTGTATCCGGATGCCCTATCCCTGGAAGGGTTCAAAGCTAGGTTGGATAGGGTTTTGAGCAATCTGGTCCAGTGAAAGGTGTCCCTGTCCATGGCAGGTGTGTTAGAACTAAGTGATCTTTAAGATCCCTTTCAACCCAAACCAGTCTATGATTCTATGATTCTCTAGGCAAAAAGGCATGTGATAGCCTGCAGTTCATACTTATACAGCTAAACCCCTTCTTCCCTCACTAGAAAAAAACAAAAACTCCCAAAACCAAGGTGGACTGGTACCTAATAAATATTGGGAATGATCACTGGCATATGCCATTCTCTGAGCCACTCCTGGTTTTGCTTGATTGTTACCTACTCAGCTTGAAGGAGTGCTGTGGTGTGTGCTGGTACCCCAGTCCATGCCTTGGCTGTGTTTATCTTACCAACTTAAGTACATTAGTAGGACCTCTGCTTCATCAGGGATGTTTCCTCCATTTTACAAAAGACCACAACCCAATGCAATGCGACATAGTGAATCCTTGGCTATGTACAAATTGGTCTTACTTTCTTGGATTTAATGATTTCTCCCACACAGCATTGCTGTGGTTACCCCTGGAAGGGATGCAGCCCTGATGGGTGAGGTGATGTGACCCAGGAGGGGGAAAAGGAAGGGACTAGGCACAACACAGAAACAAGGGACTAATACTTTATGGTGATAAATAGTTAAAGCACTCTTCCTTCATTATTTTTCCTTACAAAATAGGAATATTGAGTCTCATCCCATAGATGCAATGATATAGATACTATATATCCACCAAACATTAGGGTAAAATCTTGTTATTTGATAGATAAGGTAATTGGACACTCACAGCTCTCTAGCTGCATTGTACATGTCTGCACATCCATAGGAAAATTCTTCAAGTCCATGGGACAGGATAAGGTTAAAGTAAGCCTAAAATTAGGAGGAAAAAACAATAAAGAAAAAAAAAATTAGACAACTATGCGTTTTATCTACAGCCTCACATACAGAGTTTGAAAGGATCAAGACCAAATCTTAGCACCTCAGACGCTGGGCTTATCTCCCCGGTGAGCTTTTAAGTACACAAGAGCTGTAAGACAGAGTGTGTGAGCAAACTGGGCACTCGTGGCCTGCACTGGTTGAGCAGAACAAGGCAGACAAAACAACATCAGGATAGCAAGACATGCTCTCCACTAATGTACCAGTGAATGTTTTATGTAAAATATTGAACCAAATAGTCCAAAAGCTGAAATGACTGATCATGGGACACATGTTTTTAAGCTTTATTTTGGAAAAGCAAAAGAAAATAATAACCATGGGTTCTTTTCAACAGAGTGCTTTTGTTGTGTACAAGTCCCATTTGCAATACTTCATTCTTACTGCTGAGCACTAAAAGAAAGAAAAAAGCATTATACATTAAAAGCTAGAATCACATCACATTAAAGGACTGCAGATAGAATCAAGTAAGCCTAAAGGAATGAAATCATACAAAATATATTTCTCTTTTAATTTTTCAGTTGTTATTGTCCCAGATAAAGCATAACTTTACTTGAATGGGAATATTTTAATGTTTATTTTTTCTTCTTCTTTTTTTTTTGGGGGGGGGGGGTGGGGGGGTGGGGGGGTGTTGATTTTACCTTTCCAGATTTGATTGAAATCTTTTTCAAGACTTCTTTGCTTTATTTCTTTTCTTTTTTTGTTTGAGGAGAAAAAGCCATTTTTAGTAAACCTACCTTGTTTGTAGGCTGGCATAATTACAAACAGCTAGATGCTTTGAAAAACAGAATTGTTAGGATTTTGTTTTAAATCACATTTTAAAAAATACGTTTTTATTTCACTTTGCTTTCAGCACAAAACCCCATTTTGACACAAAGAAAGCAAATAAAAAAGCCCCTCTGTGCTTATTTAACATCAGGGACAATAACAAGATTGTCTCATCTGAAGGGACACTGAAATATTAACACAGTACAATGAGAATAATTTTTTAATTTTGTCAGTGAACCCATGGGCCAGCTGTTTGAAAATATAACCATGAAACTATGTTTTCCCGCAGACATATGTGATCTCTATGGAGAAATACTTGATTAAGTTCTGTCTCCCATGGTGAATTTGTGGTTCTTACCATACAGAGCTGATTCAAGCTCTTTCAGTCTATTTGTTCACCATATGAATTTTTGGGGATGGCATGACTGAGGCTTCTAGCCCTACCACCCTATCATAAAATCACTGTGACTAAAAAGATGATGTTTAGGTAGCTGAGATCAATATTGAACAATGTCTCAGCCAGATCAAAGATCACATTCAACATCACTGCTGTTGACTACTTGTGGGCTACCTAGAGAAAGACACATTATTTTCATCTTGACACAGTCTTCAGGGTATAAGAGGATAACATCAGGAAATTAGAAATCAGTTGTATATATCAGTGAAGGGCACTGAGATGAACAGAAATTCCCAGTATTTCTCTTAACATCATCATAGTAAATAAACTCCCATTTAACCTGTGGGAGCAAATAACATAAGCATTTAAAAAAAAGTTGTCATCTAGAGAAAAAGTATATCTAGCAGACATATAAATGTCATTGAAAATCTGTCCTTTCCTCATTTAAATATTGCAAGTGCCTCACAAATGTTAACTAGTCTTATTGTTACTAAGTAATTTTCTGCATTAAACATTGAGCTAATTAATTTCCTAATCCCCAGTATAAACAAAACCCTGCTTCCACCTTTTTTTCTGAAACATTGCTATATCAAACTCTCTTCTTTCTTTTCAGTCATTTTCTAAATACAGCTTAGATGTTTTAAGTTCAAGTATTTCTCCATGCATTCTCCATTGTAAATATGTCATTTGTTTGCATTCATAGAAGTAGGCATGGCCTATCCACTCCTCGGATTTTACTGACTATCCGGTGTGGTCTGAACACTGACTTTGTTTCCTTTCCTCTTAATTCCTTTCTACTCTCCAAAAATTCGAACAATCTGGGGGTTTGACCACATACATGGTCAGGGAGATCTCTTGTCATTTTAATCTCAAACTCACTAGAAAACAAATACATCTAGTTGCAGCTTTCAAGCCTTAGGGAAAATTGACCTATCTCTACTTATACTAGGTAGATTTTTTTTTTTTTTCCTGGAGGTGAGATGAGAAATTGTTTATTATGTAGGTCCACACAAAGCCTGACAAAGCCTGACATCATCCTTTCACTTCCTAATCATTGGTGTTTTTCAGGAAGACTAAATTATTCTCTCTTTGCCTTGACAAATAAAAAATAATTTCTATTCACAGTGTCAGTGAGACCAGGTGCAAGAGATCATGTCTTTTTAGCTTTGCCTCTACCTGTTGCTCATCTCAGTGAAGTAACCATTCATAGTTAAAATCTTTACCTCTGTAATCCCTTTTACCAAAAGCAATGCAAGTGTTGAAACAAATCCTTATAGCCTGATATCATCCACAGATTCATTGATTTTCAACAAGGTTACTACATGCTAAATGCTCAACTGCTGGAGTCTGAAATAGATCCACTGAAGTCCATGGTGGTGGGTCAATTTATATCAGGAGACTCCTTTTCAGTAGAAATAGGATCCTTCAAATGTTTCCAAACCTTGGCGCCATGTCACTACATATATTTATATTATTAAGGATACAGGACCAGAAACGGAAAGTGTTAGGTAGATATAGCTGCCCACATTGCTGATAATAACAGTGTCATTGACAGAAAATGTTTCAGCAAAATGAGTGCCTCGCACTTGGCAAATTCAAGAAAGGCCCCTGGAGATTTGGTGCAAAGAGCTGATTTAATAGGGAACTACACTGATGAATACTTTAATCAAACAAAATAAACTGATATAGAACAATTATTTTATTTTTCAGGCACCCCATCACCAAGGCATTTGAGATGTATAAACAACAGATTTAGTGGCATAGAACCATAAAACACTGATGGGAAGCATTTTATGAACCATCTGTAAAACTGCAAAAGAAGGTGTCCAAGAACTTGATTTTTGTCTTCAGTTACCTGAGCACCCTTTACCCTCTGCTCGACACATTCAGGTGGCACAACTGGCTCACAGAAAACTGTGGGGTTGGGCACATTATGTTTTCCAGCTGAGCAGAGAGGGCTCATGAGGGAGCAGGAGAGAGTCACGTCTCCAGCACCTCAGCATTCCAGGCACAATGCCAGCGACAGCAAGCTGCCTCAGAGGAGAGGCAAAGCTGCTCTCTTCTTTCCCTCCCTGCTCCCTCACCCACCCCACAGCCAAGGAAGAATAAAGCCCTGGAACAATGCAGAGTATGAACAGAACAAAATGCAGAATCAGAGCCAGAAAACAAAGAATGAACAATTAGCTGTCACTGTGACAAAAATAATAAATAAATCAATCAATAATATTACTGAGCAAAACTGTAACAGAGACCAGGCTGTAATCCAAGTACTCCAGGGCAGCATTGTCTGTCTTAAGCTTTGGACCCTCTTCCTGAGGATTCCCTCATACACAAGCTAAGTCCTGAGCAGCATCTGCTGAGACCTTAAATGCTTTCAAAGTGCAGCAGGCAGTGCTGGGATTTCTTCACTCTGCATTTCATTCAAACTCCCCTCTTTCATCCCCTTGTTCCATTATAATGTCCTGAGAAATCACTTAGACTTAAGTTGTGGACCTGTCTCTCTTCCCACCCTAGCTGAAAAGCTTTAATTTCTAGTCACCCTAGGAACTCTCTTATAGCATCACTCGGAGGTCTGCATTCTCTATTTTTCTGCAGACAGGAAGGTAAAAGTTCTGCAGGCTGTGACTTCCTTTGTCACAGAAGCCAAAATAAGGCATCCAATGGGAAAAAAATAAATAGCCTGACAACATGTTATTATTAATCAGAAACCCTCATGCTTGTGATCTTTAATACCTGAACATTTTGTTTTGTAATGCCAGTGTTTTTTCCTGGTGTAAGCAGCCATGGCCCCAGATGGGCCAGAAGCAGAGCTCAGTACAGGCACTGCTGCTGCCCTAAATGCAACTGCAGTAGTCAGCCATCCTCCCATGTGGAAAAGGCAGTGGAGGGCATGACACACATGTGCAGCCAAGGGGGCTCAGAGGTATTTATGTGCAATACAATCAAGTCCTGAGCTCAGTAGTGGGGCTGGGATACTATGTTTCCTATTCACCCATTTGGGCCTCTGTCCTGTTCTTTCTCCAGCATGGACATGCTTTTCCCACATTCTCCAATGTCTGCCCATCTATCCTTCACCTCTCCCAGGGTAACCTACGTGATGCAGAGCCCAGAGTCTTTGCATCCTGGTCTGTTCTTGTACCCTTTCCCCCTGCTTTTCCTGTTGCCCAGTTCCTGTCAAACACCACTCCTATCCCTCTTCAGGGTGTTAAGTCTCAAGGCCAGTCTGCCCTTTGACAACTAACTCCCAAAGCAGTAGAGAGTAAGGATCTTGAATAGTAAAAAAGAAATAAATTCATCAAGAATAAAATATTTGTAAATAAACTATTCTCAAGATGATTTCCAATCTTATTCTTTCACTTGGGTATTTTGAATGTTGGGACTCACCACCATCACACCACTTCTCTGATAATCTCACAATGCAACAAAAATGCTTCACAGAACTACACAGACAGACTGCTTGTGGACGGTCCACAAGACAAATCTGAAACAACCAATTGCAAGTATCATGCTCAAATCTTGGGGAACTAGGTTTATACATTATATAATCCAAGAACATATTTTTAAATAAATTTAAGAGAATATGTAATTTTAACTGAGATTTGACATATTGCTTAGTCTGCAGCAGCTGTTAGACTGTTTCTAACTCACTTCTTTACAAGCAGCTATCACTCCACAGTCTGATGTGCTGCAACACATCCAAACCTTCCCTTGATCTAAGTGACATCTTGCCCCAGAGGAGGACACTGATCACACATGAGAAAGACCCTGTGGATCATAATACAAGGTGTCTGATAACAGGGGAATATCCTTTTCATTAGTTATCCTGTGAGACTGGTTGTCTGTTACAGGGCTACAGAAAAACAGCCTCCTCACAGAGTTTTTTCTATTGATAAATAACTAAGATCAGTCCTAATTAAGTATAGAAATACTGTTGGGAATTTTAATGGTCCTGGAGATAAGGATAAAAATCATTTCTCTCCACAAAACCCCCATGATTAGCTCCTCACTAGCTTGAAAAGCAACAAATGCCTCACCATGAGTAGGCATGGTGTCAAAAATAACATTTTGATTCTATTCTTATCCCTTCATTCTTCCACGCTACGCCCATCTGCACCTCAGCTGCTGGGACAGGAGGCTTCACAATCTAGGACTTTATGCTACAAATACCAGAGCATAAATAGCACATGCATGATCACTGCTAGCATTGGCTACGTGCCAATTTTATGAGAGGACTTATACCTGTGCAAATCCCTCAGTGTTGGATTTAGTGAGACAAGTGGGATTTTTTTTCCCCCAGTAATGCTACATCTAAAGATGCTATCATAAATTGCAAGGTTTCTGGTATTTTTCTTAAACATCCAAGATGACAATAAAGGTAAAAATATTTTTAGTGGTACATTTTGCTTTGAAAGATTGAAATCCTGATCCTTGTAGCTACTGAAATAACATAAAAATATTACTTAAGCACAAGCAGGCAAAGTTCGCCACTAAAGTGGCAGGGGAGATGAAGTTGCACAGCAACCATGACAGCATTGCATGACACAGGAGCAAATGCCATTCAGGCTAGTGGCACTGAAACAGGGAGGAGAATCTAAATTCTCCTTATATTCCTCCCAGCCCCCTCTCTTGGGTGATCTATGCCTGAATGAAGGGCATACACACTGTTCATATATCAGAAGACAAAAAAAAAAAAAAAGTTCCCAGTGGTATTCTTCTTTTAAAGGGCTTTTCATTTTGTAGTCCATCTCATTATTTTTTCAGGGACCTGACTCATCATTTTGAATGTCAATTCTGGTAATTTTCACAGTCTACAGTCTTTGTCCTGTTGAATAGAACAGTCAACCTGACTGCATTTCCCTTATTTTTGAGGAGTGCTGGAATTCCTCTTTAATATTTGTCAGGTTCTGCAGCTTCATTTCTAACAGATGGGAATGGGCTGAAGTCAAACTTAGAGAAGACATGGAGCCTTCTCTGCTATGGCTAAATGTGCTATAGAATGGAGTTTCGTGTACTGCTGTTTCCAAGCATGTTCTCACTCCCTCCACAGTGCTTTGCTTTGCTTCATGTACTGCTTAACACAGGAGCTGGCATGGAGCAGGGTGGTGGATTTCTCACTACAAGCATCCCACTTCTCATTGTAATGCAATCACTGTCTGCAGATACACAATGTCAACACATGAACTGCCAGCAAATGATTTTTCAATTATTGCTCAAACAAATCTATGAAATTAAATTCAAGTATGATTGCATGCAACAGTTAAATTCTGTAACTTTCCATGAAGAGCAGTATTTCATCTCTCATTTCTCCTCTTTCATTTTCTACCTTAGTTTTCCTGCAGTGTGTGTTTAGTATGATGTTGCTTTCCTCCTGCCATTGTAATATCTCTGTTCTAAGCCATGTATTGCAGTTCAATTGCCAAAAGACCTTCAGCCTTGGGACCATGTTCTAGGAAAACACGAGGTTTTGTACCATTTAAGAAGGGTTCCTGCACCTGCATCATTTTACACCTAGCCTTTAACAGCTCCAGTGCAAGTTCAATGGGTAAATGAAGTGATTGATCACCAGCAATCAAGGACAGGCATTGCCAATACCCAGAAGGAGAGCCAGTGGACAGACACGTGCCTCAGCTATGCAACTGTTCCACTGGCATAGACATCCAGAAGTAACCACCTGCCAATATTTTTGATCCTGCCGGCCAAGAACAACTTTACATGTACAAATTGGTCTCCAGTAGTAGTTCTCACTTTTTAACTTAGAGCAAAGTCTTCCTTTTTATTTGAAGCACAGGAATATAGGGCTACAGAAGTGACATCTTGCATCATAAAATCTGATCATTTGCTACCCTCCAGAGTCACATCATCTCATCCCTTTCAAAAATGATCAAAGTTCATTTAATGGTATCCAGTGTGTGTGTATCCCCATTTCCACTGGAATATTATTCTGGAAATTCAAGGTGTATATGGCTGTATACTTTTTAACTTCCTCTTTGAGCTTACTTATGGCCAGTTCAGAGCCCCTTGTTCTCCTGGCAGCATTGTCCTTCAGCCTATGCAGCTCTCCTCTTGCATTTGTATTTACCTCACCTCTTGTGAGTCAGCTGATGATGTGCATGGCATGAGGGGAAGGAGAGAGGCAGTACCTCCTCAGATATAATGTCCATATCTCTGCTTTGCTTGAAGTGTCTTATGAAGTGAAAAGAAACTGGTTTTGTGTCATTTAAATATAAAATATTCTTTCTGTAAGCACTATGATCTATGGGGCTTTCACAATAGCCGTGTTAGTTGCATAGTATAGTGTCCACATTAGGCTGTATTATTTAATAAGTAGAATTTATTATTTGTTATTCAAACCAAGTACTTTAAATACAACAGGAAAGTAAGGGTATTGGAAATGCAGGGCTAGATCCTCAGACTGAATCTGAGGATTGAGAGGGAGTGAGAAAGAAGGAAGTGGATGATGCAGTTGAGAGAGTATTAGGAAACAATCCCAAAGGATGAGAAGAATCTGAGTCCATTTAATTAAAAGACCCCAAAAGGAAGGGAAGTGTGGCTTAAAGCAGAGGCAGGAATAAAGGCAAGAAGGACAGAAAAAGAAGGGTGAAAAGAGGGCTGCTAATGATAATGCAAGGAAATTGGGTTCAGCCATAATGAGACTGGCTGTTTGTCCCACAAAAGGCTGCATTATTTTAGCCTCTAAAACCATTGTTATTATTGTCATCATGCCCATGGGCAGACAAATTTGTCAAGTTTACTGGATTCACATAGCACACAGCCACAATTTGGGAAGTCACAGTGTCCCAGTAACGTTGTGCAGTATAATAAAGTTTAGTGATTGTAGTACTGTAAGACCTCTGCCTAAAGTATATAATCACTGTAAAACCCCAAACTTTTCTAAGATGTTCTCCATTTCAGTTAGCATTTCTGCATTGATTAACCTTCAATGTTTTGGTTTGTTTTAAATGTGGAAAATTTGGTTTGAGGTATATGAAGACTTTTTATGCTTTTGGAAATAAGGGCATTTAGCATGGGATAATGCGCAGTTTTGCTAATGTAATAACTAAATTGTTTTCAATGAAAATGTCCCTATGCTAATTGACATGAACTTCCAAGGAAAAATCCCCACCTTGTCAATACCAGTATTATTCTGATAGGACCTGAGCTAATAAATATGATAGTGTAAAGCAGAGTTTGAAAAGTAAACAGCCGTGTCAATCATGATAAATATCTCTCTGCTCCCATCTCTGCTAATCTGTCACATGGAAAGACAATGCTGTTAGTAAAGTCCAAATCCTCTTAAATCCCAACATTAGATTGTAAAACAAAATTGAAGTCGTCAAATTAAAGCAGAGAATGCACAGAGAGCTGTAGAATGTAACATTTTCTACCACTCTGCCAGGCTAGACTATGCCATGACATGGACGATTTACATACAGTGGGTATAAATGGAACCTCAATATCATGTAGCTGATAAATTCTGTACCCCAAAACTATTTTAGAAAACCTATGCCTGACTTGACTGTAACATGGCAACATATTCTATAGTAGCCAAGCAAAAAATCCAAGATCTGTTCTTATTTAAAAAAGAATTATTTCATAGGGGTAGTGAACTTTTTTCCATATGAGAAGTTTGTTGCAAAAGGACCAGCAGTGCTACTTATGTATTTCCCTAATCTGCTTTTCTTTCCCATAGGGCAAAGAACACGACTACAGAGAAGACAACAAAACACAACAGTTTCACTCAGAAAAGCTGAATTATAAAAGTGCTGTAGATTACTTCTGATTATTGGCATGATGGACACGGTAGTCATAACTCCTAATATAACACAAAGTGGTGTGTGGGGTCGGGGAGTGGGGTGCGGGGGGCAATTGACTCAGTGCTCTGTCACTCAGCACTATGGCCACACAGAGAGCTGACCCTGGAAACTCCTGAGCAAGGCAGCAGGCGTGGGAGGTGGTGCTGCAAATAAATGTACTGTTTTCACAGATGCTTCTCTTTGCTTGCATAAGCAGGTGAGGGCTTTTGTATGGGCCAGTCACCCTGTCAGCTACTTGTTGCCAGATGGAGTGGCTGGTAAACATCTCTAGAACAGCTACACAAATAGAGCAATCCAATAGCTTCAACCTTCTCTGTTTATTGGTGCCCTACAGCAAAGCAATGCTTTCTAGTAGACACTGTCCTTGTCCATAATAACATTTACAATTAAAAGTAGGTCAATAGCTGAAACCATGAGGAACTAATTGTCTTCATAACTGCAACATTTCTGGCACTGTGAATACAAACAAAGACAGCAAAGACAGATAGTTTGAAAGACTTGAGGAAAGTCTCATTATGTAATTCATTGCTCTTTGAACAGGAATAGCAAAAATAGGGGAAGAAATGTAATTTCTGAATTTGCACAGATCTCCTCCCTAGAATTCCAAGCGGCTCTCTTGTCAAATTATGCAACACATTCTAAAATCTTTTCATATTGAAAAATTATGTAGTAATCTGCTTTGTAACTATTTCTAGCTAAATGCACTGGCACTACAATTCAGAGCACAGCACTACAACCTTGTCAGGCAACTGGGAGTTTTTCCTGAAGCAGCAGGTAAAAATAAAAATAAGATATAATTACAATGCCTTTACCTTCCTGGCCAATATACTCTAGGTTCAGTGCCACGGATCAACATTACAGTTGAATTGTGTCACTTTCTGAATCAATCTCATATGGCTGAAATGCACTGAAAATATTAAAAAGAGAAGGAGCCAATTAAAGCAAAAAAAAGTACACAAACCTTAAATAAAACTACTTTCTATCACTTTGCTAAAATAAGCTTTTAGGCAGATGCTAATATTCTGAACTGGCTGACAGCCTGAAATGAGTTTGTGGGAATCAGGTACCACAAATGGCTGGCTCGGAGAGAATGTGAAGCCTCCTGTGAGTTTATTTAGCATTTTCCTGATGTTCCAGGTGTCCTCAATGGGGCAGAGCAGATACGATCCTTGTCCCTGGAACATAAAACCAATGCAGTGGTGTATGTAGTGCAAAATACAGGTGTCATACAGAAAGTGAGTGTCTGGACCAGGATCCCTAGTAACATTACACAGTGCTGCCACACTTTCCAAGTGCATAACCCACTCCAAACCCCAATCCATGCAGACATCAGTCAAGGGTTGGGAGTGGGTGAGTCACAGGTATCCAGGGAGTGATGTTATGTAGGTTATGATTTTAACTCTCATTGTTTTTTCAGCATACAAAATAAACACAACTTAAGCTAATTTTATTTAACTCTGCTATATAAACCCTTTGTGTTGACTGCTCTCTGCAGAGTGCTTTAAAATAGAAGTTATAGCTATTTAACAGTTTTGAGAGTGCAGCTGAGACTGATCTCAACTAAAGTGAAATTGGTTGCTGAATATAAATTTGCTGTAACTGCTGACTTCTCAAAATACATGTGCCTCTAAGAGCTGTTGCTACATCTCTAGTGGCAATAGCATATATTTGTAGTATTAAGTAGTGCTGGGTTCCATACAGTTCTACTTCTCCCTGCAAAACCCAAAGGTTTAGACCAGTTATGCAGACAGAGAGCCTGAGGGTCTACACAGTGTGTTATCTGAGATCAAAACAATTGTCTAGGTAGTCATGCAGCAAACATCTAAAACTGGGGTTAGATTCCTGATCTTATGATTCATAGGTGGGTACATAAACCATCAACAACTATTTTAAGTAGGAATTTGCAAGCATGAACTTTGTAACTAATCATTATAAGGTAAACCATGATGGAAATCTACATCATGCCTACCATAACCAGTAAATGCAGGATGGCGTATACCTCACTGAGAGAAGTATGAAAAGCCTCATGCTTACCACAGGGTGAGATAATTCCCACAGTCAAGCACTGCAGTGCAGGTGACACACAGGCCAGATCATCACTTACCCTTTCATGACTTATCCAAGCAGATATATCCTACATCAAATGTCTTGTTTTAGTAAAATATGGATCATGAGCTTTTGTTCCAGGTGACCTCCCAAATTCTGATCACAAAGGGCAGGTTTGGCCTCTGGGAGCATTTAACAGGACAAGCCAGTTAAGCCTCCTGCATGGCGTATTTCCATGTTCTCAGTGCAATATATAGGGAAGAGGGGTACCATTGTCATACAATACACACTCCTTGCTTCTTACCCATTAATTACGAGGAGCAGTTCTAAACTCATTTTATGCAGAGAATGCTTTGTATTTATGAGAGATTAACTTGACTTTGATTTTATTAAATTTGGAACTATGACAAAACAGCCTACACTGCAACATCTCAGATGCGTTTGTGAAGTGCTTTAAACCCTTCAAGCACAATAAATGCTAAATGTTAGAATGTCATGATGACAGGTGAAGTGCTCGGTGCAGTAGTGAAAATAGCAGCAGTAGAACATTCCCAATAGACTGAAACTAATGACTAAAATATTCTTGTTTACCTACAGCACAAGTACAAGTGACTGACATCACACAGATGCATCTAACCCAGTATGTAAAGAATAAAGACTTGTTTTTCTAATTCCTTTCAAGTTTGAATACTCTGGAAAGTTTTCTTTAAAGTGCTAAAAAATTATGTGCCATGTTAGAGGTGCCAGGCAAGCCTCTGTTACTCCTGTGTGATACAAATGAGAAGCAACGAGCTTTGCTTAGTGCTCTGTTGGAATGCTGCTTACTCTGCTTCAAATTAATTTGCATTTAGGTGTGGGAATTTTACAAATGTGATAAGGCAGCTCAAAATATTACTTTTGCCACATGAGCAAATGTCAGGAAAATTATCCATCTGCATTCACAACAGCACCTAACTGCACTGTTTCCTCCAACCAAGATAGTGTCTGATGTCATTCAAACAAACAGATGCATTCATTTCTTTCTCAGGGAGAAACAGGAAATATTCATAAGTGACAGCATATGTATCACTCTGCTAGTGCCAGTTCCATCTTGTATCCTATTATTTTTCTCAAACTGTTCATATACACCAATCTGAAACCCTGCTTGGTAACCATTTGCTTTCCACCACACTTAATACATCCAAATATTACTGGGCTCTTATCATGGAATTTCAACAAGAATTATGTTAATGGAGGAAATACCATGCTAATATTTATTTATTTAACATCCAAAAGAACACAGCTATCCTGAGTCAGGATCAATAATAATTCCTCTAATGAAAATGCAGTCACAAACAGAATGCCCCATCAGAAACAACAGCCTTCTAAACTAATCTGCTTTACAGATGAATAAATTCACTACACAAGCTGTTAAACAAATACAATCATATTTACTTTCTACAGTGCAAGAAAGGCAAATGCCAAGAAGCATTCCCAGGAACAAAGAACAAATAATAAGTAGTAATTACTTAATTTTGAACAATCATAAGAGCAATAATAGAGTGGTTTGTATCTTTGGCTACGTATATTAAGTAATCCATGTCTCACAGTAAGCTGAATGTCAAATAAATACTGCAGATTGTTTGCTGCTGTTTATGCCTGTGAAACGCAAGTCTATTTCTCTGCACATGTCCCATTTCATTAGGTCATATCAAATAATATTTTGTCAGTGTTGATTAATTCAGCCTAAATCTAGTCACATGACACACACTTCAATGCACTTAGTATCAAAAAACCCACTTTCCATAATTCCAGTTATTTTTAAATGTGAATAGATCCATCCAATTAACCAGTGACTTGCACATCAAATTTACTGCATTTCAAGCATGTTTTTTCCTAGTGTTGAGCAGTCATTTAAAATACTATTTCTCTTTACTTTTAAATTGCAACCTACAGACTGCAGAGTTGATTTGCTCTCTCTGTGAGAGGAGGGACTTGAGCTAATGCTAATGGGAATTACTGAGGCATACCATTAAAGTTCTAGACAGCCTCAAGTTTTCAACAAGACTAAGTACCACTGTGCCACTTAAGACTATTTTGTGAAAAGTAAAAGCTTAGCAAAGGAACAGAGGTAAATTTTCCTTCTACTCTGCTATGATTAAGTTTTGTTTCAGCTGTACACATAGGACAACAAAGTTAAATATGTACATTGAATTCAGAAAAACAGGGAGGAGAAAGAAGGGGATGAAGAGGAAAAAAATAAAATTAATTGCTTTACCTGATACTGTACAACACTTTTCCAGTTTTAGAAATCCTCAGCAACTTGTTGTCAGTAGTAACATCATGGAAATTTGCTCCCTTCTCATTGGCAAAGAATAAATCTGGCTTCCAAATAGAGTCCAACATAGAAGGATCCAAATCCAGGGAATCATCAGGATATTCGCTGTAAGCCAGACGTGAGTCATTCCACTGCTGTCTCAAAAAAATGTTCACTCTGTAGTCCTACAGAAATGCCATGTAAAAAGGTTACTAAGCCACCAAAACTCAAAGCCTCTTTTAGCTTTCTTTATGCTCTTAGACTTACTACAGTACCAGGATTATAGCAACCATTTGTGTTATCTTTTTAACATCCAGGCTGACATTTGAAAATAAAGTTGTCAAAATGCTGCATTGAACCAACAGGTACATTTTCCAAATCAAAATTCCTTCAGTGGTGAGAAATATATGAACTGCAACCTCCATTATTAAATATAATACTCTTTCAATTTCTATGAGTTAACTCAGAGGTACTTAGAAAGTCAAAAAATATTGCAACAAGTTATATACAATTTCAACAAAGATTCTATGAAGCTACCAATTTAAATAATTTGGTTCCAATATGCAAATCAATTATGTCTAATGTCCTCATGAATAGTTGCTAATTCCAGTAAAGCCAAAATTGAATAGAAGAAATTAAATCAGCACTTCTTATTTACTATTTGTTTCTTTTTTCTATCTACTGTATCCTTTTCTCTGTATGTTCCTTCATTTACTCCTCCCTCTCTGCATCCCATTAAAATTGGCCTAATTGTCTTCTTCTGCTCAGTGGTCTGCTAGTTACAGCTGGGAAAGGCAGCAATTATTCAGAGGTTCATTTAGAACCACTATTAATCAAGAACTGGTTATTAAAAGGGAGAGTGAAAAGAGCTTTTAGGGTCTAAACTCTTGGAGGGAATGGAAAGAAGCAAATGCCTTTTTATTCTAATCCCGAATTTCCAAAGTCAGCAAAAAAGAGCTTCATCTCTTCCAACTTCCTTTGCTTTCATAGCATGTTTACCTGAAATTACTACTTCTAATTTGTTTGTGAACACTCTTTTAGAAATATATCTACTCTTCCTCTAAAAGAAAAATATTTAATAATATTTATATTGATCATATTATCTGAAGAAATATTTTATCTAATAATTTTGCCAAGAGGACAAACTGCTCCCATTTAGGATTTGCTTTATGGTAACCACAGTACATTAATATGGCAGGACTGTGCTTTTGACTTGGAAAATGTATGAGCTGACCTGGGTTTCGCTAAGCAACCAAACAGCATAGTCTGAAGAACTCATCATTCTTGAAATGTAGATTAATATTATTACTCTGATTAGAGCTGCAGCTTGCTCTATATGCAGAATTTGTGAAGGAACCCCTCCAAGCTTCAGCTTTCTCACCCTTTTCTCAGCAGGGTGGTAGTGAGGTGTACTGCTGCCCTGACAGAATATTTCTGATATCCAAACTAATGCAGGTTTTTAACCCAATGGGATGATGCTTTACAATATCACTATGAGCATGACTGTTCTTTCTTCTTCTTCTTTTTTTTTTTTTTTTTCTTTTTTTAAGTTTCATTTTGCTCTTGGGTAGATGTGAGAAAAAATGGGAATATCTACTAATCAGAGCAAGACAGACCTGACAGAGGTGTCAAGAATAACATGTTTAGTAAAGACACTTACAAAAGCCCATATTGTGCTTTTTATACTGGTCTTGTTTCAGAAATCTAAAGATCAAACAGCTACTTGCAGTTCTGAGCTCATAAAATATCATCACATCTTGGGAGAACAGACTATCCATAAGCATACTATGCCTTGTTTCTTGGTCTTAGAAACTGACAGTGTCTTATGTTTATAATGTGTCTTTAAATTTATGTGTGTCTTTAAGTCTATATATGTCTTAAACTTTATATGGTACAGCTTTAGATATAAATCCAGGAAAGCATTTAGTTTTAATTCTGCAGAAAATAAGGCAGAAGCTGTCATTAGCAACTGCAGATAGAATAAAACTGCTACAATTAGTTGTGTCACTGCCTTTAATTTTATTTTGTAATAAGATATATAATGAATTCTATGGAAAGCAGAGGGATTTCCCCCTCCATGATATAGAAATCATAAATAAGTCAAATCAGTAAATTATATATAAATATATATTTTAAAAAGTGCTTTCATGAACTTCAGTGGTTGGTGATTTAGATAATAAAAAACAGTCTGAAAAATCTTGGTTCATAGAAGAGCTTGATATGATGATGATATATTATACCAAAATCATAAATAATATCAATAGGATTACACTACATTTTTCAATATGTCCCTTCATAAATATATCAGAGCCATCACATTGTTACACTTAGAAATGATTTCCCTCTGCAATCCTTGCTGTTAGAAGCAGAACTGAACTGAAACCTTTGTTGATGTCTGATAGGCTTTGCATATATATGTGTAGATATTTTAATGAGAAATAAAAACGGAAATATAACATGCACATCATAAAAACAGCATTATTTTTTCTCCTATACTTGTGGTATAAGCAGTTGAGAGGGATGTGTGTTTACATATTCAGACCTAATCATGTGCAGAATTTTAAATTTACTTTTCCTGTGCTAACATTGTAACTATCGTTTGAAGAAAAATTCTCTTGAGAATGGTAGAACAACATAGAGCTAAGGCAGACTACAGTGTGTATTTTTCAAAGTCCTGAGGGTAGAAGTGGGTGGACTGTAGTAATGCTCTCCTACACAACCACAAGTACACCTGCTCTGCAAATTCTTTCTGGCAGCACCACCGCTCTGAATAAGGAGTGTGGACCTGAAGATTCAATCTCAGTTGCAATACCAATGCCAGCAATAGCTGAAGGCAACTCAGATAAACAGCTTTCCTCTGTTCTCAAGCTGTAAGATCAGAGTAATACAAACATACTGAACGAATATTAATCTGATTAGTTTCAGTAGCTTTATCTGAAGATTTAGGGACTCAATCCACATATATACTTAGTTTATGTTATAAGAATGTAGATGGAAATCATCTTTCAGCAAATCCAAATCCAAATCCACTGCCCAGAGCTTCAGCTCTGGATCCCTTTACTTTCAGGCAATGCTGTGGAATGGGGAGCACAGGGGAGCTCCCCTTCCTCTTCAGTGCTGCTTTCTGTCTCTGAACTGACACTTATCTTAGATCTTCGCTTTCCTCCCATCTTCTTCTCCAAGAGCAATGATTGTCCAGGAGTTGAGTTGGCTAAGAAAAACAGACAACTTATCTGGCCTTCCATGAATTGGAGTGGCTTACCAAAAAGACTATTCTCTCTTTTTAAATCCTAGATAGGAGTGCTAACAGAAAAGTAGCAGTTTAATGACCTATTTCAAGGTCATGCAATAGAAAAAGCACTTCATTACCCATGTACCTAAGCATGCAAGGTGCCCTGAATGGCTTCACTGGGAGCCTTTTATGTAGTTAAAACTCTACATGTGAACATACCGTGATCTTTCTTACAAGCTTATTTGCAGTTATGGGGTTTTTTTCTAGCTGGAAGATAGTATCATGCAGTCAACCACAGCCAAGCTTTTATAATAAAGGAATGGCAACTTTTTCTGCTAACATAAGTATTTGAAACACAACTCGAGTTTGATGTATTCACCCCAACAGAGAATCTGCCACATAGTGTCAGTCATTGATTATAGAGCATAACGACAATGCTGTGTCCTCACAGTTAGTCATTTCTGTAATTAACAATTAGCTTGTCAATGTACAGACTGCTCTTAGCTTCTCCTGCGTCTGATAGCTAAAAAATCCTGGTCATTAGCAGCACTGAACATCTGAGTTCTTTGGGAAGCTGCCCAGGCTGATGTAGATTACTCATCTGTGATACTCAACTGAAGTCATGATGTACAGTGAATTTTCTGCTGAATACTGCATGTGTGAATGCTTCGAAAAATAGAAACAGAGCTTACTGGCATAACTGCTTTATTCAGTGAAGTTACTCAGGATCATCTTTTTCTCTTTCTTTGAAAGTTAAGGCTTGAACTAAAGAAAAATGAATAAATGAAGAAAATTTCCAACTTTATTATCTTGCTCTGTCCCTTTTTAAAATTATTTTTATTTTGGTATAATATATATAATTTTAATATGGAAGAAAAACATTTCTTTTGCAGAAAAAATTCCATTGGGATACTGTCCCATATGTGTATTATAGTGCAGAAAGACTGATACATATGCATTTTGTTTCTATAGATCTTTGGGACTAAATTTTGTGAAGAGTCTGTGGAATTCATCCATGGGAATGAGTACAAAATCCTGTTTTATTTCTGAATGAAAGTTTTAGCTTTCAGAAGAGTGTGCTGGACATTGGAGTTGTGCTGGCTTTTCTCACAGGGAGGAAATTTTATCCTTCTCTCTGTGTTAATCAGAAAACAGAAACTATTCTCCCTAATGTTATTGAGAATCTGACTTACTGAATTTAGTAGGTCTGGGACTGTAATACAGTTTTCCATGTTAATTTCTCCTACTGAAAGCTTCTATAAACAAGTTTTCATCTCCCAAGTTTCCAATGAACTGCTGTAGATTGTCAAAGTTATATTCTGGTAATGTCCCTTCAGTATATATACATGGTTTCACTAAGCATTCCTCTCCTCTGAGAAGGAAGTGTCTCTATTGAATTTCCAATCCAGGCTTCTAAATGAATCGTTTAGTTTTATGTCAAAACCATCAAGAGCATTTTATAGGGTAAAACAATTCCTAGGAGTCAAACAAAACTTGTTATTTATCACAAGGGATGCCAACAGTTTTACCACATGATTATATCTTTCAGAAAGGCAAAGTAGATAGAACAGTAATTGATGTCTGCCTCTCAGAGTAGACTCGTAAAGCTAGTCAAAATAGTCATTAAAGAAGTGACAGCATTAAGAAAATCAATATCAAACCATTGAACAGCATCTTAGAGAAATCTTTCCATACTTTCAGCAGATATGAACAAAGCAAAATAAGAAAGCCAATAGTCTTTGTTTTCATCTACTTGAATGTTTGGCTGTTTTCAGCAAAATGTGTTAATGAACTTTGAATAGGTGCACATTAACATATTTGATAGAAGGTAAAATGCAATGAGGGGATTTAATCAAAGCAATGAAAGAGTCTAATTAATGCAATAAGCATTAGGTCGTGCAAATATTTTCATTGAATGCCATCTTGTAAAGCTAGTGACGTGCAGGATTTTTGCTACTTAATGCTATGCTGATGGCTCTGCATACCAGGATCAACAGACATGGCTGGATACAAAAGCTACATTCAGAGCTATGTTTTCAGAATCCTTTAAACACAGAAAACAATTGAAGTCTTCCAAAAATAATGAAAATGAAGTCTGTTGATAATTATGTTACATCATTATTTGGTTTCCTCCCTGTTACTTTTAAATTAATTTTATTTTTATTTTAAAGTGTTCTCAAAATATAACAGATACATTCTCTAAAGCAATAACTTATCTGTTTGTTTTACAGCTCTGTATGTTACAAATTGTCAGTTATAGCAGAGCCTTTCCCACACTATTTAAGAAAGCTGTCTGGCCTAGCAATAATTTGTCTTTTATCTCTAGAAAACGTTAAATAATAGGGTGAGGGTTTTAAATAGAATTATTTAGGAGCAGAAGATTTGTGTTTCTGCATTCCTTAAGCACCACTTTCTGAAATGATGGCAGGAATTACAATCAAATCTAAGTGAATATTAAACAAAATACATAAGTAAGGCTACATATCTGATCATTTCTCATGATGCAAGGCTTGCAAGACGGTATCTATTCCATTTTATAAAAAAATAGTTCTTTGGTTTAGTCAAGTCTTTTTATGGGTATCAAGTTCATTTTTAATTACCAGGATCTCAGTCTTACAGGAAGCCAAGCATCTTTATTGTCTCTAGCTTCAGCAAATTCAGAAAGAGCTGGATGCTGTGTAGGAATCACTGGAAAACAGAGTTGTGAGACTACATTGTCATTGTTTCAAAAGTGCCATAGATATGAGCACCTAATAAGTATTATGAGTTTATCACATTATGATGAGAAAGCCATCAAAAATACCTCTTGGGACTAACCCCCATAGTCAGGTGTATGTATGGTTGATTAAATAACTGATCTTTTTTGTTCATTTTTTGAAAAAGAAAATTTAAAAGCTCAGAATCTTTTTAAATTAACTAAGAAGATATCTTTTATTTTTCTTAGCAAATATTGAAAAAAGAAAAAAACTTCTAGCCTTCTAGACTAAAAAATAAAAATGTTGGAGTAAAATTTTAATTTACTTTAGCTTGATTTTGCTAATCTTAAATTTTGGACATTTTTGAAATAAAATTCTCCTGTTTAAATGACATTTTCATTTTAGCAGGTTTGTTTTGTTTTGGTTTTGTTGTTTGTTTTGTTTTGTTTTGTTTTTTGACCAAGTGCATTCTTTGCATTCCATCAAAATACAAATTTCAATCAAGTGAAATCCCATCACTTCCTAGTACCAATTTAACCTCAAAATACCTAAGTCTTATAGCTAGTCATTTTCTAGTCATTTGACTCAAGTATTTCATTCACTCTGCTTACTGATGTGACTGCAATTCACAGAGATTTATCAAAGCTAAACAAGACTGTTGTCTGAAGCAGCAGATAATTCAGCATGTGGCGCTTAAAACGCACTCAGATATGGAGCACTTGGCAGGGAGCCCCATAGCTGAGCTCCAGCCATTCCTTTGACTCTTTAGTGCTAATAAAACCTGAGAAAGCAGGTTCCCACACACCTATATTTGCTGCCATCACAGTCATTGCACACCATGGTGGGATCCCTACATAGGTACATTTAGATAGGTGAGTTTAATAATTTATATCTCTCTTTATATTATTATTTTATGTTGATTTTTTGTTATGTTATTATTATTCAGATAGCAGGTTTTTAGTAACTTAATAACTTAGTAAATGTCCCCACGTCCTGAGCATCCCTATTCTACATCACATCCCACTCCTTCACAAGATGGCTTCAATGACCAGTCCCACTCACCATTGTAGTTTCTGCTATTGAACCAAAGCTGTTGATAAATATGTTGCAGGTAACATTTACAGGAGGACCTGCAAGTTGAACAATAAATAGAAAAATTGACAGGTTGTGTTCATGGCATATATTAAGTACTGTTTTTCTCTTGCCAATGACATCATAGCACTTACCATTGTGGTTTCTGTGACTGATCCAAAACTGTTGATAAAAATATTGCAAGTAACGTTTACTGGAGGACCTGTGGAATGCAATAAAAATGTTGCAATATACATTGAAACAATAGTACAGATCCCTCAGCCTCCGTACAATCTGGTACAGATGTGGCTGAAAACAAGTAGAAAGTGAGTTTTCCCAAACAGATCAAGTAAATTTTGATCAAAAGAAAAACACTATTATCAACACTGATTTACTTAACCTAGTTACATTGAAAGCTGCTATATAAATACACAGAACTAAATCCTTTCATTTAGAGAGCATAAGACAGTTGCGTGAGCATTATTTTCTTATCTGCAGTACCAGCACAGAATATACTTCAGCACTGCAACCACTTCCCTCTCCCTTCTCCCTTCGTCCAGGACTTAAAATTGAAATATTGCCTCTCCACATCTACTCCACTCTGTAGGCAAAGGCTTGCCACTGAAATTCCCAGCAAGGACCACTTTTCACATTGACTCGACTCTACTGAAAATTGACTTACACAAGCAGCTCTTTGAGCACCTAATCAGGAGATGTCTGGCTTACCACGAACAGATATTTTAGCAATATCTGTTCTGGCTTGACACAGCTTTTGCTAAGCAGCTGTTTGTCTTCTCTTCCCTCCCACCTCCTTTGCTGGTATTCAGCAGTCACTGATGTGAAGCAGAATGAATGGGGACTTAATATTTAATTAGTTGTCTATTAGCCTCCTTGATATTTTAGGCATCACAAAATAAACAGGGGTTCTTAAGTGAATCAACAAGGATAAAAGCTAAATGTCTGAATTTCAGTGACACAAAAGTTAGTACAAGCATTGCCTATCAAGTACTTTCTTCATTCTTTTCCCATTATTCTTTTTAATCACATAATTTTCCTTATAAATAAAAAAAGTCAGTGCAGAGAATATAAATATCAACATTTGGCTTCATATTTAGATCTGAAATTGATTTAGAAAAAATGGAAGCAGCATTTCTTTCTTTTTTGAAAAATGGAAAGATGAAGTATTGAGCACCATGAAACCTAGTACATTGTCAGCTTCTTGAGTGCTAGACCACCCACCTGCAAGGAAAAAAGCATGTTGGTTTTGGGAATCAAAATCACAAAAGTGATGTGTTTGGAGGCTGTTAAATTCCAATGAAGTGTGCTGTTCAACTCAGTTTTTTATAAGAATTGTTTTTAAGACACTTCCTTTTTATGTTGCAAATGTGTTTTCACTTTCAACACCAAGCCAAAACAAGCCAAATAGTCTGCTATTCTCCCTCTATGTTATCATTTCTGTTCCTTTTAATTGGTGGTATTTCTACTGGCTGGGCACCTTGACCAAGATGCTTCTCTACATCCAGACAAACTGAATCACTGAATCATTGAAATTGGAAGGAACCTCTCTGGAGATCACCTAGTTCCCCTAGTCCATTCAGTCCCAGAGCAGGCTCAGCTAGAGCAGATTGCTCAGCACTGTGCCACATCAGATTTTGAAGATATCCAGAGATGGTTACTCCATAGCTTCTCTAGGCAACCTGTGCCAGTTCTTAGTAACCCTCACAGCAGAAGTTTTCTCTTATGTTTACGTGGAATTTCTTGTGTTTCCGTTTGTGCCCACTGCCTCTTTTTCTGTAATTAGGCACTACTGAGAAGAATCTGACTCCATCTTCTTTACTTAAACCTCATCATTATTCATGCACATGGATGAGATCCACCAGAACCTTCTTTTCCCCAAGTTAAGTGGCCTCAGCAATCTCAACAACTTCTTGTATCACAGGTCCTTCAGTCTTCTGATTACCTTCATGATAATTTGCTGGGCTTATATCAGTTAGTTCATGTCTGTCTCATCCTGGGGAGCCCAGAGCTGGACTCAGCATTCCAGGTGTCCCCCCAGTTCTAAGCAGAGTGAAGGATCCCCTCCTTCAACCTGTTGGCAACTCTTTGCCTAATGCAACCCAAGAGGTTATTGGCTGCCTTTGCATCAAGGGCACATCACTGGCTCATGTTCAGCTTGGGGTCCACCAGTACCTCTATGGTGTTTTCTGCAAAGCTGCATTCCAGCTGGTCATCTCCCAGGTGCAAGACTGCATTTCCCTTTGATGAACATGATGAGGTCCTGCTGGCCCATTTCTGCAGCCTATCCAGGTGTGTCGTGGCCCAATTCCTGAGAGAGGTTGGGACCTTACCTGCAAAACAACCACCCACCGGTACCACCCCTGTAAAGGATCTTGGACATTGCCATATATGTCCTGAGAAGCAGCCTGAGCCAATAGGGTCAGAGGTTCTGGCCCCTAGGCAGAGTCAGATGAGAGGTCATATATGTGCTTGT
>JAWWEV010000001.1:101834855-101859707 GCA_035583235.1 Hafferia zeledoni | reverse complement strand
AGGCGGAGTCAGATGAGAGGTCATATATGTGCTTGTACTTTGAATAAAGAAAGAGTTTTGCCTGATGCATCGTGTCGGTGTGTGACTCCTCTAAACCGTCTGCAACACAGGTGCCTCTGAATGGCAGCATAACCCTCTAGGGCATTAACAATTCCTTCCAGTCTTATATCTCCTGCAAATTTGTTGAGTGTGCACCATGTCCCATCATCCAGGTAATTCACGAAGATGTTAAACAGTATTGACCCAGTATCAATGCCCATAGTACACTAGTAGGGACTGGCCTACAGCTGGACTTTGTGCTGTTGGTCACAATCCTTTAATTCAGTCAGTTTCCCACAAAATTTTAGCCAGTCTCTTCTTATAGTCTCTTTCAGCCTCGCTAAAGTTGGGATACACACTACTCTCCCCTTATTCATTAAACCTTTCAAGTCCTCATAGAAGGCTACTAGCATTGTAAATAATGAATTTCCCTTCATAAATCCATGTTGACTACCACCAGTCATCTTCCTTTCTGGAAATGACTTCAAGAGGATTTGCTCCAAGCTTTGAGGTAAGGATGGCCAGCCTGTAGCTCCTGTATTTTCCTCCTTGTCCTTCTTACAGAGAAGCATGACATTATTTTTCTGTGTAATGAGGAATGTCCTCCAGTTGCCATGAACTTCCAAAGATAATTAAGAATGCAATCACCTAGCTTTCACCACACTTTCACAAAATATTCTGAGTTAGAAGGGATCCACGAGGATCATGAAGTCCAACTCTTAAGTGAATGGCCAATACAGGAATCAAACCCACAACCTTGGTGTTATTACCACCATGTTCTATTTGTGGGTGTTTCCTATCTGTTCTTATGGACTTGTCTGTGTCCAGATTGTCTAAATGCTGTGTAGCCTAATTCTTCTCCACTGAGTTTTTATTGATTTGGATTTTTACACAGGTCTCAGTGGCATGGGATTCCAGAAGATCGTTCTTAAGAGTAAAGACTGTGGTGAAGGAAGTGCTGAGTTCCTTGGCATTTTCCCATGCACTTTGTAAAGCTTTCTTTAATATCAAGGTGTTGTCTTGCAAAAACCTTCACATATGAGCATGACATTTTCAGTTCCTGAGTGCCAGTAGAACATGCCAGCAGAACGTAGTAAGCATGTAGTAAACATGCTTGACTACATTATGAGGGCATGCTTCCATATGTAAGAAAACGTGTTACTGCATTACAGACTGCAATCCAGATGTCCATTGAGCTGCTAGAGCACTGTATCTTACAACAAAGCAAATACCTTCCTTCATTTCCCTACTCAACTATGTAATTATATACCAGCCTTCTGCTGGTAAATGTGGAACAGTACAAGAACTCATCAAACTCAGTTAAAAAAAAAAAAAAAAAAAAAAAGAGAGAGAAGATTAGGTTTGTGAACACTTGAGGAACTTGACTATAAACAATTCTATGAGACCTGCTTTGATGAGTCCCAGAATCTTGAGGAAATTGACTGATGTAGTTGCCAAATCACTCTAGATGATACTCTCCATGGCAATCAGGTGAATTTCTTGGTGAGGGGCAAAAGGGAACCATTACACCCATTTTTAAAAAGGGGAGAAAAGCAGATCCTGGGAACTACTGACCTCTCAATTTCACCTCTGTGCCTGGGAAGGTCATAGAACAGATCCTTATAGAAGCTGTGCTATGGCACATGGAGGACAGGGAGGTGATTTGGGATAGCCAGCACAGCTTCACCAAGGACGAGTCCTGTATGACCAACCTAGTGGCTTTCTATGGTGGAGTGACTCCACGACTGGACGAGGGGAGGGCTACAGATGTCCTCAGTCTGAATTGCTGTAAGGCGTCTGACACAGTTCCCCACAACATCCTCCTCTGTAAATTGGAAAGGTATATTGGCTTTACTCAGCCTAGAGAAGAGAAGGATCCAGGGACACATCATTTTGGAAAGCAGACCAGTAAGAAAGACAGGAACAAGTTGTTTTTTTTACCAGGGCATGGTGCAATAGAACAAGGAGTAGCAGTTTTAAACTAAAATGCACTCCATCCTGTAAGATTTGTCTAATATAATAGTTCATTTAAAATGAAAGCTGTAAACTTCTGTGAAGTATAGCCAAGGTTTGAGAACACAATCTAAAGTTCATCAAAACCAATGGAAAAATGTAATTTGACCTTACTGCCTAAAATCTAAAATGAATTGACATTGCCGGTAAAAACAATTCAGCAAACCATACTTTATAAATAAATTCTTTTCTATCCCTAGTTTTCCTTTTGTCACCTCCAATGAAAAAAGGTGTCTTTAAGGGCACATTCAAGATTGTCAAAGTCATCTTTGAGTTATAAGGAAAATGTCTGTTTCTTGAAAGGACTCAGAAACAAAAACACAAACCAAGACCAAACCAGGCAGCCAATGCTCAAATCAACCAGAAAGTAGATGTCTGGTATTACAATAAACAGCTAAGATATCACTTCTGTTCCCTGCAGCTCCATCCTCCCTACTTCCCCAGAGGGTCTGCTGCTGCTAGTCAAAAGGACTCTTTGATATACTGCCTTCTTGAAAAACCCTGACACTATAATGTGTCATACACCTCCTGTGACTTCAGGGCACTTAGAACTTAGAGAAACTCAACAGTCATCTGCTCACCTTAACCACAGGAAACCTGAATATACCAAATATTTCCCCAACTTTGCTCTGTCATGTTGCCTCAAAACTCCTGTACCAAAGGTGTCTGTGATCTTGTTTCCATCTGGCTAGAGAATGAATCCTTTCTTTATCGCTGCCAGAGGGGGTGAACCCATCTCAATGTGTGGGACAGTCCCCACATGGAATGATGAGTGTTTGATCCCCATCCAGCTCCTAACTCCAGCCTTTGTTAAATATTCTCCAGTATTGATATCACACAGCCAAAAATCTGCCTTCATTTGGTACATTCTTGAGAAGACTTGCTTGTATTCTTGCCCTGGACATCATCCAAAAATGAGCAAAAATGAGTGATAATGAGGCAGAACCACCTCACAGAATGACAGTGAAGATATTGGCAAGATACTTACAGATCTGTGAAGAATCCTACACAAAGTCCTACACATACACTTTGGCCCTTGTGCCAAAATGCACAGAGTTTATTTTGTTTCCATACACAGGGGAGAAAGGTGAGCCAAACCCCCCTTCTCCCCTTGCAGAGAGAAGGATAAACATCAGGACTGTTTGAAATGACTAGAGTCAATTCTGCGTGGAGTGGAGATAGGCAGGGATCCAGAAACAGGATCAAGGGGTAAAGGGAGGAAGCAGTGATCCCACCAGGGACTGAGCATCCTGTCATCTGTGAGGCAGGGATTTCATGTCTGAGCTCAAACAAGGGAGGTGTGAGGGCAGCACAAAACCCCACATGCTGACCTAAGTACCAGTAACACATATAGGGTACAGCAGGGGAGGGTAGAGGAAATTGTTGGAAACGATTTTATAACTGTCAGTGCTGGAGACAGCTGGAGGTTTAGCAACCATTTTTCCCCAAACAAACTAAGCAACCTACAATATCCAGCACTGCCTTCATGAGACCTGAAACTGAACTAACCCCTATGGAGGGCTCTACTACTGCAGCTGCAGTACTACAGGTGCCTGAATTACCACTTCAAGAGCTTGCCAGTTCACCTCTTCATGGCCTTGCAGGCACATTCCAGTAAGTCAAACAACAAAGATGAACTGCTGCTGGGACACGTCATCTGGCCATGGTCATTAGACAGGAGTAAGTTGTTCATCTTCCTGGCTTCCTCCCTGCTCAGAGTGTGGCCAACAGGATAAAGACTGGAGCTATCCAAAGGCAGCTCAGTCTGTCCTGTGGCCAGGGACCATGGATATTGGGCCAGAAAGAGAAAGGCAGCTTTGATGCACCGGAAAAGTTCCTCTATGTCACAGGGATCCTGCAGCTCCTCCAGACGCAGTATAGCTTGCACACTTGTTTTCAAGGACCTGTATAATGGGTAGCACAAACCCTGATGAGAAAATTCACAAGATTTAATGAGTTTGCTTAAGATTCTAGTAAGAAAGCAGAAGGCAGATCACAGGTAGTCTTTATTGCAAGCGCCTTGGTAAGACTTCTTTCTTTCCCTATCATTTTGCCTCTGGGCAAAACCAATGTTTTCCTCTATTTAAATATCATCATCTCATTAGAGTGTTAACAGCTTAGTCACAGGAGGCAAAATTAATGGCATCAAGACAACATAGTTACACTAAGGCTTGCCAATCATGGTGGCATTTTTTGTTGGGGAGTGACGCCTTTCATTTATGAGGTTGTCTTTCTATAGTATTTCTGGCAAGTGTATCACCCTGACCTCCTAAGTATAATTATGTCCAATAAACAGAGAAATTCTTCTTCTTTAGAAGTGTTCAACATAATCCAATGTGGATTATTAAGCTTATGTCACTTATTATTCATTGATGACAATTGTACCTACTAATAAACAAATAAACAGAACTCCAAATTAAAAAAAAAAAAAAAAAAGTGGAAGTCCAGCGGTCTCAAGGAATGTAGTAGTTGTATGGTATTTTGCACTGATGCAATTTGCTGGTAAAATCAAATAAAGACAAATTTATTGTTCTGCTTCATCAAGCTAAAACTAACATCCTCTGAAAGTTCATCTGTCATATATAGTAACTTAGCTTGTTGAGAAAGCCACTTCTCCTGCTAGAAATATGGCAATGGTTTTGGTTGCTCACTGGTGCATCTAAGACTCAGAATCATATTCTATGTAATCAATATACATGAATGATCAACAGAATAAGGCCAAGAGCCCCCAAAGCATTTACAGAACCAGAGAAAAACCTGAAGAGATCTTTAGGTGCCTAAATTCTTCTTTGAATTCTCATTCCCATTGATATCACTCAGTCCAAAAATTACCAACTATCAGACAAATATATATGAGCAACATCACTTATGACAACAGTATCTTACAGACTGGGGAAGACAAAACATGCACCACCTACAGCAGGGGAGAGATAGAGGCAATGCTTAGTGGAATCAGCAGGAAAGCATTACAGATTGCAGAAAGTGCAATTTTTTCCTAGTTCCCATTGCCTATTTCCATAAGTGCACATGCAGACACACACACAAATATAAATTAACAAAGTAACATAAAGAGAACTCTACTCATACATCAAGATTTAAGCTGCTTCCCTTAGATCCTTGAGAAAGCATCTGAGCAAGAACATGGCCTCATGACATGTCTGGATAGAAAAATGGCACTTGATGTTCCAGAATTGAAACATCTTCCTCAGCAAATTCCCACTGAGGCCTCACAAGACAAATACTCTCGTGATTGTCAGGTCCAGGTGATTACAGAAAGAGTCATAGACAGAAAATTCTCTGGAATAAGTACAGCTGAAGCCATCTCTCCATATATACATTGACACAGTTTGAGCTCAAACAGTGAGTAGTCAATTTCTGAAGTGGTATGTGAGTTTTCAGCTGTAGGACTATTGCTGAATGTAACAGGAGTCATGCCGGTAAAATCCTATCAGCGTTTCAAGGAAGGAGAATCCCTGCTAAGATGTACTTTTTTGTGCCTTAAAGAGCTTGTGAAAATTGTTGGATTGGCATGCTTCATATTCAGTGAATGCTTTTGTCCGCAGACCCAGTTCTGGAAGAGGAAGGTAAGTCTCACACTACAAAACCTCTTCAGGTCTGCATTTGGCATTACAGGATAGTCCATATGATGTGTTCATTCTTCCCTGACTCTTTCTGCTGAGGCTGATAACAGAAACATATATTACTGTCAGCTCTGGGTTACAGTGGGATATATCCACACAGGTTATGTAATAGACACTGCACAAGAACAATTTTCAGGCACTATTTTATTTCACTTCACAAACTGGGAGTTCAGAAAAGAAAAGCCCTTTAAACAGTTGACATGTTCCTGATTTCCCCAGCTAACCTGAGCTAGTCTACAAAGAATATATAGCCATAGCAGTCACAATAGATTGTATGAATGCTCTAGAGCTGGCTTTCATCTGGGTAGTTTGAGGGATGGTACCAAGGTAGTCATGACAGGCTGGAACTCGCTGGGGGCCATTAACCTCAGACATTATAGCATATGCTGAGCTCTGTATCATCTCAGTGCGGTGCAGAGCACCTCTGAGCAAATTACCTGAAAGGTAACTTAGATATTCCTACACAACCCTCAGCAATACTTGTGACCAAGTGTGGCCACTTCTAGAGCTAAAGTCTTCCATATGCAAATGAGACTGTAAAAATAAATCTTAAAAAGTCAGAAATATTATATCTGGAAACTTCCCATTGGAATTATAAGCTTACAGTGCAAAGTTATTTAGTATGTATGTCAACTTTAAAAATATTTAAATCAATGCTTTAATCTTTCATATGTCCATCAAACTCATTTTCTTTCTCTGAGCTTTCCATTAAACTTTCAAATCTTCCAATTCCAAATCATGACAAGCACCTTACTATAAGGCATCTCTTTCCAAAGTTTTTCTTCTTCCAACGCAGTAGAGCAATGGACAACATTTGGGGAACCTGACTTGTTTGCTTTTCTTCTGACATGAAAAGTCCTAGGCACCTATTTCTTTTCTTATCACAAAACATACCTCACTGAAGTGGCTCAGCCTCACTGCAAGCAGGTAGCAGAGATGCTCCTCACACCTGATCCTGAGAAACTGCTCAGTTCCTTTGCATTAATGAAGACAGAGCTCTTCTCTGCTGGATCAGCATGTGAATTGCAAAATATGTGCAGGGCCCTGGGACACTCCTAAATGTGATTAAATGAAAGATGGTATTACATCTATAGTCATGAAATCTGCACTCCAGTGAAGGGTCAGATAAATTCCTTCTGGGTAATTGTGTTATTAATAATATTTTATGAAGCCAGGGTAACCAACTCGTCTTAAAAACTGCATGGAACCACAAGATAAAAAATATCCACTGAGAAGAGAAGGCAGGAGGGAAGATCTTCTTAATGGGAAAAAAAAAAAAAGTATTAACAATAATTTTAAAATGTTTTGTTAAAATAAAACCAGTCAAGGTTTCTATTTTTAGCAAGAATGAACTGTTTCATTTTCCTTAGCATACTTCCATCAAAATATATCTTTAAAAAGACATGTTACCTTTTTCCTTTCTCTCTAAATACATCTTAATTTGTTCCTTCTTTGTGATTCTGATCTTGTGTTGCAAAAATTAATGGATGGTCAGTTATAAGCCTCAATAGGTACTGTCCCAAATACAGGGCTCGGTCAATACCTCTCTCTGTGGCCACAGGGAGGACCCAGAATTGATTTTAACTCCTTTCTTGTTCCTCTGAGACTCAGACACTCATTTTATTTCACAACTCTGCCAGCTTTTCCTTTACTCTCTCCATAATCTTTCTTGCTTTACTGTCTTAAGAAAGAAAGCATCTTGGGTGACTAACATTACAAAGCAGACATTGATTTATGGCTGCTATGGAATTCTACACCAAATGATATGTGAGACACAGATGAACAATGGGACTTAGACAAATGGAATGGCTCAGGGATAGGGAGAAATAACAACAGAAATGGTCAGGACCTGGTATGGATGTCAATCAGCAACAGATCAGAGACACACTGAACGATATACTCAACACAGCTAGTATTAATCAAATAAAATTTTCCTTTAATTTTCAAAGCTTTTCCCTTTTTTACCTCCTTACAGTTCAACTCATTTCCACACAATCTTTGCAGAAGATTGCCTTGAAATTAATTCCTCTGTCCTGACTCCCCCCTTCAATGTTTTCATCAGCTGATCTATTGCCCGTTTAACTCAGCCTTCTATCCCTCTCCTTTACACGTCCTTTTCTTTTGGGAACCTCCTATCTGGTCTCCCACATCCTAAATACCAGAAAGGATTTGTATTTTTACTGTATAATATCCTTAAGGTATTTCTTGGATGTCTTTCACAAGCAGGTTTTTCAGTCATCAGTTCTTCCTATATATAAAATGACTGGAAGAATAGGACAGGAATGAGAACTCTTCACCAGCCTAGAAAATAAGCATCTCCTGAATTGACAGGCTTACTTTTTATCAATACCAAAACAGTTTTTCAATGTAGGTTGCTCACTGCATTGCTGTGAGGATCATCACATGGCTTTCGCAGAGGCTCAGAGCTCTGCTGGCACAAACCATGTTGCAGTGTCAGGCGTCTGGTCTTTTTCTGCATTCTACCACCAAAAGTCACACAAGCACAAGTCTTTTACAAAGTCATCCAAATAAGACTATATCCATATTGAGGAGTTTATTGACCTGAATTGAATCTGTTCCTAATTATATATAACTTTGCTAATTCAAACATTTATTTTATTAAAACCCCAAGGAGTTAAATCTGGTTTTAACAGGTTGTGTGCACTTTAACTCACACAAAACACGCTTCAGAAGTGTGACAAAACCAAAATTCTCAGGGGCATGTAGCCAAAAAGTGCATAATTATTCTCAGGAGTGCAGAGCCAAGGAGCTGCAAAATTCTCCCAGATGCTTATTTTAGGATGGTTCCTATAAACAGACTGGCCAGAGGTCTTTAACACCTCCAACTGCTCCATCTGATGAGATATCACTGGTTGGAAAAGAAAAACTTATGTGGAGAGAACACATCTTCATTTTTAGTTTGACATGGGGAGAGTATGTGCAAGCATTTATGCACAGGCAACAGGTTACATCCATATCTGCAAAAAAAAAGGAGCTTGTACATGTGCTCCTGGTTTGGCACTATGCATGTAATTTGCACCTTTCAATGACTGCTTTAAACTGTGAGAGTTTATAAAAGTATTCTGAGCACAACTATTCTGTTATTTTATTTATTATTTAGGACACTAATCCTTTTTCAGACATAGTAAACAGTACAAGAAGAAATAGCAATTCTGGTAAGATGGTTTCATAGCCTAAAACACAGACATAAAAACAACTCACATTGGGATTAGAGGCAGGCTAACATAATGAGTATTGATCTGGCAAATTTTAATCCTAGGTTTTCCCTGACTAATTATGCCAGTTTAAGGAAAGCATTTAGCTACTTCTCAGATATATTTCCCCAAGTACTAAAGCGAGGGAGATAACCCATAGTTGTGTTCCCGGGATGGAGGAAGAATTAGTTTGCTCATGCAGTGTGTAACAACTGATTGTTGTTTATCATGCTTTAAGGGAAAGTGACTACAACTCAGCTAGTTGCAGATGTGCCCAGAGTTTTCTATGCAGCCCTGGGCTTTGGAGACACAGGAACACACAGGTAGGGGTTATTAGCTCTCAGAGAAGAGCATTATACTGCTACTGTGCTTCCCTAGACACTGTTTTCTATGGCCAAAAAAGTCCACTGTTTGCTATGCCCAAAAAAATCTCAGCCCCATGGCAGGTAGAAGGTGTTGCAATGTCTGATGGTTCAGTGCATAATACCCAGGCCCTGGTAGAGCAAATGTAAGGGTCTCATATATTCCATGGGCAGAACACGATGCTTCAGCACAGTAGCAGACCACTTGCAGAGAGGAGATAATCTGCAGTGGATTCTGTGGGCACTCCTGAAGCCACTTTTCAGCAGGGCTGAGGTACCTGATTCAGGATCACTGCTCAGGCCATTCTACAACAGGTCAACATTTACAATCTTACTTTGAAAAATCAGTCAAAATTTTCAGTCTTTCTGTCTGCAACACACACGGTTTTGCAGCCAATAACAAAACTTGGAGAGATTTTGTACAGAAAGGGTCCTTTCTAAGAGCTTCTACATCTCGCTTAGACTGAAGGGGTGCCAACTTGCACCTCATAGGCTACAAGGTTGTGGGTTTCTTGGAAAATGTGGTGGGACATCTCTCACTCTCTTACTCAGAGGAGATAGGATTCATCCTAAAGTGCAGCTATGGTCACTGCTAAAAATATCAGGTGTAGATAGCCAACTGTACCCAGAAAGTTGTGTAGCAAAGCATTTAGGATACAACGTTTGGAGAGGAAATGCACTCACACATATTTCTATGTTAGCGGTTGGGGTAATAAAGAGCAAAAGTGAGAGAAGTGCTGGCTCTCAATCTCTATCCTTACAATGCTTTCTGTAACACTTACATCAGCTGCCTCTAAAGTGTACTGGCTACAACAGGCACTTCTGGGCATCACATCAAAGTGGTCAAGGGGCTCTACCCTTTCAGACAAGCAGTTACACTGCAAGGTTGAAAAGTCATGTTCCCTTTGGATTTTTTCCCTGGCTTAGTTAAGTTTGAAAAACAGACCTCTCAAGATCATTTATAGTCTTTTGGATGAGATACTGAACCATTTAAGCTGAGGGAAAACTGGACCAACAAATTTCTATATATTATAGAGAAAGGCAAGCCACCCACAGACACCATTTATTTGTGGGTTGGAGTGTGGAGTGTTAAGTCATTACAGACCCACCATGAGAGGAATCCCTTTCCTGTGGAATATAAGGCAGATTCTGAGATACCTGGTCCATACAGGGAGATGAAGATGGATCAGTGCCCCATCAGAGAGCCTGAATTTGGGTTAGGGTTGAGGTGGGTGCTAGGTGAGGCAGACTAGGGCAGTTCTATCCACACTCAAGAGCAGAACTGAGAGAAACTGAGGAACTTTAAAGTAAAACTGTAATATGCTGCCAGGTACACAGCAGGTGGATGAGGGATTTCCAGAGGGGGTTGATTTTGGGCTTATATTCCATTTAAGTCCTGTTTTAAATGTTCCTTTCTTATATTGAGTCATGAGATCTTTATGCTTCAACCCCTCCCAGCTACAGACACATAGTTGAGGCATAAGGAGTAATTATTATGTCTTCATGCCCTGGCAATACTTGAGGATTTCTGGTAGCTGGCACAGTTCAAATAAGCCACTAGGCTCCTCTGATTTATCCCTTATAAGTAACTTAATGCTTGGTGAATTACACTTTTCTCTCATGTACTGTACTGCACTGCTCAGATCTTGCAGTTTCCAGAATCAGAGCTTTTATATTTCTGTAAATTTTGAATTTTAATCATGGACTTGGTGTTTATGATATTGGTAGGTCATTATTTATGCCAAACATTGTGCACCCTTCATCTCAGAGCTGTGTCAGTCCTTATACCACTGTGTCTGCATCATCTGAGGGACTGCTCTCTACAGACTGTTAAAGTCACTCATTTCCTGGAAAAACCGTGAAATGCATATTTGGAAGAGGAACTGTCAAACATACATTTATTGATTACTTAATCAGAGATTTACATAGAGCCACAGCCCATGGCCAAACAGCCAAGAACCTCACTGGCACACACACAGGTAAGGTGACAACAATGCAGAAGAATGGAAGTTTGAAGTGGAAAGGACCTGCAGGAGGAAGAAACTTCCCCTAAAGCCTGAAGTGCCCTCACAGAACTGATACACCGTTCTGGAGAGTGCAGAGGAAGGAACCATCACATCAAGAGAGACACTGGAGCTGAGCAAGGCAGCCCCATCTGCTCCCTGTGTAACAACCTGCGCAGCTCAGAAAAGGTGACAGCTGACAGTAGCGGGCAACCCTCTTCTGAGAGGTGCAGAGAGAGGCACCCACATGCTGACAAGACGTGCTCTCTAGAGAGGTGTACAGCTTACTGGACCTTGTGTCAGGGGTGTCACCAAGACACTACCAACCCTCATACAGTTCACTATTACCTGCTACTGTTGTTTCATGTGGGCACTTGTGATACAGCCAGGAGCAGCCTGAGGACTATCAGGAAGGAGCCCTGAGGGTGGTGATAAGGGACTCTGGAGTACAGGAAGATCTTTCATCAGTCCTGCTAGTAGAGGGAAAGGGTTTAAAATGGCTAGTCAAAACAAGTGAATCAGCAAATGGCTACAGCAAAATAGGCAGGAGTTTGACTGGTCAGACCATGGGACTCACTTTGAGAAATGTGGTCTACTGGGGGTTGATGGGGTCAATCTGTCAGGGAAGGGGAAGAAAGCCTTCAGTCACAGGCTTGCCAAGCTGGGGAAGTGGGTTTTAAACTACAGTTGTCAGGGGAGGGCAATCTCAGTCCACCCCACTCCTACCACTTTGATGCCAGTGCCAGCAAGAGACATCCAGAGCCTGAAGAGGGATTGCAGGTCAGCAGGAGGGCAGCTCAAGGGTGGCCCAAAGGAATTTCCCCAAATCCATCCAGTAAGTCAGCTTCCTTGAGGCCCAGCTTAAATGCCTCTATGCAAACACATACAGCATGGGGAATAAACCAGGTGCACTACAGATGTGCACACACCCACAGGGTGTAATCACATTGGTATCAGGAAGTTGTGGTAGTATGGCAACTGTGACTGGAATTCTGAAATGGAAGGACAGGGAGGGGACATAAGGAAAGGGTGTCTCCCTCTATGTCAATGACTAGCTGAAGTGAATGGATCTCTGCCTGGAGAAGAATAAGGAACTGACCAAGAGTTTATGGACCATGATTAAAGGGACAGGAGGGACAGGTGTCATTATAGTGAGGGTCACCCAACCAGGAAGTCTGAGTGGGTGAGGTCCGTATACACAGTTAAGGGCACCCTCACATCCTCAAATCCTGGTCCTCATGGGGGACTTCAATCACCCTGACATCTACTGGAGGGACACCACAGCATGGCATAAGCAATTCAGAAGGTTCTTGGAATGTGTTGATGTTAACTTCCTTCTCCAAGTGATAGAGCAGCCAATGAGGACAAGTGCTATGCTGGACCCTGTTCTTACCAACAAGAAGGGGCTGTTGAAGAATAGGCAAGAGCTGTCTTGGCTGCAGTGATCATGGAATGGTGGAGTTCAGGATCTGTAGGGCAGCAAGGAGGGTGCACAGCAAGTTCACTACCTTGGACTTCAGGAGAGAATACTTTGGCCTCTTCAGGTACCTGATTGGTAGAGTGCCATGGGATAGAGGCCTACAGCGAAGAGTGGCCCAAGATAGGTGGTTAATATTCAAGGATTGCCTCCTCCAAGCTCAGGTGCAATGCAGCCCAACAAAGAGTAAGTCAGGAAAAAATGCCAGGAGGCTTGTGTGGATGAGCAAGGAGCTTTTAGACAAACAGAAAGCTTACAGAATGTGGAAGCTGGGAAAGATAGTCTGGGGGAAGTTCAGAGAGATCATCTGAGCAGCCAGGGATCAGGTTGGGAAAGATAAAGCCCTATAGAATTAAACCTTTTCAGGGATAATAAGGACAACAATAAAAGCTTCTATAGGCACATTGGGTGATAAAAGGAGTGCTAGGTAAATCATGGGTCCTCTCTGTAAAGAAACAGGAGACCCAATCATCCAGGACATGGTGAAGGCTGAGGTACTCAATGACTTCTTCAACAGCAAGTGCTTTAGCCACACTGCCCAAGCCACTGAAGGCAAAGGCAGGGACTGGAAGAATGAAAAACCATCCACTGTAGGAGAAAACGGGGTTTGATACCATTTAATGAGCCTGAAGGTGTCAAAATCTGTAGGACTTGATGACATCTGTGGGTCTGAGGGAACTGCAGAAAATGGCTAAGCCACTATCTATCATATTTGAGAAGTCATGGCAGTCCAGTGAAGTTCCCACTGACTGAAAAAGAGGAAACATAATCCCCATTATTAAATAGGTAGAAAGGAAGACTAAGGGACCTAGAGGCCAGTCAATCTCACCTCTATGTCCTACCAGTTACTGGAGCAGATCTCCTGGAAACTATGCTAAGACACATGGAAAATGAGGAGGTCATTTGTGACAGCCAACATGACTTCACAAAAGGCAAAGCATGCCTTACAAATTTGGTGGCTTTCTATGACGGAGTGACAGCACTGGTGGGTGAGGAAAGAGCAAGTGATGCCATCTACCTGGACGTGTGCAAAACATTTGACACTGTCATAGACAACATCCTTGTCTCTAAACCGAAGAGACATGAATTTGATGGGTGAATCACTCAGTGGATAAGGAACTGGCTATGCGATCACACTAAAATAGTTGCAGTCAAAGGCTCATTGCTCAAGTGAAGATTAAAGATGAGTGGCATTCCTCAGAGATTGATATTGAGACTGGTTCTTTTTAGCATCTTTGTCAGTGACATGGACAGTGAGACTGAGTGCACTCTCAAGAAGTTTTCCCATGACACCCAGTTGTGTGGTGTGGTTGAAGTGCTGGACGTAAGGGATGCCATCCAAAGTCATCTTGACAGGCTTGAGAGATGGGCCATGAAAGCCTCAAGAAGTTCTAAAAGACCAAATGCAAGATCCTGCATTGTCAGGACAATCCCAAGCACAAGTACAGGCTGGGCAGAGAATGGATTGTGAACAACCCTACAGAGAAATACTTGAACATGACCCAGAAATGTGTGCTTGCAGCCCAGAAAGCCAACCCTGTCCTGGGCTTCATCAAAAGCAGTGTAGCCAATGGAGTACTGCATCCACCTCTATAATCAGCACAGGATAGTTGTGGATTTGTTGAAACGGATCTAGAGGAGGGCCACAAAAATAATCAGAGGGATGGAGCACCTCTTCTATGAAGACAGGCTGAGAACGTTGGGGTTGTGCATCCTGAAGAAGAGAAGGCTAGGTGGAGACCTTACGCAGTCTTCCAGTACCTAGAGAGGGGCATTTTACAAGAGCATGTAGTGACAGGACAAGAGGTAATGTCTTTAACTGAGAGTAGGTTCAGATTAAATAGTAGAAAGAAATTCTTTGCTGTAAGGGTGGTGACATACTGGAACAGGTTGCCCAGAGAAGCTGTGGATGCCCCATCCCTGGATATGTTCAAGGAGAGGTTTGATGAGTCTTTGAGCAACCCAGTTTAGTGAAATGTGTCCCTGCCCATGGCAGGGGTGTTGGAACTAGATGATCTTTAAGCTCTCTTCCAACACAAACCATTCTATGATTCGATTATTCTATATTCATATTTTCAGAGGGAAAAAATGAATTTGTCTAATAAAGTTGCATATTTCTGTTTTATTAATACATATTTCCAGTAACTATATCACTGTATTAAATAGATTTGCAGATTATAAATTTATATATTTGTAGTTAATTTAGTGTGCATGTTTTTATATATTCTAAACATAAACTGCATACTTTCTAAGACAGCCGAAACACAACAAGATGCTTAATGAGTGACCCAAGGGCTTTGGCTTCAACTGTATAGAAAATTTAAATCTGAACATGACACTGGATGCGATAAGAATATTACAGTTAAATTAGAACATGACCAACACAATAGCATCTCCTTCTTTGATATCAAAGGTCTTTGGCTCTGCTTTAACATTTGTTTTTCATAAATCCCCTTGGCATTTTATGTAGGAGCTGAAAAATAGTCCATGACAGTAGCCAAATCCATTGATATCTCTTAATTAAATAATTTGTTCTGAATAAAGGCAACACACCAATATGATATGGATCACTGTGGTTAATCTTATAAATATAGAAGAAGACCAGGACTGATCCTCAGCTTGGATGCCAAACAGCACTAGTTAGCTTGTGCTTTACACTGCTGCAAGCTTGCAGCCTTGCTGACTTGCTTTGGAGGCAGCTGGCTGCAGGAAGCTCAGACAGAGATTCAGGGAATGAGCAAACAGCTAAGCAGCATAGATAATCAAAGGGGTGCCTTGGGCTTACTGTCTGCCCCCGTTTGTCTAGTAGCCTAGACATCACATATCTAGCCATACAACTCAGCCAGCCTATTCATGTTATTGGAAAGAATCTGAAATTAAAGAAAGGAAGGAAGAAGAACAAGGTCCACAGCCGCCCCTCCACCCCCCCATCCCCCCTCCTTCTTTTCACCCTAGCATTTTTTAAAATAAACACAATTAAAAGGATCCTTACATAGTTGTAGTAAAAGTTTCCTGCCTGGAAATGTGCATACATGGAGTAGGGGCTGAACATCATTTCTTTGTCTCATTTTTGAAGAATAATAAACCAAACCCAGATAAACCCAATGTTCTTCATGTAAAGATCCTTGTGCAGCATCTTACTGTGCAACAAGATGTGTGTACACAACAGTGTAAAGTTTTAAGTGTGTTTCAAGACAGAAAATAAACCAGAAGCTTACCTTCCTGATAATGAATGTTTGGACATCTCAAGCAACCTATATTTAGGTAGTGCCATGTTCTGGCCATATCTGAAAACGGGCTTGGTAACCTCCCTTCTTCTACAATGAATCTTCAGCCTGTGCCCTACAACTTGAATGCACCAATAATGTGCCCTTTCCTACTACATGCTGTTGTGCCTCATCAGAAGTTGAGTCTCCATTGCACTTGGCCATTTGAGTCTTTGAACTGTGTGAAAAATAGCCCAGTACAGGATACTCACCACAACTGACTTCACGGCCTGTAGTTGTCACCAACTGAAGTGTTGCTTTGGGAAGGTTCTTAACCATTAGAGAACAAATGACACCAGTCCCACAGCTTATCTTGGGTATGTTTTTCATCTTTTATATGTTTAGATAAGGTCAGCTTTTGCAGACAGATCCTCTAATCACGTGTACAGAAGGTGTTTTTATTTATTAAGCTTGATGCCACTGTTTTCACCCTTAAATGTCTTTCAGTGGTTTCCATTCATTCTTTTTTAAGCATTTCATTACTGGTCAACTCTGGGGCAAAATAAGTAAGCAATGGGCTTGAGCATATGGGAAAAACTGACCCTTGCTGCCAAGGAGTTAAAGTATTAAAGTGCATAAGCCATTTCCTGTAACAGTTGTCAAGCTAATTTACAGTAAATTACTTAGTCCATGTGTTCATTATTCAGATATAAACCCACTGACTCAGCATGAAAATGACGCTACACTGCTATAATCATAGACTAATTTCTACAACTATGGCCACTACACTCCCAAACTGCATCAGTAATAAAACAGTAGCTTTGAAGCAAGTTAATTTAGGCTGCATTGCACCATCCACTGATGAGGGTAACACTGATGGGCATTGCAGCTGCACAGCTTCATGTAACTCCATTAAAAAAAAAGAAGCAATATTCTCTAAAAAATAATGGTTTAATTGGAAAGAATGAACTTAAAACATGGAATGAAATTCAATACAAAAGAAAATCACTATAATCTTCATTGAAAATGTTTTCCCTACCAGAAGATAACACTTCTACAGCTCTTGGTGACCAACTACCCTGCTCTCTACCCAGTACATGACAGCCAGCCCATTACTGAAAGTATTAGGCATAAGGGATGTAGGGGTGCCTATTGATGTTCTTTTTCTATCTGATAATTTCCAGGTGATGTTTAGATTTTAAGTGGTATTAGAAGATAAAGTTGTTAAAATGTGGGAATATTTAGTAACCTCTGAAAATCAACACCTGCTAGGAAAATGTTAAATTCAAGTTGACTTTCTGTTAGCCCCACGTCTCATGTTGTGATTTAATTGCAGATTGATCCTTTATATCATGGCATTACATACAGGGCTCCTGAGGGAGCCTGAGCTGAATATACACTAAGCCAAGACACCACTTCACAATCCCCAGTTTCTAGCAATAAGAAAGCACATTCTTCACTAGTTTTATAACACAGGTGTCGTACACTGCTATTTCTGGTTTTTATTTCACTTTGAAAGCAAAGTGAGCAGTGGAAAAAGTAAAAGACATCACTCCTCATGGATTTTACCACTAAAAAATTAGAAAATTAATATTAATTAGATAAAAATGGATCACACAAGTTTCATCTTTTATTACTTTACAGAAACCATGCTCAACTGATGTTGTAATTGAAGAAGAAACCAAATCAACTCACAGGGCCATGAGTATATATTTGTTGTCAACAGAAAGGCCTTCAGGGACTTCAGTATTAGATTACAGTCATCATATTTACATTTAAAAGTATTCCCCTCTGTGTTCTTACACAAATTATTAGCCTATTCAAATTCAATGAAAGATAATTGGAAGATGAAAAAGTATTCATTAAATATCTGACAGACAGTGATTAAAGAAAAAACATTTTGAAAGCTGGCAGTCTGGCACTTCTTTCTGACTTTTCATCAGGGGAATATTTCCCTTCAGAGCCTGGTCATTTTGTAACCCATCAACTTGGTGCATTAGGAAGAACAAGAAATAAGTTTCTCTGCTTTCAAATGATTGTATTAAAAAAAATACAAAAAAAAAGTATCTTTCAGTATACAGTACTTCTGAAAAAAAAAAATACACACAAAATATACCACAAACCTCCATGTTGTTGATGTCTGAATGTTTATATATTCACCTGTTGCTCTCACACTATCTTCCTCAATTTTTTAATTTGCAAGAACAAGTTAGGAAAAAGCAGTAACTAATGACAAAATGCTTTATCTGGATAAAAAACCTTGTTCCACTAAGTAGCATTTTCTTCTCTCTTTAGAATGCATAGCCTTTATTTCAAAAGTTAATCAAATAGCTGCTGTTTTCCAGTAATTTGAACTAGTCATAAAAGTATATTTGATTATTGTATAATCAGTAGTATAAAATAAATATGTTCTACTCAGTTGCACTTCCGTGAAATCAGACTTTTCTGACACTCCAAAATGCCTGTAGTGGACCCAGAGAAGGCTATGTAACTGGTCTAAGGAGGAAAAAGCTGGACAAATGCATGAGTAGAATCACAGAATATCCTGAGTTGGAAGGACCCACAAGGATCATCAAATCCAGCTCCTGGCCCTGCACGGGACCATCCCCAGGAGTGACATCATGTGCCTGAAAGTATCATTCAAATACTTCTTGAACTATGTCAGGCTTGGTGCAGTGACCACTGCCCTGGGAAGCCTCTTCCAGTGCCCAACTACCCTCTTGGTGAAAAATCTTTTCCTGATATCCTCCCCTGACATAACTTCAGGCCATTTCCTCAGATCCTGTCACTGGTCACTGTGGAAGAGAGACCAGTGCCTGCCTCAACTTTCCCCAGTTGTAACTGCAATGAGGGTAGAAGAAGGCGAGTGACTTCAGCCACTCCTCATACAGCTGCCCCTCTAGGCCCTACAAGGAGCAGCTGAGTAGTGGCACGACTATCCTGATCCACATCTTTTGAGAAACCTAGTAAACAAATACTAACCCCAGACTAAAATCAAAGCCAGACAGAAGATCCATGGTTTAAACCATTGCTTGTGCAGCGTCTTTTTTGTTTAAAATAGAAAACCTGCTATAAGTGCTATAAGTCAGTAAATCATTCAACATTTCATACATTTATTCATTTATATAATTTAAACTATAATGATAAATTAAATTAAAATAGCCTTTATCTCCAAAACTATCTTATATATATTTGTGAACAGTAGAAACTGAAACAATTTATATTATGGTCACAATAAAGACTCAGTTAAAAAATCTTTATTATACTAATTTCAAGAAAAATAAATTTAATTTCACTTTTTTGCAGCTGTCCTTATCCTTTAAAAGGAAAAAGTATGCAATATAGAACAATAAGTATTTTCAATTTCTTTGAAACATTAACAAGATTTGGGCAACTAGAATATCAGTGCGCATCATGTGGACTGATAAACAGGGTTATCAGCTGACCAGGTTGTAAATGATGATATGAGGTTCAAAACCTTAACTCTCTAGTTCCAAACTCTGAGGTCCAAAATACCATTCAAAGGAATATATTAAAGAACAAGAAAACCTTTCAGACCTCTCACCAGAAGACTGAGAGCTCTGGGAGAGCTCACAGACATGAAGGTAAGAGAAAATATTGAAGATCTGTTTATCAGTTCAAACTGCTGCAAAAGACCATCCTGCTCTGGACCGTGACTTACTGGAAAAAAATCAAAATAAGAAACAACAGATGCTTTCCCAGTACAGGTTCATAGCTGTCAAGAGGCAGCAGCTTCACTTTGGGATCACAGACAAAACATGGGACTCAGAAGTGAGAAGCGTCTGTCAAACAGCTGTGTCTGTGCAAACATTGTGCACAACATACCCTCTCTACCCACTTGAAACAGGGGAACAAAGCTATGAATCCGTCTCCTATTTTTTTCATTAAATGGTTTTAGACACATACTGGGGAGCAATAGAGAGCTATCCTTAAATCATCTCATGACTTGCTGTTTCTGGTTTTATCTGAGCTACAAGAGATAAATCTTTTCTCATGTCCTTTTCATTTGAAGGGTAAGAATAACTTCTTAATGAATGCTGCCTTGCTCAATTCAGGCAATTTCTGCCTTCATTTGCATTCTCTAAACCTTCACTGTTACTCATACAAACACGCAAAATGAATGTGAGAGCCGACTGCAATATTACTTACTATAAGCCAATGTAGACACCAGTTCAGGAACTCAATAAGCACGTTGAAAAATACTCTGAAATTAAAACTTCAGACATCACTGACTAGTTTTTTTTTTTTAACTCATCAGCTTTTAAACCTTTAGATCTGAAAGTCATAGGAGGTTACTCCTCACTCAGGCATAGGAAGCAGTCAAAAAGGCACTTTGTTCCAAATCTTGTAATTTGCACATTGGAACATGGAGAAGAAACTGATCTTTGATCTAAATTTAATTAAACATTTTTCTCATTGACATACAAGCTTCTCCTCTCCTTACAGTTCATTCACTGACTAAGAAATTCTTAATTTTTTCCAGTCATTATCATCTTTCACAGCACAGCTAACAAGGCTTAATATAGGAAAAAATGCATTTCAGTGACCAAAGCATTGTAATAGGTATGAGTGCAAACATCCATTGGTATGAGATTTTATCAGTTTTCAAAGTAAAGCCACATTTTGAGCTTTAACTTCTCATAGAAGAGCCAGTTTTGGTGGGATTATAGGGCTCTCCCAAAATGCTAAATATTTGCAATGAAAACTTCTCTCCCAACTCCTTTCATATAATACATAAGATACTCTGTGCTCTTTTCCATAGGGATTTATGAGACTACAGGAAGGAAAACTTGCTTTGAGTAACATTTGCAAAAAAAGCCTCCAGTACACAATCTTCTTTGTGCTAGGATGCTGGTGATGACTTTCCACAATTCAGTCTAATTTTGGAAGAAAAGGGAGCTGTCATAGAAGCACCAAACAGAATACAGTCCGTATATGTTCTAGGGATCCTGAGACATAGGTTCTTATATGTCATTCAGATTTGCAGGATAAAATCTTCTCTGTGCATTCCTTGAGTCCTATCTCCCTACTTTGGGGAAGAAGGTTTGACTTTCCTCAAGTTGAATGAAAGCATGGACCTTTATTTTAGACACTGCTATATAGAAGACAGTAGCTCAGCATGGAGGTGTTAATGATGTTGTTTTCATGGCTTAAAAAATTCAAGAACAAGTAATCTCATTTGCTTTTAGTATGAAACCTGAAATTCTATTTACTATATTAAATTAGTAAGGTCTTCAGAAGCACTGTCTGACCGCTAAACATCACTGCCATGTCAAAGAGGGTTTTCAAGCTCTGGACCTTATTACCTATACTGGTCTCCTAGTTCTCCCCATGGATCAACTGTTCTCCATGACACTACAACAGTAGAAAACTGAAGTTGTAGAAAACATAATCCAAACTCAGAGGTAAGAACCCCTCAAACCTAAAATTTGTCCAAAGTTGTAGCAATTAATTAATCAGAAGTCTTAAAAAACTTACCTTTAAAATTTGGTCTGATTCTAGCATCATACCCCGATGTCCTTCCCATCAATTTGTCCAAAAAATCTGAAGGAGACAGGGTCTGTGAGGGGGATTTTCCAGATCTTGAATCATGTTCTTTACAGAAAGTCGTCCTAAATAAATTATTAACCACCATTAGCTGACATTTAGTTTGTGTTGTATTCAAGTCATGGAGAAATTACAGCACTAAATAAAATTGTCTCAATTCAAGGAAGGTAGTGATTAATATTTTTTACTCTTTCATCTGAAAACTTTATTCTAGAAATAAAGATGAGTTTTAAGTAGTATGCATGAACACAATTTTCTATTCAGAAAATAAACCTTAGCTTTAAAAATAAATTTAGTATAGTTTTAAGGCTTTAGAAGATTCAATTTACTCTTCACCTTAACGTGTAGAGCAATCCTCCACTGACTTTGATACCCTATTTCATATAATTATTTTAATTACAGGTATGCTGTTAAAACTATATGTTAACACCGATTTAAAGTGGTCTTAAACTTCCAAACAATAGCCTGTAACACCTCCCAAGAAACACTGAAAAATTCTGGGTTTGTTAATGCTGGGAAAGATATAGATGGAAAAAAACTGGGGTTACAAATCCTACCCAATAAAGATTTAAATCACGCTACTACGTGTCTGTATTCTTCCACAACATGGCAAAAAGGGTTCTGGAGTCAGTCACAGCTGATCTTATGGGAGTTTTGCCCCCACTCAATGAGCATTGACTAATAAAATTTATTATCATCAGCTGGTATTTATAGGCAAGCTCTTGGAACACTTCTGTTTTCAAGATTTAAGAGCAAACTTCTAGTACCATATGATGCATGTGAAATGCTGTGTACATGGCATATTACATATTGCAAGCACATTATGTATTGCAGAGAAAGACAATTTAGGAGTTCCCCATAGCTGTTCCCTAGGGAGAAAGGAACTAGAATGAAATGGTCATATTTAGTTTGTAGAGGCAAGATTTAATAATAAAGCATTATCTTGATTCCTAAATAACCAATTTCAATACGCCTCTTTCAAATTTATCTTTGAGCTAAAATAAAAGTAATTCTGGCTCTGACTTCTTAGCCACTCTCCATTTATTTATATGCCCAAAGGGAACCACTAAGTTTCAGGAATGTTTCATGGGGTATTCTGTGCATTTATATGCAACTATGGAAAGTCAGATACACATGTGATCATCTGAAATGAGAAGCAAATATGAAATCCTTTTGCTCTTTACAAAAGCACCAGAATTGTTAAAAGGCAAGGTGATAGTAAATTCTTGTGGTGTGATTCCATACGTTTTTTCAGGTTCCATTTATAGGGGGTGATTGCTTCTTTTTGCTTTTGTCAGTGACATGGTACTATTAAAAATATCTTTAATATTTAATGCACAGCAGATGATATATCCCACTTGAATAACAAAAAAAATCAGTTAACGTAATAAAAACTGTAAAATTGATCTAGTACATTTACTTGGGATATTCCTAGACAAATTACTTTTGTTTTCATTCTGAGCCCACTAGTTATGAGTTGTGTTGTGATCTCAGGCTCACAAATATAAACACCGTGTTTCACTCTGTCACTGTATGTGTACCTCCTCACTTGTATAAAAAACACTTTCACAAATAGACACAACTGTATTTACAGATGCAGAGCAGCATAGAATATGATAATTAATCTCATCTAAAATGGTAGTTTGGTTTATAATACTGACCTGTTTGCTTAGTACCACAAAAAGTCAATAGCTGAGGCAAAGCTCATGAAACGTTAAAAAAAAAAATAAAAATTTAGAAACACTGCTACTTTAAGTGAGCACAATACTGGTCTGATCCAGGGTTTTCCCAAAATCAGAGGGCTGGTTCTCTAATTTCAAATAGCTACATCCCTTACAAAACTGGTACAATCATTTTCAAAGAGAAGGGAACCAAAGCAACTTCCTAAACAAGCTGTGCTGGGAGCAGAGAATTTGCATTTTGGAAGAAAAGACAAAGAAACTGATTTTAGCTATATTGATATTCAGTGAAAAGAAAACCACGTCTTTGAATCAGAAAATGGGAAATAGATCACCCAAACTTGAGATTATTATTTTTTGTGTTTGTTACCAAGCAACGAGTCTCCGAGTGTAAAAGGGATAGTCTATATAGAATGAACACAAAATACTCTGAAATACAGCAAACAAACTAGGTTAATGTGACGTAGTATCTTTATACTTACGATTCCCACAACCTTTTGACAAATATTATTACAGAGTGGTATCACCTACCTGAAATGGTTTGTCTCTAAGAAAAATGCAAACAAGGTTGTCAAAATTTTCACTAGCTGCCGGTTCATTCCTTCTGCTTTCTGTGATGATTTGGAAAATATCCCAGAAACGATTCCAGAGAGATGCAGGGAAAAAGTATGCTGCTGCTGCTGCCTAGATTTCCAAATTCAGCAATAATTTAATTTTCTTGACAATCAGGAAGAGAAGGTCTGGATCTCTACAAAGTGGGGGTAAAAGAGAAGTGCCAGTCCTTGGAATCATGGTCAGGTCAAGCCTAGGCTCATCTCCAGCAGCCAGCACAAAAGAGATAAGGCATCAAACCCAGTCGTTCCCCCGACTCGCTTTTGGTGATTGCCGGGTGGGAGGCGGGGGGGGGTGGGGGAAAAAAAAAAAGAAAAAGAAGAAAAGAAATTGAAAGAAAGGAAAAGAAGAGGAAACCCAACTATGCGAGGAGCATCAGGCAAAAGGGAAGAGCGCTGGGAGCAGTTCTGTTGCCGGTATGTTTTATTCCCCTTTCGCTTTGAAAATTAGTATTTATGAACGGTGGTGGGGCTACTGGGTCGGTCCGCTTTTCCCCTTTTTGGGTAGGGAAGCGTCGGCGTTGCCGGGGAGGGAGGGAAGGAGGGTGTGATGGAGGGCGGGCGCGGGTCCGCGGGAGCCCCGGGCGCTGTGCTGGAATGGGGCGGGCGGGAGCGCGCATTCAGCGCTCGGACAGCTCCGCGCCCGCGCTGCGCATGCGGGGCGGGGGGGCTGCGGGGGCGCGCCTGGGGGTGCCCGCGGGGTGCGGGGTCGCGCGCGGGGGGTGCCGTGTGCGAGGGCTTTGCGGAGAGGGAGCGGGTGGTACCCCTTGGAAGGGTGTGCGGGGGTGTGTGTTTCGGCGAGTGGGGACGAGCGGTTGTGTTGGCTGCGGGGTGTCCCTGCGTGGCGCGGGGGTGTCCCTGCTTGAGCGGGGGACTGTGAGTGCGGGGGTGGCTGTGTGTGCGTGCGTGTGTGTTTGTGTGTGTGTGTGTGTGTGTGTGTGTGTGTGTGTGTGTGTGTGTCCGCGTGATGTGTTTGTGAGTGGGGGAGTCCCGCGTGGGGTGCGCGGGGTCGCTGTCGGGGGGGGGGGGGGGGGGGTT
>JAWWEV010000001.1:101778270-101834845 GCA_035583235.1 Hafferia zeledoni | reverse complement strand
CCCCCCCCCCCCCCCCCCCCCCCCCCCCCCCCCCCCCCCCCCCCCCCCCCCCCGCGGCACACACCGCGGGAGGCGCTGCGGCGCCACCGGGCACTGGGGCGGGCGCTCCACGGGCAGGGGAGAGGCGGGAGGGGCCGCCGTTCCTCTGGGGTCTGAGTCCAGGCGGGAGGTGCCGCCGTCCCTCTGGGGTCTGTGGAGAGGCAGAGCGAGGGAGCTCCCCGTCCTCGATGGGTAGAAGGAAGAAGGGAAGGGACGGGCACCCAAATAGCTGAGGGAGCCTCGAGAGGAGACGACAGATAGGGAATCGTATTAATGTGTATAAATATCTACTGCGGCGGGTGCCAGGCTCCTGTCGGTGGTGCCAACCACTAGGACGAGAGGCAACAGGCAGAAAGTAATGCACAGGAAATTCCACCTGAATACGAAGAACTTCTTTAGTGTATCTGTAACCGAGCACTGGAACCAGTTGTCCAGAGAGGCTGTGGAGTCTCCCTCACCAGAGATATTCAAGAACTGTCTGGATCCAGTTCTGTGCCACGTGTTCTGGGATGAGCCTGCTTGAGCAGGGAGCTTGGACCAGGTGACCCGCTGTGGTCCCTTTCAACCTGACCTATTCTGTGATTTTCTGGTGGGTGTGGAGGAGGACAGTCCCTGCAGCTGGAGGTCCCATGGAGTTGGACCCTTTGTGGGAGCTATTCCATGAAGACCCAAGTAGGTGTGAGCAAGAGAAGTGGAAAAAAAAAACAAGACAATGCAGCAGCTTACTAGGGGACATTTCCATCTTCAGGCCCCAACACTTGGGAAGATCTTTTTATGCATGGGGAGTGAGAGCAGGGGATGTAATTACCCTGGACCCCACAGATGACCAGTGCCATAATAGAGATTAGGCTCAGTTTTGTCGTTCTGCAAAGTCACAGTCCTTCTAACAACCATTCCCACAACTTCAGTTGTTTTGTTAAAGGTTCTCATATTAAACTCAAGCTGTCACTGTGGCATCCTGTCCTTCAAGAGGAGGAAAAGAATAACTGGTCCCTCTGAAGCACAGCTGGTGGCTGATAGAAGCCCTGCTCAACACGTACTACAATCCTTAGAGCATTTTGGTAACATGGTTTTAAATAGGGAGTTGGGGGATCTTGTCTTGTAGGGTTCAGGGAATATAAAATGCTTTTTCATCTGCTATTAACATGGTTTGCCTTCCCTATCACCACTAGTTAGTATCTGATTCTGTGTGCTGTGCATCTCCCTGAGAAGAAGCTGGATGCTTCCCCACACTTTCAGTTTGTTCCCACTGAAAAAGCCTTTATTTTGTGTAAATCAGAATCAAATCTGTTTAAACAATGTGGAAATCAATTCCTCTGAAGATGTTGTTTTTACCCATCCTGCGCTTCCCAAATAAACAAACTACTGCTCTTTTCTTCAGTTTTAGGTCGAGCTGTAATTTTAAGTCCAGCTGCATTCTCCTGCCACAGAACCAGTTCACCTGAACACTCCTTCACAAAGGTATTTTCATGTACACGCATTTCTCATAACTTCAAGTAAAAATTGCTACTTCCTAATGGACACTGTTGTCATGTATGTAGTAATCTTGACAAAAATGCTTCTGAAAAGGAGTTGTTCTGTTCACACATTAGCAAAAAGCCAAAGCCACATACCATTCACTAAATGAAACTCAGTTGTTGCATTTTGTTTGTTTAGTTTAGTTTAATAAGGTAGGATGTATCTGAAAAAAAAATTAAAGAAAATACACAAATTAAAAATTATAGAAAATCATAGAATAGTTGTGGTTGGAAGGTACCCTAAAGATAACCTAGTTCCACCCCCATCCCTGCCATGGGCAGGGACACCTTCCTCTAGATCAGAACACAGAAGTCCTTCTTGTACTGCAGACACCTCGAGCCTGGATACAGCATTTCAGATGGGGTCTCACAACAGCAGAGGGGAAGAGTTACCTCGCTTGACCAGCAGATCACACTTCTGCAGCACAGGATTCATTTGGATTTCTGGTCTGCAAGCACACATTGCCAGCTCATTTCCACCAACATCTTCCCATCCACCAACACCTCCAAGTCCTTCTCTCCAGGGCTGCTCTCAATCATCCTGCACCCAGCCTGTATTTGTGCTGCAATTGCCCTGATCAGTTGCAGGATCTTGCACTTGGTCTTGTTGAACTTCACAATGTTCATGTGTCCCACCTTTCAAGCCTCTCAAGGACCCTCTGGGTGGCATCCCTTCCCTCCAGTGTGTCAACCAAATCACACACATAGGTGTTATTGGCAAATTCGTTGAGGGTGCACTCTTTCCCACCATCCATGCTGTTGTCAAAGATATCAAAATCCACCTTAACAGTGATTCGTAGGTGCAAATACTAGGTAATGCAGCATTTTATGCACAAAAGATTGAAATAACTGGAAAAAGCAGCCCAAAGCTGCAAATCTAAGGTAAATCCCTTATTGCCTTACCTGCTAAGTTTGTGTCAGTGGCATAAAAGAAGGTCCAGTAGAAGAAAGGCCACTGAATTTGTTTTTATTAAAACCATCAATGTTTAGCATTAGACATCGAGGGCTGATGCTGAATCACTGCACTATAACATCCTCTAACCTCTTCAGAAACTAGGTCTTTCTACTGTCATATTAAAAAAGAGAGGTTGTGTTACTCTTACTGCAGTATCTCCTTCTGAGAAATAAAGCTCACAAAGCTGCACCTGGAAATAATGGAATAGTGTTGAGTCAACAAAGACATGTTTCAAAGTTTGTGCCTGTTCCCATCTAGATAAGAACCCAGTAATAGTGCTGTATATTTTTACTTTAGTTAAAGATAAATGGAAAAATTGAAGAGCAATGATTTCTATCAGCTTCAAGAAAAATCTGTGTCGCTTTAACCTACACTGCCACCTGCTTAAAAGTGTGGGGAATCTCAGAACTGCTTGCAGAGTTCCTAATGCAGAAGTCACTGAGTACAACAGATGCCTTCCCAATCAGGCTGTTAATAACAATTTCATGACATGACATGCTTTTAAAGACCTGTACCATTTTTGGTAAATGAAAGTAACTGCATATTTCTGTAAGTTTTATAACTAGAGAAAACCTACTTAAAATTCTACTTTCCAATATTTAAATGCTACTAGCCATTTTCTGCTCTTCATGGCTATTTGAAATGCTAAATAACTATATCTCTAAGCTAAATAAAAATTGCAGGAAGTTCTTCAAAACATTCTTCCCTTAATTGAAGACTGAAAAACATCATGAAAGATGTAATAATGAAAATTTTAAGTGCCTGCTCCGTCACTCCTTACACCTCCAAATGCCTGATGTTGAGGGACATATTGCTGAGCATAGTGGTTAAATGGAAGTGTCAAACAAAACTCAATTATTAAGGGTTGAAAATAGTGTGTCACTGATGATTATTTAAATAGCAGCAACAGTCATTCAAATAGCCCTCTGACCTTCTGAGGGCTCAAAGCAATCATTTTCTCAAATCCAGGTCAAGTTCCCATCTATATTAGGGGAGAAAGAGGGCTCAGATTTCAGTCCATCACCACTTTTCCATGAGTTAACACATGCATGAAAAAGTTCTTGCTTTCATTCTTGCAACACATTTTCACCTTGTCCTCCTCACATAAAAAGAAAAAGGTTGTTTATAGTTGATTTGAGTACTGTAAGTCTCCAAGGTGTCATACATTCACAATTAAGTAGTGTTTATAAAATGTACACCTGATGGTGAGGGATGATTCACAGCTCTGCAGACCAGGTGAAACCATTTGGGAGCTCTGTGCCTGGGTGTACAGCGCACTTGTTGATGTCCCCCTCCTGTGCCAGTGCCAGAGCTATGAGGAGAGACACTGATGAGCAGCGGTGCTCTGGATGAGTTGAGTATGTTGAATTGCACAGATGTGGTTCTTTCAAGTATCACTCATTTGTTATCTCCCACAACACATTTTTCATGGCAAAAATGTGGCAAATGAGTGGGAGTCAATGACTCCCACCTGGGATGGGAGGGGATGCTTGTAGTAAAACAGCACAGAGATGTGAAGGAGACAGAAATGCTTTTAAGGTGAAAAGGCTAAAAATAACACATCCCTGTGGATCCCCAGGCATACACAAAGGTTTAATAATCATACCAAATATGGCATATTATTTCAAGTATGAGCTAATTCAGTCCAATTTCTCTATTCCACCTGAATTTCTTAAGCACTAACTACTCAGTAGAAAATAGGACAGAATCACCCTGTTTCCATGTAAATGGTTTTATAACAGTTAGTTGATGGCAGATGATTTATGTTTGTTTGCGCTGTTTATGCATTTCTGAAAACTTAAGAAATGGAAGAAATAAGGTCATACCACTTCCTCAAATTATGATAAATAAGGGATCCAGAAGCATGCTTCTGAGGAAACAAAATCCATCACTTCAAATACGCAATTAGTGTCTATAAGAAGAGAAAATTCAATATAACTTTCAAAATGGTATGTCAAATTATCATAATTGTTGGATTCTGGTTAACAATGCCAAGTGTATTTCAATATAGTGCCAAATATAAATGAATAAAGAGTCCAGTCTATGTAAAATATCCAATTATAGTGAAGAAAAAAAAGGCAAAATAAAAACCTGAATGTAATCTAACATGACTGCATGTTCAGCTAAGGATAAGAAACCAACTGACCTGTATTTTGAACCATATTCAACCATGTATGAACCATAACAAACTGTGTAAAAGCTCAAACAATGTAATTAAATCCTCTTTAATTTGAGAACTCTGTTAATAAGGAGCCTCTTTCACCGAATGACAGTGATATCTTTAGTTATGTTGGGACAAGGCAATAGGTAGTTTCTCAGCTGTCTATTATAAAAACAAATGATGTATTTAAATCATTTTTATAACTGACATTGTCAGTAGAGCTCCATTTTTGTATATATTCAAAATATTTTAACACCTTTCCTTTTTTTGTTTTTAATTAAAATAATCTTCCACATAGAAATTCCTTATTGTTCTCTATTATGCAGGGGGTTTTTTCCTTTTAAACAGTAATAAATAGAACTGGAAAGAGAGAATAATACATTTGTTTGAAATGGAATTAGATATTTTAAATATATGGTTTGTATTGAGTTTGCTTCCTATATCTGAATTTTGTTTTCTGAAATCTTGAATATGTATTATATATACTGCATACATAACAATCTAATATAGGCATGTGTTTCTGTTTGCATTATAAACAGCTTATAATATGATTTCCTGGTGTAATTTTTTTTTACACTGAAAATATAAGAATTAAAGAATACACTAAATCTCATTTGAAAATTAATGGTCTGAATATTTTACAGTGTCATTATGTAGGGAATGGCTTCAGTTTTACCAGTTGTCTCAAGTAGTTTCAGCTATTGATTTTTGGCATTATTAGATTCCTGGTTTGCATGATTGGTAACACTTTACTCCTCATGTGGTACCATTACAGAATAGGAGAGCATTTCATAAAGTGAAAATATTTGGCATTTGGAATACAACAATGTTAGAAATAAGGAGAAAATATTAATATAAAGTTATTTGTACTTCAAACTGCCAGTAGAGAAGGGAGAAAGGTGAAAATGAGCAACTCTTTCAGTCCTTGACCTTCAGCCCCAGCTGTGGTTCATACTGGAAGGGGGTGTCAGATACCCAAGCAGAGAAAAATGGTAGTCAGAAACACCACAAAATTGGGGAGTTTTTCCCCTTTCATATTTCCTCCTGGCAATTTAGATATGAATCAGGATCATTCCCAGCACTTAAGTGCCATTTGCGACTTAAAATCCTTAAGACAAGATGTATTTTACATTCCACATTTCAAGAAAGTATCCAAAGAGGACTCTTCTTCCAAAGGCAGTCTCCAGTCATGATGAAAAAATCAGTTTTAAACATTAAACAGATTTTTTTTTTTTTTTTTTTTTAAATCACCTCATGTGAAATCAGAACCTCCTTACTTGGAAATGATGGCTTAGAGCAAGGAGCCCCAGTAGCCAGAAGTGGTTCCAGACCCATTCCAGCAGTGGATCTCTCCCTCTCTGCCCTGTGCTACTTCAGTTTATGATAGCCAGGAGGCAAAGAAGGTGTCCTGAATTGACAGGGTACTATCAATTGCCTGCCTTTGTGTAGAGTCAAGGGATAACCTTGTTTGTACTTATAACGAAAGTATAGTTGAGTGAATTGTGAGATAAATTCTTGTTCCTTTGTATGTGTCTGTGATTTGGACCACCACCCCTAGATCACAAATAATACAGAAAAAACAATTAAAACCAATTAAAACTCTAGTTTTGATCTCACTTGAATGGAAATATCATTAGTTACAATTTTTACAAAATACATCACATGCACATTGAGATTACTAAGGGGGGCCACTCAAAAGGAAAATCCATTACTTGAACTAAGGTATGTTTACGTTTACCGTATACAAACCTGTGTCCCCTGGCAGTTCAAGCCTCCCTGACATCCCATCCCGTCAGATCTCAGATGCTGAGCAGGGTCAGCCCCGGTTAGTACCGGGTGCTGTGACAGTCCCGAGGACTTCACTGTCACTGTCCAAGCTCGCTCGGCCGTGGCAGATGGACCCTTAGGACTTAAACGTTGGGGCCAGTTTTGTGCACGCTGTGTCTCACCTAAAAAACCCACTCCACAGGCTGGAAGGGCACACCCACGTGGGTAGAGCCCTTCCCAAATCTTCGTTTGCGAACTCTGGCCATACATACATACATACATACATACATACATACATACATATGAACCTGTAGTAGGCAGTTAAATGCCACCCTGACACCCGATTCCATCAGATCTCAGAAGCTAAGCAGGGGGATGGGAGACCTCCTGGGCATACTGGGTGCTGTGTAAGTTCTAGTCCCAAGGACTTCACTGTCACCATCCAGGCTTGCTCGGCTGAGGCAGATGAACCTTAGGAGTAAAGGGTGGGGCCAGTTCTGTGCACGCTGTGCCTCCCCTAAAAAATCCACAGCGCAGGCTCGAAGGACACACACACTTGGGTAGAGCCCTTCCCAAATCTTCATTTACAGAGCCTAGCCATACATACATACATAAACCTGTATTCAAAAAATTTATGCCACTATGCCACACATATGGCACTACCCATCTCTTTTGTTTACTTTCTCTGAGCTAACCACAGCTATTAGAGACAAGATTTTCACAAGAAATCAACTGGCCATCTACTTCTTAGAATTTGGTATCCAAACTCAATGTCTGGCCAGCATTCTGTAATCATTAGTATTTTGATTCTTTCAAGTTCTGACAGAAACAGCAACAAGAAAGAACTATACAAGAGTTTTATCTAATGTATGTCTGATAAGGTGACTAACAAAGAGCTCTGTTATGTTAAGATGATTTATGTTGCGAACACTTTCTTCCAATATATTTATGTATAAATACATGAAAATACCGTCACACTTCTTGATTTCATTTGCAGCAATTATTTTGTGCCAGCTGTTATATATTAACTTGAAGGACAAAATATCTTACTTCTACTGTAGATTAGCGATTTCAGCAGACAGCAGAATTGTATAGTAACAATGATTAATGCTGTGCATAGTAATCAGTTTAATCATGTCTTCTCTTAATGCTTGTAAGCTAAATTTGCTTCTGTTCTCATGGTGTCATTTCACAAATTTCGGTCTTTGATATTTAATTGAGTATGTATTCTTCCTGGCTTGCAACAAAACAATTTTTTTACCCCATTTAATGCTTATTAAGCTTATTCAAAATAACATTTTAAAATAGATTTTACAATATAGTGTCTGATCTAGCCATAAGGATGCTGAGATCTTGAGTGGTGTAATCATGTATGGAGACTCAAGAAAAGCTGTAAAGCTTAATTTATTTATAAATTGATTACAAGGGTTTCTTTAAACTGATCTTTTAATTTCATATGCCTGGTGGAGACTGTGATGAAAATAAACATGGTACAAAACATAGATATTTAGATAATTATGTGTGTCCCACTTGTGCTGGTTTCTACCTTACCAGGATTAGCCACTCTCTAGCAAAACTAAAATGCAGACATATACTCATTTTCAATACTGCTAACAGATGTAGAAACACCACAGAATAGAAAGGGGGAAATACTTCATTCAGATGATATTTGGGGCATTTACCTCTGGCATAAAACTGCAGTAGTGTGGAGTATGCAATAAGGTGTCAACATCACAAAACAAATACTGTGTGTTCTGAAAATACTTTGTGGTTTTCTCCACCACAGAAGTATCTCATTTCTATATTTTCCCCTAGCGTTTACTAGAGAGGAGAATCAGGAGCAAACCCATGTGAAAGTGGGGGTGCATAAACTCTTTGCCCATATCTTTTCCCCTGTTCTAGTCACTGGAGAGAAAGTGTATTTTCTACCTCAGCTGACAATCTCTTCAGTTTCTGTGGTGCAATGTAGAGAAGGAGGGGTCTCAGGTTCTGCATTCCAGTGCCTCACTGCTAGCTCTGCATCTGGCTGGCAGCAGGCAGAATTTGGATATTCCTGTGATTGGGAGTCTATTGAACCTCAAAACCAGAGAAAAGGCCCAGCAATATATTGACTCCAGCCTCACAGGCTGCATATTATTGGTGTGCTCATTCACAATCAGTTTTCTCTGTGAATAGAGATATCTGCAAGGTATTCGCTAAGTCATTAGCAATATTAGAACTATGATTTTTTCTTAACTTTAGAACACTTGTTTTTCTATGACAGCGATTCATGCTGTGGCAGGGTCAGGTTCTTGGGACCTAAATGAACGAAAATTCTGTTGAATTATGTCTCAGTTCCCTGTAAGGCTGTCTGAGATCCAAAGACAAACAGCGTTCCAGAAAGGGGTGATTTATTTGTAAATGTATTGAGCAACATTAGCATGTTATGTCATTTTATATAAAAGTCTTTCTTGGGTTCTTTCTAGCATACATTGAATAATAGATAATACTAGAAAAATTGCATAAACCAGTATTTAAAACATGTTGAAGAAAATTTCATTATTCAAGAAGTGGTATACAATCATATACTTAAAAGCTATAACATAATGCATTATTCATTATGGCGTAAAATGAAGATTGCCTGTGCATTTCCTGGAATGTTTAACCATACAGGTCTATGTTCTCTCACCTTGACTGCTATATGAAATTTTTGTTAATTCAGTAGTTTAAATTATATTCTCGTACCTGGTAGTTTTCACTGACAAAACCAGTACTGAGTGACAGAGAGCCAATATAAAGAAAAAAATATTACAAAACATACCTTTTAGTCAACTTATTTTCTCTGTGGGAAGTAGTTAAGCAACAAGTTTCTATTAAACATTTTACCTGTATTATTCCTTATGCCCTGACAGGAATTTGACTAATGCTTATTAACCCACTGCATTGAGCAGTGCCCTATAGAACTGTTGTAATAAGATTTTATGAAGAGTTACCAATTTAAAATTTCATTCCCTCCCAGTGCATGTACATAATTACTATCGACACCAATGTGAGTTACAGATTCATTACACAGTGCGCACTGAGAGGAGAAAAAGGCTCCTACAGAGAATGTGGATCTATTCATATCTATCTCTCAATTGTTTACACTCTAGGGAATAAGTAAAGGTCATTCTCCCAGGCTTTTCTCCTTTCCTGCCAAAGCATGAGCCAAATTAAAGTCAATTGGAGTTTCGTTGGAGCTTTCAGACGTCATAAGTATTCAGCTTGTTAAACAGGTTTGCTTCAAAGCTCTTATAAACAACAACAAAAAAGCTAACCCAAACTAAACAAACAAACAAAAAAATGCCTGCTTTCTAAAGCAGTTAAAGCTTCAGTAAAGCTGCTTATGCCAAGGTTTCCATCATCTCCACAGCTGCATTTTATAGTTAGGTGTGTCATCATGGCTAGGCTTCGCAAAAAAATATTTGGGAAGGACTCTACCCACACTTGCTGCAAGTGTGCTGGCTAAAAAAGGCCAGTGCAGAATAGGCAAGTTAGGTAGATACTGCCTCTCCTAAAATCATTTGGTTGATGATGTACCTTAACAATATCTCCAGAATCTGGTATTTATGAAGGAATATATATTTTTCAAATTGAAGTGATCAGCCTTTGCTGCTTCAATAGTTATTAATATAACAAAGAATCAGAAAGAAAAAAACATTAACAAATCCAAAGCTTTCCTAACAACATAATCTAAAAATATTAAGATTGCCTTGCAGTGGTTGTTCTCTGTATAAAAAGACTAGAACAGTACTGACTTTTTGAAAGGATATTAGCCAATTACTAGTTAAAATTATGGTGTTGTGGAATTAATCCTGTTAGCAACATAAAGGTTGACACCAATACAGAAAGACAGCTTTCAAGTTTACTTAAGCAAATATAGATACAGGAGTATTCAGCACCCAAAGCATACCTAGAGAGACTTAGTGATACACTTTGACTGTTTCCATGATTCAGTTAGAGACACAGGGACCCTGGACTTCCAGGACTTCCAGCCTCCCCAATTTTTGTACTCCTCTCTTAAACTTAAGGTCTTCAAATTTCAAACATGTAATTTTTTTCTAATGTTGAGTGACTCAGTCCCATGAACTCTGCAGTATTTTAAAACCATGGGAAAATATTTTTAGAATAAAATCAACCAAACCCTACAAATTCTGGTTTTGTTAGTGACACTCAGAAGAGGGCACCATTAAAAAATTACCCAGCCTGGATCTTTTTTTTTTTTTTTTTTTTTTTTTTTTTTTTTTTTATTTTAAAGGAAATCCTCCCCACAGCACGAATAAAAGTTCCAGTACAAGTGTATAACATCCTTCAAATTTGATCTGGGAAAACAGGATGTAGAAAAGCTTTGAAGCCTGTGAAGCTTTCACTGAGACTCAGAAAACAGCAAGTTATCACCCAGGAAAAGGTATAAACTCTCTTACATCCTCTAACCTCTCTCTGCTGGTGCAAGCCAAGATAGCTTTTGCTCCTGGCTGCCAGACCTGATGCTTCAACAATTTGTAAACACTTCTAACTTTGCTCTCTTGGATGCCAAACAAAAATTATTTAGGAGCATGGTTGAGAAAATGAGTGTTTATACTACACATGCAGGGGAAATGCCACCATCACAGCAAATATGTAGCTATTCCATACCATATTCTTAAAGAAATTTTGAAGGAGCTGACAATCAATCTGTCAATTTTCCCAGTATTTAAACTCAGAATTGCAATTCACTTGCATGTGAAACCCTTGGGCACCTGAAGGCAGCTTTCTAGAAAACCTTCAGTTAATTCAAAGTAGTGTTAGTTTGCCTTATGCTCTCCTACCCAAGCCATTGCAAACAGTGACTTTCATCTGCATCTTGTGAATTCTCATGCATTCCAAGATACAGGAAGCTCAACTGAAGGTGCATGTGCTCTTCTGATGCTACTATTTCAGAGCTGTGGAACTGGAAATTCACAGTATTTTGTCCTAGTTCGGCAGCCAGGATCAGTTTATCACCGTGTGGCTGTGACCAAAGCTGTGTATTCTCCACCCTCTATTTCATTTCTCATGAACTGTTAACAATGAACCATTTGCAGCAGCTGCCCAGGGCACACCAGCTGTGAGCTGGGTGTTAAAGAAGCCTGTGAGATAGGAGCAGTGATAACTCCCCTCTGGGGAGTCCTTAGCACCTCCACACCCAGCCTGAGGGGTCATGTCTGCTAATGGGTCATCAATGATTCCAAAAATATCCCATGACTCACAGAGTTAGATCAGCAATTGTGGAACTTCCTGCCCTGGGGGAGATACTGGGCATTCCCACCTGAACCTGAGGGCACATAATCTTGGGGTTTGGAGACCTCTGGGACCACTCGCTGGATCCAGAGGAAGATCAGAACGTTGACAGGACTGCAACCACCACTCTTGACCTGACTGTGACTGTCATCTGCACCAAAGTTTTTCCCTTCCTTTTACTTTGGGCTCAGGGAAACAGTGTGGGGCTCAGCACAGAGGCTAAGGAACACCATTCTATTTGTGTTCCCAAGTGCTGGGTTATACTTCTGGGGTTTGTGGATCAAAACCAATTTCTCTTTGTAGCATCGCATTTATTGTAATATTTTTATTAAATTGTAACTCTGACTTATAACCTCTTTTGTGTTGGGCTCACTTCTACTGCCAGTTTACCTTTAAACCAGCACAGTGTTAGGAAAGCAATTTGGAATATTTTAATGTGGGGATAGCTTCCAGTATCAGTTGTGGGGATAACCCAAAGTAACTGGAACAATTGGGGAAAAAAAAAAAAAACAACAAAAATCACAAACTTAGGATAAGTGTTAATCAGTGCATAATTAATTAATCATCTTTCCCAGTGTGCTTAATCAAGAAGAATAATCAAATGTGCTTCAGGCCAAACAGAAGTGTTATATACTGTACCAAGTTCTGCTAGCAAGCAGGTAAGTTGCTTGTAGACTTTTAAAAACTTAGATTTATTTATGTAGTGGACTTAACTGATTTCTTCAGAGTACTGCTGAAGATATATCTATGAATTATTCATACAATCTGTTTTGATTATTTGAGGATTTATTATATATCATTGATGGTGCTTTTTGTAAATAAGCAGCCCAGAGAACTGAAAATATTTATTTGGAGCATACTCTGACCACATCCTAATGTTACATTGCTACCTAATTTCATCTGGAAAAGGAAACTACCCTCAGTTTACAAGGAAAGCTTTACACTGTTAAATTCACTAACATATTCTGTATCCAACTCATGAATGTTGGCCTGTATCAGTGCTGGTTTCCCATCCCTCTCCCCACAGAAACACTGAGAGGAATACATTTCATATTTATTTTTGGTTTTTAAATCTAAATTTTCTTCCCTGACCTGCATCAGTGATTTCTATATGTCTTCATACAGAACTCACATTGGTCTTCCTCTTACCTGAACTCTGTAGTGATTTACTGATTAATATTGCAGGAAAACATAATTTCTCCAGCTGATTTTATGAAAGGATTGAAACAGCCAACAACCAGCAGGTAAAAATAAAGGAAAAATAAAAAGATAAGTCTACCTCACATTTTGGATTAAACAGCTTGAAATAATCATTTTAGTTATTTCTGTGTACAAGGAAAATAAACCTCTCTAACATAACTTGAACTGTTGCTGTAAGTGCTAAATGTTTTTGTTTGTTTGTTTGTTTTATTTGATGCTATGCACTGAAAGTTATTTTATCCATATTGCTGGTATAAGTATGTGAAATGCTAACATTGTGACACATCTGTTCAAAGAAAAACTTTATTTTGCCTTTTATACCCACAGGAAACAGCAAGAGCTTTGTGATCTATGTCTCTTCAGATTAATGACTCTACAACTATAGTCCACAGTCCACTGATGTCTGTGAAATGGTAAAAAAATTCTCTTCAGATAAAAATTGCCCAGTGGTCCATGATAAGTTGTGGAAGTTGGCAGTAATTTAGTCAAGGACTCTGACGGTCACTTTTATAGACAACTGATTAGATGAATGGGAAGTTTTGCTTTTGCCTTGGAGTTCAGTAGGAAGTGCACAATTCCAGCACTCCTGCCATTTGATGGCTTTCCCAATCTCCTTCTTTCATCTGTATACCTTAGAAACAGTATGTACCTAAACCTAACATTGCATGGCATACCTCTTTAAGCTTAATAGTCACATTTTGTCCTTCAGTTCTTTAAATAACTGATAGCTCTGCATATTTCAGACCAAGATTCATTAGATGTGCCTCATTCTGTCAAAGATCTCTTGCAGACTGACCTCACAATTCTCTCTGGTCTCAGTTTTCCTCATGCAGGAAAGCATCCAATGACCACTGATGGATTTGAAGGTCAATATTTCACTGGGTTTTTTTACCATAGTTTGAGATAGAAAGGACTAAAAACATTTTCTATAAGGCATCATTATTTTACATAATCTGAAGTTATCCATCCTGTTCATAATACTCCGAGGCATTCCTAGAAGCATTCATTTAAGTGGTAGTGTTTTGTTGGTCGGGAAGGCAGCATTTCAAGTCCTCCTCATTACTTCTAGATGTCCCTCAGAATATGACTGTTAACAATTGTATTTCATTGCAGAGAACACAGAATAAAAATTGCAATGTAAAAGGTACTGTAGCTAATAAGGAAATCCAACCAGGCACAGGAACTGTGCCTTTTTTTTTTTTCCCCCTTTCTTTATTTAAAACAAAAACAAACAAACAAACAAAAAAAAAACCAAACCAAAAACCAAACAAAAAAAAAAACCAAACCAAAAAACCCCTCCTTTGCAATGAGTAGGAAATTTCATGCAGCCTGCTGTTCTGTCTGATAACAGATGACAAAACAACACACAGTATTTGCAATAACTAATTGAAAATATATGCTAAGATATTATTACTTGGCTCTAAGTATTCATTGCTTCCTTTCAGAAGACATCATGTATTTCTTTAGCACAGGGAGACATATAGGAAAGTCCATGTTCACATTTTCCTGTGAAATACTTCTCTTCTGAGTACCACAGCATTCCACTCAGTGTTCTATAATTTCTGTTAGCTTCTATAGAGAGCTGTATCTCACCAAAAGACATAATAATAGCAATGGGATAATTGAAAAATGTTTGAGAACACTCAGATTGAGGACTATGCTTTAAAATGCTTACAGCTGGAGCTGAGTCAGTGATATTATACTGGATGAAAATGGTAAAATTTTATTGTGATCTAAAAAGTGGAGGCTCATTGCTAAAACAATTCAAATAATCCCTGCTCTACACACCACTGTGAAAGACTCACCTGTAAAACTAGGTCCAGGTTGGGGTGTTGTTTTTCTGAGATCCATGGATTCATTAGAGAAGGTTCAAGGGAAATAATAAGGATGCTCAAATGTCTTCATGCCCTGTAGACTGAAGAAATCTGGGTTGCTTAGTCTGGGGAATAGGAGCCTAAGGTGATGTACAGCTGGCTTCTGCTAGAGAAAAGGTAGCTGCAAAACAAATGATTAATGAACTCCTCTTTGCCAGCACTGAGTTTAGGGCAAATATAATCAGCTTAAATTACATCAGGGGAGATTTAGATTTGATGTCAAGCAAGTGTTCAAAATAATAAGAATCCTTGGATTCTGTAACAGATTTATGGGAGGCTGTAGAAATAAATGTCGAGCCACAGAGGATATTCCCAATACTTCAGTTTTGAGAAACAGGAATATCTGAGAAGAGGCAACATTGAATAGGAAAAGAACGGACTAAATGGCTTCCTGAAGCCTTGTGCAGTGAAATTTTCTATGTTTTTTATGTGATAAAAGTACACCTATGGAATTAAAGAGTAATTTACTTTGCAAGAGATGTTTGAAGGTCATTTGGTCTTATTTACCTGCTCAAACAATGCCAGTTTACATTGCAACTGCCCTAGTTGGTCAGGCCCCATCGGGACATTATATTTTTTGCTGTTGTTTGAAGAGAAAAGTGTCCATCATGGTTTGTATGGTCTTTTCTATAATTAATATTCTATCTCCTCCAGCTTTCATTCTGAATTGTTAATAACTTAAAACTTTATGTATCCTTGTGTACTTGCCCTCCCATTAGAAGAACAGTCATCTTTCACAATCCGTGGAGGTGCATACAGATGTAAATGCATCTACAAATTCCCATGTCTGGAGAAACAGCAATGGACATAATTGCAAATGGAGGTAGAAAATTTATCAAAGTGCTAACAAGAAAGTAGCCTGAATCCAATGACATGTGGAAGCAGTGTTTGAAATCAGTGTACTTCTGGAAAATTATTTTTCTTACTACTTCTCGCAATATTCATATCTTTAAATAAAAAGATTTGAAGACCAGAGTTGCAAGGAATAGTTCCAGGGACCAGTGAAGCATCAATTGTTTGATCAACAGGAATGGCTGAGGAGAGAGACACCCATTCTACTGAGTTTCAAACACTGCTCAGATCTACAAAGAGCAGACAGAAAGCACTCTGGGAGCACGTCTTATAATTTCCCCTATTCAAATTTTAAATGCCATTAAAGCCATAAGAGAGCACACAGGTTTCATTCTAGGTGCATAACATTCCTCCACAAATGAAAAACTGTAACTATTAGTTTCACCAAACTAAATGGTCAACTAGATTGGAGCCTGTAAATTAAGAGCACAATAATATGCACAGCACAGTTGCCATCCATCAACCTAAAGTTTCCTCAGAGCCTTCCTATGCCTTTTCAGTATTTTCTATCATGTAAATATTAAGAATATCACAGAAAGTAAATGTTCAGCTATGGGAATTCTCTAATTTTCAGCAAAATCATGAAATGTATGACAATTGTATCTAGCTGGATAATAGCTTTCTGTGTTAGATTAGTTGGGTTAGGAATTGAAACTTGGCACCTTACTTCTCACTGTGAGAAAGATGGTGTCCTGATTTTCAGTGTGAAAGCAAATATCACCCACCATTGGCTTCACTGCAATATTGAGGCCCTTGGCACTTTTGGGACTCAGTTTAAACTACGTTAGCCCAGCAACAGGTTTGTCCTAGGCAGTACCCAGGCAACAACCTCCCTTCTTTAAAAAAATCCACAGGTAAACACTTCTACAGAATGTCTTGAAGCCTTCATCATTGAATTTGGATATAGACAAGATAAATGTCAGTTAGGAATTATGAAAGGTGAAAAATTTCTTCCTGTTCTGTGGGAGAGCTATTGGACTTCCTGCCCTTATAATATTTGATGATATTCCCAAAGCATACAGATTTACATAATCTTATATTTGCTTCCTCTGTCTCATAGAAATAAATAAATAAATAAATAAATAAATACATAAAATTCTAAGGTTATTATGAAATTTTCAACTTCCTAGTTTGATGTGTGTTCTTGGAGTAGGTCTTCAAAATATTCTACCATTAATAATGTGCCTTTTGCAGAATTACAATACAGTCCCAAAGGGACAGAATCAATTTGAATGCACTTATTTCTAATTTGCAGAACACTGAATTTAGGAAGAACAGTTTGGGTATTTTTAAGGAACTGGAGGTATGCCAACACTATTTCTACTATTATTTTTTTACATATTACAATGTTGAACATAGTTAATTTCATACCAGTCATGAGATTTTACAATAGGTTGTAATATACTGTGAACCTGCACTTCCACATTTTATCAGAAGTGATAATTGCATTGTACCATCCTACAATAATGATCCAATTAACCTATCATACTCTACTCCTGTAGATCCCATTTTGATGCAGTAGCTTTGTCTAGTTCAATTAAAAAAAACCCCAACAACACATTGTCTTCACTGTCAGCATTAAAGAAGTAGATAATTCCCTACTTCCTATGCCAGAGAGAGCATTACATCCTAACTTAAATTATTATTTTTCTCCCGCAATTTGAGTTGTCCAAAGAAGTGTACTCTGGGGTAGTCTGGAATATCACCAATAAAAATCTCTGTGTGATGAAGATGAAGTAATTAAACAGCAAAGTCTTATCAACAGCCTTCCTCTATTAGTCTAAGCCTAATGCTAAAGAAAATATATTGAGTTTCTCTAGCTGCTACAAATATGTTGATTTTGGGTTCCAGTTTCTTCTAGCTGAAATTTGATTTCAATAGAGAAATTTCTTGATATTTTCCTATTTCATCACAGTATATTTCCCTTTTGGGACTTCTGAAGTGCACTTACACCTCAAATGAGCTTACCCTACCATCAAGTTCACACAATCTGCCAGAAATAGTGAATCGTGCACCGTAGCTACCATGAGGATGCTCTTTTGTCACTAGTCACACATTCATTTATGGCTCTGCCTAAATGAGTGTTCGTTAGCAGGTCCCTTACAAAACACCTCTCATGAACCTGGTCGCACACCCATCTTAGAGTTCCAGCAGGTAAAGGAAAGAGGAATGTTTATTCCAGTGGATAAACATAGATTGAGAGAGACAAAACAATTCTGTTCATAAGGAAATATGGATTTGTATTTGTATAAAGCCATTTCACACTAAGGTAGTCACAAGAGACAAACACCTGTGCAGTGTGGCACAAGAGTTTTGGGGAGGAGTGGTGACCTCAATGTCCTTTCTGTAAATTTCTCTTGTCAGTTCAAAGTTAATCTTAAATCTATCCTGCTTGGCTTGCAGTATTGCAACTATTATAACTGTTACATTATAGTCCACCTCTATCTCCATGAATGGGATGTGTTCAAGGAAAGTTTTCAAAAGCATTGTTTCTTTTTCCAAAATAGAGCTGCTGGAAGGAACTAATCCTCCTGCTGGTTGGGAGACTGAGGCTGACTTTGAATGAAACCTGCTTTTTTAATCGGCCTTGATACAAGTGTGGACTTAGTTGAGGGTGATTTTTTTTTCCTGTAAAGAAAATCTGTGGAACTGTAGGAACTGAAACTTGGAAATAATTGCCATAAAAAGAGTGAGAAGTCATTAAATGAAGATGAGGACTTCTACTAAGGTAGAATAGTGACAAACAAAACTGGCTTGCACTGGAACTATTTTGGGGAAGAGTTAACATAAATAAAAATATTTAAGAAAATATTTAAGGGCAAATATTCAAGAACTAAGGGTCACTCAAAATTAAGTAAATTAAGCTATTGCCCTAAAATAATCAGTTAAAAGACAAAAAGGATGGTGTTTATGTGTTACAAATGCCTACTGCATAAGGAAAAAATGTTTTCTACAAAATAGAAATGATAAATTTATTTTTCTCATTGCTGTCACTAAGTAATATCTAAACTTGAGTTCTCAGGGTATAATTGGCAGACTTCCATTTACACCAGTTTTTTTGCTTTCTTCATATTTCTGTCTCTGATATCAGCAAAAAGAAGTGTTAATTAACCTTAGCAGCAAAGCAGTGTAAGACTATACTCTGAATTCGCAATGTCTTCTGACAGGAGACTGCAATCTGCAGCATATTGTAAGTAATGCTGCCATGTCAATTAAACAGGACAAGACAGGGAAAGAGGGCAGAAGACCTTCATATTGTTTCCTTGAACCAAAAAAGATCAGCAACTCAGTCAGTCAGAAATAATTATCTGCATTACTGTCTGCAATTACTTTTAATGAGACTGTGATAATATCCGCGCACTGTGCCTGTGCAGTACTTGTGAGCCAAAGAGGTGAAACAGGGTTTGTTCAGCTCTTTGAGAGAAGTGAATCGAGAAGAGGTGTTTCACTGCAAAACTGTAGGTGTGTTTCAGAAAGAAATGCACAAAACAGTGATGTTCCATATGTTGTCTAGTAACTGGCACAACACAGGACAGAAACAGGACAGAATTGTTCAGACTATTGAATTGGCTTGGATAACAACAGCAATACTGTGCATTGTCCGGCCAAATAAAACCTGAACTTCTGCCTTTCCATGGAGGGGAAATTTCAAATCCAGTGAAAAACTTTTGATAATGTTTATGACAACTGACAGAGATCTGTGTGGTTTGTTTTCTGGTTTTGTTTTGGTTTTTTGGGTTTTTTTTTTTGTTTTTTTTGGTTGTTTTTTTTTTTTTTGTAGGATAGATTTTTCTTGATTCCTAATAATTTAAAAAGTTGAGAGTTTTCATATTTCATTAGATTTTTATGTAGGCAGTTAAATGCCATCCTGACATCCAATCCTGACAGATCTCAGAAGCTAAGCAGGGTCAGCCCCGGTTAGTACTTGGATGGGAGACCTCCTGGTAATACCGGGGGCTGTAGGTGCTAGTCCTGAGGACTTCACTGTCACCATCCAAGCTCGCTCTGCCGTGGCAGATGAACCTTAGGAGTTAAAGGGTGGGACCAGTTCTGCGCACACTGTGCCTCACCCACGTGGGGAGAGCCCTTCCCAAATCTTCATTCATGAAGCCTAACCATGAAATAAATGTTATGAAGATTTTTATGTGCTTTCCATAAGTAGTTGATGTTTGTTTGTTTGTTTGTCAGCAGCTCTTACAAAGTTCATATCAAATAGAAAATAGAAAATAACATTTCTAGAAATATAGATCCACAATTTGAATAATATTTTCAACAAGTAGAGTCAAGGATGAGTGGGATGTGTGAGGGTCTTGTTTTTGTTTGTCTGGAGTAAATAAGTCTGTAATTATAAATCCATTAATTTATCAAATTAAATACAAAATAATTAAAATTTAACAGCTAGCTAGAAAAGACGATAAACACCACAGGCCTCCTTAGTTTTACAATAATGAAAGTTTCATACACACAAACAAAACTTTATTGAAAAGCACATGCACAACAGGGTATAATAATTATGGATGGTATCCTTCTCCATGAATTAAATAAGAACATCATCATGAATTTCAATGGATTATTTTTTTTCCTTGTGGTATTTTCTCCATTATTCTACTGAGGTCTTCTTGCATAAGGGCTCTATGGCTTGCTGTCTAAATCAGTTCATTCTTTTTAATATATACTAAAAATATTCTTTGTGCCAGTAATGGGAAGAATTTCTGTTCTGAAGCTGCAGATCATTAGTCTCATTTCTACAGAGATATGTTACTCCAAGAAAGTTTTAAAAATCCCATTTACTGACCAATGATGTGCTTTGTTCTCTCAAGAGTTTTCTCCTCTTACGGTCAGGATCAAGTTCCTCCACCTTCCACCTTCTATCATTCTTTAAAGAACCTATTTAATTCCTGTGGGAAGAGCATTCAGTGTAAACACAGTCTGCATAACACTTGTGCACTGAATTTAAGATTTCCACTATGAAAAATATCCAAAACATCTTTTACAGTCTGATAACTGCCGAAGACAAATTCTGTGTTTCATTATCAACCTCTTTCTCCAGGCTGGTATTAAAGGTAGGAAGAGAAAATCTTTGCTTTATATTAACTGGAAATAAATGCCATCTGGCATCCATATGACCACCCCAATATCTTATGTTTCAGAAACAATTTGCTCACATGTTTTGCAAGAGCAAGGAAGCATGAAATGACTTGTCTCTACCATCATAGCAAAGGCAGGAGAGTCCACCACTTGTGCTGGAACTATCATTTGCATTTCTAATAACTGAATTCCAACACCATCAGCTCTTCCTCTGAAATTATTTACAAGTGCTTGCAAACGCTTGTGGTTTTCTTTCTCACCCTCAACACAAAGGTGGACATTCTTCTTAATATAATTTCCAAGTTGCAAGTACTGTTGTGTTTCTGCCGTCAGTAGGATGCCATCCAAATAGTTCTGTGCAGCAGCTGCTCTACACTGATTTGAAAAAAATCCAGTGCTGCACTTCTGCATCCCAGGGCAACAAGTTACACTGGAATAATCCTGTCAATAATGGATGGCAGGTCAGGGTGACCAGCCAGCACCACCTTCTGGTAAAAAGGGACTGAGCTCAGTAAGGCCCTGTCCTCCTGTGAAGCACTGAGTGAAGGAAGCATTGATCCATGTCTGAAGAAAGATTAATTGCTACTTTATAATCCTCATAAATTCGTGCATTGCCATCTGTTTTCACTACAGCACACACATAGCAAGGAAGATTATCCGTTCATTTTTAATCTATCTCCCTACACTTCTGTTTCACAGAGACTCTTCCTTAAGCTTTTGGGGCTTTTGTATGGATTGTGGAACCACCCCAATTTTGACCTTGACTTTAAGACTCATCATTGTTAACAGAGCCTGCTTGTAGGGTGAGCACAGATCAGTGAGCAGATCCCTTCTCACCAAGTACACTGCCCAACACCTGACCTATCCTACTTTCTACAGTTTGAGAGACCAGTTTTTCTATAGTATAGAGACCAGTTTGTGAAGCAGACTCTTGTAACACTCCAGACCCCCACCTACTCTTACTGCCTGATGCTGTCATGTCTGCTGTCAGTCTCCAGCTGCTGGCAGAGCGGCACAGAAGAGTATCTGATGGCCCCAGTCCAACCCAGCCATCTATGCACACCCATCTTCACCCAGGTGTGGAGCCCTGCTGAGCCCCCTGGGGTTGTACTGACTGCAGTGGTAGCACCAATCCAATCTGCCAAAGCACACTGAGGATGCATACTTTTATACCATACTTTAGTCATAAAAATTGTAAGAATATTCTATTTTCTTTCTTACTGTATTATTACTAAGTGGACTGGGGTGATCAATTTTCAAAATGAAGAGCATGGATAACACATTTCTTTAGAGAACTGAAAAATGGCAGTCGGATCAAGGAGTTGAGTATCACAAGCACTGAGATCTGAAATTAAAAAACCCAGATGGTGTGGCAAACTCTTTGGCAGTTATGCCTTTGCTCTGGCTAACTGAGAAACTGATGAAACTGCATGTGTAATGATATTCTATTTTGCAAACCCCATTTCTAAACCTTTTTTTTAGGAGCGTAACAGACTGATTTTTTTTTTGAGATACAATAGTTGATAAAAAGTTTTGTTTAGGTCTACCTAGAGGTCTCATGAGCTTTATTAATACAACATCTCTAGTTTTGAAATAAAAACAGCAAACTTTCCGAGTCCCCCATCATATCCGAGTATTTTATTTTCAGGTTAGCTGATCCCACTCTGCAGAGATGAAATTTACTTACAATTAACTCTTATAAAACAGAAGATAAAAAACAACGGCCTAAAGTAACTAAGTCTACAGCTTGTCTGTGCCTCAAATAAGAAGAGATATGCAATCCATGCCATTTTTCCCAGTAAAATATAAACATACAAGTATACGAACACCAGAATAATTATTGCCTACTTAATAAAAAATACAATGAAAAGTGATACAAAATTAGGCAAGGTATCTTGGTCTGCTGGTTTTGGTTGAGATAGAGTTAATTTTCTTCACAGTGGTTAGTGTGGGGCTGTGGTTTGGATTTGTGCTGAACACAGGATTGATAATATAGAGAGATGCTTTTGTTATTGCTGAGCAGTGCTTACAGAATAAAACATATTTTTATACAAAGATCCAAGAGAACAACAGAAGATCATGTGTAATCACACTCCAAACCAACAAGTCATCACTGATGGGTGGATGCACTGTGCACAATGTTGTCATATAAAGCACAGTGAAATTTCATAAATCCTTTTACAAAGAAACAAGATTCAATCCCAGCTACTTTTAGAAATATTTTTCCTCTTTCTACTTATTTTGTTGGAAACTTTCCCCATTCTCTACATACATCAACAATAAACTTCTGTTCCTATTCTCAGGACAGGAAAAATTGTTCACAGTTAGAAAGCAAATGCTTGAGACAGTGAAGGCTGAAATACAGTCAGCAGGCTTGAGAAGGTACAAGAGAGAGGAAACTACTGGAACTATTTGTGCAGAGAAAAACCTTTAAATTACAGTCATAAGGTCACTGGGAACAGAAGTCTCTACAGTGGTCTGGAATTTTACTTCCACTCTATACAGGACAAAGTATCTATACATAAGATGTATACCAGCAAAAAAAAGGACACTGTCTCTGTGCCATAGAGATAAATGTTATGGCTTACTCTTCTCTGAACTAGGCACTTGTCTATCAAAGCATTAAAAGCAGTGCACATCTATGCCAGTCCATTTGCAGCAGAGTCACAGGACAGCCTGCATGCTTATACTGAAGCCTCTCAACCCACAAAACCAAAACAGTCTTATCCGTATGATCCATTAGGAGCATTCCATGGTCTGTGCTATTTCCTAAACCACATTCGGCCTTGCATGAAGAGTGTTTGCTGACCACTAAAACTGCACCAGAGAACATGCTAACATTTTGACATTTTTGAGCACCTTGTCTTTATCCAATATCAAGCAAGAACAGGTGACCAGATGAAATGATTCATCTTCACCTCTTCAGATTAACTGGATAACCGACTCTTCACCAGATAACACAGTAAATGTTGATGTCATTTAGCAAAGGTGGTGAAAATTGGGGGGGATGAATTTAAGAATTTCAGTGTGAAATAGAAATAGACCTGCCTGTAACAAAATACTGGAAGAAGAAATGGCACTGAAAACCTCTTTCTCATGCCTCTGCAGGCTGTCATAAACCATTGCACAATGAAAGGGATTCAGAGTCAGTTTTTAAATTATTTTAAGGTTTATTGGATATTGCCCTAAAGATATCTTAGTATGACATGGCATAAGTTTGTTGCCCATGACATTTATTTTAATTCTTACAATGTGACAGCTTGCCTTTGTGTCTGCAATGGAACAAAGTGCAAATAAATGTTAATGTGCCGTATGCAAACAACAATTAATTTTGCTGTTGGCAGTATAATTTGAAGCATTACAGGAAACTTCTGGCCTTGGCCCTTATTAAAAATGTCAGTCTGCAGTAAAGTATTTGCATCTATATGAACTGAACTAAAATGGCAGGCTTTTTAATATTAGCATCGATTAGGATATGCTTAATCTTTTTTTACTTATTGCTACTGAAACCAGCATATACCTTCTAATCTTGACAAAAACTACCTTTATTAATGAAATATTGAATTAAATATTTGTGATGGGAACAAGATGGACTTCATTCATTAAAATAGTTTAAGAAACAGAATGTTAATTTTGTTTTTAATTTCATAATTTTACATTAAAGTTGAGATAATTTTGCTTAAAAAGAGTAAGTTTAAATACTCAAAAAGAGTACCTAAAGTACGGTTAGCCACAATCTATGTACTCATTTTATATTAAATGAACTTTTTGTTAGAAAGTATCTCCTAAACCAACATACTAGCTGATGTCTGGCTTGTTGATGTCTGACTTCTGATGAAAGTACATTCCAAGAAAAACCTTGTTGCAACTTCAAAATATGACTTGAAATAGAAGACCTGATGTGCTAATATAGCCAACAGAATATATACTCTTAAATGCTTTCTAGTAAGACTGAAGCAATTTGTTTTGCTAACCTCAAATAGCAATATCAACCAAGGTTCGCAGTGTTTAATATACTGAATGTGAAGGTAATAAGAGTAGTTCCAGGAGATATTGTAAAGGAGGACGATCCAGAAGCTGTAGCCCTTCTTTCATGTCAAGCAGAAATGGAGAAGTCCCAAAAATGCTCAGCCCTTGCCTCTTCTGACAGTGAGAGTCTCACCACATCCCTGTTAATTGCTGTAATACACTGTACTGGTCACATATCTACTTTTTGATGTCATCAAATCAAAAGTTTTCAGTCTTGTCAAGACAGAAGTAAATATAAATATTTTTCTCAATGGCTTGTGATGGCATTATAAACATAAATAGTGTCAGCACTATATATATGTGTGTGCATGTTTCTTATGAGCTTGTGGATAGGTGTATGTGTTTGGCCAGGAAACCCTCTCATCCAAGGTTTTACAAGTAGCAATAGCAGAACGTAATTATCTCTCTTTAGTCAGTTTCTTCTGATATTGTTTTGTTCTAACTAAAAGCAAATGCAGCCAGCAAGCTTAGATCTATAAATATACATCAAAGGTGTCTGTATAATATTTGACTAACTATGTTTATGGAGTTTGTATTTATCAATACTATGGCATTTTAAGTTAAAATCAGTCTAGTGCTATATAGTTCAGGTGGGGTTTGTTTGTACTATGGTGGAACTCTAATTACAGTTTAAAGTTTTCACTGTACCGGTTTCACAGAATCACAGAATGGTTCGGGTTGCAAGAGACCTGTGGAGATCATCTAGTCCAACCCCCAGTTTCACTGCTGTGATTTCTGTTTCAGGAAAAAGGTGATAAACCAGTATCCAGTATTTTCAATCCAGATAAACCCACAATATCCTAACAAAGATAGGATCATTGATTTTTAAGTCTTGAAACACACATTATTTCTGGGAGTGATATGCCATTCATTTCTCAAAGTTTTCATTCTCATATTTACAACAGTAAACACTGCACCCCTCTTTGTTCACCTGAGCAGGCAGCTCCATTTGCTCTGCCCTTGGGGTCCCCCCTGCAGTCAGATCCCCCCCCAGCTGTCAGTGTGACAGTGCTGCCCTGCCTCGATCTCTTCTGTAGAGACTGGTACATCACTCAGCTTTCAGACTACTGAGCAAGGGCTCAAACAAGTTTCAGACAGGAGATTTCGAAGCTTTGTGCAGAAATTGGAGGGGGTGTGAGTGAAAAGAAAGAAGTGTGACCTCCTCCAGTCTCTCTCACCCTGTGGGCATCAAGGCATTAACCTTACAGTGTATTGAATTAATTTGTACTATCGGAGCTCAAAATGTTCTCACGGTGCTTTATGTACATTGTTCTTGAGATGCCCTAGAGCAACACACATGTTCTAGCATAATCTATGCCTTTAAAGGCGGTTTTAAAGTACCTGTGGTGAATCAGCTCTTTATTGTTCCAATCAGACAGTTAGGGGCAGATAGCTGGAAAGTGCAGGGGTTCCTTACGGTCTTTCACCCAAGTGATGTGCATCAGATCTCACCATTTATATTCTAGCAATAAACTGTCACAGGGCACAAATGTCTTTGATGCCTGTAACTCCTAAGTTTATTAAAATAGGTGAAGAGTAAAAAGCGATTATTCAAATCACAACTCAGCTGTCTGAAGCTGTGACAGATCTCATACCTCATGATATATAATTTTTCTAAGTGATCTGAGACCCCTGCAGACATGACACATGCCTGCTCTCTGATCCCATAATCTTTGGGAAAGCTTTTCAAACAATCCTTTGGATTTTTATTAGCATGGTGTGGTAAGGAAAGGAGGGGTTTTGGAATCATCTTTCATTAGGCAAAGTAGATGTTTCTGTTCAGTGGGTAGCATCCTTCCCTTTCATCACCCATGGAGCTCACCTCAAGAAATGAGGAAGCTGAAGGTGTGGGAAGCTGTTCTGCTCACTGTAGGAAGATGAGCAGGTAAGTCTCCTCACTTCTTCAGGTGTGGCCTGTGTGGACTGGAAGACAAGTGACCTGAATCTCATTCACTCTGGCCATATTTGTCTTTTGTTCAGACCTTGTATTTCTGGCAAGGGTTGTTTCTTTTTAGCACAGCTCAGTGACTTTTTGAGGGTTCCATGGAACTTCACATTGAACCAACGTTTTGGTAGGTTCAGTGTGAAGTTTTATCTTCACTTTTATCCCCACAGGATGTACAAACTGATGGATTGATCAAGGAACAAAGTGGCATCTGATTTTTCTGACTGGCAGAGAAAAAGACCTTTGAAAGACTCATCTTTTCACCAGAAAATAAAAGCAGGAAACAACCTTTTGGTTTATTAGGCTGAGAAAACAATTAGTAAAATTAATGAAAGCAATGGAAAACTCTTCCAATGGACAACTGTCTTTTTGCACCACTTCTCATGAAACATTTCTATGCACTTATTTTGTGTCTATGAAGGAAAAGACAGATGCCCAAAGCTTTCTGCTTACATTCGAGAATTTGTTGTAGAAAGGAAAAAAAAAGTCTTTTTGGTTTTCACTTGTTTAGTTCAAGTTAACTGTTTGGAAAAACGTATTTTTTACTTATGATTAGAGCCTCCCTATAGCTCTTAATCAATTTGAATATTTCTTTCTTCTTTCTGCTTGAGTTGCAACCACTCTTCTCCTAATTTAAAAGAAATTTATTTAAAATTAGTCCTTCATGGAATCTGAGATTTTGGAGATCAAATACAAGAAATGAAATCCTGTCTCTCTCAAAGTCAGGAATTCTATAGTGGTACAAAAGTTACCATAAACAGAGAGTGAACAATGAATGTTTTAACTTCATCCCTCCAAAAGATCCAGAGGATACCTCTTCTGAGCCTGCTTTTCCACTTCAGAAACAGAGGCTGACACCCTTAGACACAGAATCTTACAAGTGTCTTGAAGTGAACATGATGGGAAGAGATACTACCTCATGATTGTTGTGTCTGAATATACACTATAAATTTGTTATTCCTGTTCTAGGTAGTCTGGGATTACAGATTGCACACTTTAATCTGACTTGGTTCAATTTTTGTTACTTAAACCAAAGTTTCTGCCACAGTAACCTACCATAAAAATTCCAAGTTCATAAAATCATATTGCTCTTGCTATCTGTCTTTCACTTCTGAGGAAGATGTCGCATGTTATCTCCTTCAAATCTATGCAGTGACGCAACCCACAATGATGACACAAAGCTAGAAAATTACTTCTGGACCCCATCCTCAATACTCATTCAATAGCGAGGTCCCTAGTATCTCTAAGAAGGACAATTGAGCAGATTCACCTCACCATGAGAGGCCTGGGCTGCCATGATTTCCAAGCAGATTCCTATTTTACTGAAAAAAAATGAATAAATACTACCAAAATGAATTAATATAAACATTAATACAAAGATAAAAATTATCTGCTTATAGCATTACTTCCTTTTCCTTTCCAGCAGACCCTGGGGTTTTGACCCTTGGTTTCATAATGGTGTCAGGTTGTATGAATTCATTTTCATTTTCCAAAGGAAAATTTCTGTCAATGGTGTCAGTCAAAAAGTAATTAGTGTGGTTCTGTTCTGCCTCTACCTCTATTCTGCCTCTTTAAAACATATTCAATCAAATATACACAATCCCGCACATATTTTTCTTACCATTTTCCTGAATTTATCACACATGAACATTTTTAAACATCTCAAATTATATAATATTTAGTAATGACTATGAACTTCTCATTTTGGAGATACTCCCAACAACAGGATCCTAAATCTAATTTGTGTTTCTTGCCTTGTCCAAGAATGTTGTAAACAACCAGTTTATTCTCATGGGAAATCAACTCAAAAGAAACAACTGCATCCTTTTGGAAGTGTAGGAAGGTGTGCTGCAAAAAGAAAACTGTAACCTCACTTTTCTCTTAGCTGGAAGGTAGTGGAGTTTGCAATGCATGAATAAAGTGCTTGTGAAGGCTCAGCCAACCGAACTCATACTCTCTCCTACCCAGTTACGGCTGTGTCTGAGGGAAACCAGGTCAGCTTCCTCTGTTCCTCTGGCAGGTGAACAACTTGTTCCATCCTTTTTCTGCTGTTTGTTTAGAAATCAAAAGGAACAATTTTTGGAGAGGAAGCTGATCATGTATGCATTAATCATAGCAGTTTGTGGGGGAATCTCCTCAGGGGCTGTACAAGGAGAGGAAAAGCAAGTTCTTGCTTCAGGAAGAAAGCCATTTGGGAGACACTGCAAAGGCAAGGCAAGGCAGTTGCCTTGCTGGTGAGAGTAGGCTGAGGAAAACCTTACTGTAACACACACCAACAGTGGAACTTGGAGTAAGTTATATAGGGCAAGAGTTTTCAGAATATTTTGGTACATAATAGATACAATCAAAGGCCACTGGAATTTTCCAAAGCATTGGAGCAACTCTGGTGCTTTACACCCACTTACTGGAAATTCCTTTTTTTTCTGGTGCTTCAAAGCTTGCAGATTTGACTGATCATCTGAACATTACATACTCAAAAATGCCCAGAGCTAAGTGGGAAAGAGATGGTCCTAGAAACCTTCCGTAGTTGCGGACCCATGTTAACAGGCTAAATTGCAAGTCAGCTCACTCAGCCAGGTGCCCCCTCTGAGCCCATGAGCCCATTGCCACAACACTGGGTGCTGTAGCAGGTAAGAGGACAGGCTGAAAGGGTTTAAAAGGTACTATCAGTCCCTGTAGGGAGTGAGGGGAGTGTGCAGCACTACAAAAAAATGTAAGTCCCTAGTAGGTATTTGCAGCTTACACATTAAAAATTGAAGATAAATGAAAATTGAAAGCTCAATATATCTCTCTAGGCTCAAGAGGTCTGGGTATCCTGCTCTTTCACACATGACACACAATTCCACATATGTTCTAATGGCGCTTGAGAACATGGTTTAATGGTGAACATGGTGGTGGTCCTGGGTTGACTGTTGGACTTGATGATCATAAAAGTCTTTTTCCACCTTAATGGTTCTATGGTTCAATGACCAAATGGAGTAGACCTAAGTGGTAACAGTCTCATTTTTTTATCATCTGCACATTTTTTTCCATTCAGTCTTCCATATTTTTGTTATGTCATGCTTGGTTATTTTATCCTTTTGCTTCCAACCATGTTTTTTGCGAGTACCATAACACATCCAGATGGCCCTAAGCTTAGAATAATGTAGTGAATAGTATAAGTGTTAGGGAATGGTAAAATGATAGTCCAATATGTTCTCTGGGAGCAAGAGGTGTATTTTCTGCCATTATAATTGACAACTTTCACCTTAAATCTCCAGATTATTGACAGAGATGCTACCACATTATGCCCTGCAGAGTTCCCTGTGGTGGATGAGTGATTGAGGGTTCCTTAAAGAATCACTGTCAATGGCATCAGCAAAAGTGGGTTTAATATGAATTTGTAGAAGTGTGACATTAAAACGTTTGATGGTAAGTTTCACTCTGTTAGTTATTACATAGATGAAATGTACAAAGGAAAATTGAGTTAGATTTGAGCTAGAATAATTCACACAGAAAACGAAGACTCAAAAGGGTAAGGGAGACTCTCCCATTGACTCGTGAGTCTCAGAGTGGACATTCTTGCTTTCTAAACTCCTGATAGATCTTAGGTGCAGCTAGGTCCAGTCATAGTCTTGGACTTGGACAGTGATTTATGTCTAAAGCAATTAGCTACATGGATTTCACTGGTATTGATTTAGCACACTCTCAGCCACTTCCTTACGATCTGTTGTGAATAAGGAATCTCTCCACCTTGGGTAAAGAAGGATATTTCAGTCTCAGGTAAAGAATCTCAAACCTTGAGAGACATCTCAGCTCAAGGAGGCAGTCACTAAAGTGCAGTCCAGTTGAAATTTAGAGGGAACTCAGATTTATACCAAGATCTGTCTGTTTTAACCTGTACTAAACTACTGCTCATTTGATTAAGGGTTCAAGTTCATCTCTTTTATCCCCTTCCCACAACCCTGCACCACCTGCACTGACCACAGCAATCCAGTTTTCACTTGGACTTCAAAATATCTTTAATCCATCACCACTGAAGCCTGCAACTCAGAGCAAGTCAGAAAATGCCTCAGGCACTCTCATTTTTGGGAGAATTTCATGTTCCACTGTTTTTGATGTTTTTCTTTTTTCTTCTTCTTTTCTTTCTTCTTTTTCTTTTTTTTTTTTTTTTTTTTTTTTTTTTTTTTTTTTTAAAGAAATATGTTTGAAGGTGCCCTTGCATGGTCACATATAACCACTGTAACCACTGGTTCAAAAATGCTGTGGTTTCGTATCACCATTAATCAATGCAACACATATTAACTAAGTACTTCATTTTGCTCTTGCATGATTTATTAGGTCTTCCTTCATTAATGTGTTTGATCAGAAAACTAATTAAACAATGAACTGTGACAGTAACACATACTTTGCATCCATTATTAAAAACAGATTTCTTGGAATAAAAATGTGGTAATGAATACTTGAGTTACCACAGGCTACACCTTATTTCAAATTATCTGAACTGTTGTTAGCACTAATCCTTGGTTTTTCCATTTATTAGCGAACTGCATACAGCAGTGCTAAAGATAGGTATACTAAGTTTGTTTCCAATGCTAATACTTTAAATATCAGCAAATAAGGAGTAAGTTCCTAGAAATTAATTACTCTAAAGGCATATTCTATATATTGACACCCGCTTTTTTTAAACATTGTAAGGCTTCAGTTTTATCTTCATTGCCAGTCTCTGAGTACACTCATAACATCTGGAATGTGCTATGTTGAACACTGAAGGTATCAGTAATGTCTTCATGAACAAAGGAAGATTTAGTTCTCCTTAAATAGAATTATAACTTAAATTTTAAAGCTGTTTGCTTCTTTACTCTTCAAAGTACATTCTTCCTGCACCATTGTTGTTCATTTTCCCATGGTTTTTTCAGCCTGGTTTATGCCAGTCAGATTACCCGTCTGTTAGCTATTCAGATCTCACAGAGAGCAGAGCTGCTTAGCTGCCTGAGATTCATTCCACTCACATTCCACCTTCTCATACTGAGAATCATGCTCATGGGGCATAGTCTGTATTTTTTCCTCATAGTTATTTCTGAGGAAAGTCTCTCATATTTGTGTAGTGAAAGAATAAGAGTAAACAGAAGTAACCATCCCACATCCTTAAAGCAGGAAGTACTCAGGATCACTTTTTATTACTTGCTACACTGTTTTAAAAGCTTCCCCTCCCTATCAGAATTGGGGATTGAGACAATAATCCAGCAAGCTTCTTTTATTCCTCAAACCTGGGATCCAGATTGTTTTGAGAAATACTGCATCCCAGGAACCATGCATTCATGCAGGCTGTATTAAAATTTATAGTTTTGAAAAGCAGTTTCCCCTATTCATCCCTCTCTAGCTTTAGCCTTCTACATCATCATCAGGCACTTGGCAGTGAATTTCCTCACTGACAATTTCAGCGATTGCACAGATCATCTCCCAGATGTGGCCAGCCATGAGCTGATCAGCTTCTCAACCAGCAGGACATTTGCAGCAATAAGTTTCTGTAATGGGTTTTAGCTTGTGCCAGGGAAAGAGAATATTTCAGTGAGTAGGAGTGTACCATCTTTCCTGAAATCAGCTTACACTGTACTGTTGCCATCTGACTTACAATATGCACCCTCACTTCCATCTGGATGAGTTAATAAGTTACCTGTTTGCACCTACTCTTCACTTTTAGCTGACAACCACACGTTATGCAAATCCCTGTGCTCTGATAAAGAGAAAAGATAAGCAATAAGAAATCAGAGGGGTTTCTAATCAGTCTACATTTCTCACAAGTTTTATGTTCCCAAACAGACCCCACCTTCCCCACTGCATTCAACTGAGAGTAGCAATGATCCTTCTCTAACTACTTACCCTCTTACTTTTACCAGCTACTACTTTCCACTTCTAAATTGGTTACTCACTAACAGAAGGATCTGTGTCTTCTTTCTGCCTTGTGCAGAAGCCAGAGATCACATACCCTACACAGACAAGAAGTATGTAAGAGTCAATACCTCCTTCTGTGTGTACTGAGAAATGGTCTGTTGTTTTGCATAAGGAAAAGATTTGGGTTGCAAATTTTTGAAATCCATTGATTCATTTCACTACTACTCCCACAAAATTCAAGCTTTTTCTCATTATGAATTCAGAAATATATATATTCTACACATATTTTCATTTTCCCATGAGCATTTTAGCAAGGTACAAGCAGTACCACAACTCAACCACTGATTTTGATTGCACCAGAAACAGACTTTTATGCAGAATTCTCTAATGGATTTTATTTCATTAGACTACAGAGTGCAAGTGCCAGGATGTTTTGGAGCATTCTAGTGTTATACTAGAACATGCTTAACATTTATGTTATACACCATGAGATATGATGCCGAAGGGGGTTTTGATTTTTTGATTTTCATATTTTGTAGATTTTAGGAACACAGTAGCAGTAGATTTTTAGTGGGTTAATATTTAGCAACTTAAGTATAAGGTCTCTCCATCTCTAACCCTGCTCCAGAGCAGGAAGCTAAGATCTCCTAGCTGTTTAGTCTCTTTCTCAAGGTACAAGATTGGAGAACATCAGAAGGAAACATAAGCACAAAGCAGAGTGACCCGGAACACTGGAAAGCATCCAGAAGACCTTTGAATGCTGAAGAAGAGGAGGTGGATGAAGAAGGGGGTCTCATCACCCCCAGCCCCAATTCCACAGGGGGTGGGGACTGGGAGGGGACAGAGGTGGAACTGGACATGTGTAAAGTAGTGATTGAATAGATTATATTATAAAAGCTATGGCAATCAAGGCTTGCACACATGCGTGCGTCAATGTACTCCTGGATGAGCTGGAGTGCTCATTAAAAGTAACTACCCTTTATCTTATCTCCTACTAAAAGTTGGCTCGGAGTCTTTTTTACAGACTTTTAAGGCAACAGATAAAAGAACTGTTTCAGTATTTATCATACCTGCAGTATGGTAAATATAATATAGAAGCTTTGCAGAATGACCAGAGATTGATACCACCTCACAATTCCATGATTTTCAATATTCTAGGAATTGTCATTAGTTGTAATACAGATAAAAGAACACTACTACTGTAAGGAGGGTGAAAAAAGAAATTAAAAAAAAAAAAAAGAAAAGAAAAACAACCACACAAAAACCCCCTAACCTTTCTGCATGCAAGACACGCAATTCTTTTACTCAAGCAAAGATAATTTAAGGACACCATTAGCCGTTATCTGAGATAAAGACTTAACTGTCAAGCTGCTATGAAAAATTAACTCTGATAAGTAGACAGACATGCCTCTACTCAACCCACAGCACTCTCTCTTGTTTCACCTTTCCTCTGACTTGCTGTGTCACTAAGTAACTCTCATCCTGCCAGATCAGCTCCCAGCCTCAGCTGAGCTTTCCAGCCCTTGTACTGTTTGAACACCATTGGTGTCACATTTCAAAAAGTTGCCTTCAGGTATCTCAGGCATTTTGTGGAAGTCAAATTGCAGATATTTTTCCCAAGTGGATGCTGGAAATGGAAAACTTTGTTTTAGCATATACCAGCTTTGCTGCAGCCCACACTCTCTGTGCAGACTTCTGAAAGAAATTTCAGCTTGTAATACACTTTAGAGCTCATTCAGAGTTCTGAGGACACAGATCTGCACATGTGCTTCTGTTAGAGGCAATGCTGGACATCCCTTTAAAGTGACATGTATTTATACCTTTTGTGCAGGCCAAGGCCTGGACCCTGAGAGCCAAAGCAATTTCACAGTCCACCCTTGTTCAACCTCGTTGAACTGTTAAAGCTTACTAGGCACTTGTAACTGGCTTGAGATATGGCAGAAAGTGGTGAAAAGTGTTTCAAGGGAAATTCCAGTTCTGAAAATTTAATGAACATTTGTCAAAAAGTTCTCAAACTACAGATAGGATGAAGAATGATATTATTCAGAAAAAGCAGTCACTTCAGAGAAGACCATACATGGAGGTCAGATCATGGCAAAGTGTTTCTGCCATGCCAGTTGCCCCAGAAGAATGTTTGCTCCAGAACCTTGTCTCCGTGGGAACACTCTGCTCTTCAAGTTGTTTTAACTCAGTAGGTTTTTGTCCTAGATTTAGTATTTCTGCCAGGATCCAACCTGACCATGCAAGAGCTGGCCACCTAAAGCAAATAGGTGATTTATCCTATTGCTTTCTCAAAGAGAAGTCGCCAACTTGTTGATAGAATACTACAGGTGGAATGTGGTTTACATTTCTATTTGCATTGTGCTAATTCATGCAGCATGTTGTAGCTGGATGGCTGGTGAAATGAGGAAAGAGGCGTTTTAAGGCCCATTCACTATGAAGAGTGGTTGGAGAGACACCACTTAAAATGAAAACATGGAGCTGCTAGTTTGCCAGGCATTGCTTTCAGAAAACTGCTTGATAAGTCCTTATTTTTTTCCCCATAGTGTTGCTGAGGAGGTTTTAAATTATAGTGTTTCTGTCAGTTATTATTCATTTCCTTTCCCATGGGGGAGGCTACTTTCTGGATATCCCTCCAGGGTGCCAAATTACCTGTGCAGCTGCAGATCCATGGATCTCAAAGTTCTCCCATACTCTTCCTCTTCCATGTGCAGCAGAAAGGGAAGTGTCCACACACTGCCCACTGATTATCTGTCAGGCCTCCAAAGACAAGCAGTCAAAACTACAGAAGACTCACTGTTTCTGTTATTTGTGTAGCAGTCTGGCCCCTGGTTTGCAACAGAGTAGCACAGCACACGTCTGTGCTTTTATTTTTCAGCTCATAAAAAAGTACTGCTTGAGAACAAAGTCAGCAAGCCTTCTGTCACTAGACAGAAGAACTCTAGACTTGCTTAAAACCAAATAAATAAAAAAGCTCATTTTTACATGGCAGAGTTACTTGCAGGAACATGAAGATCCCATCGATGTAAAACAGCTGCTGTATGTTGATATTTCAGCCTTCAAAGAGTTCTACTTTCTATATTGAGCCACTTCCCAAGCTGGGTAGCCTTAGATGGATTATTTATGCCTTTCCAATGTCCCGTTAGAATCCACACCATCATGTACTACAGGAAGGAAGAAAATGTACCAGTTTTGGAGTCTGAAGAGGTTTTTCTTAAAGGATTGAAAAAATAATCTTCTCCAAGAACAGCATTTTCCCACACACTGAATTATCATAAAGCATTTGTGCTGCAAACGTGACTCTAATTAGACTTTGTATTTTTAAGTTATTACCTCTCTGTCAGTTACTTAAGCCTCACTGAAGGCAAAAAGCAAATGTCACTGGGTAGTACCTGCATTCTTCTGCCTAGACTTGATGCCATCCTTCTTAACCATGGTGCAATCAAGAGTACCATATGCTGTTGTATTTCAAGTCAATCAGTCAGATGTCATCCCAATGAACAGTGTCAATACTCAATTATTTTTTCCTTTTTTTTTTTTTTTTAATATTACCATCAAATGGGCTCTGCAGAGTAATAGTTGAAAGAGGCAACTGATCCCAAGCTTGCTACTCAAAATGTTTTTATGTGTGCCTCCTTTTAGATTATTTCACCTTATTTTGGAAGTATATATATATAATACAAAGTTTATATATATCATATAAAATCACAATATTTTTTTTCTAAATATAGTGTAAATTTTCTTCAGTATATAAAAGGATATAGCTTTTTCACCTGTTACTGTATTTCACTGAATTTGAGTGACTAAAAAAATTCAAACCAAATGTAAAGTGGCTGAAAGCATTTGAGTTTTTCTGTACATATACTTTAAGGGAAAAAAATCTTATCCAAGATTTACTCAGACAATTAAATTCAGTTTTCTTCACCAAGTACTTCTAATATGTACTTCAAATTTTCCTTAAAATATTAAACTCATAGAATTAACTGAAAACATTCCAGAAATCTCTTCATATTCAATGTTCAAGAAATCTGTATTTCTTTGAGTGTTGTACTTCAGATGTACCCCTCAAAGAGAGAAAAGAGTCCTCACAGGTGTTCAGGTGCTTATGGTATTGACAATGCTACAACGTTAAATGCAGAAGTCTTAGCATAAGCAGTAGCAGGGGGGAAAAAAAAAAAAAAAAAAAAAAAAAAAAAAAAAAAAAAAAATTGTTGATATTTTTTTTGAATTGTACCTCTACAATTTTCTCTATCCATTCTTTTTGTAACTATACTACAGTTACTATAATAGTTACTTTTATAACTCACTAAAGAGCAATGCAAACACAAATTTAGAATAAATGTTTCCAATGAAATGCAGCATCAAGAATTTCTCATGCAGGCTACCGCCAAAGCTGATTCTGAAGGCTCTTTTGTCAGTATATGCTTCAGAGCACAATAAAATGAAATCTTTTAAGGCAGGCAGTCACAGGCTGTAAGGATATCACATACAGCACAATGACATATAAAGAGGCTTCAGAAGTTCTGTTAAGTGCAACCTGTATCTAAGTCAAGGCATTATGTCTCAAACTTGCAGCTGTACATTTTAATATTTTCCTTCAATGTGACATTAACTCCCTTTGGCATCTTTCAAAATCGTAAATCCATACAAATCAAAAGTTTAAATATCGTCAAGATAAATAAAAGTGTAGTGATGTGCCTGGAGGGACTCTTAAGGTCTTTGATTCTTTTTAGGAACTCTGTCACCAAGTTAAGGAGAGATTGAGTTGATTTTCCTGCTTCTGATGGAGATGGCTCAGTTCTGAGTACTGCCAGAACTTAAGATGCGGAAATGGGAAATGCACTGCCAAGTTTACTGCCCTCATTATCTCACTATATGCCATTATTCCACCCCACTATCTCAGCTGCATTATATTATTTGAATATGAGCAGTTCTGCACAAGACAACAGGAAAAGGAATGAAAAACCCTAAGGAGGGTATCTCTGTATTGTGTTCATAATCTCGATGTCTCCTGAACCAAGTGACTAACTTGTAACACTCACTTGTAAAGGCTCGGCCTCTCCTGCCTTGATACTGTTTAGCCCCGAGGCGGAGGAGCTTGCTGCAGAACTGAGGAAATTGCCTGCACTTTAGCCTACAGGATCAAAAACCTAGATTCAGAATTGCAATGCCCCTTTCACTGAAGTGCCAATTTTTTTTTTTTTTTTTTTTTGCTTACATTTATTTCCAGGAAAAGGAGAGACATCTTCATAAACAGAAACAGGGAGGAGGGATAGTTGATCAGCTCCAAAGGTAGGCTCTTGCTCTAAGTATGCTGCGCTGGGGGATAAAAAAAGGTGCCTTCTTACTTATATGTAAAATACTTCATAAACTTTTCATGCTATACTGACAGTTAATTAATGCAATTAATTAATAATGACACACTGACAAGTCTACTGCTTTTACTATCTTATGGAGTTTGCAGCTTCATTCATGTGGCTCTGTACTCTAGGGACACCAAACAGATTTGTACTAGATCATTAAGTGTTGTTGATTTTTAATGTAGATCAAATAGAACTGAGTCCTATCCTGAGATAAAACATTGTAGGGTCTTGAAGGAGATACAGAGGTTTATCTCTTGTACAGACCCCCCTCACAGTATTAAAAAAGGGTAGGGAATCACACAGGTGTGCACACACACATTCATTCATATACAACCACTTACATATTTTCTTCTGAATGTGAGAACTGTGAGTGAGAGAGAGCAAGTGAGTACCTCCATCCCTGGAGATATTTAAAGTCTGTAGGTGCCCCTATGTGAGCAGGGGAGTTGCACCTGGTGACCTTCAGAGGTCCCTTTCTACCTCAGCCACTCTGTGACTCTGATTTTGTGATTTCTATGACTATTAATAATAACAGTAAAAACCAAAACACTACATCCTAGTCTGCTGAAATATAAGTTTAAAAAAAAAAATTTGTTACCCCCTGAGCAGTATTATTAGTTCAGAAGCATTAAAAAGAATAAATGTGACACACAGTACATTTCTTCATCCATCAGGAAAGTGCTCTGTAGCACTTATCTCAGAACATTGTGGGGGAAGTAGCAATGTCAAGAAGATGGCTTTTTTGTATTGCTTTTCCTGTCTGCGCCCCTGAGTTAGGATCTACCCTCAGCTGCAATCTCATGCTTGTTTTTCTTTCTGCTCTGCTTTTGTGCAAGTGGAAATTGAGTCCTTTGTCCCAAGTTGAAATGTCAGCCTTCCCATCGCTGCTGTGAACACCAGAGGAGTCTGCTGACTTCCAGTCAGTGCTTTTAGTCACAACTTATTTTGATGCCATAATTGTCTCATGAAATGCTAAGGTCTATAGTGAAGAATTAAAACTATTATTAGTGAGTTTAAAAAGCACTTTGCATGTCCACACTCAAAAACTGAAAGTTCAGTTGGCAACTTAACAAATACAAGAAGAAAAGGATGTTAAACTGAAATGGAAAGATCCTCTGAGAGTGTCCTTGCAAATATCACAAAGTTTGTGGCACATAGCCATTAGAGCAGAAGACTGTATAAACTCTAAGCGAACCCACCTGTAAACTAGGAATTTGTCAGCAAGTCTCTTGGGCATCATACTAAGTATTAATGCTTTACTGTCCCACAGAAGTAAGGCAGAAAAGCATCTGCAAGAAAAGCAGATAACCAAAAATAAACAAAGGTCAGAATGGTTCACCAGTGATGCAGACAGCTGCTTGTGATAAAGCATCACAGAGAAAAAGGTCATGAGTAAGAACAAGGTCCCTTGGCCCCAACACCACTCAGCCTTATGCATCAGCATTTCAGAAATAAGATGTTTGCTTTATCTTGCTTAATGTGCCTAAAGGTTAGAGGCTAATAAAGACCGTATAACAAAAGTGGCTGATTGAATACAGTGTGCAGGGATGGCTAAGCCTAGAGCAGTGATTAATGAAATTCAATACCCGATATCCATGAGCAGTAAGTGGTGCATGTTTCAAAGAATGCTACAAAAACAGCCTGTCATGGACAATTAAGGGAATTATTCTTCATGGAGGGAATAATCTTACATGCTCTGGGTCTTAATGAACAGAACCAAGGATTTATCAGTGAATCCAGTCCCTTGCTATTTTAAGCAACCACATCTTGCAATGTCTTTCAGGAAGTGAACAAAAAAATTGGTTAAGTCCTGAAGTGTGATAGTTTATCTCATTACTCTAAGTGGATCTGTCTCCAATGTAACTATGATACATCTAAACATCTCTTTTTCATCCCTGAATTCCTCACATCACTAATGGTTTATTACAAAATGCAGCATATGCTAATACCATGTATTTGTTGGCAGGCTTCAATTTTACAGCCTTTCAAAGCAGCAGGAGTGGAGTTCAGCCCAAGTTCAGGCACCAAATGTACATACCTTAAATTTGAAGGCTGAATTTCTAGAGTCCCTGAGGGAAATGGGGTTGCTCAGTCTGGAGAATAGGAGGCTCTGGGAGGACCTCTTTGCTGTCTACAACTACCTGAAAGGAAATTGTAGTGAGGTGGAGGACAGTCTTTTCTGCCATGTCTCAAGTGAAAGGATGAGAGGAAACGGCCAAAAGTTGTACAAGGGGTGGTTCAGATGAGATACTGGGAAAAAAATATTTCACTGAAAGAGTAATTAGGCATAAGAACACAGAATAAGTTGCCCAGGGAAGTGATGGAGTCACCATCCCTAAAAGTATTCAAGAGTCATCTGGATATGGCACTTGGGGTTGGGGTTTAGGGATGATTATGGTGGTGCTGAGTTGATGTTTGGACTACATTATTTTGAAGGTGTCTTCCAACCTTGATGATTCCGTGATTCTGTGACCCCAACAGTTGAGTTAAACATGAGCAAAATACAGTGTAAAGTAATGTGAAGGTCAAAAGCTGTATTCCAAGAACCCATTTTGAGCATGGTCTAAGCCAAGACATCCGACTTCAGAACTCAAAAAGATCAAATCCACTCAGAGCCAAGACACTTTAGTTGGGCTCAGAGAGGGCAACACATAAACTCATTGCTACCAGTTTACTTCCTAATTTTCTCAAAAGCTAACCAGTTGCCTCAACCATCTCTCAGTGTGCTTTTCTCATATTGGCATTTTGAAACATAAAGTGTTTATTGAATTATTGTGGCATTCATTGTGCCACGTTTTCTATGCACTGACTAGAGATGCAAACAAGCTGTTGGTGTGCCTGAGCCCAGGACCTGGAGCACTTGTATGATGTTTAAGCTGTGGGTGGGTCCTTTTTTATCATGAGTAGCTGCCAGCAGATTCAGCAACATTTCAGTTAGCAACTCAGATGACTGCATAGAAGAGATTTAGTCCAAAATTAGGGAATAGTAGATAATTTCTAATGCATCTGCTTGACATGGGCAATTTTATATTAAATGTTTAACAACTTTAAGACTGAAAAATTTTCTCTGATTTTTTTCTTGATTTCTAAGACACAGAATTGTGAAAACAGGACATAAAAAGCTAATTTTAAAGCATTTTCACTATTTATTCAAACACAAGTGTAAAAGATTATAAACTATAAAGACTCTAAGCACTCATTTGATTACACTTAGTTTATTTTAGAAATCATCGCACTGAGCAACTTGATAATTTTTTTTTTAATGGTTAGAGAAAAAAAATGGTTAGAGAACAAACTAGATTCTATAATTAAATCTCTGAGTGTAAATTCCTATCTTTCCCAGTGTGTATGTGGGCCCTACATAACTCCATAATTTCCTTGAGAGAGGTTTTAAAAGGTGAGAACATGGAGTGATTCATGAGAAAAAGAGAGCAACAAGCCATCTTGTGAGTTCTGGAGTTTAAATAGCTAATGAGTATATCCATCTGCACGTTTGTGGGGTTGAAAATCTCAGATTAATCTATTTTCAGTACCCAATAGAGTTTTGGCAAAATGCATGCTTTCTCCTTAATAAAAATATTATTGCAATTATTGCGAGGAAATACCCTTCTACTAGTTCAGGTAAGTTATATTTCAGTAATCTCCTGTACTAGTTCTCCCCTACTGGCTGTATTCAGTGGCTACACTTCATTTTCAGATCATTGACACACGATAAAAAAGGACCTTCTCTCACCAGAAAGGTGACTCTTGCTTCTGGTTACATGTATTATATAGAAAGGAATGGAAATTTAAGGCAACCATACTGCAACCTCCATGACACATCATGCAATTACTTTCAAGTTGAGAAGCTAGAAGCTCTTTATAGGTTTTGGGGGATTTTGTTTTGTTTTGGGGGTTTTGCCAAAATATTTGAATTTATGCTTTAAAAATATCAGCACTTTTAAATCAGTTTTATTTTCATATTTTTTTTAATTTATTTGGGTAACATCTTGAAATGTGTCTGAACACTAACAGGAGAAATATGTGTAGCCAGCCCAACATCAGACAAGTGCAGTAGGTATTCAGCTTTCTAAGCACACCTCTTATATGTGAGCAACGGGAAAGGTGTGACTGAATAAATAACAGCAGATTCATAAATACTCATGCAGAGAGCAGAGCTATAGCTATTGCAAGTACATGTTATATTGTATCTATGTGTTGCAATAACACATAGCTCTTATAGCCCTGCCTGTAAGTAATATCAAACCAACCAAGAAGAAATACGCTTTTCTGTCATTCACAGTCAGTCACCATGAGCACATGTACATCCAGGCACCTAGACCAACTTAGCCAAAGGGCTGAGAAGAGCATCCTCTCAACCAGCACATAGGCATTGCACAGTTACGGGTGGAACTGGGCTGTGATTTTGCACTTCTTTCACAGCTACAATGTGCTACAGTCACTGCCAAGCTCTGCTGTGTTTACACTCCCACAGAAGCACGGAGCAGCCATCAGCCACACTTAACTGGACAGGCTTGCAGTTTTTTGGTGTTGCCAAAATGATGTGAAGACACAAATTGACTATGCGAGTCAGGCACCGCAATTTACCTTTCTCACAGTGCAGCAAAGAGTATAATCACTTTACTTGTGTTAGCTTACAAAAGGTCACATTTCTTGCCCTTTCTTGAGGAAAAGCATCATGATGAAAATGCACAGGCCCAGCTAGGGGCCACTTAGTTAATGTGTGAAACACATGAGATGCAATTGGCTGCTCTGGCAAGTTTCTAACGTCTTCAGAGCAAAGCAAGAGTCAACAGAGAGACTGCACCTTTTACAATGAAGGTTCTTCCATTCCTATGTATTACATGCAAAATTGAGGAGAGGGAGTAGTACAAGATTCTTTTCCCTCTCAATCCTGGTCCAGTCGCAAACTGAAACTGCAGTGTTTTAAAGCCATTTCTGTTTACAAACCCCGAAGACTTGAGGCCTACAGCAATGGAAAGGACATATATCATAACAGTAACAAGAGTGTCATAACTATAGCACCTGTCAGCTCCTGTGGAAGCTGGGCAATTTTCTGAGTACAGAAGCATCAAATTTGCAACCTCAGTTCACTGCAACCTTATGATCTCTTGGTTCATAAACCTGCCACTACAGCTTACTTCCATAAACTCAAACTGAAATTGCTTTAGTGTGATCATGTCTAGTCTATTAACTCACAAATTGTCTTGATCCTTCGAAGATGGCAGGAGTTACAGATCCTCAATATAGAACAGTAAAATAAAAAAACATCTTTTTTTCCTCTTGCATACAAAATGTTAACCTACTGCAGAGTATCTAATGTGAACTCTGCAGCAGAGGGAAGGAAATCTGTATTTGGTCTGTTTGGTAAATAAACCCACAGCACAGAGCATGCCAGAGGCACAAGGACAGGTTTGTAAGTCAACAGATTGTAAGATTTCAGGGAACAGAGGTGTCAAGTCTGATGATTACCTGATGAGAAAATCGCTTATGGAGAAAGAATTTAAATTTGCTTTAAGTGAATGTTTGAGCAAGTAAGTTTCATTTTCCATAAATGCTTATGACATAAGAAAATTAATCACATATGTCTACAGAAAGGGAAAGCAAAAAAGATTATGAGAGGTTTTTCTCTGAAATTACAAGTTAAGAACCAAAACTCCTCTCAGTAAATACTGTAATAAGTATATTTTTTTCAGTAGTTACCAAGAGCTTTTTGAAGGTACTAAGTAGGCAAGTGAGACAAACAAAAGAGTTTGCTTACACTTATAGATGCCAGTCAGCCATCATAACACAGAAAAAATCAAGCTATTACTCTCTTTCTGTATTTTTAATGCAATTACAATATTCATAACAGCAAACAGATACCAAGAGAGAACAATGACAAATATAATACAAAACACTGATTAAAAATTTCACAAGTAATACAAGAATACCAGGAAACATTTTAAAATACTTTCCTAGTTGCAATTCCCAGAGGAAAACCAAAACTGGCCTACGTTCTCTCCTCCAAACTGATTTCCATTGTTTTCTCTTCATAGAACTTCTTTCTTGTATATCTCATGTGTAAAGATAAATAAATTCCCCTTCTTGCTCTGCATACCAGCTGGCATTCTTACAGTTGGTTCAACAGGGAGAAGAAACAGGAGGGTTTTTCTCTTGTGACCATGCTAGTTTGCTTTCCTTCCCTCTTCCTTCCCAGCATGTGACTGAAGCCAGTCTGCTCTTCTCTCACACACCACAGCTCGCAAACACCAGCACACAAAAACCTACTTTGCACCCTCACACAGAAAACTCTTGCACCCATCCTTGAGGGTGGCCACTCAGGTGGCTTCAGGGCTTGCCAGGCTAGCTGTCAGTAGACCAGAGGAGAGTTTTCCTGGCACTGGTGGATGCACAAGCAGAAAGACAAAGCTCAAAGCACCTACACAGAACAAAAGCACCTACACAGGGCAGCTCATCCAGCAAGCAGACTGTGTTTCAAAGAGTAAGAAATGACAAAGCTGTTTGCTGGAAAACAAATACTAATAAAGCTGTAGGCAGACTTAAAAGGTTAGATGCATGCCTTTGTGGATCTTTCTGTATGACTTTTAAGAATACTCTTACGTGGTTGCAACTTTTTTAATTAGGAAATATGACTCGTCAAAAGTTCATTCATTCATTTTTCCCCAGTCACTGTATGTTTTGTCTACTGAGAATCTGATAGTGGTACCTAACATAAAATGTCATTCCTTATACTTTTCTTTAATTTTAAAATCAACTTTTTAGGAAAAAAAAATAATTAAAACAATATTTGTTGATTTCTGCAGTTGAAGTTCCCCCTGGGCCTGAAGTTAGACTGCAATTAAACTCAAAGAAGACATCATGGATCACATCACTACACCTGTAGGGACATCTATTGGCATAGCAGTCACTTATATCAGCTGAACACAGAAGTGATAGGGTTTCTAGTGGCTAAATTAAAGTGAAAGAATCTTTGTCAACATATGAAGTAAGAAATAACTTTTTTTCCCTCTTCTTTAGTTGTATTTTCTTCTCTCCCAAAACTTTGTACCAAAGCACACATCAAAGACAGAACCTGTGATGATGGATATCCAGTGTGATTCTTCTCAGCACTCACTGGGCTTTTCCTAACATCTCCCAGTTGCTTCTTTCTGCCTGTATTCATTATCTGCCTTCAAAGCATTCCCACAGACCTCCCTTCTCAAGAGGATCTAAGAGTTCTCACACAGCCCCGCTGTGCACTGCAAAATCTGCTCAGGACTGTCTTCATCAATTTGTGCGAGCAGTTTCACTTCATATATTTCTTCAACAGTTTTTAAACTTAAATAACAGCATTGGTTTATTCACAATACAGTCCTAATTAGTTTCCTCCTAGTTCCTTTTTTGCCTTTCATTTTCAAATGGAAAATTGTCACTCAGAGACACTGTTTCTTCTAATTTAAGAGCCAAGTTCTTCCAAATCATCTGGAAGGAGTCACATTGAGTCCAGATGAGCCTGACTTGAGAGAGAAGACATTTCAGTTTTCTTTCAGCTCCTTGTCAACTTATTCTGCATTCCTGATTATTTAAATTTGACTATTGACTGATTAACACCAGTGAACCAGGGCTGAGTTCCCAGTTCATCAATGAGATGTTCAAATACCACCATGTGACACTTCAAACTTTCCCAGCTAGTCAGCCTTCCAATGAAGGATCAGAAAAACCAGCTCCATAAAGTAGACTCATGCAACTGTACTGCTTTTCATGTCATTTTGTACCTGTAAATCTACTTGCCCAGCTGTGAAAAGCTACAAAGCATTTACTTAATGCTACAATGAGATGGGTTGCAGAGCAAAGTGCCAAGCTGCAGAACCAGGGCTGCCATCTCACTCCTGATGGAAAGGCACATTGCTACGAGATTGTATGCAATGGAAGTGTGTGCAGTGCAGCAAAGCTCTTGGACTAAAAGGTTTGAAGAATTAATCAGCTTGTTTTGAGGCATGTTGATGGCAAAGGATTTGACTCGAGGCTGCTCATGTCTGACACTGTCTTTGCTTACACTGAAACTGTTCACATGGAAAACAGCATTTTGCCCAGTATAAGTAACTCACAAAGACAACCCAGACCAGGGTATCTCAGTCTGAATTCCTTCCCTCGTCCCTCATCCTTTGAATAAATAAACTTCCTTACACTGTGACAGGCTAGGGAGATTAATTCAGAATGTGTGTGCACAGTACACCTGGCAGACACGATAAAGCCTGGCTCAAAGAGCTAAGATGGAACAAAGGTATAAATAATACTAGAAAAGGACAAAATATGGGCAGCCATTTAGAGGTGACAGTAATTACTTAAGTAAATGTCAAAACTCTTCAAAGAAACAAGGGAGGAAATATTCATGAATATTTAAGCCTGAAACATGTGAGCATGTTGATTTGCCATTTTGAAGGTTACATTCCTGTCTTATCTTCCCTGTGATAGCTACGAGAATGGATATTAAAATATGTTGCAGGACAAACTTTTACATGTTAAGGGCCTATTGATGCCTAGATGTATTGAAACCAACAATCTTCTAATTCACTCAGGGCACCTAAAAAGTTTTATACTATTCTTGAGCCAAGCCACAAGGATGATAACAAGCAAATAGCAAAAAGCACTCCAGGTACCTGTAAACAAGCACAGTGGGACAAAAGAAACTTAGTGGACCTAAAGTGGAGCATACAAAGACTAAACAGCATCTCCAAAGAAATGCGCCAGTCATCAAGATTGCCAGAAGACCCTTATAAAGTCAAGTGATTGTAAATAAAAGGGCAGATGAAATAGAGTATATTGCATTCTTTATTCAAGGGATGCAAAATCACTTATTATAAACTGGGATGTCTGTTACAACACAGGAGGAACATCCTGAATTTATCATAGATAATTCAATGAAAACTCCAGTTTAGTACATACCAAAACAGCAAATCAGTAGTAGAACTAATTAGCAAAGGAATAGAAAAAGGAGAAGGAAAAATAACTTACTCCCCTATGTCAATGCATGATTTGCTTATGCAGTCTTGCTCCTTTATATCAACAGTGATACAATGTAACTAGAGAAGAGCTGAAAAAGGGCAAGGGAAGTGATCAGAAATAAGCAATGGCTTCTGCATAACGACTTTATAATTAAATTTCTTCAGCATAGTAGAGATACAGCTGAGGGAAATACGCAGAGGTCTACACAATTATGGCAGCAGAAGAAGGGACAAAGTGTTGCATGCAACCATTTTCTGGTGCATTTCCCTGGATACCTGCTTTGGACTGACATTGGAAACAGATTAGGGGCTGGGAAACTTGGATCTAATTTAATTCAGTTACACTTAAATTTTTGCCTAACATTTTACATAAAACTTCGCAGCTTTAGAAGTTATATAGCTTAATCTGCACATCAGTGTTATCCAATGTTGGGGGGGCAGGGGTCTGTCTGTTTGGTTAGTTCATATAAGCCTTAAACAAATCCACTCAACCTGAGTCCAGAGGAAGATGGGAAAGCCATCTACACTGCAGCAAACTCAGTTTCTGAGGCCATTCTTGACTAGTATAAATGAAATAATCCTCAATATTCTTTCATTTGCACTAAAAACAACAACAGCAGCCTCGCACATCCAGAGTTAGTTGATAATTTTATCTCTCTGCTTTTCATTGAATTGTGCTGAGCACACTCATATCTCCAATATGTCTCATCTCCAATAAAGGCCATCAAAGAGGACCTTTAAATCTGTAAAGGATTTTAGACTCCTTTATATAGCAGATATTTTTTGAATATGATATAGACAATGCTGACCGCAAAGGCATCCAGCTAGTTTTGTTTAATGCAGTGGTTCGTATCAATTGCAACTTTTACTTAGACTAAATTTAAGCCATGAACTAACACTTACTCACTTGACATACCTGCAGTGTTCCTGATAAATGATGAACAGCAGGACATAAGGTACTTGCAGCTAGCCAGAAAGTTGATATGCGTATATGTGATGGTAGCTTAGGATGTTAGAAATGTCAGTCAAATACACCAAGAACTTACATTTTTTTATATTATTTGAAAATACAAATTTTTTTTTTACAGAAGGAAAGCAATGGTATAGAGAAATCCTGGAAATGGGAGCACAAAATTTGTCTGTACAAATTATTTGCTCTAGTGTAATGAGTTATATCCCAGTGATACTCATAGGATCTCACCACTGCATGGGGCAACTTGATCTCCAAAGACAAGGACAGTTTTCTTCAAGTGTCATCAACCAGTAAGTACAGAAATGTTCATACAACATCTACTGCCCCTAATGCCTTTATTGACACAACATCCTCACCAGTGTTAATCTGAAAGCCTTAAGATCACAGTATTATAGAATATGCTGTACAGGAAGGGACCCATGAGGATCATTGAGTCCAGCTCCTGGCCCTGCACAGAATCAACACTGAGTATCATCCAAATGCTTCTTGAACTCAGGCAGATGCTGCCACCACTTCCCTGGGGAACCAGTTCCAGTGCTCAGCCACCCTCTAGGTGAAAAACCTCTCCCTGACATTCAACCTAAACCTCCCCTGACACAACTTCAGCTCATTCCCTTGGGTGCTGTCACTGGTCACGGGAGTAAAGAGATCAGTACCTGCCCCTCTGCTTCCCACTATGAGAATGTTGTAGACTGCAGTGAGGTCTCCCCTCAGTCTGCTCTTCAGGCTGAACAAACCAAGTGTCCTCAGCTGCTTCTCATACAGCTTCCCCTCCAGAACTTCACCATCCTCACAGTCCTCCTGTGGACACTCTCTAATAGCTTAATGCCTTTCTTATATTATGATGCCCAAAGCTGAACACAATATTCAAGGCCACAGCAGAGCAGAGCAGAGCGGTACAATCCCCTCCCTTGACTGGCTGGCGATGCTTTGCCTGATACCCCACAGGACACAGTTGGCCCTCCTGGCTGCCAGGGTACTGCTGACTCATATTCACCTTGACATCAACCAGGATCCTCAGGTCCTTTTCTAGGGCACTGCTTTCCAGCATCTCATTCCCCAGTCTGTATGTACATCAGGGGTTGCCCCATCCCAGATGCAGAATCTGGCACTTTCCCATGTTAAACTTCATTTGGTTGGTGATTCCCCAGTCCTCTCATTTGCTGAGGTCTCTCTGCAGGGCTTCCCTGCTTTCAAGGGAGTCAAAAGCTCCTCCCAGTTTTGTGTCATCTACAAACTTGTTTAGTATCCCCTCCAGTCCTATGTTCAAGTCACTTATGAAGACGTTGAAGAGCACAGGGCCTAAGATGAAGCCACTAGTGACAAGGTCACCAGTCTGATGTCACGTCATTCACTACAACTCTTAGTGCCCCACCTGTAAGCCTTTCGTTCATCCATCACAGAACACAATTATTCAGCTGTGTGATGGACATTTTGTCCAGAAGGATACTGTGAGAGACAGTATCCAAAGCTTTGCCAACATTCAAAAAAATTACATCTACTGGCTGTCTCATTTCTACGTTCTTGTTTTTATGAGGAAGAGAGCATAGGAACAGGGGCAGTCTGAGTGCAGAAGAAAGAAGCTAGTAGCGTTGAGAAGAAAAATTCTTGGGTTTACCATTCAAAAAGTCCATAGTTGTTACTGACATGAAAGAAAAATTACTTTGGGAATGAGAATTATAGTCCAGCTCACCTCTATCACAGAAGGACCAGAAGTCCAACAGCCAGCACTATCTGTAACACCCTCTAGTGCTTCCACTTCCTACATAATTTACAATGCTTTATGCCAGTCTGGCAAGATCAAGCAGAAGGTGGATTATCCCAGTGATAATGTGTGAATGGTGCCTCTGATTTATCAATTGTCCCTGGGTTTTCCTTCCTGTTTTTCGTAAGCCTTTAATGCTTGAAAAGAATAATCCATCAGGGTCATAACCAGATAAGAATACTTAATTCTCTTGCATAGGTAAATGCTGCTTAGCTGCTTTCAGACAGGAACATTCCTTATTTCCCCAATAATGCAAAATCCAACCTCTTTACCATAAGTGCTCAGTCTGGTTTTTAAGGCTGATTGTATCCTTGGTTATTTTATCTTATAATTGCATTTAGAATCTTCAATCATGGTGGGGGGGAGGGAGGGTGGAAATTAGATATTACCATCCCCACCCATTCCACTACTGCCCCATTTCCATGTGAAGGACTCCAAGGAAACATATAATTGTTTTCTGGAATCACAGAGAATAAATTAATTGCTTCTTTGTGAGCCTGGGCGCTTTTAACCCTAGAAGGTCTGCTTTTCTCAAAAAAATAAATAAGTAGACAAACAAACAAGCAAAACAACAAGAGAGCTATTCATTTGGTGAATTAAGTGTGCAGATACTAAGTACAACTCTGAGAGAAACTGGAGTTTCCATCAGTCTGGTTTCCATGGAGGTACTAGAGCTATTGAGGCCTTGCTTAGTCCGGTAAGCCATTCTAAGCTTTGGCTGCTCTAGCAACAAAACCAAGTATGCTCCACAGCTCCAGAAATTTTCTGCACACTTAGAGCCAGACTGAGCTGGACCACTGTCCTCCATCCCAGACAAGGTCTCTCACCTGTTCTGCTACCAGCTATTATTATTGTAAGTCCAAGTGCACTAGTGTTCTCTACTAAGTACCCAGGCACTTTGTTCCAGGAAATTAATTACTGCCACCTTGCCTTCTCTGCCATAAACTGTAGCCTTCAGCATACTCTTCATGTATGTATATGGACAAGGGTAGTTTTTGCCCATGGTTTTCATACTCCATAAAAAAGAGACATGCTGCTAATACTCTGCATGTATGGGGCAATCTCTTTTCTCCATATTACCTGAGAGGGACTGAGTACTTCTACATGGCTTCTGCAGGCTACTGTAAAGACACTACCAGCTGTAATAGTTTAGCAGGCTATCGGATGGTTTACTAAAATTAGATCATTAACATATAGTTATTCCACACTTCTTCATTTTGCCATCTCAGTGTAGGGTAAGACTAGGATCCTCGAGGCTAGAAAGCATCACGTTACATTCACCTGTCGCTTTGTAGACTAATAGCTCTGTCACCACCTTCAAAAGAAATTTAATTCTTCAGCTATGTGAGATTACCACTGCTTTCACTCAACTGTCTCAGGCTGTACAGTCACCTCTGAAGAACACATCCAGCTTCATTTGATGAGAACTTCTTGTGCCTTTTCCTCTTCATGTGCAGTCATGATCCAAGACATGCAGCTCTATAGGTCCCTAGAGCAACAGGTTTGAGCACATATCAGCCTCAGCTTCCTGGATTCCTGCTGCTAACTTTAACGTTCTTTATTTTTGACCCTTCATCTCACAATCACTTTCAATTGGCAAATTTCTGATAAGTTATTTTTTCCATAGAACACATTATGGACTTCCTAATAGATGATCCACTTTAATGTACATTTATTTATTTTGCTTGAGTCTCAAAAAGTGACAATTGGCACTTTAATGGGATTTAAACCATCTACATTTAAAATCACTTCCACTCATTAGAATTTAATGAGCTTTTCTGCTTTCTGATCTATGCATTGATTCCACCAACTCCTACAGCTTTGTTCACTTCTGCATTTTCTCTATTTTTCATAGGAGCAATTAAAAGTGTATAAATCAGACCTTCTCTGACATTGGAATATATTAAATTCTTTTTAAAATCATATGAGGAAGCAGAAGAAAGTCTTTAACACATTGTCTTTGCCATAACAAGTTGTCTTGTGATTCACATCATTCTTGAGAAGCTCTTATAGTGCAAATACTACCCATGTATTTGCATAATACCTACCACAATCTACCCACAGACTTGATGCGTGCTGTGAGTAAAGAAAAGACACTCATGTCTTCCACACTGGCTATGAAGGTACAGGATAGAAAGATGTCTTGTCAGTTCTTGCAGTAGGAGTGCATCTGCACTGCAAAAAATCCCCCACATTCAGGTTCTTCCTGTCCAGGTTAAAAAGTCTGTGCTCATTTGCAAAGACTTCAGGTGAAACCTGTTCCTGCTGGTACAGTCTCAGACTAATTCATTCATGTATTCTGGTCCCAGAAGGATGAGCAAGCTCCTTGCACAAGTTCCTCAAGGGTATGCAATTCCTCTGAGAGAAGTTTATAGACAGGACAAAATAGCATCTGTGTCTCTTGGGGTCTGCAAATCTCTTCAGTCAGAACACAGGGACTCAAATGGAGATAAGTATTGATTATAGCATAAGACATCTCAAGAAAGCCAAGTAGGACATTCACTCTCTTTGGTCAAACACATCTTTTGCAGTTCTTGTAATAGGTGTTGCCCTCACAAGGATGAACTTGTGGTCAGTGAAGGGCAGAATTGCACAGCTAACAGTGGGAGAAGGTGCTTCTCAAAACAACCAGCCCGTCTCTGTGTGGTTCAGCCCTGAATCTCAGGGATGATGGACAATTGAAACCCGAAGGATAAAACTGGAAACTCAGTTCATCATTTGAATAAATACTCAAAATCACAGACTCATAAATATTATTTTATCACACTAATATTTACTCCTACCCTCACCTCTAATAACCTCCCAATTCCACTAGTAAGCACTACCTGCTTTTATTTTGGTTGAGTCAAAATGATTAAAAATATTAACTTTTCTTTCCCTTGCTAGCATCTTTCTCTGCTCAAAAGGTGCCAATCAACATTTTCTCTCAATTTTATATAGATTAACATAATTAACTTAATTTTTCCCAGTTTGCTCTAAACTCAAAGTGCGATGCTGCTCCTCCTTCAGAGCTCAAGAAGGGCTATTGTGTTCAAAAGCCTGAGTGCTTCTGCAGATTCAGCTGGGAAAAAAATCCCCACAACCTGTCCCTTAACACTTTACCTCCATAAAGCCACAGAAGTCTTCAGTCACTTGATCCTTTGACTGACTTCTCTGCATTGCTCACTGAGGATCTTCTCCTCTTGACTATTTCACATTGCTATAAATAAAATCCAGGAAGATCATGTTGGCAAAAGCCATGACAAGACTCCTAAGATGGCTGTTCTAAGGTGGAAGCTGTTCATATAGAAGGAACAAAAAAAAAACCAACCAAAAAACCCAGAACACCCCATAGAAAAATTCCCAGACTCAGTTGTGTGTATCACTCAGTAATTGGGGCTACACTCCACAAACTTCGATTGGCACAACAATCTGCCAAAGTATCCCATGGATACAGATAAATTTTGTCCATACACATTGCAATCACAGTGGAGACAGACAGGACATAGGTCCTATGACAGAAAGTTTAAGGTTATTCAGCAGAGGAATAGATATATAATTGTACAAGCACAGCATAAGAGATGGCTACCCAAGCAGTCCAGAAAATGACAAGACTTTATGTTTTGGTTCAGGTTGATGCAACATAGAAGAGTGTGTTAGTAATATTGCCACTCATTATTATGGCGCTAACCTGTCTTTCAGTAGCTGTGAGAAAATGTTATCAGATGTTAAAAAGCTGTGAATGCAGGTGTTAACCCAATAAAGGAATTAAAAATTACTATAGATGTCTATTTAGTGGCAGACAAAATGGTGTTATCTGTCCCTAAGGTTCTACCCGGTGGCTGTAGCATGTGAGAAGGCACAGGCAGAAGTCAAGAAACTAAATGTTTTCACTGTGACATGGTTGGTACATTCTGCATTGGGTCTGCTGAAGCCACCAGATGTCTTAGTTGGGGATGAATGGGGATATATTTTAAAAGCCACTACATTTGGCAAAATGGAAAGCTAGGTTTACACAATTGAAGCTGCCTGAAGCATAGTAGCAGATGGCCCTCCAGACAGATGCTAGGAAAAAAATGTTATTTTCTGCAAACATATATAAGCACTGAAAAGCTGTTTAGATGAAAAGGTTACTCCCTTATGTACTAGTTGCTAGCTGCATTTTTCAAAAACAGAGGCACAAACTTAAAGTTCCTCTTTCCTTAACAAATGGATAAGGCAAAACAAAACCATGTTTTAGTTATGCACTAAGTTCTTAAGAAAGCAAAATGAACAACTTGGGTTTGAGTTCCGTTTCAGTTCCTCCTCTTAAAATATTGTACTAGGAAGAATCACTGACTTCCCAAGTTTTCCCAGTGCTGGCTTATGCCTTTCTTGAAGATTGCGAAGTATGTGAAAACAGATTAGATTTGTAACGTCTCAGAATATTTCTCATTGTAGGTAGCAAACTCATCTGCTACAGAACTTTATTTACATGTAGAGCTGTTCACTGTTTATCTTCTGAAACAAAACTTGCAATTAAAATAAAAATTTTCCACTGAGTGAAACTCAGAATGCACTCAGCCTGAAGTACTAATTTTCTTTTTTAAAAATTGAAACACTTGAATGATACCATATTATACATACATAATCATGTTAACGTGATGTGTATTTCAAATTTACCATTAACACACGGCATACAAAGCTGTATACTTTTTTTAAATTGGAAATGAAGCTTAAGCAAATTTATTTTTATAGCACTCTTAATGAAATCCTGTGAAATACTTCTAATTTAGCAATGTCCATTTTCTAATGAAAGACAGTTCCATACAGTTGTCTGCTGAATAAGATGAATACTTCATTGTAGGAATGGCACGGTTATTTTTCACAGCCTTATTTAAAGACACCTACTCTTCTCTTTATTTCCCCTCCCCCATTAAAAAAAAACCCACTGAAATCCAAGCAGAGAATGTAAGAGAAGACATTGAATTAACACTATACTATGCTACTATCCAATCTCTGTTCAGGAAGCAGATGATTTTTAGAAATAATTCCTCACATGAAATACATCAATGACCTTCAGAAGAAATCACTGCTGTTTTTAACAACCATATCTTAAGGTACTCCTATAATTGGAGGCCAAACTTGTAACTGGAGATTACAATGCTTTATAGGAAAGGCATGAAATCTTAGGCCCCTCACTTTTAGGGTCTTGTGGGAGCAAGGTTTATCCTCTTGTTCTTATTCTGTGTGAGCAATCAGTTATTGGCTAAAGGCTGTTCAGTGACAAAAAAGCCATCATGCATGTTTTAGTTTGTTTTTCAAGCTTGTAATTTAAAAACAGTGATGAAAATACTGCCAAGTTCTTTTGGTGGGTTGCTGATTTTAATACAAGCTGAAGTAGTGCAATTGAGTTTCACATGAGGTAACTAGACAATTTAATTATAAAATGTATTAATTGTATTTTCTATTCACAGTAATCAGGAGAGATAAAGTAAAAACTTCCACCAAGCTTAGTACACTGTTCATAAAGACTTCTCATTAATAAAGGCTATCACCCCTTAGGTTGTTAAACTTTTTGTTGCAGCAGAAAAATCAGCCTGACCTTCACATTCATCTACTCTATTGGTATATTTTCGTAGTTTTCTTGCATATACCATTGCAAAAAGAAAATTTATGGCAATTTCCAAATATGTGGGGAGTTTTAAATTGTCATTCCTTCAATCAGTGCCTCTTTCTCTGTCAGAAACTGACAGAAGATAAACTGGTCTTAAATCTCTTAAGACTACACCTCATTAAGCAACGGTGAAGAGGATTCAATATAAGTACTATTAAGCAGAGGAATTCTTGAGATCTATTCTTTCTAGGAGAGAAGCAAACTGTCCAGTTAATATATAAAAGGTGATTCAGAAGTTATGAAAGACATTTTTAGACAAAGTGACTTATTCATGTCAAAAGTACAGTTCTTGAGAAGAGTTACTAATTAAATGAGAAAATCATAAATACAGCATTAAAATATTAATATGCATTTTTGTTTATTCCTCCTAAGATGCATAGCAGCAGATCAAAAGCATATTTTAAGGTATATATTTTAGCAACTCTATGGCACATGTTCAGTTTTCCTAAACCAAGCATATGGCTTACATTTTAAATAAAGCAGGTGTGCATTGTGCACAGACTAATTATACTGCAAAGCAAAACCAGCATGCTCCTCTACACAGAATTACCAAAGCCATCATCCTTGAACTAGATCTGGATACTTAATAGTGTTCATTAGTTGGGAACAGTTCCCAGAGCAGTCTACTAGGGCAATTTCCAAACCACCTTGTCCTAGATTGGGAAAGAAAATTAGGGCATGTCCAAACAAAAGCTGTGAGAACTTTTCCTGTTCCCAGAATAAAAACTCAAAACAAATGCACTTGAATTTTCTTGTACATGACATAAGAATACAATAGAAATACAGTTTACAAAAAAACCCTTTTTGGACCATGACGTGTTGTGTAGTGAACAGTTCCTTCTGTTGGTTCTATCAAATAGAGAACCTCAGCATAACCAGTCTTCCTCTGACTCTTTCTCAGTGCCAGAATTCGAAGAAACAGTAAAGATAAATGCATTTAAATGTATTTTTATGCATAAAGGTCATTAAGTCACTTCAGTCTTTGCAGCATGGTTTTCTACAAAGTATCCATGCCTTGATGTGCTCAAGCTTCCTCTTCTCCAGATCACAACTCATGCAGAGAAAGGAGCAAGTTTTCCGAGCAAATATGGTAAAAACAACTCAGACGCTGAAAGGCACACTCATGAAGTGCTATGTCAAACATGAGTTTCTGTAGCAATGCATTCTCAATACATGGCTTGGAAAGAGTCATGCCATAAATGGATGGATGAAGAAAATACACCAGCCACTGAGAATGCTTTAACAACTGAAGTTTTTAATGTGGTTTAAATGTA
>JAWWEV010000001.1:101742341-101769295 GCA_035583235.1 Hafferia zeledoni | reverse complement strand
GGGAGGGTGTCCAAGTGTACACAGCCTGTCGCAGACATGGCACCATAGTTACCTTGTGGTCCTGACACGTGGTGAATGGGGAACAGAGATATCACAGGCAAGAATCACTCCTTCCAAGGCTTGTCTAGATGTGTTCTAGACACTGTTACTAATAATTGAGGTTGTTGCCTGACTGCAAAATCTCACTACTTCCTCCAAAATTAATTTTGTCTGACTGTCCAAAACCAGGTTGATTCTTGTCTGAACTAAACCCTTTGTGGAAGGTAATGAGCCATTCATAGAATCATAGAATTGTTTAGTTTGAAGAATACTTTTAAAGTCATCAAGTCCAACTGTTAACCCAACACTGACTAGCCCACCACAATATAAGACAATAAATTAACAACGGTATTTTAAAAAATGTCTGAGATTTCAGTTCTCAGTCCTTTCCTTTCTTCCTCATTGCTTTCCTCCTCCAAAACAAGTAATCCTGCTGAAAGGGTTACTTGCAGAGAGCTCAAATATTGTTTTAAGCGATATATGCTATGGCTGACTACACATACAGGGCCTCCAGCTAAAAAAAAAATAAATAAAAAAAGTCTTTCAGGAAAATTACAAGGAGAAAAACTGTGAGAATCATTTTTTTCTTTGACTAATGAAGAAAGCATCCTGGCAGGAGAGTTGTGTGCTATATTTATTCCAGCAGCACTGAGTTATCTTCTTTAATACATGAGGCAGAGGGGAAGGCAGATAGCAGATAATACTGGAAATGGTAATAGTATATGGAGTCAAGTGACAGCTGAGCTCGTGGTTCATATTCCTCCTGGATCAGCTCGAAGCCTGTCATGGGTCTGCCTATCAGGGGCATAGAAATGGAAAGTCATCAGCCCCCCTTGAAATGTAGTATGTTGAAAAGAGACATGCAATCACAGCCAGCTTAAGCTTTTCAGAAAGATACTAAGTCATGCATCTCCACTGCATTGAAAATCACCATGTGTCCCAAATTAGTATAAGCACTTTTTAATCTGTGGGATATGAGTGGTTTCTCATTTACCTGATTCTTTGAGGTCTGGAACACCAAGGTAGTGGAGAACAGGGGCACAGGGCCCTTAACAGGAGCCCTGTCTGCCTCTAATCTCAGAATCACAGAATATCCTGAGTTGGAAGAGACCCACAAGGATCATCAAGTCCAACTCCTGGCCCTGCACAGGATCATCCCCAAAAGTCATACCATATGTCTGAGAGTATTGTCCAAACACTTCTTGAACTCTGTCAGGCTTGGTGCTGTGACCACTGCCCTGGGGAGCCTGTTCCAGCGCCCAGCCACCCTCTGGGTGAAGAACCTTTTTCTCATATCCAACCTAAACCTTCCCTGACACAACTTCAGGCCACTGTCTTTGGTCCCACTGCTGGTCACCATAGAGAAGAGATCAGTGCCTGCACCTCTTCTTCTCTTCACAAGTTGAAAACTGCAATGAGGTCTCACCTCAGTCTCATCTTTTCCAGACTGAACAGAGTAGAGGAGCCATTCCTCATATGCTACTCAGCTGCCCTCACAGCTTCCCCTCAAGACCCTTCACCATCCTCACAGTCCTTCTTTGGACACTCTCTAATAGCTTAATGCCTTTTTTATGTTGTGGTGCCCAAAAGTGCACACAGTATTCAAGGTGAGGCCGCCCCAGTGCAGAGCGGAGCAGAGCAGGACAATTCCCTCCCTCAACCCGGTGGCAATGCTGTGCCTGATACCCCACAGGACACAGTTGGCCCTCCTGGCTGCCAGGGCACTGCTGACTCATATTCACCTTGACATCAACCAGGACCCCCAGGTTCCTTTTCATGGCACTGCTTTCCAGCATCTCATTCCCCAATCTGTAGGAACACCCAGGGTTGCCCCATCCCACGTGCAGAATCCGGCACTTTCCCATGTTAAACTTCATTTGGTTGGTGACTGCCCAGTCCTCTCATTTGTTGAGGTCTCTCTGCAGGGCTCCCCTGCCTTCAAGGGAGTCAACAGCTCCTCCCAGTTTTGTGTCATCTGCAAACTTGTTTAGTATCCCCTGTAGTCCTGTGTACAAGCTACTTATGAAGATGTTGAAAAGCACAGGGCCTAAAATGGAGCCACACTAGTGACAGGTCACCAGTAAGATGTCATGCCATTCACTATTACCCTCTGTGCTCAACCTGTAAGCCAATCACTCACCCGCCACATGATGTGTTTATCCAGCTGTAGGATGGACAGTTGTTCCAGAAGGATACTGTCATGATAGACTGAAATTTTAATGAATCAAACATTGTCAAAATCAGATAAAGACTTTTTGTCAAACCACAAAGAAGAAACTGCCAGTCCATGACTACTGAAGCACTTCCCCTCCACCACAATATGTCTCCTGGCCAGAATTTGGACTGTGACAGGAACTCGAGATATGACTATTTCCTAATTATCTCAGGCCTAAGGAGAAGTAAACAAGGTTCAGCAGGTGGAGGAGGAGAAGGGGTTGGGGGTGTGATGGCAAAATATCTTCACATCAAACATGAGGAGTAAAGCCCAGTTCAAGGAAGACCACACACACACTGGCCATTCATGTGAGAGACAGCTGAGAAGGCATCATAAACCATCAAAGACCCCAAAGCACCCCCAGACTCATTTCTGAGCCCTTTTACCACCAGAGGACTGCACATGATCCAAGTGGTGCAACAAATCCAGAGCCGGTCACAAGAGAGTGAAAAGCTTGTTCCTTCAGGGGAGATGCCTGGGCATCTCCTAAACTTATATTAATCCATTGGGCTCTTTATTTTCTGGGACCCTCACCACAGAGACTAGAAGAAGAGGACCCATGGGATGCCACCAGGTTCCACAGAGGGGTGATACATTTTCTATTTAATCTCTCTGTGACTCTCCTTCTCCCCCCACCCCATTTTCCTCTATTTCTTTCTATATCTCTCTCTGTGCCTCATATTTATTGTTAAATAAAATCCATAGTATTGATTTTGGCACATGGTCTCTTTTGCACCTTAATTTGTGCAGAGACATTTCTAATAATTTTAATAACCAGATATAAAAACTATATTGAAAGCTGTAATGAAATCCAGAAAGATTTCTTCAACTGGCTTCCCTTGATCAGCTAGGTGGGTTACTTGGTTATATAAGAAAATCAGGTTTGATAATCAAGACTATTCTCTCAAGAACCTGTGCTGGCTGTGACGAGTGACTGCTTTGTCTTTCAGCTGTTCTTCAATACTTCCCAGAATAATGTTCTCCATAATTTTACCAGCCACTGAAGTAAGACTGACAGGTCGGTGGTTTCCAGAGTCTTTCTTCTTAACCTTCCTGAAAACTGGGTAAAGGCTCACCAGCTTTCAGTCAGGTGAGACCTCTCTGGATTCCCAAGACAGATCAAAAATCATTGAGAGAGGTTTCGTGATGACATCAGCCAGCTTTTTGCAGATTCTTGGATGAATCCCATCAGGCCCTATAGATTTGTAGGGATCCAGCTGGGAGTTGATCATTCTTGCAGTCATGGTCCTCCAGCTCAGGGTGCAAGACCTCCTTGGCTCATCATCCATGTTGAAGACAGAGGCAAAGAAAGCATTAAACACCTCTGTCTTATCTCTGTCCCTGTTGGAAGGGATCTTAAAGATCATCAAGGTTCAATCCCTGCCCCCCCCCTCCCCTCACCCCAGCTTTCTCAGACATACTGAAGCACCATGGCAGCCTTCACAGGCATGCTGAAGTCATACTCCTGCAACATAGATGAAATGGATTCCTCTGCCTCTCCATGTCAGCCGCTGAAATCAGTAATAGAAGAGTATATGATGTAGCTGAATTATTAAGTTAAAAAATATACCAGAAAGGGGGGAAAAGTAAAAGGCAAGTGTCAGATCACTGTGCATCAGGTCTGTATTTATGGTGGCTCCCAAGGGCTGGAAGAATGAGGGAAGGCTTGATGTCTTCTTCCTATTGGACTAACCTGTGTGCTGTAGCCAAGGGTTAGCAAGGGGCCTTGTGTGTTGGTTGCCTCAGCTCCAAAATTGGTCTCTCTCTGAGGTCATTACATCTGTGCCTATGGATATTACATATTACCAGAGCCAAAACAACAGTACATTGAGTGGAGGGCAGCAGAGAATCAGATGTTCTTTGGCAGTATAGTAGTCTAAATACTTATACAACAGTCAGCGTAATGTTGGCCGTGTCAGAAAGTTGAGGGATTTTCACCACAGATAATTCCTTAAATCATCTGAGCTCCAAAATTATCTCATGGCAAAGAGGAGAAATTGGTCCATTTTTTGAGAATAATGCTGCACAATCAAGTGAACAGTTTAGGAAGGTAACCTAATGCTTCCTTTTACTAGCAATTTTATTCTCAGCTGATCTTCTGCCACAGGCAAATACAAAAATGGCTGCTTTTCAGTCACAGTGACTGTCATAAGGGTCTTTTGAACTCTCCCATACTTTCCTTCTCCACAGAACTCCTCTGAGTTGCTGACCTCAACAACTACTCCACAGAGGCACCATATGAGCTGTCCCACACCATCTTGCCATATTTCCAGAAGTTCCCTTCATCTGTCATGTATTGCCTCATTACTGGAAACTGTAAATGTCCTTGCTGCCTTCAAGGTCAGCTTTTCCTCTACAGTGCTATTTCTGAGAGTTGTTTGTTCCATGAATAGCATCCTCCTTTTCAAACAATAGACTCACATCAGGAGGATACATGAAGGTGGATTTATTTATCAGTGAAGAGATACACATTAAACCTCCTCACATTACTTATAGCCAGTAAGATAGATTATTGGAGCTGTAGGAGAGGAATGGCTCTACTGAAAGAAAATGCTGCTCCAGCTAATTTTTTCTAGACTATTAAGAAAGCCAAGGAAGTGATTCTCAGTTTAAGACAAATTCCTCCCACTCATTTTCAATATAATTCCTCTATTATACATGCTTTCTAAAGGTTTTGTTCTAAGAAATTCCACGGACAAAGTTACAAGAACAGATTTTGTATGATGTTTCTAATGACTTCATTTTCTGAGAACATCAGCATTTTCTCTTAGAGTAATTTGTGCTATTTCCTACAGATTTCTAGTACTGGTCTATGGCTAAAATATACCAGATTCATCCAGGGCCCCAAATTCTTTCTTTCTTCTGATTCATGACATGTCCCTGAGAAATATTAGCAGAAGGACCAGATGAAAGCCTACCTCCCAACTGGCCGTATTCAGAGCTGACTGAGGTTTTTCAATAAATGCTTCTTCCAGATACTAGTTTTGTCTGGACAGAGTTGCTCATCCTTGATGTGAGTGAAAACAGACAACACCTATGCAAGGTTTCTGTGTTAAAGAAATAGCTTGTTTATGAGATATGTGGTGATTGGAAATGGAAATTGCTGAAATGATCACAGTGTGCAAATGTACTGGAAGCCTCATAGCGTAATCTAGGCCTTTCTTCCAGAGGAAAGCTCCATTCTTGCAATTACTCAGACAGCATGTCTGCACAACTGTACAAAGGCAGAATAAAAAATAAAACTTAAAAGAAACCTAAGTCTGGAGATCCATATTTTCATTTGAATAGAGTGGCATGTGTATGATAAAGCCTGTCTTCCATCATCTTTCCAAAGAAATTAGGTTGCATGTGACTACACCCTGTGCTGCATCATGCCATGAGTTATACAGGATATATATCCCTACCACAACTTTCTTTATAGCTTTCTAAATCTCTAAAATAATTTCTACATGGAACTGCACAAATTTGTTTTCAGGCTCAAGTGACAATCAGAAAAATAAAATGGCAGGGAAGCTGACTCTGAAGAGTGCTAAATACTCCCATTTTCTAATAGGGTCCAATTTTTCTTTAAAGATCCTTTGAAGAGAGTAGCTCCCCTCACTTTAAAGATACACCCAAATCTAACAACATCAGGATAATGGAGACTGAGGCCCATATGACTTAATAAGCATGGAAATACTCATGTCCTCAGCTATTTGGATAGTCAATCCCATAGAACAAGTACCCTGTTGGATCACCCTGATCGACAATTTTTCTTGACATCCTGCAGATGACTTGGTTGTGTGTGCCCTTGTGCAACAATGTTTTGTCTGAGGAGAAGATAAAAGCTTTACAGTCACAGAGTACACATGCCTTTCAGAAATATATAAAACATGAAAACAGGGCACACCCCTTCAACTCTGTGTTAAAGATTTGCTTATTCAAATTGAATTTTTCCAGAATTTAGAACTGAGTCCCTTTTAATGAGTGTTTAAAAATGATCAATTGACTGCTTCGTGCATCTGACAGATAACTGAATTCATAAGGTATTGTTCTTATGCCCATATTTTAAGCTAAAGAATTATGAATAGCAAATAGCAAACTTCTTGCCTGTGGTTAAGTAGACAGCTTCACACTAAATCTGTATGAAACTAACTGTTTTACAAAGCTATACAAATAGAACAATATTCTCTTCTTGTTTGCAAATAGAAAGTTCCAAAACATGACCAAGCCTGGTAGCTATCAGGCATTTATGTGAAGTTGTAATAAACTCTACTTTAGGTTTATCAATGCAGTAAAAAGTTCCAAAAGTTGAAAACAATTAACAATTGGTTGTTTCATCAACCTCAGTTCAGAAAAAAATATATGCTAACACATGCTTAGCTTCCAGCCGACTGACCTCTGGGCCATGCTCATGGCTATGATGGTAAACTTGCCAACGTTCACTTTTTATTTCTCTGAATTAAATCAGGCTTAGGAGCAATGTTACCAATAAGGTTACAACGTTCAACGGGAAAGTCTGGGAGAGCAGAAACAGTCTAGACACCGGCTGCTACTCAGAAAGCTTTTCTTCTGCACAAGGTTTCTACATAACCTCTGATAAAATGAGAGCTTGTATTTTGTATGATCCAACCTTGTTACATATTTCTTACACTAACACATTAATAACTAAGTTACTTGGTTTTGCTGTTTTCTTAAAACACAGACACACTGATATGTTATTTCAAATATTCCAGTATTGCCCTTTTCAAGCAGCCTTTCCTGTGTTGATAGCAATCTTAGACTTTGCTTTCTAGCACAATTGTTGTTGCACCACATACAGTGACAACTTGTTATCCCTGGCTCAAGGGACATCATCTTCCTTTTTTTTCATATTCTAATCCATCACTGAATCACTGCTGAACTTCTGAAAAAAAGGAAAATAAGCAAGAATTTCATATTTGTTCTACAATTTTCAGTTGCTGCAAGGAATATAAAAGCAAGAAAAAATGTGTAAGGGGTGAAAGTTCTACACAACATTATATATAGAAATCATGTATTTATGTTATTATATTGAATTTTATAGCGCTATGTGGAAATCAGCCAATATATACAAGATACAACTTAATGCCAGAAGAATCACTATGGTCAACTACCTAAGAGGAGGCATGTAGTCATAGGATTAATACCTAAAACCATCTTCACTAAATCATTCTTGAGGGCTTTATTCTCATATATGCAAGAATAAGCAAGCAGGCTTCATGCTCTTTTGTATACCAGATTCCTTTGGAATACTCAGACACTTTGGATCTGCCTTATATCCTATTGTATGTAGGGTGATCAACGTAGTTCTGAACTATGACTGTTTCTGTCTCTAAATGATTCTTTGATCAGTATCTCTCAATCCCTCAAGGACATCTTTCAGATCACAAAGGTAGCATTGGTGTACAGAGATTCCATTTACCTTTCATATGTGGAGTCAGTGAGACCAAATCCATGGATTGAGCAACTTTGAAGAAATGACCTGCTCTTCTTTCTAATACGACTAGGATGCTGCTCTGCAGGCAGCACCTGCTGAAGGTTTGAAAAAGCATACTTTTGGTTAATCATTGTTGAATATGTGCATTCAGCTTCACTATGTCCTTGTGCAAGAATTTGGGTTGATTTCCCAGTATCCTTGCAATTCTACAAAAAGCAGGGAAAGAGAGAGACTCAGGGAATACAGAGCACTGAAGAAGCATGACTGCCACAGGGATTGTTTTTTTTTTTTTTTTTTTTTTTTTTTTTTTTGCAAGTACTCTTGAGCACGTCCTGCTGTAGGTATTCACAAAGATGAGACAAGGGAATATTCATGGTTTCTGCTGAACACTAATTATTGTATTGCTCTCCTGAACTTGGCATGCAATCCGGCACCTAATTCCAGTTCCTAACATTCTATAAAGGTCAGTGACTTACACCATGTCACTGCTTTGCAGGTTTCTGATTTGGCATATTTTTGATACCAGAAGAAAATGACCTCTGAATTCTGCTTCAGTCAGCCTTGCTGTCTCACTGGAGAGCTACGCCAGCTACACCCTTACACACTTTTCAATCCATACTGATATTCTTTCAGATGAGATAACCTGACCTTTAGGAAACCCATCTACAGCTGAATGTGCAAGAAGTCACAGCCTGAAATGGTATGTTCTTGTCAGAGTAATAAAGCCAAGCTCAAAAAAAGATCTAACGTATGCAGATTCCTATTCTTTCAGAGGTGACTAATTTCAGAGAAAAGGCAAGCAGGTGATTGATTTGTTTATAGTGAGTCAGGAGAACATATCAGAGGTGAATTTCAAGTCTGCTCTCTGTTACAACTGTGGAATAATGCACAGGTTAAAGGGTCAGTCACAGTGCCTGCAGCTCAGGTGTAGACCTGATTACCTGTTGGGGTTCAGGAAGATAGTTCAGGGTGAAAGGATATAAAGAGCATTCTGGGAAACATTGTAAAAGATAATGCATTAGACAAGTGAGGACTGAGTTGTTAAAATTGTAATTCTCCTTTGGAAAATTTTCAATAGCAATAACTAAAATGACCATCTAAGATTTCTGAAAGACTTTGTAATGCTAAATAAATTATGAGAGTTTCTTTACCATGGTAAGTACTCAGAGATTTTACAGTGATTGCCCATGTGTTACATATCTGCATTTGCAGGTAATAGTTTCCTTTTGATGAACTTGCTCTACGGGCACAAGTTTTCCTGATCTGCAATGGAATTTTCTGGAACTGTGAGAAATATTTTCTCATCCATCAGCTTTGATCATGGCTTTAGGTCTGTGTATGCCCATGGTATGGAGAGTTAGGTATATTGGCAATTGCATTAAACCCTGAATAAATGACATATATCAGGCAGCCAACACTGCCTCAAGTCAACATACGAGTTTTTTTCCTTTTTGACTCTACAAACTATCCTGGGAATTGGATAATTCATTGGAGAAATTGGTCTCTGTTTCACTGAAGGAAAAAATCAAACAAACCCACGACTCAGGACTTAGGCTCCCTCCAGAGGAGAAATTCAGACATTTCTTTTAATCCCTGATAACATATAAACCTGTCATAGGCGATTCCTAGAAAGCATAGACCCTTCATGACTGGTCATAAACAAACTGCTTTGCTGTTGCTGACATGTTGAAAATGAGGGGAATAAGAATTTTCCAAATGTCTATGATGATGTCACAGTGGCACCCATTTTTCAAAACCATCCTTATGAGATTTGTTGAATATAGCATGTGAATTCTTCCCAAATAACCATCCCAGTCAGACACAGAAGGGAAATGAAGAGTGTCAGTGATGCATGCACAGTAGCTGTAAAGGTGTATTTACACCAACCCATGCCCTTGCAATGGACTCCTACTGGCATCCTGCTTGTTTGTGTTTCTGCTGATAATGCAGCCCACAAAATGTTGCCCAGACATACTGAGATAATGGGAATAAGTAAATTATTAATTCCAAAGGGGCATCTGCTTGAAAAAATCTAGAATGATGGCTTATTTGTAATACCAAGTAAAGTACAGATCTTTTGTCTACCTGTCATCTCAAAATGACAGTGAACTAAACCCTTGGTAATGGGCTCATTTATCCAGCCCAGTTAAATTCCAATTTATCTTTCTAGTTTGCACTAAAGCATCACAGAAGGATCCGTTGTTAGAGTTTAGCATGTTGCTGCGAATTATTGAATGCGAAGCTGCCAAATCTCTTTGTATCAGACTCATAGTATATGTTTGGCACAATTCAGTATTCATTATTGCCAGAAACAACAGGCTACGAAAATTAATCAGATTAATTAAAATCAATTTGTGCAAATGAAAGATGACCTTTATTCCCTTTCATAATTTTGGTAAACATTTTGCACACTGCTGACAAACAAAATATTGATGTATGTTTTTATTCTTACACAGAATTGTACACTTCTTACTTAGTTATATTCCCAGAATCCAACTCACATAATAAAGGATTTTCTCAGATTATTTGCTAAGAAGTATATTGTGTAGATCTGGGGCTGATGTTCTGCCACAGATCATATTCCTATAAATAGCTTGTGCAAAGAATCATACTTACACCCAAGGGTGTGCTTGGTTAGGGAAGACTCCCTGTCGCAGCTGTAATCTGACATTTCTCAAGCCTGCAGTATTTTAAGTGCAGGACAATGATCTAAAGATAAATTCAGCATCTCAAGCTCTATTTTATATTATATTATTTATAATTTATATTTATTATATTATAATAAAACCATATAATATTCTGACTGGGAGGCCTCAAATCAGTTGGAAAATACATCCAGATTCTATAGAACAGAATAAAGACCTGCAGATCTGGGTCTTGTAATACAGGGCATGTTTTGGCCCACAGCTGCTTTATGTAAGCTTTCAACCAGGTGCTGTTGCCAGATCTTCCATGAGCCTATGACTGACCTGGAGAAAAATCTCAGCTTCACAGTGCCTCTGTTTCTCCATCTCCTATTGTGATTCATATTCCTTGCCATGTCACTAGCCATGACAAACAGCCACAACTCATTGTTGTAACTGTGAAAAAAGTGCTGGCTGTGCAATAGTTTTTTGTGCACAGACATAATCCTTTACAGATATATATATATATATAGATATATATAGATATATATATATGTTTTATAATAATATTTTATAAAAAATGCTCAGTTTATAAGCTTTGCCATATGGTAGCTGCCCACTGAAGCATGTGCATGTTACTACATTCTTAATAAAGCTACAAGATTTCTGCCTATGTGGAAGTTTCTTGCATTGGCAACAGAACACAGGCAATGTCTTGCTCTGTAAATCTCAACTGAAGAGGGCTTTTGCAAAACTGTATAAAGTCCTCTTTTGAAATTCTAATCCCAAGTGTGATGATTAGAATGAGATTTTGGGGGGAAAAAAAAAAAAAAGGAAAAAAGAAAAGAAAAACCCAGTTTGCCACTTTGGGTGAGTTGTATAATACATCCTTTCATATATAAAATGAAATTTGTTTGTGAAATCCATCACAGAAGACTCAGTCATTTGGGAAACAGTCTCTGACCAAATATATAGAATGTGCTTTCTCTGTGCCTATTCTTATAAACAGAATTTTTAACAGAAATTATGTCCTGTGACAAATTTCAGCACATGAGAATTTGCATTATTTGTGGAATATCCACTCTGGAATGTATTTATTTCTCTGGAATCTGTCCATATTGAAACTGACAAGGTGAGGAACAAGTTCTAGCACAAGCTGACTCACACATATCTTCAGCAGATGATTCACATGTACAATATTTTGAGAGATGAGGGATAAACTGAGATCTGTGAGGTTCCTATAGATTATGAAATATTTTGTAGGATATATACTTTCCTTAAGAAAGCAGTATTTTAGTCATCACAGCCTACTTCTTTTTCCCACACAATGTGCCATTAACACATATTTTCCTTTCACTCAATGTCTTAAATGTAGACCAGCAAGAATGACTGATATATATTGTAATTTATGTCCTCTAAATGTATGAACACATTTTCAAGCATGCCTGTATGCAGAGGAGTGTAGAACATAAAGACCTCTCTATTTAACACCAACTGGAGAGCTCAAAAGGAAATAAATCCTGCTCACAGCCTCCTGTACATGCAGTTTGTTGGTTTAAATGAGCTGCAGCTTCTCACAGCAGCAGAACCAAACTGAACCTGCCCCCATCAAGAACTCAGTATCCAGGGGAACAGGCAGAGCCAGCGTCAGGTGTGCTGGGAAACTGGTTTGCTCCCTCACAGATGACTAGGGCCATCTGCAGGGCTCCCCAGGGCAGAGCCAGACTGTGAGAATGCTGGGATCTTGACAAGATTCATTTTTTCTTCCACTCCAAAACACAGTGGTAGGACAGAACAAGTTTGCAGACCTCAGTACACAAAACCCTCCAAGTATATATTTAAATAAACTGAGCACAGGCGTTTGTACATATGCCAGGCCTGCTGTCTGGCTTTTCCAGCATGAGTGACAGGGAGAGCATCTGTGCATAACTGTAGTGGAGATATCATGCCTTCGGGCTGGAATGCTTAGTCCTGCTGAGCTTTTACACTGCTTCTTTGGAAAACTCTTCTTCAGTGCCCCTGGTCTCTATGAAAACAACAGACCCAATTTCTCTCCCCCTTTTACTTGCCAAGTCCCTCTTTGATTTGCTGAAAGAAGCCAGATGTATCAAATCTCTTAAGAATAAATAAAGTGAGAATTTAGAAGACTGTGCTCTACAAGACCTGGTTGTTCGTGCCTTCCCTTGGTCACGTGCCGTTACAATAATGTCTTCTCCAGGTGCCTTCTCTCCCTCAAATATCTTCTCTGCTACCATTCCTTGACTCTCCATCTGCTCCAGCAAATGGCAAGACTCACAAGGCTTGCTCCAAACACATTTTTGAAGTCAGTATTCCACTTCCAAGTCTCCTGCCTTCCCACAAATATCCACAGATTACGATGCCTGTTTAGTTCAGGACAAACACACAATAACTTGTTTGGAAGTACCAGCACAAATGCTTTCCGTGGTTGTTGATGATCTACCAGGGAGCTTCCTATAATAGCAGCATTTGCCACAATATAATCAACCCATTTTGAAGTGGAAATGCTTCTTGGAATGGAGTGGGATACAGTACTATCAGTAAGTACTCAAATATTTAACTTGATTAGGTAAGATGTAACATGGCAAAATGAAATACTGAATTGAAATGAACTGCAGCCACAGCAGAGAAAAGATACTGGACAATTCTAGCTGCAGCTTCAAAGAAAAAGACTAGGCACCATTGTACTATGAAGACAATTTCACTGTCACAGAAAAGGGATGATTTAGGGCTTTCTAAAATTAGCTCTTGTGCGTATAAATAGCATTAGCCCTTTGTTTTTCAGCTTGCATTTTGCATAGCTCACTCTTGGATCTGTATTCTGTTGAGTTTCAGATTGTCAGTCTGGGCTTGATTGCTCTTCATTGGCTTGTAAACATCACTAATAAAACACTCAGAAAGCTGTCTGTATTGCATGCCAGGGAATAGCTAGGTTCCCTTATTCCTGTTGACAGACACTCACCTGTCTTTTCACCAGATTACCTCAAATGTCTTGTAGCACATAAAGGAGATTTCAAAAATAAGAAATGAAAAATATTGAAAAGGCCAGTGAGCAAATGATGTTTAAGCAATTGATGGTATCCAGAGATGTTCCCTTACTCAGAACAGGCAGAGTTGTGAACACAAGATATTGCAAAACGAGAATTAGATTGTTTCAATTCCCAGAAATTGCAAACTCCAGTACATACTGAAACAGTGAATCTTTATACTTCATGCTGAATGCACATGTGGATCTGACTGGACCAGAGTGACCACTTCAGTTACGGAATTTGTTAAAACTTAAATTTTGGTTAAATTCCACTGGAATATTGCCCAAAACATCAAGATCTGCTAGTACGAGCCCTCTGTTAAAAAAAAAAAAAAAAAAAAAAAAAAAAAAAAAAAAAGCCCCACACAAAGACAAAAAGACAAAAATAGCAAGCATTTACCTAATTCCATGCAGGCTAATTCCATGCAGTTTGTTCTTGATCTGTATTATAGATACATGACACAGCTAAAAAATAATTGATTCATGAATTTATGCTAAATTAAGGCAAATCAGAGTTTGAGCATGTTAGGGAGCCACTAATTATATCTGCCAGAGGGAAAGCAAATAATACTTAGAAAGCATTAAATCAAATGTGCTCTTGAGGCTGTCGCTGTAAGTCCTTGTTCTTACAGAATGCCTTAAATTAGTTGCATAAAGGCTCACTACTTCTGTAGAATTTATTTTAAACTAAAATTTAATTTCAAAATTGAAGAAAATTATTCAAAACTAGATTTAATAGATTAATATCACTTTATTAGTGTTGCTAATATTCACTCTTACTAATGAAGTATGTGGTATCTGCTAGGGCCAGCAATTAATTTCTTATACATCTTTCTCCTGCAGCTCCTGCCAAAACCCCACGTCAGTCTGCCACCACAGCCTGCCACTCAGCTGATAGCAATACCTCCACAATCTGTTCATTCTTTGTTTACTGTGCAGGGTTGGCTGTGACCACAACAAAACCAAGAGCATTTATACTTATCTCAGGACATTGGGACCATGCACAGTGCAGAGGTCATAGGGACCATGCACAGTGCAGACCAGGCCATCAAAAGCAGCTCTGTGCTTGAAGTGGCCATGGATCCATCCTGGTCCAGCAGCATTAAGATCGATCCTGGTTTTCACATAGACTGGTGGACACAGAGCAGATCTAGCAAGTATCTCTAGTCTATACAGGGCTAAAGCCCACTGGCACTACAATGTGTCTCAGTAATAGGAGTGCAGTTATGGGCAGGTTATCTCTTCTTGAGGTTGCTGGGCAAGCGGCTGACAGCAGGGCAGCGGCTGACAGCATCTTCTGGATGATCATCAAGTTTCCTGGCCTAGAATTGAGGTAGTTTTTCCTTAGAAGAGAGATGTAGATAACAAAGTCAACCTCAATGTCATTTCAAGAAATCTCACTCCAGTATCTGTGGGAATTTTGCTATTGACTTCAGCAGCAGCTGGAAGACTCACCACCGTGCCTGTCAAAGGAAACTGTAACTTTACTCTGGTTATGAAGAAACTCTAATGTAAGATGGACCGTTCTGGGTCTCAGAATATGCTAATTTCCCATTGGTACACTGATAAATCAATAAAGTAAAAAATCCTTAGTAACCCTCCCCTTTTAATTATCAGACAGTGACATATTAAGTCTATTGACTCACTGTAGTTGGTTACATAATGGAAATGCCCTTGGAAATGCCTGCTTTTGTACCCTTCATGTTTCTCCATAGTAATTCCATAGATTTATACATCATCAATGTGCTATTTTGGGATAATATATTGCAAGGACATAGAGGTGGTGGCAGTTTATCAATGACTTTTCGTCCTCCTCTTTTTCATTAGTGCTATTTAAGAAGGCAAGCTATTTCTGTCAGGAGCTTCCTATAAACGTAATGGATTTTACAGTATAACCATAATAGCACAGTATATGCCTTTCCCTTGCTTGTATTAATTAGGATCATATTTGCATTCAGGAGACAACCTTATCCGAATCCAATGCAAATTACTATCTTTGAAGGAGAAAGGCACTAGCACAGCAATTGTTCAATCTGTCCCTGGAGGTAATATGACACTACTGTATGTGCTACCTAAGGGCAACACCAGAGCAATACCTTTCTTGATCCACACAAAAGTGTCTCAAACAACATTTCTCTGGAAATGGAAAATATGCATTGCAATGCAGATTTGAAGGTTAGTCTAGCTTTCTTTTTTTCTTTTTCATTTTTTTAACTATACATTACCTCACTGTCATTCAGTCATTTTATTTAAGACCTTAAACAGGTTCACCTCAACATACTTTCTTTTTCAAGTTGGTCAAAATAGACAGCAATCTATTTTTCATACATATTACTCTGACTACGAGACTTAATAGTTCCTCCTTTGACGGGGATCTACCCAAAATAGCCTGGTATTGTTCTTCTACCTACTCTACAAGTGACAGGTCAATAGCTTTTGGGGTTTTTGCCTGGGTTTCTAAGTTGGCTACCTTTACTCTCAAAGGCTTCAGCTCTGAGAACAACTTGAAAGGCACTGAAGCACATTCTTAAACCCCACATATTCAGTGAGATTAAAAGTATGGCTTATGTTCCTTTCAATAAAAAATTAACTTCATCTTCAAGGCAAGATAACCATGCACGCTTGTGTATAGTCCCAGTTAACAAACTGTTTCTCCAGTTGCAGGAGAAACAACGCATATGAGCCCTGTTAAAACTTGACCTTTCAGTCATATATATACTAGAAGAGCAGAGTGATGCCTAGAAATGTCTGTCAATGGTGATAATTGCTGAAATAAGCAATCAGAGTTCACTGACTTTGAATGTACATAACTTCAATAATTTTTTCTGTTTCATAAAAATGAGGTGCACAGGCTATGCAAAACTTCAAAACATTCAGTCCTTCTGCAATCTTGGCCCTTGCAAATGAAAAGCCAAACAAATCTGAAAAAATCCTCAAAAACTCAGAAAATTGCCTTATCCAGAGGATATTTATTCTTTTTTTCACTGAGATATTGTTCTGAAAGTGAAATTTTAAAAGGGTTTAAGTGCTTTTCTTGTTGAAATTTAATGGCAGGGGGAGGTTCTCATGGAAGACAATGATATATAAGCAAGGATAATAGGTAGTCGCAAAGATTCCTTCAATATAAAGCTGGCAAATCTCCCGGAGCCATCAGAGGTAATGTGTAAAATGAAAAAAGTGCAAATTTGTCTTGATTTTCCAGGTGAACCCATTCAACAGGTATTGGGAAAGCATCTTGTACATCACCAGCTAGAAAAAGTCCTAATAGGAGGTTCCCACTAGACAGCACACCACTAGCTGCAGCGAGAGCCAAGAGGACCTCTCAGTGTGCCTTACTAACCCCGCAGCCAGTGGGACTTTCTCTCCCTCCTTCCCCCAATGGATTTTGGTGCTATGGTCTTGCTGGAGCATCATTTGGTGCTTTTCCACTCTGCACAAGAGAGGCGAAGAAGGATATAGAATCATACAATGGCTTGAGTTGGAAGGGACATTAAAGATCACAGAATCACAGAATAGGCTCAGTTGGAAGAGACCCAGAGGGATCATCGAGTCCAACTCTTGGCCCTGTGTAGGACCATCCCCAAGAGTCAGACTGTGTCTTAGAGTATCATTCAAACACTTCTTGAACTCTGTCAGGCTTGGTGCTGAGGCCACTTCTATGGCAAGTCAGTTCCAGTGCCCCACCACCCTCTGAGTGAAGAACCTCTTTCTCATATTGAACCCAAACCTCCCCTGACACACCTTCAGGGAATTCCCTTTGGTCCTGTCACTGGTCACCACAGAGATCAGTGCCTGCCCCTTTTCTTCCCCTCACAAGGAAGTTGTAACCACAATGAGGTCTCCCTCAGTCTTCAATTCCAACTCCCCTGCCATGTGCAGGAACATCTTCCACTGGATCAGATTTCTCAAAGCCCTGTCCAGCCTGGCCTTGAAGACGTACAGGGATCCAGAGGATCCAGAACTTCTTTGGTCAACCTGTGACAGTGTGTCACCACCCTCACAGTAAAGAATTTCTTCCTAAATCTGCCCTCTCACTTTAAAGCCATTCCACCTTGTCCTTTCCCTACTTGCCTTTCTAAATTGTCCTTCTAAATTTTTTGTAGTCAACAATTCATCAAAGAATTATGTCCTGCAATGTTTACGATTTAAAACAGGGCAAATTCTGAGAGTAAATATTAGAATTGTTTCCAGTGGTATTGCTTTGTGTAAGCTGATGGTCATCCCACTACAGCTCTCTGACTTTCAAAAGCAGTGATATATCAAGTGTCAGGCCCCTGAGAGCACCGATAGAATCTGAGTGTCTGCTCCAAATCATCACCACCACTTTCATGAGCTCAGGAGTCCCACTTCAACCCAGCCTGAGACCATCCACCTTTGCTTGGGTGATGCTGCAGCAGTACCAGTCCCTCAGGGAGCAGGTATTTCTCACTCTCCCCTGACAATAAGCAGGCAGAGCTGACAGCAATTAGATCCCACAGTGTATATGCTGGACACCTGTACAACACAACAGTTTCCCCTGAAATGAGACCTCTCTTTTGCCATTCTCATTATGAAGCATTGGAAAATGCTTGATGAGGTCCTTGTGATGCTCTGATGTACCTTTGTAAGCTGCACGATGTGGGAATTGCACAGGAGAGACAGATCTTGAGGACAGTAATTTAATGGCTTCACAGTATCACTTGAGTTTTCCAGCTACTTTTCAACCATGTTTTCATTCAGTATCCATTCATAAGTTCATCACTTATTGAAAAAAAACAGTCAAATGGGGAAAAACATTACAGGTATGTATCTACACTGATCAATAACAATGGGTTTGGAACATTTCTAAGAAAGAGCTCTCATTTTCTCACATTTACCTACAGCAAAAGACACACACATAGAGAAATGTACAAGCATAGGCAAGTACTCCCAGACTTTATTTCCAAATAACAAACCAGACTGCTTGAGGCTATCCAAATTCAGTTAGATGCCCTTTGTATTACAGAGCTTCCCAGACCCATCTGCACAAGCTTCTGTCACACAGCCATCCTCAAAGTGCATGTATTAAAATTTAAGCTAGGTTGTTTACAAAATAGTTCCAAGGCTGTCCCTTTGTGGAAGTACTGGTTTGCAGAACATCTGTTGCTTTCGATAGTCAATACAGAGCCATTTGTTTCATCTGAAAGCAATGGCATTTCCCCATGCTATAACCATGCTCCCATGAATCAAAGGCAATATGTTAAGGCCATTCAGCCATTATTAATCTTTTATCTTGGGACTCTGCCTTTCTCTGATCACATATTTATGAGCATTAATTTTGGCTTGGTTTGTAATAGCATGTTCTCTGTGATGATTCTTACAAAAAAAGGAAGACACTTAGAATCTGAATGAGTCAAATGGCTCAGTGTGGATTTATCAGTGTTTTTGGCTTAATTTCTGTACATCCAAGTTGAGCCTTTGTGTCAAAAAAGCAAGTAACTTGCAATTGTGTCAGCTACCCATGGCTATCCTCAACTTCTTGAAAAAGGAGTTCCCGGCAGAAAGAGCAGCCTGGCTCATAGCAGTTTATTTGTTTCTCTTAAGATTTGACCTTTTTTGTTTCTTTCAAGTTTTGTTGGTATTAATCAGAATTCAATATAAATCTAGACAAGGTGTCTGTTAAGTAGTATTTAAATTACATAACAAGGCAGGCCAAGAGTCAGATGTACAAAACTTGATTCAAAGGTATAGTTACTGAGATGTTTTATCTACAGGTTTATTTTTCTTATCCATATGACATCTCTGGAAAGCAGCAGGTTTGATGTCTGAAGATGTCTGAAAAACATTAAAATAAGGGCTTGATTTTTCTCTCAGATGTATTTGTAGAGAAAATACCGCATTGGTCCTTTCTGACTTAGAAGACTCTCATCTAACAGGTCATCAGGATGCAAAGCAGTGGTTGTTCAAGTAAATCCCATCTTGAAATGTTATCTTCAGCAAACTTTTCATTGTAAAATTTATTGCAACTCTTAAATTCAAAACATCAGGGCTAAAAAGAGGTAAAGATGCACAACTTCGGTGAGACAATAGAGACGTTTGAAGTTCATGTGATTCCCTCAAACTCTGTGCATCATATAAAGATCATCAGAGAAACTCCTAATCACAATTTTAATGAAAGTTTTAAATTTAAAATTCAGGAATCAGTTGGAGTTAATGAGTAAACCGATTATATGGAAATTCCCACTAGCTTCAGAGGGGCATTAGTATACTCTGCAGTTTACCCTTTGCAGGGAATGCATTACACTCAGGGAATAACAAATCAATAAAAAAATCAATTTAGAAGAAGCATTTCAGAATCTGGAGAATTCCTCCTGATAGACTGCACAAGCTGTAACTGCATATCTTATTTCTCAGGAGGCATGACCACGATGTCCTAAACCACAGATAATAGTGTGAGCTAGCTTGCTAATTTTGATCACAGACGACAAGTCATTGGAACATGTTTATGGTACAGTTTCCTGCAATTAAATGGGGACAATGTATTTAAAGGGGAGGGATATTGATCTTACCTATCTCCAATAACAAAATTTGAAAACTAAAATATAAATAGTTCTTTTTAAAAGAAGCATTGAGATACTCCTTTAAAAAATAAAGTTGGACAACATTAAGCATTACATTAAACTACTGACTTACTTTTTTGATTGTCCTCATTATTAGAGGTATTTAAACTGGTATGCACATAGCCCTGTCTGGGTTTTATACAGGATGCCAAGTTGATTGGAAACACTTTGTTGGAATATAAAAACAGTGTATAAATTATTACACTAGTAATGTATGTCTGCCAAAGAGAGTTTAGTCTGGAAAGCTTCACTGGAGAATCAGAAGTTTATTCAAACAGCACTGGTAGATGGATGCAACATCTGCATGTGTGTTCTCACAGGCAGGTTAGCTCTCCACCCCTCTTTCCACAGAAATCAGTCAAATCTTTTTGCACTACAAAGCAATGTCTTCAGGACTCCAGTGAATATTGCATGAGAACACTGTCCTGTTGTACTGAAATATGGTACAGCATTTGGCATTTCAGACACCCTAGTAGATTGTGCCTACATATCTTTTAACTTCTCACAGACCTAGATCTTTAAATGAAGAAAAATAGCATTAAGGCAACGGTCACACAATTAGAATAATTGAATAAAGACCTTTAAAGGTTGCAGTTCCAGTGCTTGCATTAGTTTGAAGGATTCTTACTGGTTTAGTATTTTCTGCTTACTTGACTTGACAATGGATATTCTACTGATCACCATTCATTTCAGCCATCCTAGCCATTTCACCTGAAGCACAGAAGTCATTCTGCTTCTTCTCTCATGCACACATCAGATTGCAAAGGCTGTGAAAGGAATGCCATGTGATTCCACCAGTAAAGGAGGAGGAATCAGATATCTGGAAGGAAACCTGAATTGCTTTTTGATTGGAACAAACGCTCAAAATATGTAATTTCCAGCAGCCATTGGAAGGCTCTCTTTCAATCTGTGATTTTTTAAGTCTGTGTATAAACTGTTACCATTTTAAAAGGGATAAAGTAATTTTTCACTTATGAATGTTAAAGTAGGAAGACTACTGTTTCGTACACATATTTCTCCAAGCATATTTTCCAATATTTCTTCAAACATGTTTTCCAATTAGGAAAACTATCAGAACCAACTCACTCTTGTGGCCAGCATTCTTGAAACACCACCAGAAAAAAAATAATCAGGGAAAACACATATGCGGTAATTTTTTCAATTTATTTGGGAAAAAAAGCCCTATATATATTCCATTCTCAAGAGTACCTGTATTTCTACAAGCTCCAGATTCAGGAGAGAAAAAACCCCAACAAAACAAACAAAACACAACAACCCCAAATATTACTAAAAAACATTTGCCAGAGCAAAAAGATGAATCCAAGGAAGAGCATGCACAGTGATTGGCTACCAATGCAGTCTTCGTTTCCTCATGAGCACAGATGGCATCTCACGTGGATGTGAGGAGCATTGAGGATGCAACATAATGAATATTTGCACATTCATCCTTCCTGAACAGCAGCCACTCTCTGACTGCCAGGGATATGATTTAGGTTTTGCACTTTTGCAGGGCAGAACCTCTCAGGCATCATACAGGCCGGTACTTATCAGATGCAGTGTAGTGCAGCAACACTGGGATCAGTAAGCTACTGAAAATAGTCAGGGAAAATCCTGAGGCACAGACTGTGGTTCTCAGCGAGTTCAACAGGATTAATTAATGAAGTCAAGAGATGCAAAGGTTCAGCATTTCAGAATTCTGGGAGGAAAGTTGTCAGAAGCTCTTTTATTTCTGCATATCCACACTGAAAGTTAATTTTTTTTTTTCATACTTAGAAATGTCAAAAAACTCAGTGGCTTTCTCCACCAAGTTTTATTATTCAGCTGAGACCCAGTGGCAGAGATGCAAATTAATTAAAGGCTAGAAGGAGGAATGAACTGTCTTCATGTTATAACCATTTGGATTTGTAGCTACAAAGGCCTTTCAGAGAGAATAAATGGTAACTAATTTATGATATTTTGATGAAAATGGTGAGAGAAAGAAAGTAATAACTAGTTCAGTTTACAGACTTTCATTGGCAATTTTATTTTATTGTAAATATATCTCCTTCCCACATCTGACTCCAAAACTAGCTCGTTAAATACTCAGAAGTGCTGTAGGGTAGAGAGACCTGTGGGTTATGAAGAAGGAGGCCCTTGTGTATTTCTGTTCTTGCCAGGAATAACAAAGCTAGAAAAACAGATCTCTTAGGGTAGAGGTTCACAAAGAATTCTCTTCTAGGTATAAAAACAAGCCGACTTTACTCCAAAAAAATCATAAATATATGTGGATTTCTGAGTAATTATTAAAAAATTATTATCAATTATATTTAGGAAAGTTATCTAATATTTTACACTGTATAGTTACTATACAAGGAGCACGACTGATTATGAATCCAGAACTTTTCCACCTAGAAAGATTTACAGAAATGGAACAAGGTAACCACCTTTGTACCCTGAAGCAATCTATAAATCCAGAAACTTGTTTTATATATGTGTGGTTTGGATGAGGGGTTTTTTCCTCCCTCAGTATTCATTTTTCACCTTAAAGGCCATTGTCTTGTGCTTTGAATTTTTTCTGTCTGTAGGAGCACTTAAAGCTGACTTCAGGGTCACTGCTTAAAACACTCCATGCAGGAAAAGCTCTCATTTCTTCATCTCCTGATATTTCCCCTCCAATTTCCATCAGTTAAGTCCATTCTGATACTTAATTAAAAGAAGTGCCTTTATTGGGCTGAGCAACAGGTGTTTTAGGCAGATTATGATTTATTGGGGTTTCCCAGAATATTATTTGTAGTTCAATTCTTCTTGTCACAATGGAAATATCTTAAAATTTTATCTTTATGGATAAAATTATGTGATGAGTAGAAAAAAATAAGGCAATAGCCAAGGAAATTATCTGATTAAGTACTAAAGTTAAAAATCTACTAAAGTGCAGTTGACCTTATTCAGAAGAAATAAATCTGACCCAAGAGAAGTCAGTTGGGAAAGTAGCAACCCACCACCAGCAATATGAAGGGAAGAAGACAGAAAAGAGGGAATATACAGAATAATTACCAGATTTAACAGAAATCTGAAAGAAGTCACCAGCAATTACAGAAACAGAAAGGGAAGTGTTCAAGTTACTACCCCTGAAAGTGTTCAAAAATAACTCAACATGGCACTAAGTGCTATGGTTTAGTTGACTCTGCGGTGTTTGGTCAAAGGTTGGACTTGATGATCTTGGAGGTCTTTTCCAAACTTAATGATTCTGTGAATTAGCAAATCTCCAGACAAGATAAGCAAAAACTGAAAGGAAGCAATAATGGAAAAAAACTAATGGAATTATTTGAATAATACTTTCCCACCATTTCATACTCCTTGAGAGGTCTCTTCTAATCTAAATTATTCCATGTTTCTGTGATTAAAATTACTTTCAAAACTGTTCACCACTAGTAGTCATGAACCTTACTTGGAAGTATCTGATACCCAGCTGTGTAAGAGATGGAATAGCAGCTATTTTACAACTTTTAAGATTCCACAGCTTCTTCTAATTGAGTGAATGGTGCAGGGATCAGAGTTGTGCTGGCAGTTGGCCTGCATGCAAGGTAGGCAAGGTATGCAAGGTGTCTGACTGAGCATGAAACAGGCCACATGGAGCAGCATGCTGAAAGTAAGATGTCTTTAAAGTCTACCTTAAAAGACAGTAAAGGCTTAGCTTTAAGGCATCTTCTGTCTAGTCACATATGACTGTTCCTGTCAGTTTACTAGAAAAAATCTTCCATTGGGATTTTTAAATCAACAGCAAGACAGTTTGAAATAATGGAAAAGAAATAACCTGGCACAAAAAAAAATCAGACATTCACTATTTTGTCCAGATATCATTTGATGGCTTTTCTTTTTCTTTTGTTACAGCATCTCAAGTTGAAAATGTATTCATCCTATTATGAAAAAACACATGTACATTCTGAAAAGTATGGAGGGTCAAAGGGAGAAACGGCTGAACTTATAACACAATTCCATATATACACATATATTAGTAAGTTCTTCAAAGATGATGTCTGTAATTGTTGTGCTGATATTTCACATATGATATAGTTGCACCTGGAGAAGCAATTTAGAGGTTTAAATTTACTCGTAATGTTTCCTTATACTTTTATAAGCTCATTTCCATGAATATGCAGTTGTTTGTCTGCTTTGGTTCCTGTAGTGACAAACTTCAAAACGTTTCTCTGTTTAAGAGTACAGGGTGATAATTGTACTGCATAGTAAAAATTATTATGGTTTGTTTTGCATGGGATGGCAGGTTAGAGGACTAATGAACTCTGTGAAGGAATATAAGCGAAAAGAAAAAATACTGACAAGGTGCCAGTATAGATCAGAACAGGAAAAAAGCATATTCCAGTTGGTGCAAGAAATCCTACTCAGCCATTTGAAATGTTCCATAGCTAGAAGAAAGAGTCAACATCATGTTACTGTCCATACTAGAATAGAAACATTACAATCACTAATAAAATGGCGAAAGAATAAACGAAAAAAGGATGAGAAACAAGAAAAAATCAGGTCAGGTTTTAAACAGGTAGACCATGAGTGGAATAATTCAAAACATAGATATTCACTTGTCTGGAATATTTTAAAATATATAGAGTTAAAAATATTCCAACTTGCACCTGAAAATCAAAATAGATCTCTACTTGAAATGCAATATTACTATATAAACACTGTGATTGCAGGGAGTGATAGTCTTGCAACACATATCAAGGAGATAAAATCTGATGTTTATCACAGTGGCAAATGTCAGCTACTGCACTGCAATACATATCCAAGCACTTCTGAAGAAGGAAGGAGTTTGTGAAAGATTTTTGAGAAAAGAAGAGAAGATGATTTGGTTGTTTCTATTAGATGAAAAGCTGCTGAGAACAAAATAATATCAATGTATTTTATGAACCCTCCCTTGTCTTAGTAACTGGAAGACATGAGAATACACTAGGAGACAACAAAATAGGGGTGGCAAGAAGGGATATACAGCTAGATGTGCCTGAAATAAGAGTCCTTCTCTCTTTCTCAGAACTTTCACAAACATAAATCTACGCTCCACATGTACTGACATTTAATTCTGTAACTAGTTCCAGAGCTGATATATAGTTCTGTCACTAATATTTTCTAAACATATATTTCATCTTTTATCTGACAGCCTATCAATGACCTTCCTCCCTCCCACTGTCTTTCCAAAACCTGTTTTTATTTATTTTTATGCTATTGTCTACAGAAATATGTAGGAGAGTTTGAGACAACTGTCTTTGGTAATTCTTAAGATGAGAAGGCTGAGGGTGGAAACTTACTGCTGTCTTCAACCACTTAATTGGAGGCTAGAAAAAAGAAGTGTGACCACTTCTCTTGAAGTTGCATAGTGGAAAAGAAGACAGGCCAAAGTTATGGTGCAACAAGAGGAATTCTGATTAGATATTAGATCTCAGATACTAGAATAAAATATTCTGACAGCAAAAGCAGTCAAATTCTGGAACAAGTTCTTCCACAGGAGCTGCGGAACCTGTTTCCTGAAGAAGTGTTCAGGACTTCCCTGGTAAAGGCCATGAGCAGTGTGATTTAACCTGTTTCTAACTTAAGCATAGGCTCACTGTGAGTCTCTAGACAGTTCCCTTTATGAGTTTTTCTGTGCCTCTAACAAGCATCTGGAAGAGAAACCCACACACCTGACACTCTGCATAATAAGCCAGTAGTGTTCACAGGGTGAAAGTGAGTAACATATCTGGGAGCAGTTCGATGATGAGTGCATCAATCACTGCACCCCACTACCAGAGTCTGCATTTGCCACAGTTCTTCCATGAATGTATTCAGAGTAAGTTTCTGTCCTTTTGTCATGGTTATGGCAACAGGATTTGAAAAGTGATAATCAAAAACTATGCTATATTCACAGGGAAAGAAGACTGCTTCTCTTGTTGCCTGTCTTCAGGTTTATTTCGCTCATTTTTAATAAGAGATTCTTAATTAAAAAAAAAAAAAAAGTAGTTTGTTTGACAAATGTGTGGTCTGTTTTCTCAGCAAGGACTTCCTTTACAGCTTACTTTAAAATATTAATTTCTTATACTTTCTTTTTTTTCTCCCACTGACAACCCCTTGATTTACAGGGGCTAAATTCCAATATGGTCTTAGTAAAAAGAAGATTCACAGTGCACATCTGAAATACTTTTGCTGATTTAAAACAGCTTATGGCAGTAGCAATAGCAAGTTTTACTCACATGTCATAAGTTTAATATACAAACATAAAATTAGCCTCTTCTGCCAAATGGCAAGGGCTCTGTCTGGTATCAAGTTGAATTCAGTACAATGCTAAAAAGGAATTTTCAGGCAAGTGGTCCAAAGAACAAATGGTTATATATTTATTAAAATAGCAACAAGTGTTCCTTGGAAAAATGGATTTAAAAAAGAGGAAGACAAAGCTCACAACTCTTTCAGACACCACAATCGTGGACAAGTTGTACCACTCATATATGAATACAAATCACTACATGAAAATAAGGCAAAGGTTGATTCACAAGCTCATGAGGATATTTGTGTTATACTGCTGGTTTCCTACAGGAATAGATTTGGTTTAAAGCAGTAAATAAAATGACTTCTGTGACATTTTTCTGGCATGGCAGAGGATTTGGTCTGGTTTCTTTTTGCCTTGTGGAGCTATAACAACTAAATCCCTTGTTGTTCCCACCATCACAGCAGGTACATAGAGGCTTTGCAGTGGTTCCCTGCTGAATCCAGACTCCCACAGGTGCAGGAGCAGGACTCAGAAACATTGAGAACATCTGGCAAGAGCTTATTTAAAGTGGTGTGGTTTCTTGTTGTAGCCTCATTATGCTGAAAGTAATCTGCAACGATATGGTACTTCTCCTAGGCAGAGACTGTTAGTCTATTATCTCAGGAGAAGTGAGCGCTCAGTGCTTACCCAAAGGCCATGTGGCCGCTGTAGCTCCCTGTAAGGAACACACAGTGACCACCAGCAAGGGCAGGGGCAAAGAGAGAGTTTAATGGAGGATCAGGATTA
>JAWWEV010000001.1:101693764-101739886 GCA_035583235.1 Hafferia zeledoni | reverse complement strand
GTCCCCTACTGAGACTCGAACTCGTGACCTTGGGAGTCAGAGACCGGAGTGCTCTCCATTACGCCACGGGACCGCCCCAGGTAATTAAATAACATTCCTAAAATCCTACAGTCCCCACATTGGGTTATAAGAAACAGGGGCAAAATTACAGCAAGTCCAACACTCAACAGTCAACTCTTCTAAAAGGCATTAGGCCAGAAAAGCCAGATTGGATTCTATGTGACAAGGAGCATGAACTTAGCCCAGAAAAGGGTTCTTTTCAGTAATTTTTCTGACTATTGCAGGGTATGCATCCATGGTCTCATTTAGGTATACACAAGTCACAAAGAGACTGTTCCAGCTCCTGCCAGCTCAAAGTCTAGGACAATGCAATGGCAAAGACAGGATCCTTTCTATTGATGAAATGATGAAGGCACACCTTTACTTATTATAGTTTAAACTGCTTGACACCAAACAGCCTGACCACACAATATAGGCTGTCCACAGCATGAACCTGCACTGTCAGTGTGAAGCTTCTTTCTTTAAGGGAGATTTTTAAAAAATGTAATACCTGTTAGGTGATAACCCCTGCCTCTGTTCCCAAGGTGCAAACAAACCTTGGCCAGAAACTATGCCCAAGCACAGTTCAGCTTCTGTTACCACATTCCAGAACCGACACCTTACCACAAGTCAAGACACTATAGGACAGCCAGCTGTCCAGAGCACCAGTTTACAGTAAAGTCTACAGTATTTTAAAGACCTGTTCTTTCTCATTTTCTGCAGCAGTAGTCAGTTTTCTCTGCTGACATTATATGGGGACAGATGAAGCCCCTTCTGACAGTCAGGGTCCTCACACCACCCTTTTCAGGGACTCATGAGCACAGGTTTTGCCCTAGTTTCCTAGACAGCATCAGCAACTACTTGGCTGTATGACAGTAGATCTAATGAAAGTTGCTGAAAGATCTTACAATGTTATACGTGCAAAGGTTTGAGAACACACTTGGTATTCAGATGGATGGAATCTAACTGGTTTTAACATAGTTAAAGCTATAAACAGAGTGGTTTGGGGGATAAAAAAAGGAAATAGGTAGCTACAAACAGAGCTGCTGAGCACTTACTGACTTCTACCAACAAGGCAGTAGTTGTTCCTTTCTTACAATGGAAATATCAAGCAGAAGCACACAAACCCCACACTCTCCACGAACCTAAAAATCATATACTAACATCTGGATATATAAGCCAATAGTCCACAGTTTTATTGAAAATTATTTTTTTCTTATCTCTACATATGTTTCATACTGGGCCACATGCATCAGATATCAGAGGGATATCTGATCAGAGTAATAGCTAATTATAATGGTGATTGAAAGAAGGCTTAAGAATTTTTCTTCAAAGTGGAAACAATATTCTACATTTTGGAAGTGAGTAATTTCAGTGTCAACATCATTATTTGCACATACTCACTGAAAATATGATTTCTTTGATGTCTGGCCTACCAGAAAATCTGACTTGCACAATTTTACACACCTGAGTTCTCAAATACATCATGGAGGTACATGCATGTACATTCTTTTGAATGAAGCAAATTACTCATGTTTAAGGAGAAAAACAAATATATAGACCTTTTATTTCATCAAGTAAAAATTCTCGTTCCAGTGGTCTATGTTTAGCCAAGGTTTCTACAAGACTGTCTGAAATCTTGGTAGATTAACTGGTTTCATTAAGATTTTGGAGAAAATGGCTCACAAAATATGTGCCTTCTTTCTGAAGAATTCATTCCTGCTTTCTGAACTAAAAAAGTTTATTGTGTTCTCAGAATTCAAAACCTATTTATCCTTACTATTTCTGTTTGGTTTTATTCTTGCATTAAATCTGATATAGGTCTTTCATTGGAAAAGGCATAAAATTATGAATCCATATGCTGGTAGCACTAACAATGGAAGAAATTTAATTTCATTGCACTTGAAAGCAATATTGAAAGCAATTAATATCACCCCAATTTCTCTTTCCTGTGATGGAGATGCAATGAGTTATACTCATTAATGGAAGAAACTGGAATATTTTTTCAGTTGGAAGGCCAAAACTTTGCAAATCTGCGTCCAAAAGTCCTCATACCCTGCATGCTAGAGTGAGCATAGCTCTGGGTATATACAGGGTAAGTGTTATTCAGAGAGAGAAAAAGGAAAACAATGAATTTGATAGTAATTTATTGATTCCTCAGGGAATAGTGATTTTTAGCCTTGTCAAATCCAGATGCAAAGCTGTTCTGAGTTGTCCAGTGCAGTGTTCTAATCTGCAGCATAGGTAAAGATTTGTGCTGAGGGCAAAACATACCAAGGCCATGGATTTTGCTGAGTGCTTGAGCTGCTCCATGCCACCAGATTCTTAAAAGCGTTTCAAGACTGTCAACCTCTCCAACGAGTGAGTTCTTCCTTCATATAAGAGGAGACCTAGTAACCCTGTTCTTAGTTATTGCACTTGGAAAAAAATACTTTATTTTCTTTTATTTTGACTGAAGGTCTCAGATACACTGCTTATGGTTTATATCTTGCTGATACAATAACATTATTAAATTTCCTGGGTCACACTCACTGCTGGTGTGGGTGTGCTAAACCAGTTTTGTTGCCATTTGAGAAAATGATAATTTGTCTAAACATCATGAAAAAGAAATTTATAGCTTTTTTTTCCCCACTAAAATCAAGTCTACAATTTTTAGTATGTTTCTCTCATCTGCAAAACAAAGGCATTTGCAGGAATCAGTAATTTTGTAGGAGTGGAGTTTTGATGGTTGACCTCTTAGTAGTAGTCCTCACGTCTCCAGACAGATTTTCCTGACTAACACTTATGCTTAATGAAGTAGTCTAGGTCAGTGTATTGACCCAAGGGGGCTGGTTGATTCTTCAATCCACCAATATTATATTTCAGGCCCAGTTAGATTTGACACAGGCACAGAAGTTCTTCCTGTCTAGCTGTGAACAGGGAAAAATCACACACAAGGGTTTGCTAGTGATTTGAAGAGAAAAATATAAAATCCAACCCAGATAACTATCAAATGGAGGACCACTCCACCTACACTAGGCACAGGTCTTCCAAAATAACCATCATCGCAGAAGTACTTTACAGATGCTTTACTACATTTGTATATTTTTCCATTAATGCATTCCAAAAAGTATTTGGAATTGCTGTTCCAGTTTCTTGTGCCCTTGGAGGATCCATTTGACATTTAAAATTCAATCTCTGCTGAGGATGCACACAGATTAAATCTATTACATAATGAATATCAAAGGCAATAATGCACAAACATATGCCTACAGCGTCTTTATCCTAAAAAAGGGAGTTTCGGATCAATGTGAGGCAATGTGGAAAACTCTTGCCAAATACTAAGCGACAAAAAAACTTCCTCTTTAAATAATTTGCCAAGAGATGAAAGTAAGTCTTAGGAGACATTTTCTGATCTTTACAGCAATCAAAATAAATTGATTTGGACTCTAATTGTTCATACCGGAAAGCATGAAAATATTCTTTTTCTTGGTTGAATTCCACATTGCTCCAATGAGTGAAAGCATTGGCACAGCACAGAGAGGTAACACAGAAAGGGTTAGTAATGTTCTGCCCAAGCTTTCATACATGAAGAGAACCAGTCTGGTTATCTTTCATTTTATATCAAGATAATTTAAATAAATGAAAACTAAGAAGTAAATACAAAAGACTGTTATTAGCCTTTTAGCACAGCCCTATCATTTGCCAATGTATCTTTGCAAATCTCCATATTGCAGACCCTTTAGCAGAACTTCATAGGCAGCATTAATTTTCATTATATTGAATAATTTTATACTCTCATCAGATTTAGTCACCTCTTCTTTCATGTCATTTTCCTGATCATTTATAAAACTGTTGAGTGGCACTGAGCAGTGTGGCACTGATCATGCTCAATCTTTCTTCCTGCTCTGGAAACAATCCATTTATCTATTTTTGTTGGGATTTGGGTTTTAAGCAGTTATTTATTCATGAGATCACCCTCCTTTTTCAATCTCTCTTTCATTTCTTTAAGAACCTTTACTGACATACCTTGCCAAAGTTTTTTCCAAAATTCATTTATACTAGATAGAACAGACTCTCTTGGTTTTTTTCCATCTCTTGGGCCTTTCAAAACTTAAAAAATGTTATAAGGTATTACCTTCTTCTATAGAACTCTCACAGAGTCCTGATCATTATATTACTATTTATTTGTGCATCTGTTCATTTTATATTTTGCTATTATTTTTACAAATCTGACAGATACCTTTCCTTCTAACACGTGATTTTTAAGGAACACCCTTAGACTCATTTTAAGGAAATCAGTTCCACTTTTGTCCTTTCATATTTGCCTGATACTGAGGTTTTTTGCCTGGCAGTAATATACAGCTATCCATTGCAATCCAGTAATTCACTGTGTGAACTCCTTAGAAATCCATGTGTAAATATCATCTTGTCCAAGTAAAGTCTTAACATTTTTGACAATTTATTCTACAGTATATTCCATTGATGCCTCAGTTTTGAGTGAGTTCTTCAAACTCCTGTCCCACTCAGCATTAAAACCCATTTCGGAATATTGTTAACTTTTTATATAAAAAACACTAATGCAGAGAATTTATGACTTTTTGTCCTTGAATAATCCTTCTATGCTTATTTCAGCTATCAGCCCCATGGTTTCTCTGGCAGGCATCCTGCTTCCGATAATTTTTTTAAGTTGTCTTTTTATGGCTAGTTTAAGTGCTTTAAGCACTTTTCTCATCAAAACCTTTTTGGCTTGCCTTGCTCTGAATTAACTTTTAACTTCCCAGAGTTTATTTCTTCTTTCCTCATGTGAGCAGGTTTTTAAAGATGCCTTCTTATTTTCAAGAGCTTCCTTCTTTCTCTTCCTTTAGCATGGGCTTTTTTCTTTTTTTTAAGATCCTCTTCAAGTCCCTTCTGATTTATGTTACGCTTACTCTGAACCTAAAACATTGATTTGTGATGCATGTTAACTGACACAAAAAATTGGTCTGAGCCTTCAAACAGTCTCCATGCTGTTTGCAATACTGTCATGCTTTTGACCACTTTCTAGTTAATCATCTGCTATTTTTTGGATAATTTGACTATCTCACTCATCCATTTTGGTGGGGTTTTTTCACTTAAGAGGATATTCAGTCTAACTACACTGTTATAGGTGACTGATAATTCTATCTTAAACCACTCCCTGTATGTTGCCCTAGGTTAAATCAGGTGCTGTTTTTCTATGGGTAGGACAATGTGCTCTAAGGTTTGTGTGTAATAGTGTTTGGATACTTAACCAGTACATATTGGAGACAAAACTTTCTTGTATCTGAAACAGGCCAGAGAAGCTACAAACATTTGATATTACTCATTTTTTCCTTCTTAGCCTCAGTCTAGTGATAAAGTCTCCCAGGCTTTCCAAAGGAATCTTTCCCAGGGGAAAAATCTCATACTCTTCCTGTGAAATCAGCACGAGTGCCTCTCTGAAGTTCTGTACGCTGCTTTCTGCAGCATGAAGAATGGCAGCAATAGAGTTCTGTATGCAGTTGCAGGCATACAGTCTTATCAGCATGTGGCATAGCTTGCATAACTGCAGTCCTTCAGATAACTGGAAGAAATCACAGGTTTTCAGACCCTGATATCTGCTGAAGGGAGGGTATATTGTGGACAGACAATTGAGGAGATTTCTGGAGTGCATTGATAACAACATCCCAACACAGCTGAACTAGAAGTCAAAACTGAAGATACTCTTCTGTACCTCATACTTAGAAAAAGTGAGTCAGGGATATGGTCAGGAGCAGCCTTGGCTGCCATGAGATGCCAGAGGTCAGGCTCCTCAGAGGAGGAAACAAAACAAAAAACTGCAGGATCTTAACCCAGATTCAGAGATGTGCTTGGAAGAATTTCATAGGATACAGCCATGGAGAGAGAAGGGGGCCTGGGGATTAGTTGATGCTCATAAGTCACTTCCAAGTTCAAGAATGGTTCAACTCAACAAGCAGAATATCAAGCAAAGATGGCAGGAGACATCCATGGGTGGAAAAGGAGCTCCTCACTAAACTCGAACAGGATAAGCACTGGAGGTGAGAAGGACAACAGGTGATCTGGGAGAAGTATAGAGACACTGTACAAGTATTCAAGGGATGGAATTAGGAAAGCCAAAGCCCGTCTGTAAGTGAATTTGGTGAGGGATGTGAAAGGCAACAAGTACAGCTTCTACAGATACATAAGCAGAAAAATAAAAACAAGTGAAAACCTGTGCCTGCTGCTGAATGGAACAGCCACCCTGCTGACAAAAGTCACAGAAATACTGAGCTTTCTTGGTGCTTTATTTATCTCAGTCTTTCCTAGCAACACTGGTCTTTAGGAATGAATCCCAGGCTCCTGAGAACAGTGGGAAAGTCTGGAGCAAGGAAAATTTATGACAGGTGGAGGAGGATCAGGTTAAGGAACATCTCACATACACAAGCCAATGAGACCTGATGAGATACACACTTAAGTGGTTAGAGAGCTACTCAGTGTCATTGCAAGGCCATGTTCAAATATTTTGAGCAATGCAGTCATTCCCTAGAAGTGGCCCTACTTTGGCACAGAGACCTTCCAAAATCCCTCCATATCTGGATGACTCTAGTACATGTCATTCCATGGTCACTGGCTCTCCACAATCATTGGCACCACTGATTACACGGGCTATCCTTCACATGGTTGCCACATTTTGCTCTGCCTGTTTGTGTGTGAAATTTCCACCACAAAAACATGCCATGGTGCAACATCATCTTATTTCATTTATATTCTGATACTTTCTGTAAATCATTCATTCCTATATAATTTATGCTCTCCTAGTACAGTCCTGAAATTCTACCCTCCACCTACTTTCCAAGATATCTACAAAGCAAATTTTAATCCAGACACAAGATATCTACAAAGCAAATTTTAATCCAGCCACCCTATTTCACTTATTTTAACTCTCAGACTACAGTCCAAGTCTGTCACCTCCAAAGACAAACAAACAAAAAAAAGTGTATTTCAGAAGTGTCAAAATACTTCACAAATGTGAATGGGAACTGCTAACTGTGCTAATGAAAAATATTCTTCAGGCACTTAACTATGGACTTTCTGCATTCATGTTTTGTGGAACAGAGAAAACAGAATGAAAAAAGAACACAGTTTTTGTGTACATTGTTTTGCAGAGAATACTACTTTTCAGGCCAAGCTGTAAACTTGACATACCATGAGCAATAAGAATATGAGCTTTATGAATACACGACTCAAAACTAGCTCTTAAAAGGCATGGTTATAAGACTTTATGAAGCTTTGCTGAGTTTCGAGCTTTAAAAATAGATGTGCAGCATTTCCTTCCCCAAAACAGGGTTGCTAATATAGAAATTATAAGATTACTATGTAGTCAATAAATACATAGTATTTAAATGTTTTATATGTGCAAAAACCCTCCATTTTTCATTTTGAAAACACATGCACAGTTGTAGCTATTGTTTACATTTTAATATATATTGCATTCATATAAAACTGGACTTTGTTAGCACAAACCTAATACTGTAAAACAATTGCAAAAAAAAGAAGAAAATAATTTCATGCCAACTTAACAGTAGTTCAATAAGCATAGAGTGCAGGTAAAGTTTAAGTATAAGGTCTCCAGGAAAATGTGATTATAAGACTGATCAATATAGTGTTCCAATAAACAGTCAAACCAGATACTGCATTCTGTGACTGGCATACTTGAAATGTAATTATTTTGACCAAGATTTTTTCTATTGTTATTGCATTAATTTCTTATACCAGAGCATTGTGTTGCCTGACAAATTAATTCCAGGCTGCTGTGGAATTTTGTTTTTGTCTTGTCTTTGCTTATTTGTTCTCACACACTGAATGGAAGAATGCAGACTCACAGGAACTAATGAGGTAATTCATAAACCTGTCAGCAATAGACATGAGAATTAATCTAGTGGTGGTCTGGTGAAAGGGGAGAAGAGGATTATAGGTACATGGTTGCCAGCCAACATGTGTCCAAAGGAGGCCTAAAATAACACCTGAATTCCCTCTTCCTCTAAATTCCACTTGAAACTTCCACATTTCCTTCTCTGCATATTTCCTTCTTTGTGCCTCTTTGACAGTAGTGCTATACAGGATACAAACTCTGCAGCAAATGTGATATTCCATCTCCAGCACTCTTATTCTTTGTATGAATGTCTGCTTGGGGCACCCCTGAAGGAGACTTCTCAAAGATGAAATTGCACCAAAACCCATAATGGTTGTTTATTGCCATATTACTTTTATTCTGTATGATTCTTAGCAACAGCAGCATGGTTTTAAGAATGTACTAACTGACAAGACAGGAATTCATTACTGATGTTTTGTGTATTTTATTTTCTTAAGAGGAACTGAGGAGAGCAGTCCAGCAGACAACTTCGTGTTTGTTAGTTTTATTCTTCAGGGAAGTGAGAGGGTTCTGCTATACATGTTGCTATTCTTTGTTTTTCATGGGAGAGCAAGAAGTCTTTCTGGCTTTATTGTTGCTCTATTTTTCCTACTCACAGTCTCAGGAGTGATGTCTGGGAAGAAGGCTATGAAAATATATGGGAACAGAAATACTATGAACAGTAAGGGAGGTGGTTTTATAATAATCTGTGAGGAGAATTTCCCAAAGAGAAAACAATTTTAGGAGAAGAAACTACTAAATGAAACTGAGAGTATCAGTATGCCTCAATAATTCTTTTCTTAATTGTACTACAAGTTTCCAGGTAATTCATGAATTGTTATGAGTAAGACTAATCTGTTTCATTTTTCTATTACATGGCATGTTTTATCAGTATCTGGTTACACAGCTCGATGCTGTTGGTGATCTCCACTGATTATCTGATGTTTCATCAATGCCAAGCTGAGCAAAGGGTCATTGAGATAGCAATAACTTCTAGCCTTGCAGTGGCCAGCTAGAAGTGAGTTCTGTTTGATGTTTTCTTGACACAGATGCTCAAATTCTTTGTTTGTCATGTCTTCTAAGACAAGCTCATCAGACAGATAAGAATTCAGGAATTTTTACAGGTTTTAATGACACTCTTATGCTACACTTGAGTTGATTCTTTACTGACAGCTCTACGAAGAATGTTCACACCCTAGACTTCATACCGTATTATCATGTTTTCAGTTCCTTGAAGACTGACATAATAATAAGGATGAAAAAAACCCCAAACCAACTATTAATCATTAATGAAAAACTTCACATCTGGTTTATACTTTAGAGAGGGGAAAGCTGAAGAGCTGATCTCTTGCCATGTAAAGAATAAGCACATGGGTTATGACTGAGGCCATGAGTTTTTCAAGGATAAAACTTGTCAAGCAAATCAAAAGTGCTATCACAGGACAAGGTTTTAGGGATAAAAAAGGAAGGAATTAATTTTAGTGAGGTTTTAAGGGCATAATGCATAAGAAAGTTGCAAACCCCTTCAGAAGTCAAGAGAACATGATATTCATGGAAGAACTGAACAAATTCAGTTTTCTTGGCAGTAAGAGGAGAATGTTGAACTAGGTGTATGAGAAAAATACAGAACTACATCAAAAGCTAGTATAAAGAAGAGGGAAATAAACTGCTTCCCAAATCTGTAGTCAGTAAGACGAGACACAGCTTAAAGTGATGCATGGAAGAGTAAGATTTTCCTCCCACATAAATCAGTTAATTAATGCTGCATTCTTGCAGATTGTTACTTTTTCTTTTGTTAACTAACTTATTTTTTTCCAAGGATCAGGTTTCTTCTAAATAAAGCCTCATTTTCCAGTCATCAGTAAAGCTTTCAGAAAACATTTCTTATAAAATTCTATCAGGAAAATTACTAACTTCATGTAGGAATTGCAGAAACCTGCTTGGAGCTCTTGATTCTATTTCAGAGACCTTAAAAATTCTATTTTTCAACCTAAAGAAGTCATGAAAGAACAGTGGGAATAAGTTACCATCACAGCATGTTTTAAAGACAAGGTGTATTTCAGTTACTTTACCTGTGCTGTTCATTGTCTCTTTTGCAAGCTTGTAAATCAATACAATAATGATATCATTTATATGATAGTGTTAACTGTCCAGCAGGCTGGAACAAGTCTGAGATCATCAATTCATCCATTAATTAATAGTAATGATTTATACAGTGGAATTTGCCTGAGTCAGATACAATATTTGTATTCTTCTTTGCTGTCTGGAGCCTATATTAGGCATTTTTTGCATTATTTGTACATGAAATTTGTGTTTCATGTATTGCAGTTCTATAAACACTTTAAGCATAGGCAAATATTGCAGAACAATATATGTAAAAGTCCATTCAAAAAACCATTCACTTCCTTTTTATACGCTTTTGAAAGTCCATTGCATGGCAGATAATGTTGAAGTCAGGGCTGCTGGCCATGGTTTTGCAAACAGAAATATGTAGGCACACTGGAAATATGCATATTTATCTACACAGATTTAATGAGACTTTGGGCCAAGGAGAAGGTATAACACATGTGATTTGGATTGTCAGTGACAAAGTACACATTATTAATAAGGCTGAGAGCTATAGCAATTGATTCAAAGGAAATGCAGAGCTTGAGCAAGCACTGTGGTAAAGTCCACTTCCAGTGATTCTTAAATAGAAGAGAGCGAACAGGTCACCATCATTGTCCTGTGAAAACGTTGGTCAAACTCCCTTACTGCAGTTCTCAACTTCCCTCATTCCCTTGTATTTCAGTTCCCTTAGGCATAGCAAAGCTCCCCATTATCTCCAGTGCATGGACTTGAATAATGATACTGGTGGCTATAGATTAAATGGAGCTCATTCTTCATATGTGAGAAAGGATAAAGCTGGGAAGAATCTTAAAGTTTGTGCTTATATTACCTGATTATGGGAACAGCATTTGGATGAAGGTCAGCAATATCTACAAAAGAGAAAGATAAAAGCAAAAAACCAAAATATACTGGATTTGAGAAAACAAGCAGTCATACAAAGTGGTTAAGAGGAACAAGAATTTACTGATACAAGAGGAAATTGTGTATGAGATATGTTCGCGACTCATTCCAATATAGTCAATAAAATGAATTGCAATAAAAACATTCTTATCAGTTTGAAACAAATGTAGACATTACCAATGATACAGCAAGAGAGGCAAATAATATCAAATCCATTATTTATATAAAGGAGTATTTATAAAACTAGAAAGAGGTAAAAATATGACATGCCACCCTAAAAATCTGTTTGTCTTTGTAAGAAAAGACAACACTAGTAACATTAAAACCTCTTATGTGGAAAGAAAAATACCCCAAACTTTGCATAAGACCTGATGCGCTCACATGAGCAATCCCATTTTAATACATAGGAATACTTACAGGAGTTAACCCCATTATAACAGCTTTAAGGTACTGGTATTTGGGGGCATATTTACTTTGGGCTTTCTAATCCCTCATATTTTAAGTTTTTTCATCTGCTCATTCAGCTCCACCAACATTAGCAGCAGTAGGAACATCAGTTGATGTGCTATCACCTGTCCACACTTTCTGTGTTCTGTGGCAAGCAGAGGAGCTAAGCTGCAGTGTTCCTGTAGTGGATGGCCCACAGGGAGGCTCCACTGGGGTGCAGTCACAAGTACCTGCCTGCCAGCATCCTGGGCAGTGGCTCTGATATCCTCAGGTATACCAAGCTTTGTGTTTTCAGACTTGGATTTGTGAAACAGATATCCCAGCATCTGCACAGAGAAGGTGCTCAAAACACTTACCTCTGATTTGGGTGTGAGATATGCTCAAGGAACTCACATCTTTGCCAGTGCATGGGGTGTGTCATTTTGTCTATACCACACTCATTCCCTCTGGCAGGATGTGCAGGCTTGGGCCCCTTCTCTGTCGCAAGTGTGGAGACCTCACCTGATATCCTCACGCAGCCCTGTGGATTTTTCTGTTGTATACCCTGCTTAGTACAAATTTCCCACCTACTCTACCTCCCTTGTGAGGAAAGATATGAAAACCGGTCCGGATGACTTTCTTTTCACAGGAGCTTCAATATTTGCATGCCTTGGGCTTTTGTTTCCTGATTGACATTAGGAGATGTAAGTGATATATAATATAGGGGATATTTATATTAGGAAAAGGTTTTTCACTCAGAGGGTGGTTGGGCACTGGAACGGACACTGACCAGAGAAGTGGTCACAGCACCAAACCTAACACAGTTCAAGAAGCATTTGAACAATGTTCTCAGGCACATGGTGTGACCCTTGGGGCTGTCCTATGCAGGGCCAAGAGCTGGACTTTGATGATCCTTGCGGGTCCTTTCTAGTTCAGGATATTCTATGATCCTATGAAGTGACCACCGAAGCAAGGCACCCTAACAGCACCATATTTACAGATAGAGTGAATAACCTATGGAGTTGAATTTTAGGATGGGTAAATGTACCTCTCCTTTCCTGTATTTTTGTATGCTTTATTTTCTCATCACCATCTTTTTAGTTTCAGTCCTTTGTCTTCCTGGCTGCTATCACAGATATTACTGTTCCCATTCTGTACACCTGTCAGGATCTTCTCCCTCTGACCGTCTCTTCCAACCTTCACAAAAACAGCTGCTCTGTCTTAAATATGTCTCACCTGAAGACTCTTGTCCTAAGCACTGAAATTGTTTCTCTTCTTTCTTGCTCTCCTCCCCTGCAGGATTTTGCTACCTTTTCCCCCATGAGTCCATTTGATTGAATGAAAGGATTGTCTTTGATTTTTAAGTGTTGAGTATAAATGTGTGATTCAAATTGTAGCAACATTTAAATGAGTGTCCAAATACATTTATAAGAAACCAAAACAGGAAGTACATAATTCACTTTTTTATATGAGAAGTTCTCATCAGATTATTAGCAGCAAAAAAAAATAGCTGAGGAAATGTTTCCTAGAGCTTTCACCATCATACTGTCAGTTAAAGTCATCAAAAATCAGCAATTCAGAGAGGAAATTCTGGGGAAGAGCTGTGGCTATGAGCAGGCAGCAAATATTCTCTTTGCTCTTCCTTCATTGAGATGAGGAACAAAGTAATCCATGCTGAGCAGGCAGGTGACATTGCTGATTCCCTCTCACATACAAAGTTACCATGGAGCAGAAGGAATGGCACAAAGTGAAATTTCCAACCAGCATCCACCAGGCAGTCCACTCTTCACTTGTTTACTAGCTGCAACTTGTTTGCAGCTATGTAGGACTTGCTATCCACTCTTGTAAGCAAACCACTTAATTCCCACTCATCTTTTCCTATCACTGTCTCGTTTAGTACTCCTGCCTAATTTTTCCTCTTTTGAGGACTCTTGTCCCACATGCTTTGATGGAGAGTGGAGGAAGCAGTGATGAACAGACTTCACTTACAGTGTTTAGTAAAGATTTATGATGCTTACTCTCATTTTTGGCATTACTCTCTGTGGGTAAAATCAATGACACTTTCTGACTTGCCAGAAGAATCTGGCACGTGATATACAGAAATTATTGTCTCAGTATATGTGATCTGAACTCTTAACAACTTCGTTTCCTTCTCTTTGCTCCTCTGCATCACAGCTAACTCTTCTTAAACTGGTTGACACTGTTCGGTTACAGTCCAAGCAATTGTTCTCAGTCTGTATTTACCTTTGAGGGTCAATGTGACTATTTCACCACCCATCTTCCATTTCAGATCTGCAAGGGCCTTATATATACCTTCTCCATATTTTTCCAGTCAGTCCAGGAAAAGGTATCACTTTACTCTACAAAGATTGCAAGGGTTACACTCTGTCATTCATACGAAGTAACTGAGTAAAATTTGTTTTCCATCTTCACATTTGGCAATTATACCCATGTTTAAAAAAAAAAAAAAAAAGGTAAGTATAAAATTAACTAGGATTCACTAACATGTGATCAGCTAAAAATAAAAAGAAAACATATTGTTAACATCCCTAGCACCATAACATAACAGCACTGTGATGACAGAGATTTCTGATTAAGCTTCATTTCAGTAGAACAAAAATTGTATTACAGATGTAAGGAAAACACAGGGTGAAAGTCCTCCTCAATGTTCTTAGTGCCTTGTACATACTTTTTAAGTAGAATATCCCAAGGATCAATATGAGGCAAATATTGTCTAACATTTTATCAATCATCTAGATGTTTGAAGAGACTTCACTCTCAGCAGGTTTGCAGATAATACAAAACTGGGACAAGTGGCTAACAACAGTTAGGTGTGCTACCATTCAGAGGGATCTGGACAGGCTGGAGAATTGGACTGAGAGGAATGTCATGAAATTCAACAAGTAAAAATGCAAAGTCTTGCCTGTGGTGAGGAATAAATCCAGGCATCAGGACAGGTTGGGGGCTACACCCCAGAAAGCAGTACTATAAAGAAGGATCTGGGGGTCCTAAGAGACACCAGGCAGACCACGGTACAGAAATGTGCCTACACATCAAAGAAGGTCAACAGCCTCCTGGGCTTGCATTACGCAGACCATAGTCAGCAGGCTGAGGGAAGGGATTCATCTCCACTCAGCACTGGTTGGCCCAGTGTCTGCAGCCCTGGGTTCAGCTCTGGATTCCCCAGAGTAAGTCCAGCAAAGGGCCATGAAAGTGATAAAGGGGCTGGAATATCTAACCTGTGAGAGGAGGCTGAAAGAGCTGGGCCTGCTTAGACTGGGGAAGAAAAGTTTTAGGGGAAACACCAACATGTATAAATACCCAGTAGAAGAGAGTGCCAGCTTGTGTTCAGTGGTGCCTAGCAACAGCACAAAAGGCAATGGGCACAAACTGAATGCACATGCATCCGAACACAAGAGAACACTCTTTTATTGTGAAGATGATCAAACATAGAAATAGGTTGCCCAGAGAAGGATTACTTGCTTCTTTGTTCATTTGCATCCAGACAAAAACTTGGAAGTGCACAGAGTATATGGCCATCCTCTCCAGTCACTGATTGCTGCATCTCACCTTCAGGCAGCATGGCAGAAATTCTGCAAGATGTGGTGAAGTTAGGTTCCATGATAGGGTATTCTGTACAGCTCTTACTGAGCTGTCTAGTTGCAACTTCTTAATGGATTAACTCTAGTCTTTGGACACCTCCTGCTTCCAGTAACAGCCCTGTAAAAGGACCATGTGATTCTTCTATGCCCTATCCTCTATTCTCCAGGAGATGTCCTTCAGTCCTTCATGGTCTGTTTGAAGTTCCCTTGGGCTCTGCTAATGGCAGTAGGTCCTTCCTACTGTTGAGTCGATATGTTCTACCTTTGCTACCATGACGTTGATACCCAAAGCGTCCATGATGTTTAACAAAGAGAGGAAGAAGGGCACAGTGGTGGTGGTAATGGTTACTCTGAAGAATCTGAGTATTGAAATGTTCTGCAGAAAATTATATCATTTCTGTTACGCTGAGTTAACATAAAACCAAACAGAAGGCAGCATGTTTTATATGCATTCTACCTAACGTTCTGTGTAAGTAGGGATGTGCTTTTAAACTCTTTCACAATTCGATGTAGGCCTAATATCCTGCAGATTAAATAGGTGTGGGATTTTAAGGTGTTATATCTGAGGTCATTGTTACTATCAGCGTGTGAGGAAAAATACAAAGTACTCTGATCTGAAATAATTGCAAAACTCTTTTACCTGACTGTAAAGGAAATGAGAAAACATCAAGAAGGCTCTACTTTGAAAAACATTTTTAAAATACCGTAGGAAGTAAGATGCAGGTGATATCGTTTGCTAAGAAGTATTATGCAACATATTCTCTTTTGCATTACCTGCACTAATTTCACACTGTTCAGACTTGACCTTCAGCGCTTGTCTGTTGTTACACCCAAAGTCTACTGAAATAATTAGGGATAGATTCGTGCTAACAGATTTGGAAGAACTTCTCATCCAGAAGGTCTAATAGGACAAAATACTGTGCACCTTATCTCCCCTTTAATCCCTTACTTCAATTCCCTGGGGAAAAAAGCAAATTTCAGAGGACAGAAAGCAGCAGCAGGACACTCTGGCAGTCTTGCAGCATGGATATCTGAGAACCATGGCTGTGCTAGGTGCCCATAAAGCCACTTACATTCCATACATAATCTAGGAATCTTTCCCTGACTTCAGTGACTTAACTTTGGATAGGGCACACAACTTTTTAACTACTATTATACTTAAAAATATTTCAGATAATTAAAGATGATCCAGGTGAGGACTAAGGTTTAGTATAGCTTAAACGCATGGAGAATAGGAGTAGTTTGTAAGTCCTCCTTAGAAAGACATAGTCACTCCAACACCAACTCTGATCTAAGTTATCAAAAGAAAAATCAGCAATCTATATTTTCTACTGCTTTTTCTGTGTGAAAAGTTCACTGTGACAGAATGACCAGCTAAGACTGCAGATGAGCCTTCAAGAAATTAGTTTAGGATTTACTGCGATATAAGTAAGTTATAAAGCAGCCAAAGGCACTAGTGTTTGGATTTAATATACATGAAACCACTACTTTTTCTGCTGATCCTAGTCACTTTTCATCAGTCTTTCCCACTTTCACCACAGAGCTCGTAGAAAAGTCATTACAGATTGGCAGATCTCTCCTTTCTTATGTGACCAGCCTTCTCCATCAAATCAGTTACTCAACTACCCTGTCTATATAATGATATGTTGGGGCAGAGAGGAAAATGCTTAGGTACCTAAGTTTAATTTTAATTTTTGGGGTTTAATTCACCTTTATGATTTCATAACTTTTAGCACACACAGGATTAATAACTCCTTCATGCAATTTTCCTAAACATACACACTGTCCAAACTAGTTTTTTACTGCTATACATTGTTTTTGCAACTCACATTTAAATTAAATGGCTTCAAAAATACACAGAGAAAACTTCCAAATTTGCCATTCAGTCAGGAAATGGAGCGTGGGGCCAGGGCAGTGGAAATGCAGGGCACTCTGGGTTATGAGCAAGCCTCTCTGTGAGGTGAGTATTGGCAGAAGGACTATACCTCTCAGACAAAGCTATTATATCTTCACTTTTCAAGGTAAGGGAGGTTAAGAGCTGACATTTCAAGATCAAGTTAGAGAACCTACTGATTAAACACTAATCCAAACTGTCCCTTCTCTGCTGTCATCAAGGAGGAGAGTGAGCTATATTACAAGGAGAATATGATTCTGTTCATTGATTTGCTGAGTCCTTGCATATTTCTCAAGGTTATGATATTATAGTTTCCAGCAAAACATGGAAGTCTAGTTTTGGTTTGTTCCAACATTAGAACTACAGGAAATACTATGTACTGTGTTGTAGTGATAGCTAGTTAGCTTTGTATATGTAGATCACTTACGTTCTCACAAATTTTGTTCTTCAATCATAGATACATTCAAAGAAACCTTGAAAAGAATTTTTAACAACTATTAGCCTGATTAAACTAGTAATGTATCTTCTTTTCTTAAAGGCTGAATACAATCTTCCTTTGATGTAAGAGTACCTTCTGGTAGATGAACTGCTACACCTAATTGATTTAACTGCAATTCATCTCTGAATTATTATGGTCAGCATTCTAATAACATTAGCCTAGGAATTCATTGTGAAAACAGTCAAATTTTGAAAACCGGATGGTAAGATGACTGATTTCACATTCATAATACATAAAGTTTAAAGTTTCTCAGTTATTTTTCATTAAATGTATTTGTTTTTTCCACTGTTTCAAGATAGAAATTCACATTTGTTGCAAAATAGGTGCTACTTCTGTGCAGACGTGATTCCTGCACTGCATTTTAGTGGAATGCTTGGCCAGAATCTTACAGTGTTTGGGGACTTAGAAGAGATCAATTACTGTAAAACTAAGCAGACATGAGAAAAATACTAGCTTAAGATATTTGTAACTCTCCTTTGCAGAAAATCTTATAGAGTATAATTCCCACACAGAAAACTCTTGCCTATGATTTCATCCAAATCATTACACTTACGTTAGACCAAGAAAAGATGTTCTTTTCTGATCTCAGCTAAAACCAGAAACCATGGCAATATCAAAATGTTTGAAATGTATCCCTGAAGACAATGTTCATGATTTCTTATTGCAGCTCTACTGGTGGAGCAATTGCCCAGTAAGCTGGGACTTGTTTGGCCTTCCTTCTTATCATTTAGTGCTCACATCCAAATGTTGGATGTGACCTTTCTGTTGAATATGCCAAGCACAAGGCATTGAGAATGGTAGGAAATGGATGTAGAAGTACACACACACACATGCCACTCGCCCGCTCTTGCTCCTGTTTGTTTTGGTTTTAGGTTTTTTGCCTTTTATCAACAAATTCAGGCTTTATCAGTCTAGAGAGTGAGAAACATGGGCACCTAAGTAACACACACTACATCTTAGCGCATTGGTTGTGTGCCTGTGCATTTATTTCTACTCTAAACAATTGATGAATAAATTGCTGAAAGAATTGAAGCCACATATAAATCCCTTCTAGGCAAAATTCCTGATCACAAGGCTTCACAGCTTTGCTCTTGCTGACATTTTCTCACTGCTGAGTGTGAAGTAACCATGCTGAATGGCTCACAACACGATCTGCCTGGGGTAATGAAGTAATTAGATCGCCCTTTCTCCATTTTTGGGGCTATTTAGGGATGAATTTTATTTCCCTTCTCCAAAGACTCAAGGATACATTGAACTCAGCATTTCTGAATAGTGGACATATGTTCCAATCATCTTATCCAACAGATTTGCCTTGAAAGTCTGTAGAAGAGCGTTGAACACATATATTATAGGGATGCTGGACAGGACCCCAGATCCATTTGAACCAGCAGCAGGAGACAAGGAGAGAGACAGCACCTCAGCTGGCATCAGGTCCCTCTTTGTGAAGTCAGAAAAGTCTGATCCCACATGGACACCTACACAAAGACATCTAAATTCAGGAAATTATTAAATATTTGGAAATGGAATCTCACCCTTCCTGTAAAATGCTTTAGTTTTTAGTGTAACTTTTTTAATGTTATAAGAGCAGGAAATAAATTTTACAATTTGTTCTTCTCTGTGGAAAAAGGAAACTGAAATCAACACTATCCCAATTAGATCCTTCTGCTTCTTGCCACCAAAAAAAAAAAAAAAAAAAAAAGGATTGATAAAGACTATACTGGTGTGAAGTCCCTGAAGAGAAAATAGTTCTGTTTGCAAAAATCTCTTCAAGCTGTTGCTGCCTTGCCCTCTCATTCCCACCTTTGCACTATAGCTTGATGTAATTTATACAGGCCTCACTAATGATTCCACTGACCTAAATGAGAAGGGTCACAAACTGCTGCAGAAATCAGGAACTGAAACGATCCCCTCTCAAACAGGTTTCACTAAAGTCTGTTTTCATGCAGACCCCTGCCCTGAGACCTCGGGTTTCTTACTGAGCTGCAAATGAAATTGCCCCTGTTCCCTTGAACTTCTTCCAGGTCTCAGCTAGATTGGGATGGTTGACACCTGGTTACTCTGCTTCTACATCCATGTGGGATTTTACTGCTGAGGTCTCCCATTTCAGCAGTAACCAAATACAATCCCTGTTTCAGCTGTGTGAGATCAGTGTCTGTCAGGAGTCTCTGGCTTGAGGAAATAGGCTGGCTGTGATGAAGACTTTCTTCTTTTTCACATCTGTCACTTTTATCTCAATCTGAGAATGAATGTCTTTTTCTTATCATCAGCAAATTTCAAGACTTTGACTTTTGCTTTGCAAGACATTCCACTGGAGCCACAGATAAGGTTCAGGATAGGCATGCTGATTATCAGCTGTCCCCTCACACAACAGAGGAGATGTCAGCAGGACAGAAAATAGGATCTTTTCCTATCAATGAATTGCTTTCTGAAAGGGCATTCTGGTTTTGAAGAGAACAAGCCCTACCCCAGTCCTATCCAGGGCATGAGATGAACCAAAGATATACAGACATTTTACAATTCACAGTAAGGTGTGTTGGTTCATCCTATATGGAGTAGGTTTTAAATTGTTTTCTTTAAGAGTCTTCTAGCATGAGGCAAGGCAAAGCTAAGAGGTACGTAAAATGAATACATAATATATTCTTAAGGTAAAAAAATAACAAAAAAAAAAACAAAACAGCCAGGCATATGCCTTGCCTAGTAGGAGCATCTCTGAGAATGCTGCTTGTTTATAGCTCAGCTAAGGCCACTTAGCAATAGCTATACTATTCCTGGATGGTGAGTAGGAGAGATGGACTTATAACTATGATAAATTTTTAGTATTTAGATGTTAGCAGACAACTTATGAAAGAACTTCAGAAAGAGGAAGACTCATTTGTGTCTCCTTCAGTCTGTTAACTTCGTTAGCTGCTCAGCCACAAACTGTGTATGTCATCTTAAAGACAAATTCTGTAGTTTAATTTAGGCAATGGATAGGAGTGAATATATGGAGAATATTCAGACCTGCAATCGTGTCTGGTTTGTTGCACATTTTTTGGCCACAGAAGGGCCATTGCTGAGTGGTACTTGTGAAGGGGCTATCATTTCCCAGGTGAACACTAAAAGGAACCACTTCTGTCTTGTACCTTTCCCTGCATGTAAAGCCTTTTCTTAATCCATCCATTTGATTAAACAGAAGGAGAATGCAAGTTCATCAAACATATCTGTAATATATGAGGATGCAGCTCTCTTGACTTCTGAGAAATGGCATCTAGTTCCACAAAAAGTAGATTTGGCTTTGGGATTGGCCAGAATACATTTTCCTTAATCATCTTACTCCATTTAATCAGAACTGTGGGTTAAGCAGTACAGGAGAAACATTAAAAAATTCTCAAAGGTGTTGAGAACAAGAGGGAAAGTGTGCTGAAGCTATTCTGTTTTCTCTTGTCCCCCAAATGTGGTAGTTGCCACCCACTGTCCCATCTACAAACAACTGAAATAGACCATAAGGACAGGTCAGAAAGGACGTCTGAACATTAAGACTGATCATCTCTAGCATTTCTTCTGGAGTTTATAGCTTTCAATAACTTTCTCTGGAAAATATTTGTGAGGGCAGAGCCACTCATCTCCAGGAGTTATATTTCCTGCAGTAGAAATTACCCACTTTGGCTAGCCATTATTTTCTTCTAAACACAACTTCCCCTCCTTCATAAAAACATCACCTTTCAACCCAGCAATAATCTGTATTGAATTCTTTATCTTTTGAAAGTTGAATTTTCAGGAAATGGCAAAAGGAGAAATATGACATACTGCCAATTTTCTATTGAGCCATATCTGTAATGTACTCCATGGGATCCTGTTTCTCTAGGCAGACATTCACAAGTAAAAGTTGCAACATGTCACCTTTAATTGGCATATTGTAAAATAGTTTTTAAAGCATTGAACACTAAGTGTTTTAAATCTTTTTAATGTTCCTGTATGGCAATCTCTCAAGGTTCATATTGAGGCCAGACCCTTACAAAGTAGGCAAAAAAAGCAATAACACAAATTAATGACTTATATTGTAGAAAAGGTTTGAAACAGTTGAAATAAGGTCTCTGTGAGTTGTGAGTTACAAAACAAGTCACAGCTGTAAGTGGGAAGAAGGAGAGGGAATTTCTATTTCTTCACCATGCTGAGGTAAAGTCATTTGTTACTCTCCAAGGCAAAGATTTTATATAATTCAGTACAGACAGATCCAGATGTGTGAAACCCAACCTACAAGGAAGGACCCAATCCAGCAATCAGATTTGCACTGACTGAAGTACAGCAATATGAAAATCATGGAATTGCAGTGTCAAATAGAATGATACTCCTGAGGATCTGAGAGTATTACCCTCAGAGACACAGGTAATGTTTAAGACACTCAGATCCACAATGCAATGTGAGCTAGCTGCAGAGTTATGATAGCTGTCTTTTCCCAAATACTCATAATAACCCTGTCATTTTCAGAAGTCTGTGGGTATCTAAGAAAGTTGAATAGAGATAAGTATGCTACTGGAAAAATGGTATTTTACTTAACTCTAGCATTTTCTTAGCAAATTGTTTGAAAGATAAAAACAAGACCCAAGATGTTTATGAAATTGAGTTTGGTCAATATGCATTTATTTACAAACAATAAAAAGTTATGTAGGCACAGTGTGTCATTAATGAAGCATTTCAGATAATGAAATACTGTGTCAAAAATAGCAACACATGCACACCTGAACAGAGGAGCAACTTGGACTTCAGCGCTCAAGGTCTGGCAGGAGGAATCTCATTTTAATAGCACTTTTTTTTTCTGTTATCGCAGAATCATCAAACAGACTCTAGTCCAAATATCATACTATTTTAGTATCCAAGATAAAGGCCTATCATACAAATCTGTGTCTATTTCATTAAATCCTAACACCGAGGATTATGGAGTTTTTCATTTTTATTAAGATTTACTTTAACAGCTTTTTACTAGGTGTTTGTGTCTGACCTAAGTTTATCTTCATTAGCTTGCAATCATGATTATTATGCCTAGTATTTTATACATGTAATTTTGGGTACCCTTGTAAATTTTCCTGGTACATAAGTGGCAAGAATTATCCATAATAAATGCTAGTGCTTGTAGCAGCAAATTCATTCTTGGTTGTATAAAACTTTTTTCCTCGTTCCACCTGAATTATGCCAATGACTTAACGGCTTTTTTCTGCTTATGTTAAAAGGATAAACAAGTATGTCACTTGTAATCACTATAATATTTCTGTCCAAAATCTCAGTCATAGCTGATCATATCTTTGAAGTTTTGGAAACTTCAAATTCATGAAGAAAAATTAGCCAATTTCTTATTACTTACCCACAAACTATAGTTGGCAAATTGCTGTCAGTACCCTATAGCCAAAGAAACTCCCAGTGCTTCCTTTTCAAACACCCTTCCTCAGTTCTGAAAGGCATTTTCCACAGAATAATGATGACTTCTGCATTTAGGAAGTCCGTCTGTAAGGTATTAAATTATTTAGGTGACCCCTTCTCTCAGACCGAGTTTGTATTTAGCAGTTCTCCAGGAGCAGCACCGTGTTCATCTAGACCAGCTCTGTGGCTGAATGAGGAAGAAGTCAAGTCTAATGGTCTACAATGATCAGATCAAGGTTAAATCAATCCTATGTACACTGACTCAACATTTTAAAATTAAACTCAAGCTACAGCAAACCTTAACTGTGGAATTCTGTCCTGTCCTTCATGACAGATGAATGAATGATAGCATAAATGGGTTAGATACAAGTTTTAAGGAAAAAGAGTTTATTTCAGCAATCTGAGCATGTACTCAATTTACAGATGAAAATTATTATTTCTTATTCAAAATGAATAGAAACAAAAGACCTTTGAAGGCAACTTGGAAAACAGCCAGATACACAATTACAAAACCTTGAAATTGTAAAAGAAAGATTAAGAGGCTGGAATAACTTGAAAAGCAGCCCTATGAAAATTTTTGAACTTCCATAAGCAGCAAAAAATTGACTGCCTAATCAGATAGAATCAGTGTAACAAAGAAAACTCATCAACCAAGTATGAAGAGGACATTGTATTTCTGGACACTGAGGCTAGGAAAAAGTCCAGCCTGGTCATCAGGCAGTGTTGTGCCCCATAAATCTCTTGAATGCAAAATAAACTCAACCACTTTAACAGAGAAGCCTGGGTAACCCACTTGGTACCAGGGATTATATCACCTGCCTGATCTCACCTTTATCTAAAAGTACAGAAAGACATTCCCAAGTTCAACAATCAGAATTATGAATAAAGCTGTTTTATTGTAAGAAAATTCTATAATAGCTCAAATTATCAAGACAGGCCAACCTCTTCCATGGGCGAGGTCTGCACTGCATGGATCAGAGGCCTCTTCAATGCTGCACAGACTGTGGTTTCTAACATCTAAAGAGATGTAATATCTCTACTATTCTGTTCTCCCAATGTTAGTGCTAACAAACAGCATTTTAAATTACACCTTTTGGAGTCTGAGTGCCTTTCTTACCAGCATCATGTCAGACCATCACATCCTGGAGCAAAACAGGTACACTTAAGAGTCCAGGACAGGACAGTTATGATTCTCCAAATGAGTAAGATACCCACTTCATTTTTAAAAGACAGAACAGTTAAAGTTCTGTCTTTACCAACTATATATAAGCACAGCAATGCATGGGAGACTTCAAATAGATCTTGACACAGTTTCTCTTCTCTATAATCAATCCTCTAAAACTTAGTCATAGCACCTTGAGCCAAAGTTTAGATTCCCTGTATTCAGCAGTGACAAAGAAGTGATTCAGTACAGCAATCTATCGCTTTTTAAGACAGGTACCCGGAAAAGGCAAGATTGAGCTTCCTCTGCAGATGCACCAAGTGTGTCCATAGGAGCCAAGCCTGATCTTCAGCCAGCTTAAACTTAAGTATTATGGCTTCAAAGTCAAGTGAAGTGATTTGTACTGCCAGTTGCTACTAACAGAGAAGTCAAAACAGGTTGGAAGCAAAATGTCTGTAATGTACTAAAGACAAGATAAATACAGCCATCTGGGATTTTATATTTAAAAAAATAAAAAAAAAAAAAAAAAAACCACAGACTTTTAAGAAATATGTATGTCCATCTGGTACTGCTGCATTCATTCACTTTCCTATACACTCAGTTTGCTCCACACAATTTTGCAGGAGTTTCTTCAGATTAAAATGAACAATCCATCTGCTGACACCAGACTAGAGAGATGTATTGCCCTGTCAGTGACTGTTACAACCCACCTCTTGTTTATGCCCACCAGCACTCTCCATATGCTTGCAGGCATTTGTTGTGACCTTAAGAACTAATTATGAAAAGGTGACAGGCAATTGATCTATCAGGACACCAGAGTTTTCTGTAAGGAACAGGCTGCTTGGGAAAAGACTGCTATAAAGCTATTGCAGACAGAGTTGAAGCTAAAGAATGGCATTTTTCACTATTTCTGTATCATTATATTTAAAATGCTTTTGTTCTATAATTTAGTGATTGAGTTACCTACCTATTTCACCAACTCCAAATATAAAGCTATGCACACACAAAGATGAATAATAATTATTTAAATCTCCAACTAAAAATAAACTATTGAGTCTAAGAACTCAAGAGAAAGTAGTTGGATTAAGACTCTGTATTCCTCTAACTTTTAGTATTTCTAGATGCTTTCTGCAACTTACCATCTGATCAGAATTTCTTAGTGATGTTTGAATTACATCCCTTCTTGTTTCTCCTTTTCCCCAGTATTTTCTTCTTGCTTTCAAGAAAATAAATTATAGAAAAGTGATACTAAGTAGTCAAAACCTTGCCTGGATACCTCTGTTTCAACTGTTTTGCTGTAGGGCTTACCTTTACTCTGAAATGCTACAATTCAGCAGGCTTTTGCTTCTTGTCGCAGATACTACCCACTAGCAGGGGACAGGTATTGGTAAATCCTAGGTCCATCTGCCATGAAACACAAACAACAGCTTCAGGAATATATGTAAGCATAAAAGTCAAACTACCTGGGTGCTTTCCAGCCTGACTGTTGGGTATTGTTCAACTTGAACTAGGGTCTACTGCACCCCTAACAAGCTGACAGAAACCTGAGCTCAGAATGCCTGCTTATAACTTAGACTGCCACATGTTCAACCAGACCAGGTCTGGTCTACTCATCACAATGGAACAAGAATCTGGTGGGGCTCTCAGTCTCTTACCCTAAAGAATGTTTCAGAAGTCAATCTAAACCTGCCCCTCCATGAACACTTCTGAGTAAAATTGAGTACTGAGGAAGAGTGTACTTAAGAAAAGCCCAATTAACAACTAATTGACAATTAATAGATAATGTAAGTATAATAGGAATTTCTTTGCACCTCCACCTCCCTTTAGGATTCTGCTGCCTAGAAGTTGATCCAATCTTTAGACTGAGACATAGAACAGAAGAAAGAAAGTGAGTTTCACTGTGGGGATGAAAGCAATGGACCCCATAGACTCTTAGTACAAATCTTCCAATTTCAACACTACATTTACCACAGGATAATTCTCTGGAACCTAAGTAGGCTCAGCAGACTAGCACTTAAACCCTTCTCTGTGCTCCAAGGACAGCCTTCATTGACAAACCAGAACCAGGAAGAAGGAATTAATCCTCCAGAAGGAAGAAGAGAAATGTGGTGAAAGTACTGGATTTTAGTTAGGAGATTAGAAAAAAAAATAATAACAGTCAAAGAATTCAAATAAAGTATAGCTATACGTATGACCTTCCCTGAAATACTGACAGTCAAGTAAAAAAAGTAATCACAGAGAACTGCAGACCAGAAAATCCCAGGATCATGCTCACTCAAGGAGGCAGGTTTTTAATTGATCTCCTACATTCATAACACAATTGAAAGTATTGTAGAAAAAAGAATTGGTACCCAGTTTCTCCAGTAACAGACAACCAAAGAGCACAAGAGGTGTTGGATATCCTTGACTGAGCCTTTCAGCAGCTGCATCAGCAGCTGTCCTGGGTCCCTTGTCCCCAACCAGCCACTGAGAGGGTTGCCATACTGCCCCTTTTCTGGTTCTATGACCAAACCACCTTTCCTCACATTCAGGGTGCTCTGTCATGTACTGAGCTCAGCAGCACAAGCCAGGGTCACCCCCAGGGCACTCTGCTTGCAGTGCTACTGCCAGGTAAGACAGAAATCTATGCTGGACCACTTGCACTCTTCAGCCCCTAGTTTGGACATATTCTCCCTGGCAACTCAAACACCACCATGGCAGAGATTGCAGTATTACAAAACTAAGACTCACAATGCCATCCACAATGAAATTTGCAGCAGCACTTGTTTGAGTATTCAGACACTTTATTTTATACTCACATCTGGAAAAAAATAAATTCCATATTCAAGGTCAAAAGCATCTCAAACAAAACAGCTTATCCCTTCATGTAGCAGTCCCAAGAGGCACACAACTCATTTTACCATTTTGTCTGCACCATGCCATCTTGTCAGTTCAACAGACTGTTGAACTGTTTGCAGCCTTTAAAACCTATTTGGTTGCTATGGTTACCAGCTCTTCAAAATATCACTACCAGATTAAAAAAAAGAAAAAAAAACCAAAACACCAAAACAACACAAAAAAAAACCAAAAGAAACCCCCCCCACATCTGAGGTCTGATGATTCTGCTATGATATTGTCAGGTTTCACAAGAAAGTTGTCCTACATGTAGGACTTGAGAGATAATGAGTGTTCAAGTCAAGAGCAAAACAGTGGAAAAGGTGTTTCTCTTGCAGCTTTAAACTGTTATATTAATCACTCTAACAAACTGATTGAAACACAACACCACTGAAAAGCACAGAAATTTCAGAACAGCATGATAGTCTAAATTTACATTTGTAGTAGATTTATTTTTAATTTCTACCTAAATGTAATATTAGCATTCAGGTCTTCAGATGGTCTACAACTGGTTAACATTAGCGGGGATAGGGTGAACTACAACAGATAAAGATCTTGCCACAGATATGTATCATTTTACAAGTTTTGTCTACCCTTTTATCAACATTAATCAAATCTTTTGACATTATTAGACCAAAGCTGGTATTTACTACAGACATTAAACTGTGGAAAGCCTTATAAGCAGAGACATAAGATCATCTGAGTGCTTTCAACTCTCACCAGCTCTTGACTAAAATGAATACCAGGAAGCCCATAGGCAGCAATGACTTTATAAGATGGAAGCCAATGCTATACTCTCAATTGGTAAGTATCTCCATAATTCCTTCAAACCACATAATTTACTCTAGCTGAAACTTTGACCCTGAGAGCATTGCCCTAGCAATTTTAGTACAAAGAACTGAGTTTTTCCCTGAGTATAGAAGTGAATTATGACATCAAGTAAATTAAAAGTGATAGAATTTTTTAAAACCTCAATTATTAGATTCTTCCTGATAAAGGTTTTCACATGCTTTGAATCAGAGAAACAAAGATATCCCATGCCTCAAATGACAATTATATTATACACTGTTGAGTGATATTAAGTATGGTATATTATTGAAACTAGTTTGAAACACAGGAATAAGTACAACTGCTACTTCTTTTATATTCAGCATTTCACCCAGAGGGTGGTTGGGCACTGGAACCGGCTCCCCAGAGAAGTGGTCACAGCACCAAACCTGATGGAGTTCAAGAGAGGTTTGGACAACACTCTTGGCACAAGGTATGATTCTTGGGGATAGTTCCATGCAGGGTCAGGAGCTGCACTTGATGATCCTTGTGGATCCCCTCCAATCTGGCATATTCTATGATTCTGTGATTTAATACTCAGATAAAGCATTAGATACCAAGTGGATTTATTACATTTGTAATGAATAAACAATGTAATAAGACAATCAGGTGATCAGATCTAACCAGCACGGGCTTATGAAAGGCAGGTCCTGCTTGTCTCACTCGATCTTCTTCTATAATAAGATGTTTAGTGGATGAAAGAAAGGCTGTGTATGTTGTCTGCCTGGGCTTTAGTAAAGTCTTTTACACTGTTTCCACAACATTCTCCGGGAGAAACTGCCTTCCCATGGTGTGGATGGATGTACTCTTCACTGGGTAAAAATCTGGCAGGATAGCTGAGCTCAGAGAGTGGTGAACAGTTATATCCAACTGGCAGCCAGTTCCCCAGGGCTCAGTGCTGGGGACAGTCCTTTTTCATACTTTTATCTACAATCTGGATGAGGGATTTGAGTGTACCCTTAGTCATTTTGCAGATGACACCCAGCTGGGTGGGAGTGATCTACTGGAGAGTAGGAAGGCTCCACAGAGAGATATCAACAGGATGAATCAATGAACCAGGTCCTGTACCTGGGTCACAATGAACTCAAGTTGCACTTGGGGAGGTTTAGATTGGATACTAGGAAACATTTCTCAGCTAAAAGGGTTATCAAGTATCAGAACAGGATGCCAAGAAAGTGGCTGAGTCATGATCCTTGGAGGTATTTAGAAGAGTAGATGTGTGAGTAAGTGACATAGTTTAGTGGTAGACTTGGCAGTCAGTGCTAGGTTAATGGGTAGACTATGATTTAAGAGGTTTTTTTCAACATAAATGATTCTATGAATCTAATTTCAAACCATCAACATGAAAGTTTGCTTCACTCAATAGCTATTTCCAACATACACAGGAAATCAAAAGGAGACAGACAAGATAAATATGTCATTTTTCTGCAGATGAGAGGGAGAATCAAAAAGAAGCTGTTCTTACATGGTGAACAATAGAGCCTCACAGAAGAATAATAAAAATGCATTTCTTCTTCCAGTACTTTCCTGCACGGGTGAATATGGACATAAACTTGTCAGTCTTGTTTGTAAATTCTTAGGAAAACAGAGGTGCCTAGATGTGAAGATTTTCAAGAAGTATGAAGTAAATGAAAAGAGGGAGAATCACCAGAGACACATAAAGCCATGGCTTACCCAAGATGATCATTGCAAGCTCATATGCCATTTTATCCCCTCAAAATTACTTGATCATGTGCAATTCTTTACACAATATTGATTTTGCAGTGAAAAGCTAGATGGAAATTTAGTTGCACCAACACACTTCCTTTACAAGCCTTTACTATTTATTAGTTCACTACTTTCAAGTTTAGCGTTAAGATTAAGCTTGGAATGGAGTTATTGCAACTTTTTTTAACATTGTAATTCTAAAAGAACAATCAGATCCTAATTGCATCACATTGCCTCCATATCCTTATGGTATATCTCCAGTTTACATCTAGTGTCTTTCTTGTTCTTCAGATCAACAAAACCAAGCCAAACCAAATTATTGACAATGTTTTTGTTTCCAGATTGTATTCAAAACCTAGCAAGCATATCATCCGATACTGTTGGTATTGGTTTTCGAATTATTAAAGACATTGTCTCAAGTAGATGGAACAATTGACTCAAATATGGATTTTTTAATGCCAATAAATATTCTTTATGTAAGTGTTCTCCCAGGTAATGTGCTATTCATTTCACTATTGATTTATTTCTATCTAGTTCAACTCTACAGTTATTTGTTACTTGAATTGTCATACTGCTGCAACATTCCAGTCATCAGCCATAACACCACTGACTAAAGACTGAACAAATAGGACATAAATTGCCAAGTAGCCCTGAGAAAATGAGTTTGCTATTAGTCACAGGTAAGTCAGTTGGCTCATTGAACACCCAGAAGGGGGTATCAAAGAGAGAAACCAGGATTTTGGACAATAGAAAATCTGTTTGTCTGTGTCTTTCTTGAGACTGGAGCTGAGTTTGTGTTTTGATAAAATTAACCAAACAAAATACACGCAGAAAAAGACACAAAATACCTATTGAAAACCCAGAGAATTTTTATGATCCTATTAGTGAAACGTGAGTCTGCCAGAATTAAGGTGCAAATGAGACTGTATGCAGAAGTCAATAATATTGCTTTTATTTAGACCTTTATCTTATCTCAAATTCCCATCCTAGTGGCTTAAATTACAGTCCAAATTCCAGGTACCCATGTAGGCATACTCGGAGTGGGTGCAGGCTTCAGGGATTTCAGATGCCATCTGTCCCATAACTTGGGATGATCTTTGTTTGACCAGTGATACGCATATGAACAGTTGCTTCTTTACACAGTTCATCACAGGACAAATTTCTGTCTGGATGCACTACCCAGGATGTGCCTACCAGATCTTGCCTCTACCAGGCCCAGAGTTAGTGCCATCCTGTCACTCCTTTCTGTGCCTATCTCATGGCAAAGTCCTTCTGTGGTCTTAACAGTTTTTGAGACCTGCAACTGTGCTCTTTAAATCCTTACAAGGAAGTTAAAGGAATTGTCTTCCAAAAAAAATGTGATTAGAGTGTAGAAAGAAGCCCAGAGAGGACAGAGTTCCTGAGGATGGACTAGAATTCAAATAGGAAAAACTGGTAAAAATGCTGCAGGTGCCTAATAATTTGAAAAAGATAAACTGACTGTTTTGGATCTGAGATGCAGCTTGCTGTCATCAAGAGCCTTGGCAAGTGCAGTTTCAGAGACGTGTCAAGTATAGAGGAGACTGGACATGGGATGAAGAAAATGGTTTAGAGTAATAACAACCTTAGGAACAGAGAGAAAGGAAGGTCTGGAAAGGGGTTAGAAAGTTAACTGAGGGTTGTGGGTGGATTTCTTAAGTATGGAAGATACGGAAATACTCTGAGCTAACAGTCAAAGCACAGAAAGGCATCTGAAGACACCGGGAGATAACATGGAAGCAAAAGGGAGAAAAGCAGAGAGGTTTATGTTTGTGACAGGAAGGAGTAGCAGAAAGCTACAGAAATCAAAGTCTAGAGCACAGCTGTAGTGTCTTTTTCAAGTCTTCTCTTTGAAGAAATTAAAGAAAATTTGTGTGAAGAGTGAAGTGGAGGCAAGAAAAGCTATATGGAGACAAGACAGTAGTAGTGAGGAGGGGATGAGCCTTAGGCATTTTGATTTTCCCAGCAGGGCTATGCACAGAAGAAACGCTCTTGACCAGATGATGGAGAATTTTGGACCCTGTAAAGTGATGCTGTTTCATCCACTCGTCACTGAACATGGCAACACCAGAGCAGGAACTTACTTCCATAGGGGGAAAACAGGCATAAGATCATTTTCCAAAGGATCCAAGGGCACAGATCCTTTTCCAAATGATTTTGACACATCTATAACCTGACTGTGTGTAGAGACCAGTTTATTTGAGAAAACTGACTAGAATGTCAGTACCTAGAGCTAGTAGATTTTGTAATAAATCCTGTAGACTTTATACTGCTCTGCTGCAAGAAGAGTCTTCAATCATTTTGAGAAATAATTTATGTCCTCTGTACTATGAAGTTCTCTGATACGGTCTTTGTGTTTCAAGACTGACACAACAGTCTCTGAGCTAATGGTATTGACATGAGATTTGGAAGACTCCCTCCACTCCCTCCACATATGGTTTGCCCTTAAAAATAAAGAAGACTGCATGATTGCAGACAAATATCTTACTTTACAAAAGTGCATATTACATACATCAGATGCAGGTAAAACTTTACCTGGCCCTTTTTATATGTCTGTGGTGAAATAAATATAATTCATGCTTAAATTTATTGCTACTTAAAAGCAACAAGTGGACTAAAGGCATTTTCAGTCTTCTTGATTTCTTTAAGCTCAAACAGCTATTAAATTTCACTGGAAAAAACAAACAAACAAACAAACAAGATTATTTTAGAACTTTATGTATCAGACCTTACCAGTACTGTCTTTCTGATTGCAAACCCCACCTTGGGGCTAGCAGGAAGTGTCTTTTTTCCTATCATACCTATCAGGCACCTTCAAAGCAGTCCCTTATTTGTTTCACTGCATCTGTCAAGGCTTTTGTGATCCTTTTCAAGGGAAAGCATCCAGTGCATTTACAATTCTAATTCTACAAATATGTGACTCAATCATCAAGCTAATTATTATTTTTAGTCCCCTATCATTGCTGAAAAATGCATAGCTGCCTAATGTACCAAAAAGAGCTTATAGTTTATGTTGGAAGATATAATTGCCCAATTTGTTTATATATTTTTTTGTTTAATATAATTTGCTCCATTATGTTTATAAATATAATTGGCCATACTAAAGCTAATTGTCTCATCTGAGTAGACAAAACTTTCCTCATCTCTTACATTTCAGTCCTGTTTTTGTATCTTTATCAGTGACCTGGACAAGGGAACCAAGTGCACCCTGATCCAGTTCACAGACAGCAGCAAGATGGGCAGAAGTGTTAATCTGCTGGAAAGTAGGATGGCTCTGCAGAGGGATCTGGACAGGATGAATTGATGGCAATTGTATGAGGTTCAATAAAGTGGCATGCTGGATCCTGCACTTGGATCATAACAATGCTATGCAGTGCTGCAGCCTGGGGGAAAGTGGCTTCCTGGTGGAAAAGGACCTGAGGGTGCCAGTAGGCGGCTGAACATGAGCCAGAAGTGTGGTCAAGGAGGTCAGTGGCATCCTGGCTTGTATCAGACTGTGTGGCCAACATGATTAGGTGACTAGTGACTGTCCCTTTGTAATCAGCACTAGTGAGCCCACATCGTGAATCCTGTGTTCAGTTTTGAGTCTCTCAGTATACGAAAGATGTGGAGGTGCAGGAGCAAGTCCAGAGAAGGGCAATGAAGCTGGTGAAGGGTCTAGAGAATAAGTCATACAAGAAGTGCCTGAGAGAGCTCAGGGCTGTTAAGCCTGGAGAAAAGGAGACTCAAAGGAGTTGTAATCACTCTTTACAACTACCTGAAATGAGACTGTAGCAAGCTGGGATTCTGCTTCTTCTTCTCCCTGGCAACTAGCAATGGGACAAGAGGCCATAGCCACAAGCTGTGCCGGGGGAGGTTCGGGTAGGACATTGGCAAGAATTTCTTCACAGAAAGGGTGGTCAAGCATTGCAATGGGCTGCCCAGGGAGGTGGTGGAGTCACCATCCATGGAGGTGTTCAAGATATAACTGGATGTGACAGTTACTGCTATGGTTTATTTGACAAGATGGTGTTCGGTCAAAGGATGAACTCGATGATTTTAGAGGCTTTTTCCAACCTTAATGATTCTATGTTTTTATGGTTTCATCATTTTGGACACCATCATTTCAAGCTGAGATGTTGAATTACTGTGAATTGCAATCATGTCAATCACCCATGATGCTCAGTGTGGACAGGAGAGGTGAGATTTGACAGACACAGTCACCTTAAGCATCTCTTATAATCAGATCAGAGAAACAGCTACTTAGGTATGATTCACTTTATCCCAAAAGAGAAGTCTAAAACAAAGCAGATGAGTCATGCCCCAGAAACACTTCTCGCTCACCAAAGACTTTGATGGGAGCTGCTGTGCAAGGCTGCCTTAGATTTAGTTAACTACATTTATGAGGTCCAAAGTAAGGTAGGTAGAACCTCATCAGATCTGTCTCTACTGCTGCCTTTTCTGAAGAGAAAAGTATGAAACAAACACAAGCAGTTTCATTAACAGTGAGAAAATTATATTCACCAGAGAATAACAGTTTTTAAAATAAAAAATGAGATCCACCATACAAAGTAAAAATTTTTCGTACCTATTTTCATTATGCTCTTGGTGACTGCTTTTCAAACTATAGCATTCACTTTTGGATCTTAAGTACTAAGTAGCAGATTATCCTAGTGACAGCAAACTGTCATTGAGTAGAACTTGAAAGAAGCCTGAAAAATAATGTAACTTTTTTATTCTGAAAATCCTTTGGCAACATAATAGGTGTGTGCAATGAAAGAACTAGGAGAATGGACCTAAGCAGGATGCTGCTAGCTGGTTACTGACCTCAATCAAAGGAAAATTGTGGAGAAAAACACTGAACAAGAAAGTACTCCCTCCTAGCTGGGAATGTGCTAGAAAAATACACTGCACACCAGAAAAAGACCTGAGTATTAAGGAAATTAGGTTAAAGCAAGGGAATTTGGACAGTAATTGGAAAGGTTTTCTTTTCATGGTTTTAGGCTGCTGGAAGGTATATTTCTCATCATCACATTGATGGGTCTAACAGCTTCTACCACAGTAGCAAGGCAAAAAAAATTAAAATGCTGTTATACCATTTCTTCCCATCAGTTACCCAGGAACACTGAGATTATATGACAAATCCAAAGTATTTATAGAAAACTGGGTTATATGTCATCATTCATAAAAATTTTACTCTGCCTCAGTGAAGTAAACATCGAGCAGACATGGAAGAATTAAAAGAAAGCTTCATTTCCTATTTAAAATACTGTATGAAAGGTTCTAGTTGATACTTACTACTTTTTAATAACTTTCTAGGGATGAAAACAGGAAAGCTATTTACATACAGTGATAGGCTTTTGACTGCACAGAGCAGGAATTTCATAATTTGACCATTGCAATACTAGGTTGAGAAAATCCTCTCTGTTTTAATTTCTCAAAACTGGCAAGGCAATAAGTAGTAAAAAGATAACTATTATGATGTATGTGTTTGATAGCAGCAGGACCAGAGTATAAAAATGAGTGATTATATCTGCCGAATATTATTGTATTTTAGAATTGGGTGCCAAATTCATGCTCTGTGTTTGGGATTTTTTTCCACAGAAATTCCAAGGCTACCTGATCTGATGGCTAGCATTCGTATAATTTTACTGTCAGGTCACATAATATTCATCTTTTTGGACTTTTTGGATTGTGGGGCATCTCTAGCAATACCCATAACAGTTAGCTCTTGGACTGCCCTCGGTGTGTCATAACAACTGCCTCACTGTTAGACGAGGAATAACTGACTGAAATTGGGCTCTACCTGAACTATTCATTGGAGATGCAATAGTCAGCATAGGATATATGTACACTGATACAAATACATATTTTTTGTTTCACTGATATCAATGACATGGTTGGGAAACAGCATTTTCAAGTTTCTAGAGGAAAATACTCAGCTTCTGAAACCCATAGACATAATATGCAAAGTAAATATATCCAATAGCAGTATGCCCAAATTACACAGTCTAATGACTGATTTTACAAAAGCAAGATGTAAAAGTACTCCTCAAGATTACAATAGTAAAATCTTCTCTCAGAGAATACTGGATATGATTTTGATGACCTTATACTACTGGACATGCCACATTTCTAGAATTAGTATACTTACTGGTGGTATCAGTTCAGGACTACCAGTATACAAATATTCCATAACTTGTCACAGGAATTGTCACAGCAGGCTTTTTAGTACTGTACAGCTGTGCCACAGCTGAAAAGCAAGATAGTGGTGCCAGCTTCCATCTAGAGATGACCAGATGCTTCCTGACCACAAAGAGGCATTTGAATTAAGTTTCCTGTTCCTTAAAAGCCCATACTACTTCCTAGCACATGGTCAGGAAGGACATCTGCAATCACAGATTACTAACCTACTTCAAGTTGTTAATTCAGCCTCATATTCACAGGTCTTGGCCACCCCAAAATCTTTTAGAGGGACAACATAGCAGGAAAAAAGCAATCCAGAGAGATTTCCGAAGTACATTGATAATATCTTTCTCCTCCAAGTGAGAGAGGAAAGTTACTCTGTTGGAGTAACCAATGAGGGTCTCACCAGGGAGGATCTCATTGGGAATGTGAGGGTCAAAGGCAGTTTTGGCTGAAGTAATCATGAGATGGTGGAGTTCAGGGAATTTCATGAAGTTCAACAAGTGCAAAGCCTGCTATTCCTCAACCTACAGATAAGGAATAATAACCCCATGCACCAGTATGTGCTGAGGACTACCCAGCTGGAAAGCAGATTGACAGAAAAGAGGTGCCCTATGCCAAGACCAGAGGCAATGGGCACAAACTGAAACACAGGAGATTTCTTCTGAACATCATCTGAACATCTTCTGAACACTTTTTCACTGAGGATGGCTGATCACTGGCAGAGGTTTCCCAGAGAAGTTGTGGATTCTCCCACCTAGGTGATATTCAAAGGCACCTGGGCATGGTCCTGTGTGGTCCTGCTTGAGCAGGCCATTGGTCCCTTCCAATCAACCATTCTGTGATTCCCATCTACAGGACTGTGTGGTGTTATCATTGCCTGGTCACAATGTATACACAAAATCATCAACATACCCTGGATTTGAGCATAAGGCTGATGTCAGCCTGTGACTCTTTCCTGACATTGGTATGTTTAGCTGAAACAAACCCATGAATGACATTGCTCAGAACAGCATTGTCCTTGAGATGAAGTGAGTATCTAATGCTAATGCTGCTCCCTTTCCTTGAAACTCTCTGGAGAGTTGAGCGGTGAGATGTTTCTGCAATGACCCTATGCAGGCACTGCCATCCCTGAAGTATACACAGTTCAGGAGCTCTGGCTTCATATCTCATGCTGTAGGTGTGACCTTTGCCATCTGCTGCTGGCTTCAATATCAGCATGAAGGAATTTTATAGCTACTGTGCTGGATTTACTGGAACATTTTTAGTTACAGTTGAGAGACCTTATTATGCCTCAGTGAACAATACAGTTCCCCAACAAGTTAGTACATGCACTTCCTTACACATGGGCCAGAAGACAGATAGAAATGTCAAGTGTGAATCGGCTATTATAACCAGAGATCTTTCTTCACTTTCTAAGCAGTAGAAATTACTTTATAACCTGCATCTGCCGGGGCTGGGCACAGCAGTGCAGGGACTTGTCATTATTCACAATCCTAACATTAAGTGTTGAGAAATCCAGCTGAATACCATTCTTGTCTTCTTTTCTTCTTCAGCTATATAGGAATGTTATCCTCTGAATCATGAGGTGGGGTCTAGCCTTACTAGCATGCTTGCATTTTTCATCATATCTAACAATATGGCACTATTTTACTATGCCTCAAGCCAGGCTCTCAGCTGACATAAACACCATGATCACTTCCCATGAAGAAAAAATATAGAATTCTAGTTCTACTCAAATAGATGGGAATTTGGAGGCTAAGGTTTTATTCCAAATATCTTTGCCTGTAGCTGAAGCTGCACAGTCAAAATCATTCTGTCAAGGACAGGCAAATTGCATCATAATATTGTAAGTCTGCCTTAATCTGTTGCTTTGGTAAAAAATGTTTTTAGTGTTAAAATGATGATTCAGAAAACTTCAGAGTGGACATCATTGCCCATAAAATCATACAAACCAGTGGTTCTTAAAATAAAAGGTCTTTCATGATAGGATTTTTTTTCTTCCCACTGAACCTAGTATCAAACCAGAATGTGATGAATGAACATTGTCATTACATTGAAGATGTCCCAAGACAGCTTGAGAGTGCCCAGAGAGACTGTGGACTCACTGTCCCTGGAGGTGCTCAAGGCCAAGATGGATGGGACTCTGAGTAATACGGTCTAGTGGAAGGGGTCCCTGTCCAAGGCAGTAGGGTTGGAGCTTGCGATTTTTAAGGTCAGTTCCAATGCAAACCTTTCTATGATTGAAGTCTTCAGGAATTGGAAGGGCTTATTAGGCATGGTGGCAGAGATCAGACAAGGGCTGCACTGTGCAGAAACTAGGAACCATACCAAGCCGTGTGAACCTGGAATGAGTGAAGGCTGCCATCTCAAATAGGGCTTTTGTTGTGGCTTAACCTCAGGCAGCAACTCAGCCGCACACAGCCACTCCCTAAAAGTCAGAGAGAAGAGATAATCAGAAGAGAAAAAGTGAGGAAACCTCTGGGTTGAGACAAAGATAGTTTAATGGATAAAGGAAAAGTCATGCACGCAGGCAAAGCGAAACAAGAAACTAATTCACCCCTTCCCACTGGCAGGCTTGTGTTCAGCCATCTCCAGGAAAGCTGGGCTCCATAATGTGTGATGGTGACTTGGTGATAATCACCAGAACTCCAAACATCTCTGCCTTTCTCCATTTTCCTCCAGCTCTGTATGCTGAGCATGACAACCATCATATGGTGTGGGATATTCCTCAGGTCAGATGGGGTCAGCTGTCTGAGCTCTGTCCCCTCCCCACTCCTTGTGCATCCCCAGCCTGCTCACTGTTGGGATGGGGTCAGAAGCAGAAAAGGCCTTGACTCTCTGCAAGTGCTGCTCAGCAATAACTACAATATTACCAACACTCTTCCCAGCATAAATTCAAACGTAACCCTGTATTAGTTTCTATGAAGAAAATGAACTCTAATCCAGCCAAAACCAACACACATGGAAATAGAGATGGGCTCTCTGATCCTAAATAACAGCTCTAACTCTTTAAAGAGTTGTAGGTGAAGATGTGCCCCTACATAAATGTTCTTGGACTGTATCAATATTAATCCTACTTGACAAATGGATTTCAAATTACGATGTTTTAGCACCACAGAAAATGTTGTTTTAGAGAGCTACAAATGCTCCTGAATTGAAATGGAAGTGTATAACTCAGTTTTTGCCATCTGAAATTTATCTGTCACTTAAAGAATTGTTTTCTCTCTAGCTGTGGTCAATGTGGATGAATAGGAACTTCCAAAGGGAGTAGATTATATGAAAGGTTTTTGAGAAGGCATATCCATAAACAGTTTAGTTTAGAGGAGATCCACTCTTTTAGACAAATTCATTTAACATGAGTCCACCTCAGAACACCTTAAGTGACATTTCTCTGTCATCTCAGAGTAGCTAATTATTTTAATAAGACCTAGCAAATATAGGATGTTATTTTCTGTCTCTGTCAAAAGTAGCTCCTGCCCACTAAGTCCTGGCTCAGTAAGCTCAGACACACATTTGGCTTAAGAATTGGAAGAAACAAAATCACAAAGTACAAGAGATAAATCTCTGCAAATGCTGCTAACAGCTGAATTGACTAAGAGAAGTTAAATAACAGGAAGCTATTATAAATCTTCCCCTGCTTCAGCTACTCTAATCATCTGTACACATTAAGATGGCATTTAATAAATGGTGCTCCAGGAAAAGTAAAAAATGTACTTGCTGGCAAATACTCTGCCAACAGCAGAGTGAAGCCAAGATTACAGTGGTCTTTTAACACAGCTAAAAAAATCAATAGCTTTTTATTTTTATTAAATTACTATCAGCACAGAGAATGACTGAAGTATGTTTTCCATTTACTCCATAGAATCATATCTGCAAGGAGCTTGCAAATAATAGGATACAGAATCCTTCTGATGGAGAGGCTCAGATATCTTTATTTTTAGAGGGGGTGCTTAATGTACTGCCTTCCAGTGGCCCTTCAACACAGAAGGAAAAAGATCTGAGGACTCAATAATTGACTGCTGCTTCAAAAATTAATAAAGGCACCAGACATAGGCAGCAGTTGTAACTATGGATGAACTTTGCTCTCAGTGGCTTTGTTCTCCTAGAAAACCCATCAGAATTTCTATTATTAAACAAACTGCATTCAGCCTCAACAGGGGAAGTGGAGGGGGGTGGAGAGTTGTCATGTTAATGAATATAAAACATGTTTTATTCTAATGTTACTCTATTGAAGTTTGAATAATCAGACATCATTAAACATACCCTGAAAGAAGTTAGATCATCGAAATGCACATTTCCACTTTTAACAAATATTTCCACTTGTTCTTTACTATACCCTCTTTTTCTGGTTCTCTTCACATTTCCCTGCCAAAAAATACTCTGAGGGTAACACAGGCTGAAGCACTGCTGCAGAATTTTCTGCAAAATACTCCTACAGAAAGATCCTACAAGTACACCTGCCTACCTGTGGTGAGGGGAAACTCTTTTGCAAACACAGACCATTTCAGTGATTTTCAACCTGCCCAAGAACTGTAGCCGTACATATTTCCTGGAAGCAGCATTACTATCTGTGCTCTGAATTTACACATTCCTCTGCAATTTTTCATACACCTCCAGGGATACACAGACTCTGGGTAAAAAAAACACTGCCTTCTACACAGCTCGTAGGAGATGTGTTTCAACCGTAGGCACATTAGAGGTCACTGAAACAGGAAGGCTTCCCATTCACTATGCATACTAACTATCTGGAGTTTACAACAGGTAACAGCAGCGCTACTCAGCCTCTTTGACTCATCTCATGCTAAACACACAGGCCAACAGCAGTAATGAATGCAAGGCAATGCAAGGCAGCTGGGATGGGTCCCTGCACAAACAGGCTATTCACAGTGGGTAGAACAGGATGAAGCGGGGTGCATGCTGAACACAGAATTAAAGGGACCTTTATCCACCTCAAGCTTCCTGAATAAGAGGGAGCTGGGGGAAAGCTGTGCAAAAACAACCAGCGAAAGGCAATTATGGAAAAACAATAATCTCAGGACTGTTTTTCCGTGACCGCAATGCTGACCTGAATATAAAGCTCATTTCTTTTTCATAGAGAAGGCATCTCAAAAACTCATTTCAGGTCTCAGAAAAGTAGTAGTAGACAGAGGCAATAGACAGGTGAGACAAAATGTAGTCAGAAATAAAGAAAATATCATTTTCAATCACATTTGGAAAACAACAGAACTGGTTTTTTAATAATCTCAAGGTGTACCCAAAGTAGTCCTGTTCATTCACACTGCCATACAATTACACCTGGGAAAATCAACTATGATTTAGAAAGCTATGAAAAAATTTGGTAATTTGAAAGAAATCATCATATACTGAGAGTTTTTAAAAAGCCTGCACTAAATCCATCAGACGCACTATCATTGAAAACTGTCTTGTTTTGTCTGTATTATATTACATTGGTGTCAATAAGGAAATTATAATATTCGTATAAAAATGGTTAGTCAGTATTATTCCAGAAGTCTATAAAATTTCCATGATTAAGCAATGCTGTGGGAAATAATTTATATTTTTATTTCTCTGTGATTGTCACTTCTTGAAACATCTCAAAATAGTCCTTTAAGATTTTTACATTCCCACATTCTTCTTCACCTTCCCATAGAAAACATTGAAGAATCATAGAACCAGTAAGGTTAGAAAAGTTCCCTAAGGTAATAGAGTCCAACCATTAACCCAGCACCACCATGTTCACCTCTAAACCATATCTCCAAGTGCCACATCCATGCACCTTTTGATCATTTCCAAGGATGGTATTTCTACCACTTCACTGGGCCAACTATTTCAGTGCCTGATCACCATTTCAGTGAAGAAATTCTTTCTAATATCCAGTATAAACCTCCTTCGTGCAACTTGAGTCCATTTCCTCTCATTCTGTCATCACATCATTCAGCATATCTAAACACAAAAGTATTGAAATATTACAAGTTAGAGAGTACACAGTATAAATAAATAAAAATTTCTAGAAAAAGAAGCAATCATTAGTCACAGATTATTTTATTTAATCTGAATAAGAAAGGCCAAAACAAGGAGATATCAAAATCTAATATCCAGTATTATTTAATCTTGTAACATAAAGTTTTGCTATGCAGTCAAATGGAAACAAACAAACAACAGAACTAGTCTTAGACTTTGTCAATAGATGGAAAATCATCTAAATCCTTTCTACAGATAAATTTTAAACTGTATTTGCATGAACTCAAAGAAACAACTACTTATATTAAAAGATAAATGAACTGAGGGAGTGGAAACAATGCATGATGAAGAAAGAAGACAAGCTGGTGCTTCATAAACACGTGGGTTGGGTGCCAGAGATTTGCTTTCATTTCCTTTTAGTTTCTGTAGAAACAGTACACTTCAGAGGTGGCTTGGCACTGCGTGTACTTGTGAGGAGAAATAAGGCAGAGAAGGAGATCATTGGAGAAGATGGCAGACTGAGAGCAGCCCTACAAGCCAGGCCCTGATGACACCACAGGCACAGGCACTGAGGGATGCATTCCAGCACTATCCTCAGCCCCATCTGCCCAATTGCACTAGCCCTGGTCTTATGCCCCAGGCCCCAGACCCACCTCAGCATGGCCACTTCCCTGCTGCTTTCAGAGCCTTGGCAGGTGCTGACGTGAGGATGGATGCCATGTGTGGAGTGGGGAATTAGAGGAGCTTGTTACAGCTGAAACCAAGAGGCTGTGCTGAAATCTCCATTGCTAGTCTGTTTTCCAGTTTAACTAAATGAACTAGTGTTTAAAATCCTCTGTCCTGGCTTGCTGAAAACAATACAATCTGTTTTGTAGCACATCCTGACGTTTAGGAAATTCTTTCTTCTAGAGGAAATAATAAACAAAACCATGCTAATGTTTGCAAAGGAAATAATAGCTAGGAATGATATGTTATCACAGAACGCCATGGAAGACACCTTGGAGATAACCATGATGTGGTTAGATGACATCAAGGCACACAGAACTTCAGGTTTGCTAAAATGACCTGTCACAGGTAGTCAGCTGAGCAGGAAGGACTCACTATAGAGACCACTCCCTCTGATGCTGTTGCAGATTGTAGTGGATTGATCCTGGCTGAATGCCAGGAACCCACAAAAGCTGCTCTATCCACAAGTGAACAGGGGAGAGAAAATATGGAAAAAGGTTTATGACTTGAGGTAAGGACAGGGAGAGATCACTCACCAATGACTATCACATGCAAAGCAAACTCAGCTTGGGGATATTAATTGAATTTATTACTAACAAAATCAGAACAGCATAATGAGAGGCAAAATAATCTTAAAAAACACCTTCTCCCAACCGCTTTTTCCTTCTTGGGCTCTACCTCCTCCCCCCACAGTGGAGGAGGGAGACAGGGAATGGGGGTTGTGGTCAGTTCATCACATCTCGTTTCTGCTGCTGCTTGAGGAAAGAAGTCCTTCCCCTGCTCCAGGGTGGGGTCCTTCCCACAGGAGACACTCCTCCACAAATTTCTCCACCATGAGTCCATCACACTGGCAACAGTTCTCCACGAGCTGTTGCAATGTGGATCACTCTTCCATGTGGTGCAGTTTTTCAGGCACAGGCTGCTCCAGTTTGGGTCCCTCAAAGGGTCACAAGTCCTACCAGGAAACCTGCTCCAATGTTGGCTCCTCTCTCCATGGGTCCGCAGGTCCCTGCCAGGACTCTACTCCAGCATTGGCTTTTCATGGGTTCATAGTCTCCTTTCAGGCATCCACCTGCTCTGGCATGGATCTCCTCCACAGGCTGCAGGTGGATCTCTGCACTCCCATGACCTTCCATGGACTGCAGAGGCACAGCTGCCTCACCATGGGCTGCAGGGGAACCTCGGCTCCGGCATCTGCAGCACCTCATCCCCCTCCTTCTCCTTGGTGTTTGCAGAGTTGTCCACATGATCTCACTCCACTCTTCTCTGGCAGCAATTACATCTGTGCAATAACTTTTTTCCTTCTTAAGTATGTTATTACAGAGGTGTAAATTTCATTCCTGATTTGCTCAGCTTTGGAAAGCAGCAGGTCTGTCCTGGAGCTGGTTGGCATTGGCTCTGCAGGACATGGGGGCAGCTTCTCACAGAAGCCACTTCTGTAGCCACCACACTGCCAAAACCTGGCCACAGCAATCCAATACACAGACCTACATCCACTCTGTTTCATTTCTCAGTCAAGTTATTTGTTTCAGACTTATCTCATTCCTCTAAGCCACAGTAAATCCCCTTCCCCATTGTCAGGGAGCCAAAAATTCCCAAGATTTGCAGTGCAAAGGACTACAGAAGGGAAAAAAAAAGGGGGGGGGAGGGGAGGAGGGGCAGGGGGTTGTATCACATGGGCTCCAGAGGTCACTTTCCTCCTGCATTATTTTCTGATTGAGTGTAGAAATGGGGCTACATGTAAACCAGTAAGCAACACGGTTACAAGGAATACCTCTGGGAAGCTGAACTAAATCATCCCAATTATGAGGCCCTGGCATCTCTTTCGGCTGCTCCAGCTTGCAGTCTGCCAAACCATCCATGGGCACAGCTGAGAAGACAACACACACCTTCACACACTGTCAATGAACATTTTGTGTGTAGTTAACTTTTGAAGGCAGCTGAAAGGCTTCAACAGTGTGGACCAACTGTGGGTGTCAGTGCTGGAGAAGGGACCCAGGCACATCTGTTTACTAGTTTAGAGTAGATCCAATGAAGGAATTACACATGTATTTCTAGGATTCCTTCCCAAGACTTAGAAGTGGTACAGGCTTTGTCTGAAATAAAGAGACTTTTTTAGCTTATCATAGGACATTGCAGTCCATAGATTCATTCTTTATTTTCTTCTTTGAGCAAATACCCTTTTGCCTCTCTGAGAGGCTCAGAAAGATTGGCACACATCACACTGCAGACAGGTCTAGCACCATGCCAACATCTCAGACTCAATTGCTATTCTAGAAGGGCACAAGTTTGCTTTAAGTCCTGTAATGTATCTGCCAATCCACTGAGGATGCAGCTGAATCCCAAGCTTGGTTCTAAAATAGAACTGGGTTTTAAAGGCACAACAGAATGGGAAGCACGTTGCATAAAACAAAAAGAAATGAGGATATCTAAGTGAAGTGCAGCAACGTGCAAGGGCAATTGTATGAAGCAAGAATTGTTCAGATAAGTTTTGTTCAGCCCCTCTTTGGCTATATAGTTCTGAAGAGCAATATATCTCACCTCTTTGCCAACAAAAAGCTGTAGTGTGGCATCAGAATAGAGCAATAAGTTAATTGGATCTTGTTGTTCTAGACAGAAAAACGTTTAACTAGCCCCTGCACAAATCTAATTAAGTTCTCCTCTGCTGTCTTGCAAACAAGACTTTTTAACTTAAGAAGTACCATTATTGAGGTGAAAAAAACCACAGCTTTCTGCCCCAAGGAGAGAAGAGCTATTCCTGTTTCCTTGAGCAGGAAACAGCTGCCATTTCTTCTGAGAAGCAAAAATATTCATGGCATTATTCTGCAGATAGGCATTGCCAAAACTGATCTGCTTGCAAAGCAAATGATTGCAAAATAGATTTGGCTGAGATGAAAACAAACAAATCCAAATTCTCAACAAAACAAGCAGAGTAAAAAATTCCATCCAAGTCTGACAACATGTTCTGTTAAACTCCAGGAGCAAATGTTTTGGTTCTAAGCACCTCTTAAGAAAATTAAGAAAAGAATGGGCTAGATTCACAAAGCTGCTGGCTTAACTCCTTAGCTGTGTCCCAGACTTCCTCCAAAATGCCTCAGCTCTGATCCACCACTTCAACATGGAACTTTCCTTTAATTCATCTCTACAGGAATGGGTTTGGTTTTATTTCACAGGGCAGTGCTCAGAACACCATGCTTGTTATTGACAGGGTAGAGGACTTGCTCTTAGCACCCCTTTTAATAAAATTCCACATTGCATAAATAATTAGTGGTCCAGTGCAGCAACATTTAACACCTTACAGGTGAGTATCTAATCCACTAAGGGAGAGAGAAATCCTTCTTCAAGCTCTGCTTTTTGAACCAAAGCTTGTTTGGTTTACCCACTAAAGGGCACCAACTCTCCTATTCAGAGAAACAAGAGACAAACACCCCTTTCTTTCACATGGGTGATTTGAATGGATCACCCAGTTCTGCAGAAACCTTTTTATGGCATAACTGGAAAAATACAGTCTTGGAGTTGTGTAACATTCTACATGACGTAAAAGAAGAACTTACCTACTACTAGGCTAGCAATACCTACTACTATGGCATTGCTAAAGTGGTTCTTTTGCCCATTTTTATATTTTCAGATTCTACTACAGAATTATTGAGCCCAGGGTCTGCTTAAATATTTCGACCAGGGGTAACTGGCTTTTGAGGTTTCTATGATGGTCTTCACTTTTCCAGCCAGCTATTAAAGAAAATATCTTCCTTTTCAGTCGTGTGGATGAACATTACAGTTCAGATCACTTAGTTGTTTGGGGGGGTTTTGTTTGGGTTTTTTTTTGCTGTGATGAGTTTGGCCAGGGGAGCTAAATTTAGGCTTTAAAGTTTAGATTAGGCCTGAAATTGTCAGGTGACTTGAGCTAGGCTGAGCTAGCTAACA
>JAWWEV010000001.1:101615631-101693664 GCA_035583235.1 Hafferia zeledoni | reverse complement strand
GTTTTAAGCATAAACCTGGGTTTTAGAGTTTTTTTTCCCTCTTCCTCTGCTTTCTCCTTTAGCTGGTTGGGGGGGGGAAGAACCCTTTTCACTCTGTCTCGGACAGTTGGCGTTTTGCCAGCTCAACCCAAGACATTTGCCTTTCATACAGCCTCAAGTTTATTTGTCTAAATTACAAAACCCAGAAAGACATTTCTGATTTCCTAGTCTTTAAATGCTATTACTCCGTATCACATAAATGTAACGCTCCATTTAGCATTACCAAACTCTCTATATAAAAGGAACCTTTCTAATTGCATTTTTAAAAGAACAGCTTTCAAAAGAGAAACATTTGGTGAGAAGCATGAGATGTAATTGGATAACATGACTGCAACACACCACACTGCAATTCAAGAAGTTCCCCAACTCAGCTAATATTACCCAGTAATTAAAAATATCAATCACTTCTGCATTCTTTTGTCATGAAGGAGCACGTTGAAACTTTAGATACCTATATTCCTAGAGGTATAAACAACAATATCCTTGGTAATTTTGTCTTATTTGAGTTTCCATGGAAACAGTGGTTATGGTATTGCAGAGTTATCAGGGGGAAAAAATGAGTTATAAATAATAAAGAGGCTAATGTTGTTTCCCTTGGTCTTGCTGAACAGCTTCAGGCACTGAGACAGATGAATTGGACAGAAATGGAAGACAGCAGCTGTAACACCAATGCTTGTTATCAACTGTGCTTTATTATGGGAAAGCCCATATAACTGCCTGTCGTGGTTTAACCTCAGCTGGCATCTGAGCACCACAGAGCCACTTGCTCACTTTCCTTCAATGGGATTGAGGATGAGAGAATTGGAAGGGTAAAAGTGAGAAAACTCATGGGTAGAGATATGAACAATTTAATAATTGAAATAAAATCAAATAGTAATAGTAGTATGAATAATATATAATAGCAATTTTAATGAAAAGGAAAACAGCAAGGAGAGACACATGATGTTAATGGAAACAATCACTCATCACCAACTGATGCCCAGCCAGCTCCTAAGCAGCAGCCTCCCTGCCAGCCAGCCCCCTAGTTTTGTTGCTGAGCATGACATCACATAACGTGGGATATTCCCCTGGTCAGCTGGGGTCAGATTTGACTCTATGCAAGTGCTGCTCAGCAATAACAAAAACTTCCCTATATTACCAACACCTTTTCCAGCACAAATTCCCATACTAAATGCCACACCCAGTCATTTCTTGTACACTTACAGGGATGGTGACTCCATCATTTCCCTTGGCAGCCCATTCCAACACTTAAAACACCCTTTAGTGAAGAAATGAACTCTATCCCATCCAAAACAAGTACCCTGCCAGAGTGTCATAATATGATAGTGCCAAATTGCCTTTTATTAACAATGATAACCACTAGAGACCAAGCTTTCCTAGAAAAAATTGGCTATCCCATTTTCACTCTAGTAATTTGCAGAATTCAAACTTGTTTTTTCAAGATAATTCAACCTCAGTTCACATTTGCTCATTTAGTCTACATATTTCAGTGAGAAACAGATTTTTATTTGCTTATACCTCTACTCCAGATTTCACAAAATATCACACAGAATATCACTCTTACAACTACTTTGTTTTGTTGATTTGAAAAACTCCACAGAAATATATGTATTATCCCAAAGCTAGACAACTCCCCCTTGTAACATAAATGGGTCACTATAGAGGCAGTGGTGGTTTTTATCCATTTCTGTCATGCTATTCAGTAAAAATAAATAGGCCTAAGCTATTGCACACTGAAATGTACGTGATTGACCCAAATGTCAGAACCCCATGACACTCTGTCAGTGCTTTTTGTGCTCTATAATTTTGAGAACTGGTGTAATAGAAATTGCTCCTGTGAGGTGTTTGGTATCATCAAACCTACTGAAGTCATGGGCAATTGAAAGCACACCACAATTCACAGGAGGCCTTTAGAACTACATTCACATGAAGAACTTAATCTCTTCAAAGAGGAGGTACGAACACATGTCATAAATAACCTGAACTATTTGCCCCCTAGCTTTCATTTAATGCAGAGGGAATTTCTGACAAGAATTTTCAGCATTGGAGGAACCATCCAGACAAAACAGATGAGAAAAAAGGACTACACCCCTTCTTCCCCATTGCTTTCAAGTCTCATGTATTTGTAATTCTTATCATCACTTCTCCTTGCATTGTAAGGCCTAGGATAAAAGCCCTTCTGTATTTTAGAGATTTTTAAGACTGGTCTCACATTTCTTACAACTTACTTGATGACTGCTCTTTGTATGTTTGTATGAACAAAGTCTCTCCTGACATCTGACAAGGTTGGCCCCCTGGGGAAAAATGCTTCAGTATTCTCTGGACCCAGGAGACAAGAGCAACTTCATCCGCTTATTAGAACCTTTACCCTTGCAATTACACTAGGTGGAAATAATGAAGTTCATATGTCCACATGTCCACATAAATAGCCATGTCCTCTAAGTTTGAATCTCATTTCCAACTTTGCTATTCAGTCTGATTACTAGTTATTTTCCATAGCAATACTCCCTATGAAATAATGTCCTGGTTTGGTGTATTGTGCCTTATACTTACCAGGAACAGTCTTCAGAGAAACTTCATAATAAACAGTGATATGATTCATTCACGAAGGGAATCCCTGCTTAAGCCTACACTGACAACTGTTGATTCACACTCATGAATTTCTTCTCTTATTAAAAAATCTTGTTCTAAAACTCAGCGCCTCATGGATGGTACTATTTTTTGTGTCTTTTATATTTACTTTCAAACTCTCAATTTAAATGATACTTTGTCTGATGCCTTGAGAGACCCCAAAAACTGGACTCCAAGCCAAGTTAGTGTGGGATAAGATAAAAAGGTAGATTCTTTAATGTCTGCACTTAGAGTTTTCAGGAATACATGATGAAGCGCCTTTTGTGAACACTGATTTCTATATTTTTTATAGTATTGTCCACCCAATCCCCAGTTCACAGATCTCTCAGTCCAGCCCCATCAAGCCCCTGGTCACAGCTCCTCAGTATTTGAATTAGGGGGCAGTGGGACCCTCTCTTCATCATTTTGTCTTCCTCAACATGCATAGGGCCCTTGGATCTTTTCCAGTGTTCTTAGACCCAAGGTTGTTGGCTTATGTTTATGTCCCACTCTGCAGGCCTTCTACCTTGAAAAGAGTCTAAACAGCTAAAAGAATTTGAGCTATTGATATGGGGTAGAAGGCCCAATGTTTTTGGCATGTAAAAACGTTGAACTTAATACTAACACATTAAAGTCTGCATTTTTACTACAATTACAATTACTTCTAAAATCTATAAGAATGAAAAAATAAACCCCTACCCAAAGCATCAGTCTAAGGACTCCACCAGTAAATTGTAGCCTGTGAAAGAAAATTGATTTCTTGTATATCTTAAAAATGTAGAGACAGACTTGAGACAAGCTTAAGTGCATAAAGGTGTCTCTGCATGGTCTGTAGCTGATGGCCTGCAATAGACACCAGTGATTAAAGCTACTTTCAGGAAAATACAAAAAAAAAAAAAAAAAAAAAAAAAAAAAGGGAGGAAAAATCTCATTCATCCTGGTGGCAATCACTTTCCATGAGAAAGATGGCAAAAGAGACATCATGGTTCAAGATGTGAAAGCGCAGGTGACAGTGAAAGGCAGCCAGCAGTGTCACAGGGTGAGGACTGAAAGGTTGCAAAGGGAAGCCCCTGGGCACCTCAAAGGTTCAGGCACTTGAGGAGCTCAGCAGAGGACCTGACAGTGGCATTTCTGTTGGCAGTGGGTATACTTTGTTTGCATCACTACTTGATACGACTGGTACCTGACCTGTGAATGCCTTACTGGATTTTCCTGTGGCTGACTGAAATTCCATAGGAAGAGTTTACAGGCAGCACTGATGCAAGCAAGATCCCTACCAAGTTACAGTGTTTGATTAGGCTTGCAGTGGCACACAGAGGCTTAGCAAAATCAGTTTGTACTAAACAAGACTGTAAGTAGAGATGGCCCTGCTCATTGCAAGGGAGTTGGACTAGATCACCTTTAAAGGTTCCTTTCAACTCAAACTATTCTATTATTCTTAGGAAGGTATGTCCAGCACAGACAAAAAGAGATTTATTTAGTTCCACAACTAACTTGTTAAAGATCAACTTTAGCACTGCAAGCTTTATATATATGTGGCCTTCCCTTCCCATATTTACAAATAAAATATATTGTTCCTAAATTGCATTTGCAAATATTTGCATGTACATGCACAACTTCCTGCATTAATCAACATCACATTTCCCCAGAGCTAGGCTAGAACCTCTTGTTTGAAATGTTGGTGCAGTGAAGGTGAGAAAATCTATGAACTGCCCGGTAATAATGTACCTGACTACAACCATCACAAGTTTTGTTAACAGGTCACTGAAATCAATTAATTGCTGCAGGTCTTTTTTTGCCTTTAGCAAAACTCCAGCTATAGCTGAGTGAGAGGTTTCTGTCTTTGCAATGTGGTGATTCCATTTCACTGGTCACAGCAAATTAAAAACATTTTTATGAATTTTATTTAAAGGATAAAATCAATAATGATTCAGACTCTTGGCCTCTTCAGTGAGTTGTCAGGATTATTTTGGAGGTTTATTACATTGACAGGAGTACTTAGCAAATCTATCAAAAATATGCACAGAGCTTGCTTGCCACAATTTATTTTTTTAAACAGGTGCCAGATTTGTACTTGTATAGCCATATCCAGATGTCTAAATTTGGAAACGAAAGCTCTGCATATCCTGCAAAAGGAAAGGGGAGGCAAGAAGTGCCTTTTTCTCATTTAAAGTCAAGGCAGCATGCTACTAACAAGAGAGATTGGTTTCACCAAGAAAGTACATGTATTTCTGCTATTCAGAACTCTATGGTTCTAGTCTCCCTTTTAGCAATCAGTGAGTGACTCTAGACAGGTATCCTTTACGTGGATTCTCAGGTATCCTTTTCTAAAAGAAATAAATAGCAGATGATAGGCATTTCTCTATGGCCTAGAAAGAGCTCTCCAATTACTTTTCCATCTCCATCAAACCAGCTTTTTTTGTTTGGGGCTTACTGCCAGACTTGTGATTTAGGGCTCATGGAAGAGATTGGGAAGCAAGTAGTCTATAATGTCATCAAATGAAATGTACAAATACATCTTTTAGACAGACACTCTGCATCAGTAACACCATTTTTTTACTTACTAAAGAGCAGAAAAGCCTAAGAAGATGGAGTTAAAATTTCTGAAACATTCAGTTAGTAGAATTCAAGTAAACAGAAAAATAGTCCTTGTAGAGGGGAAATGAAAGCTATTTATAACTTTAACATAAGTGTATTTTCTTTCAACAATGTGGAAAAACAGCATAGGTCAATGACAGTTGCAATTATGCAAATTATTTCTATAACATATAATATTTGGAACTCATTATCTGAGTGAAAGAGTAAAAATTCAACTTCTTTCTCCAACAATGAAGTTAATATATTCTTACCTAGACTGTCAGTGGTAACTTGAAGCCCATTAGCTCACAGGTTTTTGTGATATTTTGAAGTCTGTTACAGCACTGCTAATTGTGTTTGGATACACTGATTTTAGGAAAGACATAGAGTGTACTACATTAGAAATCGTTTGAGCTTTGCCAAAAATATACTGCATATACAAGAAAGAAAGTAAAGATTGACTTGTATTTTTACCCCATGGGGAAAGCATAAACACTTGTTAATTATAGAGAAAGCTAACCACCAAGGTAGCTAGGGACACAAATTCATATTTCCAAACAAAGAAAACTAAACAGAACCCTAGCAGAAAAAGCGCTGCGCAGATCTCTCTGCATAAAATGAGCCATCTCCCCAGGGCAAATAAACACAGTCAGAAGCCCAGAGTCACTTGGAGATGACAGAATGAGAAAGGCTGACAGGGGAAAAGTGTAATCTTGTCTTCTCATGGCCATCGTCTCAACACCATGGTGGGGGCACACTGCTACTTCCCAGCTCCAGCAGCAGGCTCATGAGGTGGTGAGGTTCCCTGCAGCCTTTGTATCTCTACTCTCCTCTCCAGTACGAGAATAGCCAAATAGAACGTGGGTTGGCAAGGAAAGCTTTTCAAAAAGCTTTCGCCTGTGGTCACAGGAGGACTTGGTAACTCATTCAGTGCTGCCTACGCACTGTGTACGGCACAAAAGCCATTGTCCCCATGTCAGCCAGGCTATTCCTTTTGGGCAGCTTGTGCTTCCAGACCTTCTTCATCCATGAAAAGTCCTGGAGCCACCGCAAACCTCAAGGGCATAGTCTTGAGCACCCACCTTGGTCAATTGTTTTCCTGTTGTCAGAGGTTTAGCCTGGCTGCCACCCGGAAGAAGCAACCGAGCAGCCTTCACAGGGCCAAGGACCCAGCAGAGCTCATACCCACACTACATCCAATAAACCACACAGATGAGGCAACTATGTCCTCAACTGTGTCCTGAAGGAGAGTAGGGTTTAGCACATGACTGCCCATGGTCATTGGTCCCTGAGCCAGAGAAAGATCCGGGCCACCATGCTCGCTACAACAGGGACAGAGACATAGTAGGCTGAATTTGAGCTCTGCTTCATAGAAAGGATCAATAGCAATATCTAAACCTCCACCCTTGCTCATTACTTTAAAGCTGCTGAAAAAAACCCAAAAAGTAGACATGAATAAAATCATTGCTTCCAGTGCTGTCCTCTGCGTATGTGATTCTTTTTCTTGTAGCAGAAAACTCATAAGAATACAAAGCAGCTTTTGTGATAGCTGCTGAAATGCTGTTTTTAGTGACAATCTATACAGCTACATTAGAAGCAGTAGATGGAATAGACTCTGCTGTGCCTCTTTGATCATAATTGAAATATAAATAACTGTTTGCTATAGTCAGATACATTCTGCATGGTGGACATAAATTAAGATCAGAAAAATATTAGGCTTTGAATGTATGAGGAACAAAAGCTCGCCTGGCATTTCTATAACTGTAAAAGAAGGGATTGAAATCAAACTCTGTGACAAATTATTCTGTGTTTTTGTACAAGCTCAGTGAAAATATGGGAAGAGGTAGATCTCTCGGGCTCAATGCACAGATGTCTTTGTACAGTTATTTGTTTTCTTGTTTTTATTATTCACAAAAGATTGTAGTGCATAAGATTAGTGCAGCTAGACAAAGCAAAGCCGTGCTGCATTAGCACATGACTTAGCATGCTATCTGGGCTGAAACAGGAGTGAGTCTGATGAACCGTGTGAGTGAAAACCCATTGCACTATCTTATAGTGAGGCTGGTATGGTGGAATGGCCAAACCCCACAATGCATTAGCTTGGCATAACACCAGGAAAACTAGATCAGTGAAATTAACATGTTTTAGTGTGTATGTACAGAATAAGCCAAGCTGAGCAGCTGAGTTTTGGCAGCAAGAGATGTATTCCCCTGTTGGCAGGTTTTATTAAGAAAAAATAAATCTGTATACCAATTTATTAAAAAGGGTGTGGAAGGAAGAAGAGTAGAGACAGGAGAGAGAGTTAAAGAGAATGAGGGAAATAAAGAAAGGTCAAAGACTTAAAAAAAGGTTTTCAGAGGCTCACACAGATGGAGATGATGCAAATGTTTACTTTCAGTCCAGCTGATAAATGATACCTTGAAAAGGAAATGTAACAGGAGAGGAAAGATTATGAGTCAAAATACAAGGGCACTGTTAACAATTCATTTCATTGTCCTACATCTTGTTTTCAAAATCGTGAACCTTGTCTTAACCTTCACTTTGACAGAATAAAGAAAACTGATTCCTGTTATCTGTAAGCTTCATCTATTAAAAAAGCCAATTCTGAATGAGACGAAAAGTAGAAAGGTTCCCCATTCTTCTGAGCAGGGAGTTGAACAGAATGAATAGGCAAACTCACAGAGGGCCTTTCATACAGCAAGCATTAGGAAAGCCTAGAAAACTGGGGCACACATTTCACACTTCTCTACAAATATCTGTTTTGGACTGGGATCACTGACAGCCATGCTGTCGAGATAAATCTTTTGTGGCAGATGATAGCTAACACAGACCTAAAGAGCTGCATAACATCTATGAACCCCAGAATTAAACACTCCCAATATCCAGCAGAAACAGAATCCTGAGCTTCAGCCAGATAAAACTAAGCAAATCCCACTTAGAAAAAAAAAAGACCACAAATCACCCATCAAGCTTGTTACGACTGTCATACCAGCTCCTCCCCATTGCTTCTTATGTGGACCTCATTCAGTGTGGGTTCATTACCTTTCAAACAACAAGTCACCACTTGCTAAGAGCACAGTGATGATAACATGGTTCTTAATAACAGAATTCTCTATAAATTGGTAATGGCATATAAGTGAAGGGACAGACACTAAGGAGAGGCTTGTATGGGCAGTATCACCTTTTCAGTACATCATGTCTGAAGTAAGATTCTCAGATGAACCTCACATACTGTATTTATTGAAAAGGTGTTGATAGTAGGAGGCTGTTCAAGGATTGTGAGAAAAAACAGGAACTGCACCTGTGTCCCAGTCAGTGGCAGGATGGACCCAGACACAGCTGAGCCAAGCAGAAATACTGATGGTGTCTATGTCATAACATGCTTAGGAAAGGGTACAAAATTATGTACAGCAGGTGCAAGAATGAGGAGTGAGAAAAAATGGAGGAGAAACGGCTTTCAAGACACCAAGATCAGAGGAAAAGGTGCTCCAGAGAATCCCCTGTAGCCCATGGAGATGACCACAATGAAGAATGTTGTCACTCTGCAGCTCATGGAGGTTGACAGTGGAGTACACATCCACCTGCAGCCCAGAAAGGACCCCACGCTAGAAGGTGAGTACACCCTGAAGGAAGCTGCAGCCTGTGGAGAGCCCACACTGGAGCAGGTTTTCTGGCACGACCTGACATCCATATGGGAGTCCAGACTTGAGCAGTCTATTTCTGAAGGCCTGCACTCTATGCAAAGGACCCACACTGGAGCATTCATGGACTGTACCCCATTGGAAGGATCCCACATGGATTGATGGAACAGTGCGAAGAGGAAGGAGTGGCAGAGATAAAGGGCTACAAAGTGATCACAACCCCTCATCCCCCTGCACTGCTGTAAGGGGAAGGAGGTAGAAGAATTGGAACTGAAGCAGTGAAGTTGATCCTGGCAAGAAGCGTGAGGAGGGTTTTTCAGTTTTACTTTTGTTTCTCACTATCCTACTCATTATCCATTTTTAGCTGTCAATAAATTAAACTAGACTTTCCCAAGTCTAGTCTGTTTTGTTGTGACAGTAACTGGTAACTGATTTCCCTGTCCTTATTGAAATCCATGAGCTTTTTTGTCTTAGTTTTAACCCCTATCCTGTTGAGGAGGGGAAGGAAGAGAGTTACTGGGTAGGCATCTCACAGCCAGCCAAGGACAAATTCTACCACACATTTTAATCTAACAACAGCTAAGAAAAGTACAGATTTTTGAAAAAATTGCAAAAATATTGACTAAGTCATAATTTAAAATTTGGTACCAGCAGGGAAAATTGTGCAACTTGTACTACAACACAGCGGTGACTGCTTCTCCCAGTTCATTCTCACTATGCACTTTAGACAGGCCAGTAGAGTCATTCACTCTTTGGGATATCACACAGGGAAATGAGTTTGGGATTAGATTAAGAACCCACCAGAAGTCATCGCTGTTTCACAAAAATTGAGCTAAAAATATATTCTCTTGATTCTAGAAATGACTTAATGGTAAAACTTCAGAAATTGCAGCTGGGGGCAATTTCCCCTCTCCATTACAGCAATCATGAGAGTGCTAGAAAAGCTGGGATCTATGCCCAGAGGAAGGACTTTGCTTTCAAGTGAACTTCATGGGTTCAGGGAATTTGAACTGAATATAACATTTGATGCATTAATTGTAGCACTTGTCAAATGTAACATTTTTAGTGCATGATGATGTCTCCATTAATCATGATGATAGTATGTGTAGGAAAGCCAAAACGGAAAGAAAAGCTGAAGAGACCAAATTGCAATTACTTCAAATCCCCCACAGGAGGGAAGAACTGTTGCTTCATGGCCATGTCTAATTTTAGATGTGCCTTTTGAGTTTCTGCTACGATTGTCTTTGGCAAGAATGTTTCCAAAGTAACATCATGCACCTCTGCCTACTTATTCATACTTTATAGCAATACAGACAGCAATTGAGTTAAAATTAATTTGAGTTTTTAAACAGAGGAGAGGCTGAGTCTTTTCTTCCTACAGCAGAAATATGATTAAGTTTTTCTATTTCACTTTGTCCTACAAACAGGAGATATCCATAAATTATAGCAACATAAAGGCTTGGCCTTTTCACATCCCGATAAAGCAGCCGTTTGAAGAATGTTTTTCATTTCTTCAGCCCATTGAAGATATGCTCTGCTTTTCCCAATGGGTCCTTTGACTCTTCAAACTCACTCTTTCAGTTTAGTTGCTTACCTAATATGACATTGATGTTTTCATTTATCTCATTTGTGGTAAGTGAAAGGTCTTGTCAATAGGGATTTGGCACATCTTAAAGTTTCAGTAAGAATTCTTCTCCTTTTTAATGAAACCATTTCCTAATACTCGGTCTTTTTAGACTGTCACGTTGAGCTGACAAGAATTTTTTTCTTTTCAAGGTTCCAGAGACTTTTCCCAAGGTAGCTACGACTCAATCAACATAGAAAACGGTCTTACAAAATGTTTTTGTAATTTCAAAGGGCTGGAGGTCTCAGCCCTTGCTATGATGTGAAGAGATGACTCAGAACCTATAGCTGGAGTGCGCCAGATTTAATTACAAAAGAACTCAATTCAGGTCGACAAAATTCTCTTAAAGGTTAGCTTGTTCCAATATGCTTTGTACAAAGTATTGCAACTGCAACACAACATCCTCAAAAGGCTTGAGAAGAAGTTGTCTGCTGGAGCGAGCAGAAACCATGTTACACAAAGACAGATGTGTAGTAGAAACAGGGAGGTGATTAGGCTGCATGTTCAACATCATCATGGGAAAGGTCACCAACCGGTGCTATTTGGCAGTCCCATGAGAGTGAATACCTGCATGGAAGGTAATGATGAATTACTGGAAGCAGTGGAGGCCTGTGCATGGTGCCCTTGGGCACAGCTGCAATGGTTTGTGACTTTTGGACAGGAAGGGCCAAGGCCTCTCCATCTGCACCCAACAGATGAGCTGCCCCAGGGCAAAGATCAGAGCGGAGCAAAAAGCAAGGAAAAGCAGGGCGCTCTGATGAGCACCCCAGGTAAAAGGTGGCTTCCTCCTATACCTCATACTGTCTTTCATGTCATACATTGTGACCTTAAAGACATTGACACTGAACAGTAACAGTGTAGCCAAAACAATTTACTAAAAGATGTTATGATGTATTTAAGATTATATTCTCACAGAAAACATCTGCTTTTCATCCTTCTTCAAAATAATTTATAGTACTTCACTGAATAATAAGGTGTTGAAGCACTCCTGCTTCAATTGCACAGGCATCAAGTTGAGGCACAGGAAGACCTGACAACCTTAAACACAGGAATCTCTTTAGGATCTTACTACTTCATGTGACAATGTCCTGATGCATGCCCTGTTCTTCCAGCCACACTGGAGCCATTTTCCTGTATACGAGCTGAGGCAGTTTTGCCTCTGCTCCTTGTAAGAATCTAATTCTAGAGCCAGACACTAAAGAGGCCTACAAGCCTAGGGGATAATTAATTTGTATAACTTTACGGTCTGAACAAGATGTTTCACCAGGCATAAGTTATTGCATTATGCAATTCTAGACTTCCTTTATAGGGTATGAACCTAGTGATGACTTTAGCACATTGTACTAGTCCAGCTCTCATTCAGGACTCCTCCTCTGCTGGGGAAACCTCTTAGGGAGAAAAATTAAAATAATTTGATAGTTTTGTAAATATGTATTCATTAACAAAATAAAATAAACTCATACTATGGGACTCAAGAGGGGAAACAGTATTGGGTCTGAAAATCAGACGTGAAGAGTGCAGAAGATAATTCAGCAATGCCTTTGAATGCTTGGTGTTATATGTCAGAAGTGGAGAACCCACCACATCCCAACAGTGCCAGAAACCACATGGAAAATCAGTGACAGTGCTCCCATCAGCTCTGAGTTCTCGTCACAAATAGGAAACCAGAAGCTGCTACTCAAAATGAGAACATTTGAGATGCCTACTTTTTTTTCTGGGGCATGATGAGGAAGATGAAAAGGGTTGTGAGGGCTGTTTTTCTTTATTTTATTTTGTTGTTGTGTTGTTTTTATTTTTTTCCTGGGGAAAAAGATGGAAATTTTTCTGGCACCTGTGAAGCAGCACTTAAACATAAATGATAGACCAAATCACCATTTTCTCTCTTTGTTTTTTTGGGGGTTTTTTTGTTTTGTTTTGTTAAGATGAAACAGAAACTATCATCAGATCTTTACTGTACTATAAACACATGCCTCATAGCTGATCTGACAGATGGTACTGCATCAGCATAGCGGTTAAACTGGCCATACTTATACAAATAGTCAGACATGGCAAATGGTCTTTTGCACTCTTACACACACACAGACTGCTTCTTCTTTGATAAACTCATCTGCTAAAATAAAATGTACGTCAATTTCCTGTCTGGATTTTCCATCTAATGAAATTTGGGAATAATGGCAAGTGCTTTTTCACTAAAGATAACTGAAATACCTTTATCCTCTCTATACAACAGCTCACAGAAACAGACCAGATTTCTTCTGAGAGATGTTTGTTCATATTCTGAGAAAATAGCTTGGTGAGACATTAAGAAAATTGAAATACTTTTTACATGTTGGTACTGAGTCAGTGAGAACAGGAACAATCTGTTTTACTATGTCGCTACATTCTCATTAGTGGCCAGATGCTTCCCAGAGACTTACCCAGGAAGTTCTTACCGAAAGCAACAGGGACTGCCTTTATCCAGAGATAGATGGTCTCCCATTTAGGAAATTGTAGACCATTGGAGAAGGACCCATATCTGAGTATATCAAGCTTTGTGTAGGAAGAGTCCCAGTCCAGTTCTGTTAATTCTTGAATGTTGAGAATGTCTCAAAGAGATACATCTACTCCTTATGCACATGACCCCTGAATGGCTGGCAGCTTTCATCAATATCTGATCAAACCAAACCACACCAAAAACAAACAAACAAACAAACAACAACAACAAAAAAAACCAAAACAACAAACACAAAAATATAACAAAACCAAACCAAAACAAAAAAAAAAAAAAGAAAGAAAAAAGTTATACCCCTTTCTTTTGGGTGCAGTGCTGAAAATGTTGCTACTTTCCACTTGTATTCCTATCCCTTTCCTGCTAAGATGCAAAAATAAAAGAGAAATTAATAAAAGAAAGAGAGGCATTTGTGAGGAGTCACCATTGAGCTGGACTGGCTCCCTGAGCACCCCAATAGTGTCAGATCAGTCTGTTCTCAAGCAGTGAGATTTCCTCACTCCTCTTTTAACACTTTCTGCAATCTCTCAAGACTTATGCAGCAGAGGTAGGATTTAATCAAACAAATCCACACATTTTTTTCCTTTCACTGAGGGATTACTTCCCAAGTATTTCCCTATTTCTTGACACAGGCTTTCCAGCTCCCAACCATGAGCATCATGGTTACTTGACCTTTCCCTAAGACTGCACAGCTTTCTGAGATTACCTGACTTGTATCTTCAGATGATTTTTAGGTATTTTTCCTGACAGTGTGAAGTATCTTTTATAGTGAAGATCATTAAAAAGCAGAGACACTTCCAGATCTGCATGGATACTTAACCTTTCCAAAAAGTGCCACCTTCCTCCTTTTAATGTAAAGTACTTTATGCTAACCTGAAAACAGATGGATAATCAAAACCCAGCAGTATCATTTTTTTGGTCCTGTAAACTGCTGCTTTGTGAACTACCTGTAGGCAAGATAGAGGTTCTAATTAGGTTTATCTCTGAGAGAACACAGGAGGCCAAGAAAAGTTAAAAGGAAGAAGGTGAGCTGTGCATAGCAGGTGGATTCAGACCATCTGGTTAGCAGGAGTCGCTAGTGCATACAGATAAATAAAGTCTTTTGAATATTGATATGGTAAAAGTGCTAACAAGCTTCAAGGCATCACTTCCTACTTTTGAAGAATCATGGGATTTCTATTATCCATTATATCAAGACACAGCATAAGGAATGGCCACTAAAGAAATCAGAGGGAAAACAAAAGAACTGAAATATCCCTTCAGAAATCACACTAGTAACGTTAATGTCAGAAGTGATGTTTTTTCCACATGATTCCTCCAAACAATATATGTTTATTGTAAGGATTCTCAAGACAATGTTTCTGTGTTATTTCTTTGTATCTAAAGTGATTTAGTAAGCATTTCTGTTCTTTCTGCAAAGCTGTTCGTTACCCTAACCATGAACATTTGGGTGTGGTATGCTCTGTGATGTTTCACTTCCTTCAGTACTTTATAACATCTACATCTGATTCTGCCTAATTTTTCTCGGAAAACAGAAAAAATTATTTAAAAATCATGTTTCTATGAAACAGGATAGAGTTGTTCTTAAAGAAATACACAGGCAGCTGCAGGGAATGTATTTCAATAAACCTGTTGCACAATACACAGAGACTGCCTTTGGAAGCAGAGTGCTGGGTAGTGGAGAACTTTAACTGCCCAACTATAGGAAGGTGTCATCTTAAAGCCTTTTCAAAAAGAGACAGGAATATAAAACCTTAGCATGGCAGCAGGAAGGTACATAAATGAGGAATTTAAAAGGAGAGGTGGCTCATCTTGATGCCTTTGGAATTATACTAAATGTAATCTGTCTTCCAAACTTGAATACAATAGTCAGCTTATAAAACCAAGAAGCCTTTTGTGAAGGTGAGATCTGTCAGCCATCAGATACAGTTTTCAACAGACAATCCCAAATAAAATCCAACATGTTATTTCCTTTGCAAACCAATAGCAATACAGTGGAAAAATACTAAAGAAGATAGGAGACAGTGTCCTTCCCTACACATTCTAGAACAAATCTCACATACTATGTGGGATGAAAAATCTATTTCTTGTAGCTTGTCTTCTTTATTAAATACATTCACATCTTTTCTCCAGACTTTCGTCTCAAAGGCATGGCACTACAACTCTTAATCATGAATATAGTGTAGGAAGGTTCTTAGAGTATTATAATGCAAGCAGCCCTTTTTCAGTGGGATGACTCATAGATAATAAATATATTTCAGGCAAAGTGTTACAATCGAGTAGTATTTCTCACTGGAAGTGGGAGAGCTCAAGCAAACAGAATGAAACCACATGTTATGTGTGAATATGTCTATATTCCAACAACAACATTATTTTACATTACTGAAAGAGACATGGGCTTAGCAGGTTACAAAGTGATGCACTTCCTTTATTCATGGCTGTGCATCAGAAAAAAGTAAAGCTATATTTCTTCTGTTTCAGTAATAGTTTTTAGAGTAGCCAGATAGCTCTCTGATCAGTGTAAAACTAGGTGCTTTGCCACAGTGTCAAGAGTCTAAGTGTTAATGCTGCCACAAGCACTAGCAGCTCCCTTGGACTTTGTTTATAAAAGCAATAAATGCGGTGTAAGGGAGCGTTGAACACAAAAAAATATATGGACTTAATTTATCGTAGTACAAAGAAGGAAAGAAAAGTAAACAGCAGGCACTACTGTGAAGAGCAGTTCCCTCTGGCAGTTTCAGAACTTGTCCCTGCTGTAAGACACTGCAGATCCAAAACACCTGGGAGGTAACCAGCCTTCTCTCTTCCTGCTTGCCAGGTCTGCGTCCTTGAAACAGTTCCAGTGGGGATCTACTGAGCCAGAAAAACACTCGTTAAGGAGTGTTTCACAAATTTAAAAGACTTGGAGATTAAACAAATGCTGTTTAATTAAAATACTGAAGCAATTTTGATGAGAAATTCTACTAAAATAGTGCATAGAGTTGTTGCAGACTGAGAAACGATTAACATACTCGTACTAAAAGAAAGGTAAGCGCTCAGTAATTCCCTGCTTATTATGAAAGCTGAGTGTCACTTGTACTGGAATTAAAGAGTGCTCACTCTTCCTTGTCAACTGATCTAAGTGATTTAAAATTTATATGGATATGTGGTTGACATCACTGTTCCAGATTTAGGAGCATTTGAACAAGGCAAAATTGACAAACATATTTCTGGACAAATCTATAACAAAAAGTGAATAAATACAAAAATGAAATTAAGTTTTTTTAAAACTGTCAAGTTTCACTCACTTATTGTGGTTGCACTTGGGATTAACTCATAGTTCTCATTGTCATCAAAGTATGTCAGCTACATAGAGGGTGCACACCTGGAGGGAAGAGAGAGCACAATTGTCATCAATGCTCTCTAAGGCAAGGGATCGCACTTTATGAGTGCACTGTGAAGATGAAAGGTCATTCAGACTTCTGAGGTCTTTAAAATGAGCTGAGTAGTAAGTCAGATCAGCATTCACTGCAGCTGCCTCTTATCCTCCGGTCATCAATACACACCCAACCTCTTAATGCTGAAGTAAGAAAGATAAATGTTTTGATGCAATCTTCTCCAGTAAGGGCTTTGGGGAAAAGGCTTTGCACTGCATAGAGGAAAAAAAAATAGAGTGTAGCAGAAAATCCAGAAGGAGCTCAAATTCTTCTAAAGAAGAGATTTAATAATACCAGTGAATATGTACTGCAAGGGACTGAGTGTTCAAGAAGTCTGCAGCAGTGGGAAGGAGAAGACAATAACAGGGAAGGAAGCTGAGTCTGGGAAACCAAAGGGAAAGCATGAGGGTATTAGAGGCTACTTATCTCTGGCATCGCTCTGCATTCTTCCAGCCTCTGTGTCTACGGGTCTCTAATTTCCTTCAACTCTTTCTCAACAAGTTCTTCACCTCCAGCCCACGTTATACAATACCCCAAATAATGTCAGACACATCCTCAGTTTCATAATGAAAAAGCATCTCTCCAAAACATTGCAACACAGACTTCAGACTATATTTCAGAGATTTGGAACTCAGTCCACTTCCCCAGGTAGAAAAGGTGCATTATATCTCAGGGACGCTACCTGTGTCCCAAAGGAAACTCAGGGAAGGTATGATTACAGACAGTTCATTCTACTAGGGAAAAACTCCAAGCCATGTTCATGTAAGGCAGTTCATGCATTAATAGAGCCACTGAGCTCCCCTTCCTGTTCCCAGGGGGCACTGCCTTCTGGAGAGGTCCTGTTCTTCACATGCTGGACCCACAGCAGGTATGGAAGCTTTCTCCAGTGAAGGACAGTTGAAACTGTAGCAATGTAAACCTCCAGCCAAATGACCAAGACTGACTCAGAGGGACTTACCTGGAAAGAGAAGACAGGTAGCTTCTGTAGCTGACCTTAGCTATGACTTAGCTGACAGCTGTGGTCAAACCTGAGCTGGAGGTAAATTTAACCCCTTTGGCATAACTATTAGAAACAGTCCTGGTCCTTCAGCTGGTTCCTAAACTGCCTCTGGCAAGTTGGCATCCCTCTGTGGGAGATGCCCCTCTCCCTCTCCCTGCACCATCTTCTTCCCAGATGCTCACTGTCAGACAAGTACCTCTACAAGTGCAAGGAGCACATCTGCATAACTGAATCTCTGTCCAGTATTAAAATCAAGCAGTAGGATCCAGTTAGTGTCTCTTCACATTAGGACATTGTGTTCTGTGAGAATCTGAAGCATTTTCGTATCTCAAGAAAGACCAACAGGAAGGGGGTGCAAGGGTAGAGCAAACGAGGTCTGAAAGGAGGACAAATTAGGGGGAAAAAAAAAAAAGATGAGGGAAAAAAGTTAGCACCACACTGGTGCTCAGAAAAGGACACTTACCTTAAAATTTGGCTTTCAGCTTCCTGCTACATTGCATTCCACAAACAAAGACTACACATTATGTATTTCCTGTTAGCTCACGTGCCTACAAAACACTAGCAAAGGAAAACACATCTAAACCCTGATGCACATGGTACTTCGAGGCCTTCATACAAAACTATTCCTTTGAACATAGATAGACAGAATTCCCTGTGACTATCAAAAGCCTTGTTTTAGGGGGCTGGTTCTTGAGTAAGTTTGTTAGAAAAAAATAAAATCTGTATTAATTTAATCATCGAGACTTAAACTGTTTGATCTTCATCTTGTTCTCAAAAACACAAGGCAATAAATAGAGTCAGAAACCAAAGTACAAATCAAAACCTAAACTGGCCAAGCTCAGGGTTTGGTAACAAAGATGTTGTGCTTTATAATCAACACTTCAAACTGCATAACATATCCACTTGTTGGTTTGAAAACCAGTGAATATGTTTTTAATAACATCATCAGTGGCTGACAGTAAAAGGTAAAAGATAAAATATTGCTTGACAAATCTTGCTCTGTTCTAGTTGACTAGAGAGAGAAGTGAAAGGGATAGGACATGCTTGCTGTCTACTGACAGCATGACCTATAAACTGAATTCCTTTGTGTACAAATTTTGTAGAGGGCACAGGAGACAGTTGCTGAAAGAAAAACTAAGAGTATTCACTTATTGTTGGCAGCATGCATTAAAACCCAAGATTTTGAAGAGTCTAGAAAAGAAGTGCTGCCTTGTGCCACTGAGGGTATGAAGTTACATTGCTGTACTCATCTATTCAATGTCATGTCAGTCTGGGAACATTAGAGAGGTGTATGTCTGACAGAGACAAAGCACCCAAGTTGTAACAATTAATGGGACTGGTTTTGGCACTACTTACCTGCCTCCACTTGTGATTTTCAGTGACTGGCATTGCTAAACTATTCCCCATCAAGCTTCCCATTTTCCCACACAAAGTTAGTAGAAACTCTTAAGTGTGTCAAAGATTTTCTCCTTTACAAAAGGAAATGCAAGTGCCTTCTGAACACATGTGCTATTCAATCCATGCTTTTTTGAGCATGTCTTTGGTAAAAAGAATTTATCAAAAATATAATTAACATCTGTTCTAGTAGAATCAGCATCTTATTAAAAAAAAAATCACTGTACCTACAAAGGACACACAAGGATGGCCTAATACTGCTTATCTGGCAAACTTGAACTACTTACTTTAGAGGGTTCACTTAAAAGAATTTTGAGCAACACTTGTTCCGTCTCCATAAGTCACATGAAAATTATCATCAAGGTTATGCAGTTAATGGAGGGTTGAGGATCATAATAATTTGTAAAATATACATTGTGAATATACACTAGGAAACATAGCCTATGTACTCCTAAGTGCTTCCTAGGGAGGCCTGCACCATATCCTTGTTTTTCAGCACACATCATGTGCTATGATAGTCACACAGGTTAATAATACTGAAACTTCCCTAAACTAGGTATCAGTGTAGACATTTGGGGCATTAGAAACATTCCAGTTTGTAATCTTGTCATGAGCAGCTAAACAGCCTCAGAGATTCTTAAGAAAAATTTGGATGGACATATAAAGGAGATTACAGCATCATTGTAACCCAAAACAGTGGCATCCCACATATTTCCCCAGAAGAAGGCTGATTCAAAGCTTAATTGTCTAAATGAGAACCTGACTTACATCAAAAGCCTATTTCAAACTTCCAGAATTTAAATGGAGAAATTAAAATGTATAGAACTCTTGCACAGTCTATTTTTATTGAAAGACTCCATTTGATTAAGCAGTATTTCCAAAAAGAGAGAATGAAAAGGAAACCACAATTCTTCAACAAAACAATGAAAGCACAAACTGATTTAACTTCAGGGCTTCTGCAGATTTTCAACCAGCAATAGGAATAAAAATGATATATATGTCTGCCATTATTTATGCAAAGGGAAAATGAGGTTTTAATACAAGGAATGCTAATGCTAGCAGATAATGAAGAAATCAAGCTCATAAAGACACATTGAAAATGTTGGAAATCTCTCAGACACTGGGATGATATGGCTTTACAAGGGAATGTTATCTGGCCACTGGTACCAGGTAGCCATAAGGACCACCCAACAATATGAGAATTAACAAGGAGTATATAAACCCTCTTTTATCATGATGTCAGCTGAAATAGTGATTTATCAATTTTTTAATAATTGCTACTCCCTTTGTTCAATGATATGTAAATACAAAAATCAAATATTGTTCAAAAAATGCTTTTGTCAATATTCTTCTAATAACTTAGCAGCTAGTTGGTATCCCTGCTCAACAAAAAATGAATCAGCTTATTATTTAGAAATCGGTTAAAACCTCACCATCAGTCAGCCCACACTATTTCCTGGCAAGATAACTGGGAGGCCTAAAAAACAGACAAACAGGATACCACCCTTCTTGTGAATAAATGATGACAAGTGCAGCCTCCTGGGGTAAGCCAAAGAACCTCTGTGGGTCTGAAACAAATTCCTATGCTCTGGAGCACCCAGAGCCTGTACATGCTGCTGGTTTTATTGTCATGTAGGTGAGAACCAAACAGCAGAAGATCCATGCTTTATTTTTAACCTGTTCTGTGTACATTTATTTTGTTCCAGGCTTCTACCTCCACAATGCTCATTTTAAGTGCTGCAGACCTACGATTTCTTAAAACTAAAGAAATACAAACGAAGATGGATTTCTCTCTCAGTCCATAGAGACAGCGTGGCTCATACAGTCACCTTGGGTTTGTGGCATTGTGTCATTTGTGGCATTTCAGAAATGGTCACAGGAGGCAAATTGTTCCACCTGTCTAGTCTGACATGCAGGGTTCATCACTCAGGGATCGCTTGGACCTAGGGCCATCAAGGACAGGATGGGAAAAACTATTCAGGAGTTAAAAAACAACTGTCCTCCAGGGATAGAGACATCAAAAGGTGAGAACAAAAAATGGAGATCTATTTGAATGCCATATGTTAACTATTCTAAAGATGCAGGAAAACATTTACCATAAGAGCACTATAAACCTAGTTAGTCTGTTTTCCCAGACTGGCTGTGCTCAGGACTGAAGACCAGGCTCCAGCCAGGGCCCCTAGCAGCTCCTCTTGGGACAGCCAGGACCATTCCCTGTGCAGGTGCAACATCCCACCATCCTTCTCTCCTCTCTGCCTGTGGTCAGATTCTTCACTGGAACTCGTCCCTGTCTTCCAGATAAATCATCTTACCTGCCTTTCCCTACTCATGTGTAGGATATCACTTCTAACTGCAATGCAAGCTTGTAAACTCATCACACTGCTTTAAAAGAGGGCAGGAGGGCTGTATTATGGACAGGCTATTTCTTAGGTTTAAAAGATTTTGAGTTGGTTTTATTTTTTTTTTTTCCAGGTGAATGGTTGGAGGAAGGGATGAGTAAATTACTTTAGAGTTCACCATCGAGGACAAGAAGGGAGGGAAGTCTCTTCTCCATGAGAGCGCAATCACAAGTACTAGATATTTCTACCTTGGTAGCATTCCCAATAGGTCTGTTTTCATGGCAATGTGGATGCCAAGGCCAGTACATGCTACCCCAGTACCTATTGATGAACAAGGTGAACTGCTTCAAACTCTGCTTCCTAGGGTAAGGACCATAACAGTAGCAGTTTGACACAGCACTGTACAAGGACCAACACATGAAGTAATTCTAGTGCCTTTTCTCTTGAAAGTGTAATAAAAAGAGGTAACGTGGAGCTCTTTCTTCCTTCCCTTTTCCTCTCACCTCCTTTCCCCTCCTCTCGCCTCCTCTCCCTCACACTTGATTTGCATTACCTCTTCAAATGAAGAGGGCAACCAAACTTCTAATCCTACGTTCTAGTATGTGACCCTGTAGCTTCACATTTGGGGCACAAAACAGATACTAAACATTGAGAAATATTACTGCAAATAATTGTTCTGTTCTTTTATAGAAGTTCCTTGCAAGTTCTTCACTGTTCCCATTCAAGGAGTAAGAGAGCTTCATTGCTACTATGTCAAGTAGGAAACAGCCCTCAGTTACCGAACAGCTGCAGCAAACACACACCATGAGTTAAGAAGTACTGTTGTATCAGCATGATATTCATAGCATCCATTGCTATGTAATTTCCTGTCTTATGCCAGGAACTGTAGCCCATGTGTTTTAAATGCTAGGCTTTGTTTTGTGAAGGGATTTTTCACATTTATTTAAGCAGAAACTCAAGATACCTGACAAATGATACTAACCATCTGGCTTTAAGATGCACTGATTTCCCAAAAGACTGCTAGCAAAGTAACCTAACTACATCTCATGTTTCAAAATATGCAAAGCAGGACATCTGCCTCACCTATTTCGTGTCTGACATTGCAGCCATGTACATAAGAAGTTCATGGAGCCTGTAATAATAACAGTAATAATGAGACTTCGGTAGGCCATGTTTTGTTGCTTGAATTTGGGTGTAAAAATTCATTATAGAACAAGAAAGTTCTCTGTCATTAACCACTTTGTTGTGCTTCTCCAAAGTTGAGTTTATTACACTGATCCAATAATATATGATCCAAACACCTCAGCTTTGTAATTACCAAGTTGTTAGTTACAAAATGGGTGTGAAGGCTTTGTAATCAAATTATTGACTGAACAGAATTCTGAAGAAGTTATATGAAGAAATATTTTTGTTAAAATATTACTTGGGTATTTTGCAGCTGAACTGAAATGGACATAGATAGGACTTAATAAAATATCTAAAAGTGTTAGGGGCATATAAAGGGGCATATAAAGCCTACAAATGGTACTTTGCACTTGTGCATATAAATGATGGAAAACATGATAGTATGAATCAGTAAAATAGACTAGACTTCACTGGCAAAACCGTCATTCAAAGCCTAATTGATTGTTCTCCTAAAGACTTCCTAAAGAAGTTTTAAGCTTGTTTTCAGTTGCAGGCAGGAATCAGACAGTTAAACCTGTTCCTGTACTTCAGAATAATGGGTCACATCCCTCAGCCCTTCAGAGCCCTTCAATGTAGGACAAGACAAGTCTCCTGGCTAAGACTAATGGTAGTGCTGTGCTAGGGGACTTTTACACAAATGCTCAAGGTGAAAATAGAAAACAATGCATTCAAAGATTAGAAATCACTAACACAGAGTAACATGTTTTCTCTCATATATATCATTGCACTGAGATCGCTGAGCTAAACAGCCTCTAGGACAAAGTCAGAAAAATCAGACAGATCCAAACAACAGCTGAGCTGATCTTAACCAGTCTATAAGCCCAGCTCAAATGTTCCTTATTCACAAAAGCCGTCATTGACAAGAAAATCACTTTACTGACACTGATGTCACAGTGCAGCAAGAACATGATATGTCTGAGAAAGGGTTAGTAGGACTGGGCTTCAAATAAGTTTCACTCTCTGTGTCCCTACTGCCAGCTAAAAAAAAGGTTGAGGAGCAATCCCTGGCACCAACACCAGTGGTAGCGTCAAGCTCACAGTCACACTGCCAACACCTACATAAATTTGATCCCAGAAAGAGCCAGCTGGAGAGGTCCAAAGCAGAGCTAGGGTGAGAGGTAACAATCACATAGAGATCCAGTGCTCAGGGTCACTTCTTTTGTCACTTAAATTTAACTGTATAGTCATGTACATCACCATAATATTCCATAATGCAATAGTGGCTAAACAATGTATTATTTGTTTTACAAACCTTGAAGATGTCCCTTTAGACAACCAGTTCACAAACTGTAATGTGCATCACACATCATTATCCCTCTTCAAAGAGAGGAGACTTCACTTGTTACTAAAGTCTGATCTGAAAGCTTTTTTCTTCTTAACTCTGATGTTCCCGTCCAACCAAATGTTCATGGTACTTGTGAAGTGATGACATAAATTAATAATACTGTTCTGTGGCCATGTCTGACTCCCAGCACACCATTTCCCCAGATACTGTTATGTAAAACATTTTGTTATTTATAGGTAGGCAGCTTCATCCACTTCCACTATTGAATTAAGAATGGTCTAAATAATTAGGCCATTACTGTTCCTCTAATGATCTAATCTGTTTCAAGTGTAAACACAAGAGAAAGAAAGCAGGTCAGTCTTGCTTTCATTGATTTTTAATAGAAAAACATGAAATATCCTCTAACCTAGTTTGTCCCTTCCTTATTCAGATCAATAAGAAATCAGTAATAGCTTTGCTTTTACCAAACAGGGATTGTGTTCATTAAAACATTTTGGTGCTCAAACCTTGATCTCATCAAATGCATTAAGAAGTAGGTCACTTGACAGGTCTTTTTATTTTTAATTGAAATTAATGAAGCTCACCCCAGCAGGTAAAACTAATTAGATAATTAAAGAAGTAGCAATATTTTTAATTATGAGATAACTTCAACTTGGTGTTCTTTCCAAAGGAAATAAGTTTGAAGCCAACATGTGGGAGAAGTTGTTTCTGAATAAATTTCTATGAACTTTGAGGGAAGGACTTGAAATTCAGTCTTTCATAGTCATTGGCATTGCAAGAAAGCTGAGTACGACTCCAGCACATCTTTCCCACTCCTATAAGCAGAGGTAAATCCACAAACACAAGTAGATATTCCGCCTTCTATACTTGGGCATTAAACCTCCTGTGACTAAAGTTAACAGTGTCACATCTATGGAGCAGGCATTTGTCAGCTCTGGTGTCCTTGAAAATGTCTTCTCAGGTCCCATGAGAAAGCTGCAACTTCAGTATGAGCTTTAGATTGAGTGAATAAACAGGTAATGTATAGAGCTGATCGTCATAGTGGTAGTGGCTTGTTTTGTACATTAACAAAAATAGTCCAAGCAATACTTGCTCATCAAGAAAATTTGTGTAGTCACCCAAATGATCGTTTAGATATAGAGAAGAAAATCCTATATATGGAAATTATACCTGTGAGGTTAGTTCTCAGATCCTGAGGCAATACATGAAATTCCCTCAGATCACAAGACACTAGATAAAATTCAGCCATAAAAAAATGCCTCCATGTCCTCAGGAAAATTTTCTGAGAGATAAGTGACATTAACTTTACATAGAAAAATTTGAAGCAGTTCTGTACAAGGACTGAAATGAGCCGTGATGCTACCTTATATCACTGAATGGCTGCAATAGCTTTCTGTCCATACTGATGCCCTGATGGAATAAATGCATACAACTCAATTCAATTTCATGCATAAAACGCAAGCAATCATCATCATCTAATACATTATTGAAAGTGAAGGGATTTTCACTGTTTTTGAAAAGAGTCTGCAATTACACACTCAGTTATGCAAAATTAGCTCATCTTCTGGGAGAGCAGTTATTAGTGGAATGAAAAGCATCTTGCTAAGTAAACAGTTATAATAACATTGGCACAAAACCCAAGTACAATTCAAAAATAAATAGTTAGAAAAAATAAAGATAGCTTATAGCTAATTTTGGAAGTATATTCCTGTTATTAATTACAAAACAAATAGTTGCAATGTAGATAAAGCAAAGAAAAACACAAACACAAAAGGCAGGAATGTGTTCAAGCAAATAAATTATTAAGAGCCAGAAGAAAAATTGTAGAAAGTCAGTAATAAGGTATTTATTATGAAAATCTTGCAAATATAGGGTACACATTCTTTGTATTGAGTGACTGAAGAAGAGCATCTTTCTCAAGGAGCTATTTTCCTAGAGCAATATGATTAATATGGGATTTAACAGCAGAATTCAGGCATCTGAATGCAGGTACTGAGTGACATAAACCCAAAAGGCTGGGTGATATGGAATAGGACCTCTGGGAGTCTTACCACTTTTACAGAGTGGCCTTTAGGTGCCTGCTGGGATCCCCCAGGGGGATTTCAAATGGCACCTTGCATCTGTGTGGACAACTGAAAGCAATGCTGAAAGGTAACATTGAACAGTTTGGGCAGGATTTGGCTTAGAGTGTGTGGTGTCTGCATATGAACTGGGTGTCTAAGCTCCCATGGTGACCTAATCAAGGCAACCAAGGTGACCTAAGTCCATGGTGACCTAATCAAGGCAACGGGAGGCTCAAGAGTCGTTCAGCTCACCCTAAAGCAGATGCCTGTATCTGGATAGCTGACTGACTCCCAGACTCAGCACAGTGTACTGGCCAAATAAATTAATGGATAGTGTGGAAAAAAGAAAAAAAAAAACAAAAAAAAAAAAACATAGTATGCAAGGATTCGAAACTCTCTACTGCACTGAAGGTTTGTTACTTGGTATTGTTGTCAAGTCTGTTTCAGGAAAGGAAGATATGGGGAACTGTATCTTTAGAAAGTTTGACCTGGCCCAAGTGGGAATATTTGCAGTATTCAGAAGCTCATTAGCTCTCATCAGAACAACACATCATGCTACAAAGGGACCCAAACATCCAGCTGAATCACAATCCAAAGCTTTCTTCAAAGAAATGAGATTGATACTAATCATGGTGCTAATTCAAAGCCTATGAAAGTACATCAGTGTTAGTAATTGAAGAGGAGAAAGAGAAATACATCTCTAAATACTATATTTAAAATACCAGGCAGAGTTGTTGCTCCTCATTAATATTTAACAAAAGGCATCAATAATAAATGCCTCTTCATTTCTACTCACATCTCAATCTGTAAAGTTTTATTTTGGAAAATTAAATCTACCTACTCCATGAAAGTGGATTGCTCCCTGGCGATCAGTGAACGAATGTGGCAGACAGTGCTCACCAGGGCACATCAGGGCTGGGAATGCTCTCTGATGTGTGAATCCTCTAACTTTGATAGGAAAGAAGTGCCTAAAATGTCAGAAAATATATTATATAGCATGTCTAAGTCTTTCCTGGGGACCAAGCATGAAATTCCCACTGAAGTCAGAGTTGTATGTGGATTTTACTATTCAGGGGTTGAATGTAGCATAAAACCCTCTATAAGTTTTAAACAATGGTTGTAAGAGACCATATACTTCTTATGCTTCAGAGTATAAAACTCAGTGCCTTAAGCCTCCTCAAACTTCATTTAACATGAAGTCTGATCCCCAGGAATAAAGCCTTTTGTTTCCATACAGCATTTCTTCTCCTGTTGCAATTTCAAAACAGCATTGGACCTACCTAACACTTTAGGTGATATACGGGACATATAAGTGCTTCAGCATCTCTCTCAGGCTCCAAAGTGTGGACTTAGGCAGTTCTAGAATTTGAATTCTGAATGTGTGAGGCAAAGGTGATGCTTTTCATTCAGAAATATGCTCTGTTTTCAAAATGAGTCAGAGTGCATGAAATAGTTCAGTTTCAGAGTCCCAATTTTAAATAAAAATAAGTACTTAGAATACAATGTTGCCCATTATTTGTATTAAAAATTAACATTTATTTATGAAAGCCATAGAAGACAAAGCAAGGTAAAATACTCTTTATTCTAACACAAAGCATTCATCTTTTTATTCTTTGAGATGTAATTTTGTTTGATTTTCTATCCAAGGAATAGTAGGAATCCAATTTCTCAGTCTATGCCAACAGGAAATTATAACATTATATATTCCAGTTTATGAGGTACCCCAAGCTTGTTTCTTGTTTATGCCAGTGTGTTGTGGTTTAGGAACGGTATTCTACAATTTAGTGCTCTCATTAAAACCATGTTTCATTCACTCCCCCCTTCCCTGCAGTGGCTGGAGAGGAGAGTTGGAGTCACAAAAGGTAAAGATCATGGGTTGAAATAAGAACAATTTACTGGAAACAGCAATGAGATAAGAAAACAAACAGTAATGACAAAAATATTAATAACAGAAGTGTACAAGGAAGAGGTGAGTGATTCACATGTAAAATGCTCAGAACTGGGATTACCTGATGCTCTCTCTGCCACCTTTACTTGACCTGAAGGAACAACTTCTCCTCGGAAGAGACTCCCTTCCCCCCACCCCAGCAATGACTTGAGGTGGTAGAGAATAACATCCATGTCCTGGCCATGTCCCCTTCTATCTACTGCAAAAATTAACTTTGTCTTACCCAGAACCAGGACATAGTGGCAGGCACTGTGAGAAGTATGAAAACTCTGGAAATCACAATGAGAGCTTTGTGACGTCTTTCATGCTGCAAGATCCTTACCAACTCCTTTCCCCAAGAACACTCAAGTAACGACCTGTAATGAACCATTCTCCACTTCTTCCTTTCATCAAGCAGCTACTTTAAGATCTCTCTGCTCTGTAACATTATTAAAGACATTGCCTGAAAGCATGGTCCTCATTAATCATCAATAGTTCTGATACACCCAAAATAAAAAATAAATACATCCAAAGACCTTTTTCACAGCTAGATAAAAGAACTGCCTTGTCCTCCTATAGGCCAAAGTGCCTTTAATCTAACTAGAGAAACAGCAAAAAAAAAGGAGTTACTTCTGGATCACTTCTTTTCACATGAGCAGCTAATTTGGTTATGACATAGAGATGATAAAAGACAAAGTTTGTGTTCAATGATATAAAAAAAGAAACTGTCTTTGTTCATATTTCAGCCTGCTGCAATGTTGATCTTACAGGTTTGGACAAGAAGATGAAAATATGCATTACTAGGCATACATTTTTTGTTCCTTTGTATCAGCATGTGTTGTACTGTAAAGCTGCAGAATCCTTTAATTTGTGAGCTGAGTTAGATATATCATGTCTCAGATATGTTCATATATTTTTAATTCTTGCCAGTACCTTACACTTTTACTGTCAGCTTTACCTTTTGGTACTGCGCAGTAGAACCAGGTACCCGGCACAGAATCACAGAACCATTTAGGTTGGAAAAGACCTCTGAGATCATCAAGTCCAACCTGTGACCTAACACCACCTTGTCAACCAGACCATGGCACTAAGTGCCACATCCAGTCTCTCCTTAAACATCTCCAGGAACAGTGACTCCACCATGGGCAGCCCATTCCAATGCCCAATCATTCTTTCTGTGTAGAACTTCTTCCTAATGTCCAACCTAAGCCTCCCCTGGTGCAGCTTAAGACTGTGTCCCCTTGTCCTACTGCTAGCTGCCTGGGAGAAGAGACTGACACCCACCTCACTGCAACCTCCTTTCAAGTAGTTGTAGAGAGTGATAAGGTCATCCCTGAGACTCCTCTTCTCCAGGCTAATCAACCTCAGCTCCCTCAGTTGTTCCTCATAGGACTTGTGCTCCAGACCCTTCACCAGACTCATTGCCCTTCTTTGGACACACTCCAGCACCTCAATATCCTTCCTAAACTGACCGTTCCAAAACCGGACACAGCATTTGAGGTGCAGCCTCACCAGTGCTGAGTACAGGGAAGAGTCACTTCCTTGGTCCTACTGGCCACGCTACTCCTGACACAGGCCAGGATGCCATTGGCCTTCTTAGCCACCTGGGGACACTGCTGGCTCATGTTCAGTTTCCTGTCAGTCCAGACTTCCAGGTCTCTTTCTACCTGGTCACTCTCCAGCCACTCTGTCCCCAGCCTGTAGTGCTGCAGGGGGTTCTTGTGGCCAAAGTGCAGGACCCAGAACTTACCCTTGTTGAACTTCATACTGTTGGATTTGGCACATCTATCCAGCCTGTCCAGATCCCTCTGCAGAGCCCTTCTACCCTCCAGCATGTTAACATACATTAAATAAGCTGTCGCATGCATCATGGATATATTTGATCACCACTCTACTGTGGAAGATTTTAATATATGAAGACTGATGCATTTTTTGACCTTAAACATATGTTTCAGTCACTGCAAAACCAGGCCAAAATCCTTTTCTGAGCTAGGGCTAGAGTTCAGTGGTGCAGATAAGCACACATTTCAGAAGAAATCTGAAGCCACCAACTCCACTCCAAATGTTCAACCAGGTAAAATTATAAGATGGAAAGCAGTTCATGTTGCCATTGAATACAACTTAGCTTACGTTAAACAAAGTACCTCAACCCTTCACAGAGTCACAGAATATGTTGAGTTGGGAGGGACGCGCAAGGATCATCAAGTTCAACTTCTGCCCCTGCACAGGGCCAACCCCAAGAGTCACACCATATGCCTGAGAGTATCATCCAAACACTTCTTGAACTCTGTCAGGCTTGGTGCTGTGACCACTTCCCTAGGGAGCCTGTGCCAGTGCCCAACCATCCTCTGGGTGAAGAACTTTTTTCTAATATCCAAACTAAACCTCCCCTACCACAACTTGAGGCCATTCACTTGTGTCCTGTCACTGGTCACCACAGAGAAGAGATCAGTGCCTGCCTCTCCTTTTCCCCTCATGAGAGGAAAAAGTTGTAGACAGCAGAGTCTGGATCCTGAAAAGGATAGTAGATTTCCAGGCAAATTGACTCTCAGAAACCAGGTTTGGCACAGCTGCCATAGCACAAACAAATAGTAAAGCAAAGCATAAGAATGACTGGTTTTCAGTTCTGTCACAAGTTGTGCCTTTAAACAGCTGGTAGGATTTCCAGACCTTCCACCCCCAGTGAAAAGGAGTTAAACCAATGGAAGCTAAGCCTGGGAGACTCCATCATCATTTTCCCTTGTTTCCATGCTAGTTGCTGCAGTAGACAGGCCATTGTCTCACAGTGTTATCACCTCCTCCTGGTCTCACAAAAATAGTCCATCCCCACCAGAGACCCAGCTTCCCCAGTTCTTCCTGAGAGCCAGGGTTCATACAGTGCCCCAGGACTTGGGCATTCATGTACAAGTAGGCATCATTGAACCCCTGCTGTCTTCAAGTTTAGGTGCATACACGTGAAGCTGTATTTCAACATTTGTCTCAGAGATACAACATCAGTTCATGGGCTAACTGAAGAGCACTTGCAGTCTCAGACTGCCATAAAAACAGGCTGGTTTTATATACATTTAGAGTAATGGCAACACTGGCACTGGTGATTTTCTTAATAGGAGAGCAGAGCCTAGAGGGATAAAAATAAGTAGCTTCTGATTCTGAGAGATTTAATAGAAACAGACATGTCTGATGTGAAAATTCAAAGGTTGAAAATTTGTTTTGAAATCCTAGCCCCATGGAAATTTACATTTTCCATTAGCTTGAATAAAGCCTCTGTTTTGTTTCTAGAAGTCAGCTGCAGCTCTCCTTGGCTCGCCCAGAGATATTTCCTCACTAGGGATGTCCACACTTCCTATGATACAACTAGCATTTTACCCGTGGGCAAACCCAAGGCCCTTCTTTATCCTTGTCCTGCATAGCCACTGCTCGTTGCTGTCAAAGGCACAGTACAGGACTAGACAGTCCTTTTGTCTGAACGAAATGTTCCTGTGTTCTTAGAAGACAAAATTGCTGCATGTTCTTTAACACACCATTAACTCACAGAAATAGATATCTTGCATCAGCACAGATGGATTACCCTTGTCCAACTGATTTTAATCACACTACAGAGTCACAATCCATTTAATGGGTCTTCTCTGGTACTCTGCTTATGCATGTTATCTTTTAAGCCTGCAGACATCTCCTGTGGTTCTTGATGCAACATTATGCTGAGCTACTCTGAGCTTTCACTGAAGATGGCTCGGGAACTTGTTTGTCTTTCTGGACTCACAAAGGGAATTACAGGACTGCATTAGTGGACCATTAGCTCTTGAGAGTGATTTATCCAAAGTAAGTGGAAGTGACATCTGAACCTAACTGGACAGAATAATTAATCTAAACATGAAGCATCGGCACACTTAGATAAGAGCTAAGGATGGGAGGAGGTTAGCACCCAAAGATTTAAAACTGCACTGGATGCTCATAAGGCACCAACAGTTTGAAAACATGGGATTGGAAGGGAATGTGTTTTCTCCTCCAAACAGAAAATGCAGCACTGGAAGGAAGGGCATGGGTTACAGTGATGAAACCCTCAAACACCACAGGCACCTACACCATCCAACCCTTTTCCTGCTCTGTTCTATCTAAAAAGTAATTAACTCACTCCCATCATTTCTTCAGGAAGGCTGTTACAGACCCTCATTACTTCTGATTTCTAGCCTACATTTATTCACAGCCCCTAAATATATGGGAATTAAAATGTCAGTGCTGAGAGTTGAGACTGCTAGCAACTTGGAAACAAAAGGTCTTTTACTGGTATCTGGGGATCCATTGGCAGATCCATGTCATCATCTGTGAGCAAAATACAGATGGTACAATGACATGGATGACAAAGTCAGTGACATACCTGGTGCCTGATTTCCAGAGACCTATATGGAGTCTTATGCTTAAAAGTGCATGTGTTGAGTCTTGTTAGAGGCATTTAACTGCAGCTGAAGCCCAGTGCATGTTTTGTCAGAGAATTAATAAAGCAAACCAGTTGCTCAGGGGCTGTCTCTCCTTCAGCTGTTTTTCATGGACAGAAACTCATTAGCCATGACAATGGTCTGGCTGTTCTTGTTTCAGCCCAGTCTGACACATCAGGGCTGCAGAAGGGGAAAGGGCAGGAGGCAACACCCCTGACTTCACCAGGAACAGCTAAGAACCAGTAACTCTAGTCCCAGTGCAACATTTCTCAGATTGTTGTTTTGGCCTTTAGTAAATATTGAAAACTGGAGCCTTTCCAAGGACTTGCTTCAGTCTCAAAAAAATACCAAACCTCTGAGCAAAATGGCAGGGGTAAAGGGATTCAAGGAATATTCCATTTGTTTTCTCTCAGCTCATACTGGAAGGTTAGTTGTTACTCCTTTGATCTGAGTATAATTTCTCAGGAGGAAAAGTAAAAAGGGATGACATATTTTCTCTTTCAGCCCCTGCAGTAGGCAGTGGGCAGACATGAACGTAAAAGTCAAGAAGAACAAAGTATTTAGGCAAGAGGGAGGCTGACCTGTGAAGGGGAAGATGAGGAGTCCCAAACTGACTTTCTACTTTGTGCCTGCACACTCTGGACAAAATCAGATACAATACTCTGATATCAAGGAGCATAAGCCAAAGTTTACCCCTTCACAGTTCCCTGACTGAAACTGAATAAGGGATGGCTGCCTCTCTCCTTATGTTCCAGGCTTCTGAGCAAGCTCAAGTCCCCAGACATGGGTGCCACAAACCACTGAACCCATCCAAATGTCTTGTAGCATCCCGCAGCTGGGCAAAGGGAGGGACCATGCTGAGTTTTCAGTCTTCAAAACTCAAAAGACAACTTGTCTTTTCTTCTCCAAAGCAAGAGGGCTCCCAGGAAAATAAAAACAGACTTGTGCCTGGGAGAGACGCAGAATTACACTCATATTGGGACAAAACCAAGGGCTCCATAGGGACATGGTGACAGCACTGCGGTGTAGCCCTGAGGGACATGTGACCCTCAAAGGCTGTTGAGTTTTCTACCTCTTCAGAAGGCACAAGGTGGTTTGGTCATTTCTTGTCCTGGGCACTTAATTCACCTGAATGGTCCTAACTGTTAAATTTGTGAAAAAATTAAAAGCTCAAACCAAGCATTTACCTTATGCTGCCACTTGATGTGATATAATGTGACATACAGTGCCAGCTGCAGTCACAACCTGTATCCTAAAATAACTTAATATAATATGCTATGACATGAAATAATAGAAAATTATGCATGACAAATTAACACTTAAAAAAGTAGTAGCAGCTGGATGTGCAATCCCTTCTTCAACAGTCCTCACTGCTTGTTGGAACAGTTTCCCATCTGAGCTTTAAGAGACACTGCACACCAACTCCCTTTGCAATACACCAAATCATGGCAAATCCCTTAGCTTTGCACTACAAATCCTTGACTTCTGGGGCTTTTACATTTTAATTGATAAGTTATACTGTGAGGCTCTTACTGACCATTTTCACAGTCCACTACATGTGGTTGACAGCACCAACACACCAGTTTTGATTTTGGTACAGACATTTCAAAGGCCACCAGGTGCAGAGGTTCTGCTTGATTTCAGGGACTTAACATGGAGGGTTGTCCATGCATTCCTTAGCCCAAGGCATGTTTCATGAGCACTGAAAGCGTCTGCACAGTAAGTTTAAATTCTGCTTTATTTTGTTTCTTTTTCAGTCTATTTAGACTTGGTATATGAAGGGTACCTTTTAGAAGATGTAGTGCTTTAAAGGATATATGACACAACTAAAGGATCTTTCATGACACTGATGTTTCCCATCTCACATATTTCACCTGAGTTAGCTGGACAGTATGGAAGGCTGCAAAGAGCATAGGATTGTCCTAATCGTACAATGAAATGCACTGCTGTTAGATTTAGGGAGGAAGATAAAAAGCTTTATATGTACAACAAAGCCAATAAACAATTCCATAAACAAATGCTTTTACAGGCAAAAGAAACCTTTGTGCAGTTGCCAAAATGAACCTCATTTCAAACTTTAATGGATCTATTAATTTGTTAGTTTTTTACTATTGATGCAGTAATGATAATGGACCATGCTGCAGCAAACATTCTGTGGTCTTAGGACATTTACACTGATTTATCAAATGACCTAAATGTATTTCTTTCTAGTTGAACCACCCCACACTGGTTGTTTAAACTTAAGAGGTCAAAAATGTGCTATTAACTACAAGCTATCCTAATAAAGAAGCATTTTAGGATGAGTACTTCATATAAATATGTATAAATATACACATATTCTATTGAATAAATATGAAAAATAAAAAAAATTCTGCAGATGCAAATAGAATCATTGTGGAACCTTATTCTTCAATCATATTATTTTTTTCCATCATGTGTTTCAGATGATCTGAAGTGCAGTCATGTACCCTCTGTCATCAGAGGGCTTTGAAATATTGCTATCAATAATCACATCAGTTGACAAGAAGGAATGCATCCAGGCTTCAGAGTGATGTTTATTTCCCACAAGGCCTTTAATCTCCTTAATAAGTATTTGAATCTCTCTGATATTTAGAGAACTGGAAAAGTCAGTTAACTTGGATTGCATTCATTTTTATTGACTACCTTAGCTTTTCCACATACTGATTATTTCCTATCATTACTTTGTTGAGGCACAAACATTTTTCACATTGACACTACAAACATTATACTCTTATATCTTTCCCCTGTGTCTGGCCTATTTGCATGAGAACCCTATGTCCAGAAGTGCCATCTCTTTGAGTTATGGCAGGGCACTTGGTCTCTGGAGTTCTGGGTAATAAACTGTGGGGTGATAGCCCTCATTCCCATGTGCTATGACACACCAATCTCCAAGTCAATCCTGCTAAGACACACTGTGACTGACTTTAAACTGTATATGCAAATATATGCATATATACACTTAATAAGTTACCCTTGAAGAGGAAGGAAGAAAAGAAACTGCTATTTCATTACACAGAATAAAAAAGATTTGTGGCAAACAGATCAGTCATCTTAAGACTTCACACTCTAAGCATTTTTCTACATAAAAGCCTTTCTGTAAACGGGAAAATCATAGAACCTGCCTGATACTTTCATGGAAGTTTGCTTTCAATTTTGGGAACAGAACCACAGATTCTTAACATTTTCCTGCAGCATTTGAGAGCTACCAAGTCTATAAAATTGAGAGCTAAACAAAACAAAACTTACTGATTTCCAAACATAATAAAGGAGTCGAATGATGCAAGGTTTTCTTAGGAAATGCTCTATTCACTGTTCTTCACATGACACTCAAACAGGCTTCATACATCAAAGGTCAGGCCAAACCACTAAGACATAAAATAGTATCTTCAGCTGTCTTCAGAATTACAAAGACAAATTGAGAATTGGTGGTTTTGTAAAATACTCCAAAAAAGTGCTATCAGCTGAGGTATTGAACTTTCAACTTCATACCTTCAAGGTTAATAAATAGCCTGTCATGTTATCTCCTGCAATGTAATTGGCATTAATAGCTACATAAGGTAAGAAACTATTTTCAAAATGTGATGGATGCAAGCATAGTTTCTTAACAATAACAACCTAGAGTTCCTATCTAAAACCACAGCAATTCATCTTGAATAGCTCATGCAATACTACTTCTACTCTTCAACAAGTATAGGATGTTGATTCAACCCCAAAATACCTTTGCTTTCACAGAAATAAAATCCTCAGAGACAATTTTCCAAAACAAATATCCTTAATCCTCCTTATACTGTGAAACAGGATGACAATACAGTAACACAAAAAGTTTGAAATGTAAGACTTTAATTCTCAGTCTGTGGAAAACTTTGATCTCTACACTTTTCACTTCATAAATATAAATGTTTGTGACAACCTTGGGAAATCAACTTTCCTTTGGGAATTATAGTTGACTTCTAGTATACATGTCTTGGCAGAGATGTTAAATAAGGGTTTAAAATCACACAACATTTCAGCAAAAATATAGCCTTTCCTTTTTGTTACAAACTTAAAAGCATTTGAGTGTCATTTTCTGGTGGTTTCAAGCTTAGCTCTTAAAGGGGAAAAAAAAAATTAGTTATACTGCATCCAAAAGTAATCAATTTCTAGGAACATATAAGAGATACTGATAATAAAGCTTAAAAACATCAGAGAACATTTTTTGCAATTTTCAGAATTGCTTTTTTGAAGCAATAGGATCTGCAGCATACACAGACAGCTGGTCAAAACTGCAACAAATAATTTCATGTTGAGAAGACAGCAAAAACTCTATTTGTAGTATCTACAGACAAGGTGGAAATGTCTTGGTCGCACTTTGATTTCAAAATGATCAAATAGAATAAAGGAACTAACCATGGAAAAGAGTAGTGAAATACTGATACTATCAAACATTAATCTGCTGTGATATTTAAGCAAGCAGTATACATAAACTATGCTAGAAGAAAGGAGTGATTAACTGGAATAGGAAATTTATCTTTTTAACATGGTAGAGAATCTCTATGGGCATTCATTCAGTATCGTAGTAAGCTCTTTAGGGATGTATTCTGTGAATTCAACTAGTCAGAACCTCAGAAGACTTAAAATTGTATCGTTGTTTCATTGAATTATAAGCTGAAGAATACATAAAATGTTCTGCAACAAACCTACAATAAAAATAAAATGCAGGAATCTCTATTTTCTGTGAGTCTCAATAACACTGGAAGAACAGCAGTAGCTTAAGAAAAAACAATTTTTCTTTTTCTTTTTCTGTTTTCTCTAACTGATGGATATAAAATCTGCATGGACCAGAGGGTTCTCTGTGGTTAACAGTTTTTGTTCTTTTCCATGCCTTTTGCTTAGTGGTTTACATATTTTTCTACTTCTTTTCAATTATTTCTCATCATATTTAGAAGTATTTCTTTATATAATCAGTATATAATTAATCTAAAACATTCTACATATTCATAGGAAGGTAAGTGCAAAAATTGTTCTTATAGAATTATGTCTAACACATTGGAGGAAAAAATGAAAGTAAGTATAGTGTAATCTTTCTGATAATAATCCTCTTATTCCCCAGACTCTTTGTGTTTGAGTAACCAAAGACAGGATTTTGAACAGCCTGTCACACAAAAAAATGATACAATAGAGTAGAGAATCAAAAGAGAGAGAATTCAATCTTTTTATTACCATGGAAAAACATGCTGATGCTCCCAAAGAGGCTCTGTAATGAATGAGGAAACAATTGTCAGAGGGTCATAGAAACACTGAATCATAAAATCATTAAGGCTGGAAAAGACCTCCAAGATCATCAGCTTCAACTCTTAACCCAGCACTGGTGAGTCCACCACTAAACCATGTCCCTAAAACATCAACATGTTTTTCTAACACCTGCAGGGACAGTGATTCCACCACTTCCCTGGCCATCCTGTTTCAATGCCAGACCACCCTTTTTAGTGCAGAAATTTCTCCTAATGTAACCTAAACCTCCCCTGAAGTATTCTTTTTTATGTAAGTCCTTTCCTCTGTGCTAGAGCACATCAAACTTGAACGTTGAAAACAACAAGGTAACCTCAAGAATGAATGGTGACCTTTGTCTTTAAATATTCACTGGTGTTGTATGCACATAGTTTGCGTTTCTCTCAAAGCACACTGTTGAACATGCTTCAAGTACTACAACCTCCAAAGCCTCAGTGAAACATTCTGGAAAGCTCTTCTGCATCTGTACAGGTCACATATCCAAGGATCTAATCCATCTGCCATTGGTAAGGCCACAAGCATGTCTGGAGTTTGCTGTAAGGTTGATTGTGCTGAGATAGCCCTACACACAAAGTGAGGTTTTATTCTCTTTCATGAGTGTTTGATTGCAGGATTAAAAACTATGCAGGGATAAAGTCATCACAATTCCCCCTCCTGCAAAAGTGTATGCCCATGATTGTCCATGCTAACATGACAGGTTTCAGGGGAACTCCTGATTGTGTTGAGCTAATATGCTCTAAAAATAAGAAGGATTTATTATCTTGGATGTTGTATAAAAACTCCATAAAAATTCTAATTTCTAAATTTTCTGAACTCTAAGATTTCTGTAATTTTAACTGCCTCAGACCATACACTTTTTGCATCTTGTTCACAACTGCAGAGCATCGCTGGCTGATATTTGGTGAGTGCATCACTAGATCCCAAAGTGATTTTCTACATCAGTTTTCCCCATCTTGACTTTATTTGGTCCAGTATCTTGCTCCATCTTGCATGTGTTCCTACCAAAACATGGAACAATTTCTTTGAGTTTTAGAAGCATTGTAATTTGTGCACTCATCTTTCTCATATATCTTCTATATCATTTCCCTAGTTTCCCAAGGTAGTTGGGATGTCTAATTCTATCCCTCAGTGTGATTTCTGCACCTGCAAGGTACACTCCTAGTCTATTATTCAAGTCATTAATAAAAGTACTGAACAGCATCACACCATTAAAAACTTCTGTTTGCACAGTCCTCTGGTGTGACAGTGAATAAGCTTTCTCTCGATGTGCCATGCTCTGCGGTTCTATATTCCCTTCACAGTAGCTTCAGCTAATTCAGATTTCCTTGGTTTCTTTATTATACTACTAAGTGAATACAATATAGCAGCTTAAGAGGTCTTCCTAGAGTCATGATAATATTCTGTTCACTGTTTATTGTCAACAACAAAGTTAAACTCTTTGGCCTGCTCTTACGTTCTTTGAAGATAGACATCAAGTTTGTTCATCTGACAGAGCTTGCTCAGCCCCCAGGAGCTCTCAGGAAAAGCTACTACAGATCTCTGGTTGCCTTTGCCAAATTTTCTGCTGCTGTGATTCTATTATCTTTTAATTAGATGTTGAGTGCTCTCAGTGAAACAAAAGATGTTTCACGTTTCCTGGCTTTAAACTTTCTGCCCACAGTCAGACAAGAAGTAGTCAGTAGAGCTACCACCCTCACACTGAGAGAGGTTTCTTCTGTAACTTCCTAGAGTAAGGAATCTCCCAGTTCATGGCTTCACCTGCCCACTGGTAGTTGCCTTGCAACTTTGAATAGCCTAAAGCATGGAACAGGCACCAATGAGAACTTTGGGTCTGGCAACATTAGAGCTCAGATCCCAGTAACAGCCAACTCTTGCAGCTCATTTCACAAATTATTGACAAGAACAAAACTTAGACGGTTTGAAATTTCCTGTGAACAGCTATCTTGGGGAGAAACAAATCAGAAGAATTACAAAAGCCTTTTTTTTCTCTGATGTGAGACAGATCATTAATACAGGATGCTCTTTCTATGGAGGTACAGGCAGACCAGGAATCTTTCACCACAGACTGGGGAGCCTGAGAGTCCAGAGACCTCAATAAATTTCCAAATATGCTAAAGTCAGAAACTCTGACCCGAGAGCTTCAATGGTACTATGAGGGTGGCAGTTTTTCAGCTGGATATCTGCAAGTACTAAAACACCCACTTAAAATCCAAATCCTTCATGCTTTCTCCGCTACTGGAGGACTTAAACTACTCTTTACATCTGGCCAATGACAAAAGACTACAAAGAAAATTACTGAACGTTTCTCCTGTGACTTCCACTGCAACTCATTGCACTAGTCAAAAACAAGATATTTTGGTGGGTTTTTTCCAGAGACGGCACTGGTCAAAATTTACATTAAAAACAAAAAGACAAGACAATTTGGCTAGAATAAAACCAGTGAAAGAAAGAATGTGTCAATTAAAAAAAAAAAAAACATGATTGCAGAAAGCACGTAAATTAATTTCAGTCATTTCAATTATCCATTCAGTTTTTGATCTTAGGGCACATTGTTTCAAATATGATTAAAATAATGCTTGCTTTGTGTAATTCATTTTGCTTAGCTATATAAGATATGCAAACTACCATTCTATTGTGTCACAAGTATAAAACATATTTTACATTATAATATCTTGATGTTATCTGAATAAAACAATTACATGGTTCTGAATAATTTTTCTCATTCTGTGGGAAGCTGATAAATTATATTTTTGTTTGATTGTCAATTAAGATAAATTTGAAAGTCTCAAGAGTTTCCACAAGCTAAATTCATAATGAAAGACTTATTTATTCAACACAGGTGAACGAAATCCATTACTTCAATATCACTCCAACTTTTGTTTACATTCTTTCAATAGCTATTTATATGGTTGGAGAGCAGCTGCTTACACATATATACACATTTCCTACCTATATTTTTCCTATAACTTTCTATAAAGTTAGCAAGTCCTTTATCATAAATATATTTTTCCATGCTTTGTTCTTGTCTTGGGTTGAGCCGAACACATAACAGGTCTACATTTCATGCAAGTTCTACATTTCATGCAAGTGCATGATATTTGCAAACATACAGAGACTTCCAAGTAAAAGCAACTGCCCTGGATTTAGATCTATGGGTAAATTCTGGGCTTCTATGCTCTTCCCCAAAAAAACCAGAAATATAGGTCTGTGGAGAGAGTAAATAACATTGTCCTGTTAATTTTAGAAGATTCTGAAGATCTAAACTTCCACAGTTTATACAGAATGTGAGCTGGGAAAAACTCAGTGTCATTATTACCTGAGGGAGAATTAGTCTGAAAACTAAGAAATAATCAGCTCGGATTTATCAATATTTCAATTTTTCAAAATTAGAAAAATCACCACAATTGAATGAAATATGTTAATACATAATTATAAGCACTGCTGTTGAATACTGATATTTATTCCTTGGTTGTGGAAGATCAGAACCTTCTCTTCTCAAACCTATTGAGAGGGTAATTCCCCTTGTGCAGAGAAAAGGCCTTTCTCTTAAAAAATAACCTTAAGAGGTAAAGAAGGAAGGAATATATTTGAGTATCATCTTGAGATGAAGCCAGGATGCAACCTCCATAGGTATCCATACAATGGAGAAGCACTCCTAGTTCCCCATGCAGCCAGTTAGATGCAGCCGGGCTGCTCAAAAGATAAATAAATAAATATAACCTCCAAGTACTATGGAGAGTCAATTGCTCAGATGCATTAAAAATAGCCTCCTGGCTTCTCTCTTGTCAGAGCAGAATTGTTTATAAGGACATGAGACACAAGCACGCAATGAAACACAACCTAGATAATCCATGCATTTGTATAGGCAATTATTTGAACTGCCTGAATTCATGTTACAAATATAAGGAGATTCCTAAAAGGACTGTTTCCAAGTGATCAGTGGTTAAAAGGATACCTACTGTTCCAGCATCCTTCAAAGAGGGTTAGAGAGACCTTAACCTTGGCAGAAAAATCAGATACCAGTGACATCCCTGAAGATAAAGAAGACCTGTCTAAAGAGAATGACAGTTTACTAATTCCTTCCCCTCTTCTTCAAGGAACAAGGTGTACTGTGTGATAGGATATCTCTAAATTACAGAAGTAGAGAACAAAAAACTGATGATAAAATCAACATAAATGAATTCTGGCTCTCCTCGCTTATATCCCACCTAACTTACCAATAGTAATTAACAATGAAAATTAAGTACATACTCAGTTTCCATGAGATGATAGGCAAATGTGTTTGCTGACTGTCTCTGTACAGTTAGAGGCATTAGAGGACCGTGTCACTGAGTGCCAGTGAATTGAGTCGAGAATTCTCTATATAAAAATTTTCATCAGGATTTCTATTCAGCTGAGGTCTCAGCAATAAAAACAACACCTGAATACTTTAAAGTCTGATTTCAAACTGAAACACCACAGCACTGTCAGTGTATTTATTCAGCTTTAGTAACAGCTGCTGATTTATGATTCTACTAATAAAATAGAGCAAATACACAGCACACTTCTCTTCCTGATAAGAATACACAAATATCAATATGTGATTTTGTAAACAGATAATTTTTAAAGAGTTTTTACCTGAAGCTGGTAAACAATATCTGAGACCAAAAGCACAAAAACACATAGAAAGGCTTTTTTAAAGGAAAAGAAAACTCAGAGGAATTTAGATACTTAATTAGCATCAGTCCTCTCTATACTTCTGATGGGCATGAACTAAAACAGACAGTCACATGTCTAATTAGTTATTTTCACTCTCCCTTAACTAAATATTAATTTTGAACAAATATGCACATTATTTGTGCTGAAATCTGCATCCTAATGGAAGAGTCTCCATGTTCTAGATAATATACACTATTCTTATCTGTGCTAAATGCTTTCCAGTAGTTTCTAGAAATAAGTATGCTTAATTCATGAGTGTGAAGATACTTGAAATTATAAATCTATGTCCTCAATACTTCTATGCAATACAGGGATTTCATTCTCACAAAAATAAAGGCAACCTTCCCTTTCCCAATATTTTGAACCCCTGGATTCAAGCAATATTTCAGCATTTGCTTCAATGCACCCTTAGCAGAGGGCAGTCTTAAGAACCATAGCTCAGGCAGCTGTGCTCTGGTTACAGCTTCTTCAGATAGGCACCCACCACACACACACCTAGAGATCTCACGTAGCTTTTGGGTGCCAATAATTTTCTTGTCAGAAATAAACTATCTGGCAAATACCCAAGTAACAAGACAGTTGTTGTTCAGCCGATATGTAGAGCATTTGCCTCTATTGCAGACTCGTCTTCTATTATAAATTTCAAGAAGGGCTCATGCCCCAGAAAGCCTGTTCAGCTCTGACAGCTCATCCAGCACAGTGTGCTGCCTCTGTCTACAATTTTTGTCCTACCTGTATCCCTTCACAGCTAGATGTTGCAAACACTTGCTAGTAAATCATGAATATGCCCTTTGCAGAGCACGTGCAACAGATCAAAAGCTTTGGGGATGTGTGTCCATGCTGTAGATGGTCAGTGCATGCACACTGAACATGCACTTTTGGGACGCAGGCATTTTAAGTGCCAGCAGCTCACACTTTACACCCAGAGGCTGTCTGATGTTTGCTGCAGGTTTAACTTTGCTGTCCTTACACAGCACAGACATTCAACATGTGTGCTAAAGATGTGTCTGGAGCTTACCAGATATACGCCAGTCTGGACAAACATGCAAATTTTTCCAAATTCCTGCCTGAAAAAAAGGGATAAGCCTTCAGGGTTCACAGTATAAGTGTTTACTCTGGGGCTTGCTATGAGTTTTCCATGGGTGTTTAAGAAAAAAACAAACACAAAAGTCTTGGGTTCATCCAGCTAGCCCTACTGAGCCAAGTGAATGACCAGCTCATCCAGGCTGGACAGGATAATACTCAAGAGGAACACAATGGTAGGGTAAAGCAAAACAGACTTCAGCATTTGTCAGTCCATCTCTGGGTCCACACTGAAATGTATCTTCCCAGTTTCACCCCTCTAAACTACAGTAGCCCTTCTAGAAAACAGAGAGGTTACAGCTTTTCACAGACAGAGACAGGAGCAATACAGACACTTGCAGACCCTGAGAAGGCTGTTTGCCCTGGTCAACTTTAAGTTAAAACAGCTTCCCCAACAACTCTAGAGAAGAGGATCACAGTACTGGGCCAGTAAGGTAATGTGCATCATGTGCTGACAGGAGATGAGCTCTGCTATCCAAAAGGCAGTTTTTTCAAAAAAGTTTTCTACATTTCCAGTTTTAATACTCAAGGCAGAAAATGGCATCTGGAGGCAAGAAGCTATTCAGCTGGTCCCTGAGCAGAGATGAGATGCTTGCTCACAGGATGGTGGCAGGCTGAAAGCAAGAGGCAACCATCTAAGCCACAGGCCATGCAGCAACCTACTATTAGCATTTAGATAACTCTCAAGTGCTTTACAAGTGTATTTTATCCTACTTAACCTCTCTTCAGCCCCATTTCCCCATGCTTATTCAACAAATCAGTGGCTGAGCTGGAAAATGTATTTCTTGCCGGCTTCAGACTTTGCCAGGAACACAGGTGCTACTTTAGTAGCTCCCTGTAGATGCTCTTCATGCCTAGCAACAATAAACTGATTGTTCTTTTGAAAGCAGATTAATTATAGGAAACTCCAACTAATAGAAAAGGCAAGTGCAAAGTGCCCAGCTTCAAATTTTAAGACAAAAGTATAATCTGTGTTCATCTACATTTTCTTTTTCCTGCCATCAGTAACCAGTTTATTACCTACTGCCCCTTCAGCTAAAGAAACAAGAGTTCAATTGCTTTTACTCAGCTTCCCTGAGGAAAGCATTTCCTCCAGCAGTATTTAGCTAAACTATGTTTAAAACATATAAAATCAGTGGGGCTCCTTCATACTCCACCAGGACAGAATTCGGTTCAGCTTCTTCCTTTCCTCTAGTGGCTTTGAAGCCCTTTTCACCAAGCAGCATTATGCACAAAAAGTACTTGTCTGAAAGGCTCTGATATAACATGGGCATTTAAGTTGTGTCTTGCAGGCAAGAGCCCCATAGTGGTTTTGAAAATTTCCATAAAAATTTCTGAGTGGTACATTTTGAGTGAACTTTGTCTCAAACCATCATTTTTATAGGAATCAGGGATGGTGAATCTGAAGCAGACAGCACCGTGATTTGATCTGTACAAAGTTCAGGCAGAGGGTGAAGGAAATGAACCCCATGTGCAGGGAGGAAAAGCATCAACATATTGGATGGCATTACAGCACTGCACTAGCATGCACCAGAGCTGCACACAAAGATTTACCTTAGGCAAAATGAAACAGCTTGTCTAGCCTGAGAGAAATTCAAACACTGAGAAATGAGTAACCAGTAAGAAGGAATTCGTATCTGATGAAATACAGTTGAAGTTACTATTTAAAACATTTCCTCTAGAATACAGCCTCTCTATAAGACAGTTAAAGACAGCTGAGATGATATGATCTCATATAACTCCAGACTAGTTAAACTAGAGGCCCTTCATCATATATTTTAGATATTTCCTTCAGGATTAGGATAATTGCTCATTTTTCTTCCTTGCACACAGACGGATATTAGACAACATCCACTGACACAGACTATTGTCACCTGAATTCTGACTCGGTTGCCAAGGGACAGTTTATAACCTGGCACTACCTTTTCAAGCAAAACAAACACTGTTTTTCCCTCTACAATTAAGAGGAATCTATCTTCAATCAACTGAGCTAATCTATTCTCTTTACTTTTTGCCATGAATAAAGAGGTAGCAAGTGAGTAGAAAAGAGCTGTGAAACAATTCAAGGAAGGAAAAGGAAAAGGAGAAAGAGTCTGAAAGAATGCAGAGAGGGGACCACAGCTGTTGAGGAAGCCAGAGGGAATTAGAGAAACAGTAGAAAACAGGCTAAAGATCTGGAGGGAGGGAACAATAATGAAAGTACAGAAGTAACAATTATGTGTTATCCATGAAATATGATTCTGAGGATATTTTGAGGAGTGCCAAAAAATTTTAATATGGATATTCACTGAGATGAGGTGATATTCAATTCTTTTACATTGAAGGCTATGAAGAACCAAGAGGATTACCAAAAAAAAAAAAAAAAAGACAAAATGTTTAAAAAGAAGGTATAGAGAAAGTGGCAAAAAAATCCAGTAAAAATATGAGGAGAAATTTGCCTGAAGCTGACAACTGGTAAGCTATGTCTCCCAAAAAGGAAAGAGTTTCATGGATCTTCACTTCATGGAAGGAGTTTCACTTAGACTTATTAAATACCAATAAAACACAAAATATTTTTTCAAAAACAAAGAAAACCTTTCTGAGAAACACAGTTGTATTTCTCTATTATTTTTCTAACTTCTTCATGGTTTTTACATGTAGTTCAATCTTTAGTAAACTACATTTTCAGAAAAAAAGTCGACAAGAACATTTTCATGGAATGCAGGTTTTATATTTATTCAGATTGTAGAGGCATATATTCCAGGCTGTGCGTCTATAGACTAAAATACATTGGCCTGAATTTAAATTGTGCAGAATTGTGCTGCATTTTCCATCATATTCAGTGAAGGCAATACAAAAGACAAAATAAAGATTACATGAAAAATCACCCTATGGGTTTGTCCCCCATGACATTTAAGGCAGTCTGTATTGTTTTCTCCTTGTCTGCTGAATTTTGGCAGCTTTACCAAAGGTGCCTGCAGTGACTGGGATAACCTCAAATGAAGGTGCCTTAGAACTGACTCCTGTGACTACTGCCCAGGCCTGTGTCCAGAAGCAGGGACTACAGGAGACATATGCAAACAGTATCCTATGGTTACTCTACACTCTGGCTGTGCCAGGGAACACACAACTCACAGGGAGATACCCAACCTATTGCAAGATTTGGGTAGGGGCAGGGTGGTGCAGGTGGGGGCCTGCCTGAATGTACACAGAAACCTGGCTTTGATGGGTGGTTTATGTCAGGTTCCACGTTACTTGAGAAACATCATTGAACGTCCTGTTCACAAACCACAGAAGAACTGAACAGACCAGAAGAGCTGAGGCGAGTTCCATCTGTTCAGCCCCTCTGTGACCTTTCTGTACCAAGGGAAGGAACTAGTGAAAGAAGGACAGGGAAGAAAAGTGGTAGTGAACAATGGCAGAAAGCAGGGCTGAAGCATACCTGTCTCTGTCTCTGTCCAACACAATCCTGTTATGGTGTACTGGATTCCTGGTTTGACACCCCACTTCACCCTGCATTAGCTTTGGTTAATAAACCTGAGCCATAGCTCTCCTGATCCCAAGTTTAAGAATCCTCTGGGGTTAAATGGGTTTGGCACAGCTTGGACTGCTTCTTCAGTTTGTGTCAGTTCTCTATCCTAAGGGTATTCTTCATCAGAGCATCTCATTTTCCATAAACTGTTCTTTTAAATGCTTGAGTGATCACTCAGAGTTGGTCAGATGACCAATCATGCTCAATAGCTACACCAAAAGTCCAGGGAGCAGAACATTCATTCTCTGGCATCTTTACAAATATAAAGAGACATGGGCTATGTCACAGCTAGCATGGACTTTTTACTTTCTAACCAAAGGTGGACTCTCTACAGGTGAAAATTGCAGCAAGTGGGATTCATCCAACATGGTTTGGACATTTTGCAGTGTACACTTTTAATCTGAACTATTTTTGCCTGTTTCCATCAATCATCAAAGGTACTTCAACATGTAGTTCAAGTTTACATTTTAGATATCAAAAGTAAATAGTCTGAAAAAGTTACTGCCCAAAATTTTACAGCTAATAAGGAAAACTGCTGGCAATGGCCACAGCCATTTCCAGACCTCCTTTTGGAAACCCAAAGGAATCTGTCTCCCAACAACTCTGCCCCCATGCCAGCAATTCTCAGCAAATTACCCCTTTAAGAGCCCCTCAATGGAAACTAGGCTCAAATTGCATTGTTTGGCTGCTGCAACACTGGATTAAAAGTGAAACTGTGGGAATAAATTAGTTGTGACAATTGACTGGGAAGATTAGATTCCTAGAGTTTGACTATAGAATTCGCAGACCAAGAAAGTGATACCCTGATGAGGTGAGGAAGGACTTCTGGATTTCTTATGGCTGCCTTCTCTTACATCAGAAACTCAGTCAAATTTCTTCAGCCTCCTACTGTTTTTCTAATTATTATAAATCCTTTCTAGCAATAATATTACCATTTTTTCTCCCTGAGACTTCATCTGGCAAGTGGAAATCCATCCTGTTTCTTCTTATCTCATTTGGAGACTGCTTTGCTGATTTTTCTGGAGCACGTTGTGCAACAGAGGAGCCCACGTGGATTTGAATGAGTGAGTGGGCAGGGTCTGGAGGAAGACTTTCAGGACACGTATGTTTTTGCAGTTCCTTTGTCTACCATTTAATGGAAATCTGGGTTCCTCACTGTGTGCACACATTGACAAGGACAAGGACGTACAAGAGGAAATTTTCATGGAATTAAAACACATATACACAGATTACCAAGATGACTGAAAATTAAAATACCCCAGGGCATGGTTTTGGGAAGATTGTCAGAGTGAATACAGCTATGAGGAGTAGCAAAGATGGTCTCCAAGGAGGAATCAGATAAAACAGTTTATCATGAAAACTATTCACAAAGGCATCCATGATCACGATAGCCATTGCACAGGAGAGGGATCAAATCTGTGTTATAACTGAAGTAAAACCTGTAGAGGGAGCTCAGAAGTTTCTCAGCATCAGCAGATTTTCCCCAAGGAGGAACTCTGCATAAACAGCCTTTGTAGAGGTGGAGGAGGAGGTGCTGCCAAAGACAGCATGAACAATTTTACCTATTAGATGCTGAACAAATATTTGAAATTGAAGAAAAGCTTAACATCAGAACTGTCTCAGCCATAAAGTAATACATCAGCCCCACCCCAGCCAGGCATCAGGAGAGGTCACAGATTTGTGGTAAAATGAAAACAAGCAGCCATGTAGGAGAAACACTGTTCAATGACCTCTGAGAGATGAAAAGACATCCATTGCTAAATCACAGATCCCACACGGAGCTGATGAACACCTCAGAAGGAGAGCCTTTCTCATGTGGGACTGTTTTGTTGGAAACAGAGAACCCACAGAACTTCTGCAGAGGAGTCCTTGCAGAAGAGAGCAAAAAAGTGATTCCTCCTTTGCTGCTACACCAGGAACAAGGTGTTTTGAGTTCACAGGCAAGTACCTGCGGAAGCTTCCTGAGCACTTTGCACTTAGAGGGACAGGAACTGAGGAGGTGAGAGGAGGATGAGGAGCGAGATGGGCACTGAAAGGTGTTGTGACATCAGGGGAAAGGGGGCAGATGGCTCAAATCTGAGCTTGAATCCTGGATGACTGTTGGAATAAGGAGCCCAACAGAAAGTAACCAGTTCCCAATAACATGGAGACATTTTGGAGAGAGCATTGAGTTTGGCCAGTGGTTGGATCAGGAAGAGAGGTGTGCATAGGGAAGTGCGTGCTGTTTTCAGAGGTAGGAGGACACTACCTTATTAATGCAAGGCATCTTCTCAAATCCTTCTTCTAGGAATTTCAAAAAATTGTTTCTTTGGAAACAGCGTGTCTTGTGTGCAGAATATTTTCATTTTTGAGGAACACATTTAAATACTCCTGTGCTAAAGCAAAGGGTTAATATCCCTCCAGCCCTCCAGCTGCTGTTCATATTGCAATTAATTACATTTAGTTAAAGAAAATTAATTAATCAACAAGTAATGGAACCTGCAATCTGGCCCTTGGTAGGCATTTTTTATTGAGGTTTGAATCATCAGAACTACTGCCAGCACACAGTTTTTAAAACCTGATAAAATTTTGCCTGACAGCAGCAGTCTGCAGAGCAGGGTGACTCCCAGAAGAGGGGTGCTTGGCTCCACCATTTGCATGCTGGGGGTGGGTGCTGACCCAAGCAGTGCTGCCAGCCTGATCATAGTGTTGCCTATTCAAAACAAGGTGAAAAGGAGAAAAAGTATTTCTGAGCTTACAGAGGCTCAGAAAGTTGGAAACGTGGATTTCTCTGACAGCCTGAGAGATACAAGAATGTGTTCTGCCTCTTTAGACTTTCAGAGTACTATGATGAAAATGTTGCATGTTGCTGAGGAGTCACCTGGATCAGGTTTGGTTTTTTGGTCTTTTTGTTTGTTTTTTGTTTTTTTTTTTGGAAACACAAGAAATCAAAGCCATATCCTGGGTAGGCAGGAGCCAGAGAGTCTCAGCCTATGGTGTCCACCACAAGTGTGGCCAAGTCATGGAGGAAAATATTTCTGTCAAAGCCATTGAATGAGGAACAGATACATATTAAGTCATGGAAAGCATTGTGTTGATGACATTAAAGTTCAAAGGGAAGAAGGAGGAAATTAAATCTGATTTATCAACATATTTCTTTTCAGCTTCCTTTAGTTTCAGAATACTCCCATGTACAGTTCAAATCCATGTATGAATATATATATATAATTTCTGTCCAAGGTGAAAGTATATATCAGAAAGGTACAATCATGCATTTCACAGGTAAATTTAGTTCTGTAATGCAAAGAGACAGTTCTCTGTCTCTTCACAAGGAGAGAACACCCCTATGCTTCAAAAACAATGGCAGATGGGTTTTGATTAAAAAATCTACAGCACTCTATCTTCTTCCTCTCATGTTCCCAAACAGTGCTGATGGTGTACCCCTTATCTTCAGAGGCAGTCAGTCACATTTTGTGCCTGATATAAAGAAAACCATATGTTGTTTCCAGCTGGTCATTCTGCTTTAGAGTAACAGATACACTTATTGTTAAAAAAAAAAAAAAAAAAAAAAAAAAAAAGTAGAAACAAAAAAACCCACCACCCTGCTCCCCAAAACCAACCAACCAACCAAAAAAAAAAAATCAAAACAAAATCCACAATCAGAAAAAGCTATTAAATTTAATCACTGTGCATCTCACATCAAAGACTCTGCAAATCCTGCAGAATAACTCCCATTTCTCAGCAGCTCTGTGTGTTCAGTGAGTGAAGAATTCAGAAGCACTGTACGAGTTGGCTACCTGTCAGTTTGTCAGCTACAACAGCCTGAGGGAAGAAGCATTTTGTTTCAGACTTTTAAGAATTTAAACCTACAAATAGTCATGAAGGCAGATGCCAAGATACATTGAAACAGACTGGGGGGCTTCCTTTTTTATTTTGGCATTGCTTGTAAATGAAGGATTTCTTTGTCATTATTTTAAATGCTTTACTGGAAAGAAATCAGGACTGCCCTTCAGAACAGCAATCTCCTGCAAACTGAGGCGGGCAGCTCTCCTCTCAAGGTAAATAATCTGCCCCTGCTCTTCCAAAGAAATTTTAAAATTCTGGTTTTACCCATTCCAGGCAAAAATGATACCTAATGGTATTTACCTATCTTTGGTAAATTTACAAAACTGGAGGAACACCATTTAAAAATTCAAACCCATACTCTAGGATGCTTGCTCAGTTTCATAGATTAGAATACTCTGAACTTATGAGACACAGAGTCCACTTTCATGAACATTGATCTTTCATGATCCACACCGTCCCCTTACCTTTGCCACATTAAACTCACGTTCATAAAATCTTTCAAGGCTAATAAATAAAACTTTTTTTTTTGCAACATTTTTTACAGCTTTATGTTCACCAGGCAAGTGTAATTAGGAATTCTGCTTCCATTAAGAACATTTCTTTCATTTTGGTTTTAGGTAAACATAAGACATAAATGGCTTTATACATCGAAGGGCAACACAATACACACTTTTGACTTGTGACAAGATTTTTGTCTACACGCAAGTAGCATTTATCTCTGAAAGCTTTATATGCACATTTGATCCTCATAAACTTGTCAAAACAGCATAAGCCCCTAGTCACTTTTAGAAAGCAATATCACCTATGCTGGTGGTGTCATCCACCTCCTCTCTGGGGAATTCATTTCAGTGCCTTACCACCTTCACAGTATTGAATTTCTTCCTGATATCTGATCTATTCTCTTTTAGTTTAAAGCCATTAACCCTTGTCCTGTAAAAAGTCTTTCTCCAGCTCTTTTTTAGCCCTCTTTAGGCACAGGAGGGTGCTCTAAGTTTTCTCGGGAGCCTTCTCTTCTCTGGATCGAACAGGTGGCCCCAGCTCTCTCAGCTCATCTTCAAAGGAGAGTTGCCCTGGAGATGCTTCAGCCCTCTGACCATCTTCAGGGCCATCACACAGGTTCATGTCTTTCCTGAGCTGAGGGGTCCACAGCTGGACACAGTACTCCCTGTATTCAGACATCTCTGCTCATCCTAGCAATAAAGCATGCAAAGCAAGGACTTTCCAGCAAGCAATTAGTGTAAAAATGTATTTACTGTGAATTTTCAGTTTTGTTGACTTCAAAGATGGGGAAATTCCCTTCTTCTGAGGCCCTTTCTTCTTTGTAAGCTTATTAATTCTAGCTGTCTCTGATTTTACCAGAACTGTATACCTATCTTATTACAAAATAGTTCAAGACTCAGGCCAAATTAAATGCTGACCTATATTTCCTTCCTTCCAAAAAGACAAGACTTATAGTACAAAAAATATTTTTTACCCATATCTAAACAAAATACATTTACAAAACACACACAGAATGCTTAACATGGGTCTTTACATACAAAGCTCCCTACTGCCAACAGCTCTAAAGGCCCTCAAAAATTTTACTTTTCATATAATCCAGAGAAAATATTTTGTATTTTGGGGCTTTTTTTTTCCCTGATTTTCCACTGCAGCTATTTAAATTTTATGAAAATTTATGCTAACAAAAAAGAAAAAAACAATATGAGTTAGGCAATTATATCATCACTGTACCTGCTGTCTTAAGTGCAGCACTAAAACATTACTCATTAGAAAAACATATTCTGAAAGTGTTTACCCACTCCAAGAGAATCACAGAGAGCTTCTGCTGTTCAGCAATTAGGAAAATAAGCCTATAAACAGAACATGAACCTCAAGGCCTGGGGCAGCACATTAAAACAGCAACATTTATACACATACAAGCAGTTATAAAAATTAGGTAGGCTTGTTTGCAAGCCTGTACAAGCAACCACATTTCTGTCAGGAGGTTGTGGTTTAAGATGCAGAGAAATCGATCTGCTTAAAGCTGCAGGTTTTACAGGTTTTAATGGGATACTGAGGCCCAAGCCTTACTTGTATCTCAAGAAACACTATCACATTCTTGCAATTAGGGTGAGCCAAACATTTCATGATCCTAAGAGGACTGCGCTGTTATGGCAGTGGTATATTTATGGCATGCAACAAGAAAAACATCTTTCTTTGTAAAATAAAACTATCAATTTTGCCTGTTAATAGCAAATGAATGACTAAACCCCTGTGAACTTCAAGGCCCTCCTCCAAATGTTTCCTTCCTAGCCTGCACACTGAATGCAGACTGGTCTACTACCATGCCGAATAAACACTTTATGCTTTATAAAGGGAAATTTTAAAAGGGATTTCAAGAAAGGAGGGGGGAAAAGGTCAGAAATGGTTACAAATGACACTTTCCCTGAAGAAATTTATCTCAGTCATCTCTAGAGATTTTGCATGTCCTCCAAAGCAGTAGACAAAGCAATACTTCTTTCCTCTTCCTGGTATAAATGTGAATTTAAATCTTTAAAGTTTTACCCTTCCAGTGGCTGATTTTCAAATTTGACATGCCTAGGTTTGGGTGAAACAATGTCTGCTCTACTTGCCAGACACAAAAATGCCCTGGACTCCTGACTTTAAGAAAATGCATATACAAGAAAGAGATGAATTATGGCATTTATTGTACATATTTTTCTTTAAAGGACACTTTGGTTTTGAAATATAAGTTTTGGTATTCTAATGGAAGAAATTTATACTTATTGTATGCTAAAACCCACATAAGTAATATTATAAGTAACATAAGACATATATTATGTCTTTTTAAGTGTAAAGGAGGTTTATACAATATACTGAGGAAAAATAATCAGTATTTAGATGATAATATTTTCTGTTTTGTTATTGCTGTATTTTTTAAAATATGTTTTATAAAACATTTTATCCTTTACATTGTAATTGGCTTTCATTTTCCATTTTTGTCAATGTGATGGAGAACATGATAATGTGAAGAATATGTTATCCTGCTTCTCAGAGACCTTTTTAAAAGCATTTAGACACTTGAAGACTGTACTTTGCTCTTTCTCAAAAATCTGTACTTGTTATCGTGACACAACATTCATTTTTACTAAAGTAAGAGTAAATAGAGTGCCACTGCATAGAGAGAAGATGGTGAATCTGACTGCACCTACATCAGGTAAGAAAATGGGTCTTTTGCTAAAGCACCAAATTGTTTTTTTACCTTCCTAGAAACCTGTGTGGGTTCTAGCAAGGTCTGTCAAATCAACATCAACTGTTGTTTTAATTAAGTCTCATTCTTGTTAGGAGCACATTCCTATGGAATCTCTTTTTGTCTTTGCTGTCAATTTCAAACCTCAATGGCCATGAAAAACTGACAAAATAATGCCACTGTCCTGTTTTCGTTAATTAAAAAAAAAAAAAAAAAAAAAAAAAAAAACAAAGAGAAATTTGGAAATGTGCACATAAAAAAAAAAAAGAGTTCTTCCAAAATATATTTTTTTTACCAAAAGCATGCTTTTTAGTATTATGAGTCAGGTTTTATTTCTTCAGCATCTCCTACCTGCATTTTTACAAGCAGATCATTTTAAAGAGAGCTTTATCTTTGTTGTTACACAGCAGCCATTCCACCTAAGATAACAAGAAACAAATAGAGTTGAGGATTAACACTGCTTCCTGCTGTCAACATTTTACAAACAGGTCTCTATTTAAAGAGTCCTATACTATGAGTTAGTAATCATTATCTACTTTATCAAGTGTACACCAGTCTTTTTGGTCACATTAGTTTGAAAAGTCATGTTGGTATTTAAATAATTACATTACATTTCACAAGGACAATTCCTGTATAAAATGCTGCAACATACAAACGAAGCACTTGTCACACATTTTAGTACTATTATAATGTTGCTATTATTATTGTTACTGTCAGTGTTGCTAACAATAATTCCAGAATCAATATGAATTTATTCTTTATATTGGCATCATTTCAAATCAACCATCCATGGCCATGCCATGACCATCTATGCTAGAATTCACAGTTTCAGAAAGCTCCTCTTTCAGAACATGAAAAAACAAAGCTCTCATTATAGCTCCCAGCAAGTTTTTTCCTTTAACCTTCTAAATAAGGACTTGTGTTTCCACAGCTACAAGTCATTTGAGAACTGTTCTACCTCCTTATCAACCTTTCTGACCTCTTTCTCACTTGTCATTTCTGTGCAGAAAAATATATGTGGGCCTCTATTCTGAATGTCTAGGAGCAACAGGCAGCAGAGTTACCTAGACACTCCATAAACACAAACAAAAGAATTAACATCTGCCACTGATTGCCAGCAACTTTATCTGCCTGAAACTCGTGTTGGCTTCAATTTTCCTGTGCTTCATACAGTCCCTTCCAGACTCATCACATATATTGATATACACACTTATGGACATTTGCATACTTATACACACATATATATATATACACACACATATATATACATATATATACACATACACACATATATATATATTTATGCATATATGTATTCATGTGTTTGAGGGGGACAAGTTCCTTTACTTCTTCCTTAGCTTCAGGACACCCTCACTAGCCACATGCCACTCATAAATGAGTTTTCTGGGTTTGGAGCTCATGTAGCAGCAAGCTAAGGGCAGAGGGCAACAAGACACATCTGAACCCAAATATAATTAGAGAAATTTCAGAATTCCTATACATCACATCTATCAAGGAGCAGAGGTGTGGTTAGGTTTAATCAAGAGGTTGCTTCATTAAACCTACTTCTTTTTTATAGTGTGAGTGATTTATATGCCATTCCCATACACATCGTTTGTATTTAATTTAATTCAGTTTGAGAAGAGGCACCTGGACATCACTCTCTGCTGAGCCCTCTGGCAGCCCCATTCTCAGGGCAAGCATACAGCAGACATTAAATGTGGAGGAGATCTGAAGCATTAGAGCAGCCAGGAAAGATATGAGCCAAAGGCTGTACAACAAAAACATGCTGGGCATATAAAACTTCACTAGATAATAGGATTATTGTGTGGAAACACCCCACTCCTATCTCTCAGGCTCACGGTAGCTGCATAAAAATGGCAATAGCAAGTACTATGTAGGAGATAGAGCCAGAGTGAAAGAATAACGAGTAAGCGTGGTGTTAAACTTAAATCTGGCTCCCAGCTGGAGTTTTGCTGTAGTCTGCCAAGCACAACAGGGAGGAAGGCAACAAGGACACTAGTCTGGAGATCAGAGCAGAGGTATCTGTAAAGAACAAAGGATATCTAAATAGTATTGTTGGCTGCAGACACTGTACTGATAAGTCAGGCAGCATTTGGAACAAGGAAACTCACAGGAGGAGAAGAGAAAGAAAATGAAGGTGACAGAGGAAAAGAAGAGAACAAAATGGCACAAAAAAAAGATAATGATAAAAAGGCAGAGTTGTAGTGTCCTTCAGCACTTAATGATGAGAAATCATTGACTGAGATTATAACTATTGATCAACAGGCAAAAAGAATTAGAGAAAAGAGGAGCGAGAATGCTGCTGAGAGGGTATTAAGGGAACTGAGACAGTTTTGCAGACCTTTGGAACAAGTGTCACTGTAATGAAATGCCATACTCTCTGCAGCATGACCCACAGCTGCATCTGACCAAGTGGGCATGGACCACTTTATGAAGTGGGTCAGAGAGTTGGTGGGAAAAACAGGAAGAGAGGTGGAAACATCTTCACTCACGGTATTTTTTTAGAGGGAGGCATAAGGGAATCTTGCTAATTGCATCATGTCATCTTGACCTGGACTGATCTGCTGAGGGGAAAGACATGTTCTGAACTTAAAAATACCTACAGAAGGATGAAACTAAGGACTTCTCATTTCTAAGGATTTCTCATTTTTTATGAGAAATAAAAAATATAGTTCCTGTAGAAGAGCTGGAATAGAGAAAGGAGACTATAGCCTTAAAGTCATAGATTTTCCTCCCAGAATAGAACTATGATGTTGTTTAAATCAACTTCCTCTGGGAAAATCCTCATGTTTTTTCACAATTACTTGCATTCTCTGTTCTTGTCTTCCTTCTAGGCTTTTAACACTTAAACATATTTAATTTATTAGCAAAATTAGTTTCAATTACTTCAAAGTAATGAGCAAAGACACACTCTCTTTATTTAGCTCATTACCAGAAAAATCACTGTTTCAGGCACTAGCTACTAAAGGATGCAGAGAACATGTGCATGTTATGTCTTCTCATGCATCTTATCTGGTTCAGTTCAGTAGGGCATACTTCATGTTCTGTACCCACTCAAGAATACTTTTTCCCATGTGGATAGGATTCTACCACAAGAAAGGAATTGTTTTGGAAATACTAGACTTCTTTGGGGAGTAGTAAGTAAAGTTACATCTTTGTGCTGATATTAGCAACACAGGGAGTTCCTCAAAAGAATTTTTCCATGGTAAGTTCCCAATAAAGCCTTTCAAAGACACCAGCCTTGGGAACAGACAGTCACATGCATCTTAAGGGATTGTTGTGGACATCAGAGTTCAGCATGTCTTCAGCCTTATTTAGATGGAGCTGGCACATCCTAAATAAGGAGCCAAATCACTGGGATGTTGAGATTTTCCCAAGCCTTTTCCTGTAACAAAGCACTCCAAGGACTGACTTGCTCTCCTGTGGAATGATACAGGTTTTCAGAAGTTCAATCAAACTGAAATTCTCCATGGTCTTGACCCATAATAAAAGTTCCTCAGGTAGGTATTGCGTAAGCATATTTTCCTAACCACTCTGAGTAGCACCCCTTAGTCCTGATGCATAAATTGTTGGTGCTTCCCTGTTTTTCCTGATGACTCTTTCAGTGGAGTATTCAGATCTGTGGTGTCAAGTAACTCACAGCTGGCTGTCCCTGACTTGTACAAACATAAGAACTTGCCTGTTTGCTCTTTAAAAGCACCATGAAAACCAAAGACACTGAGGAGAGGTTTGTTTCTCTTTTACATGTCCCCAAAATATTAGTGAGGTATTTTCTTTATAGTCTCTGGTCATAACCAGAAAAAGAGAAGCTTTCAAGTTGAAATTGAAAGCATGCAGCCTGCCTGATTTTCAATTTCTCTTCTTTCTGGAAATCACGAGTTACATATAGTTCCATAACTACTACATTGTGAAAAGTTGTTCAACAAAAATATTTCAGCTGCCTGCCATAATTTTAAAAAATAAATTTAAAAAAAAAAATCAACCTGATCTGTCAGCTGGGTTCACTCCCTATGAGACAGCCCCCTTTTCTTTTTACTTGTTGACTTCAGGATTGGCTATCATAGATGCCCTAGTTTCATATTCTATGAAGGATGTTCAAAACAGAAATGCAATAAAAAAGTAAAAAAGCAAGACGTTTTCAGCATCATTTGATAGAAATAGAACAATTGTGAAGATTCAGCAGATCAGTAAATTGTCAATGGAGCATCTGTTCTTTCTAGTCACATTAAAAAAAAAAACCCCAATGCTCTTAATGTAAGTCAGGCCAAAAAGCCATATGAATTATACCACGCTGTTTTGTATCTAGACCTAGAACTGCTCTATACCACTGTCAAGCAGACAGAATAGATTGTCACCACAGAAGACAAGTTCAGAAACTAGAATATAATTAGACCAGCCTCTGCCAATGCATGAACAGGTTTTAGAATCTCTGTTTTTAAAAGGATACTGACAACCAGCCAAATCTTGTCTTTTGAGATCAAATAGTCTATTTTGGATTTTTTCAGTTTATGCTGCAACATTAATAAATCACCATGTTATGTGATATGTCAGGCAGTGTACCAAGAAGACATACTCAGGTTGTTTGTTTATTCTACCATTATAACCTTGAGGACCTCTGGCAGAAAAAGGCCTGCACTTGTGATGGACTTCGTTAAGAGAAACAAAGATTGCCCAGAGAATAATATCTTCCCTTTCCTATTTGAAACATTCAGCTGGAAAATGCTCTGTCACCTTCCCTGTGTAGATAAGATCTTCTACAAGAGTGTTGGGGAAAATACTATAATTTTATCTACTTGCATCCTGGCTCTTCCATCAGCACACCTCATTCAGAAAAGTGTCATCCTCGCAGTTCAAGGGAGTTACAAGATTCAGTCCTGAGTCTTCCAACATCTGACACTAGAGCCAGCTTATTACATCAGGATACAGCTCTTATTCAGAACAAAATCAAGTTCTTTTGTTTATTGAGAAACTAAAGTATTGACTGTGTTCTTGAACAGTTACAGGTTATAAAATTATCAAGAAATATAGCTAAGATATCATTGCCTGCAAGGCAGTTTCATAGGCTTGGGTAATTTAGACAAGATTTTTAATCTTGGGACATATCAATGTTATAGCTATGCGAGTGAAAATCACAGTGTACTTGAAAAATACTAGGATCATATCTGTTTGTTTTAGTCATGCCCAAACAGTTCCAAGTTTAATGAATGACATTGTTCTAATTTGCCACTAATACTATATAAACACATTTTTCCCCTCTAGTCAATGGTAACCATAGTGCAAATCTTTCTGTTTATTCCAAACTTATTCCAGCACATCAGATACATTTGGTCTTCAAGTACCTGAAACAGACAGCACCAACCAAGTGACCCAGGGCAGATATAATTCTTAAGGGAGTAATACCAAGACCACATAAAGCAGGGACACATCAATCAACTGACTTGATTGACTGTAATGTTGGGTTTGGCATTCTACCTTGCAGAAAGGAGTCTGCCGTCTTTCTCTGAAAAATAGCTGAACTCTACTTTTGTCTCCCTGAACACAGGACTGGAACTCTCTAATTCAAACCTGTGTTACCAGTGCCATATGTCACGAACCCTAACTTTCAGACATGTAGTTCACTCTGCAGAAATGTAAACATTGGAAAGTCATGAGTGTAGCCTCTGCCTTATGTTGTTTTACCTCAGTGTTTTGTTAGAACATGTTTCCCATTGTTTTACAGCTTGTACTATTGTTTTACAGCTTGTACTATGAGTACTTTCTTCTAGTCAGACAATAGAAGGGGCTTTAATCACGCTGTGCTGTGAAATCACTAGTCCATCAAAAGACAGATTCAGTTAAAGATTTCAGCTCCTAACTACCCATTGCCAAAGTTGATTAGGAAGCTGGGAGCTTGCACATCTTTTCAAAGGTACAGGATGACCAAAAAAAGTTGCAGTGCAAATGAAAACTGAGTGTGACAGGATTCCACCCTCTTAGTGGGACAATCTCCCAGTGTGAAGTAATTATAATTTAAAAAATAGAAATACTTGAAATGTTTGCAAATACTTTTCTGTCTATGCACACTTGTTCTGGAACTGTCACAGTGAATTTTTTCACACCCTTGTAGTATGATTTTCTAAGCACAAAATCCTAGGGGAAACAAAGATTCATTTCTGTATGTAGGTGTGCAAGTCCTACTTATCATGATGATCAATTGTATTTTATGTGTCCCTTGTGCTGCACTAGTAATTTTTTGTCTAGTGACTCTTCTTCTGTACTTGGATCATAAGGTCTTTTGGGCAAGGACTATTTTATATCTGTCTTTTAAGCATCGAGCACAGTGACATCTTGGTTCTTTACTTCATTTCTGGTGCAAATAATCTGGATTTTAGATCTTAGATGAAAGAGGGTTTCAGTCTTTTTAAAGAGCAGTTTAAAGATTGTTATTTCTGTAAGCCAAGAAGCATAACAAAATAGAAAAAAAAAAAAGGAAATAAAAGGTTGATAATGCTTTCTGCAGAAGCCTAGAAATATTACAGGAGAAATAGCTGCCTCATATTATCATTAATTATGTATCTGACTACCAGGAGGTGCTTTGTCGTAACAGAAATCAAAGTGGCCTCAGGACAAATGACCGAACCATGATGCTCTTTTAAGCTGGAGCCATGAAAGCTGTTAAAGGTAACTGGAAATGGCTGTATTATCTAAAGGTAGTAACAAAGCTGAACAGAGAGTTTCAAAAGAATCAGAACAACATTAAGGTGGGCAGATTTTTTACGCAGAAGAATTATGTTATTTTTAAGCCATCTGTCAAATCAAAATCAAAGACTTCCAAACCCATGTTGCAGGGTGTGGAAATACCATTATATGCTTTATATTGGCTTGATGTAAGGCTAACTTGGTTAGTTCATTGTCTCCAAGAGTCACTGGGTCTGTTAACTTGGAAATCTGAAAGAGAGAAGCTGTAAAATTTTAAAGTAAAGGTAAAGCAGTGAGAAAAGCAATAAACTTCTGTTCTCTGTTAATACTAGCATGCTCTTTGATTTTACTTTAGACATTAAAGTGATTCAAAGTCGCCAAACCACTCCAGTAAGTTACTTGTCCACAAAACCTAATCACGACATTTTCTGTTGCACATATCCTGTGTTCCTCTGAATCTTGAAACTATTCACATTATTCTAAGATCAAAGTAAATTTCCCAACATCTGAGCATCAAACTGCAGTCAAAGTCTTGCTGATAGGAAAAGAAACAAGCAAAAATTCCAACCTAAGAAAAAAACACACACCTACACCTCAGAAGGTGGTAGATCTTACTAGAGTTGATGATGACTCATTTTGCCCTGGTGCACTTTGCTCCAGTCAAAGGCAAATTAGCAGCCACTGGCATAAAAACGAGTTGTTGAAGGTAAGATACCTTCAGGTGGTTCTCTGGCAGGGGTGAGGGGCTAGAGAAGGTGGCCTTTTTCTGCAACAAGAGGAGCAGAAAGCCCTGGCTCCTTTGGATTTCTGACTGGTCCCATCCTTTCCCTCTCCAGGAGACCAAGATGTAGTCAGGTAAGCAGTGCGAGATGCCTGAGCGGGGACTGGAGGGGCAGCAGATCACCACATGAGGCAGAGAACATACTCTGCTGTCTGAGAGGCCTTGGGGAAGTGGAAGCCCCATATTGTGGCAGGAAATAGAAGGAGGAATGAAACCTCTGATTCCTATCCCCACCTCTGCTTTCCAAATTGCTGTTCTTTCTCCAAGCCTTCGAAACCCTCCACTGCTCTCCAGCCTGTCATCTATACACCTGTTTCATGTACTCAGAGTTATCTAAACCTGTCATATTCTCTCTTTTCTCTTCCCTTTATGCACCTGGAGCCCTCCTTGCAGATACTGAGCTTTTCATACAGAGCTGAATGTCTTTAGCCAACTCTGGCTGTCACAACTCAGATGAGTGCTATACAATCACTTTTTCATTTCCACATCATGTGGGGGAGAGCACCTCTGGCAAAGGAGATTTCAGAGCATCTCTCTGTTCACATTTCACTCTACCCTGATCCTTTGGCCAGTCATTGTGGTGAAACCTGGAGGAGAGGAAGGGGAGAAATGGCAACTATACACCTGATTCTATTTAACACATTGAATTCAAACCCTTCCATGGCCCCAAGGCTGTTAGATCAAGACTAGATCCTTGTAATTGCTCATGTTCCCTGTAATAACCATGCTCACATTGGCTGTGTCTGAGCTGCTCACACACCACTCCAGCTAGGAGTCAGAACGTGCCTGGAGTGGGTATCCACACCTTGGAGTTCAGGAGCAAGTGCCACATGGCTCCTGTCAGCTCAGTCCTGACCTTATACACAGCAGGAAAATGGAGGTCAGAGACTATCACTAAAACTGTGTTTGAAAAAGCATTTTTAGACCTTGACCACCCATGATACTTGCCTACCCATGGCGACAACATGTTTAGTGGGGTGGACTATCTTTGGTGGGATTGAATTGGATCTTTCTGGGCTGGGAGCAATGGACATAACGCCCCACTACGCAGCACCAGTGAAATCTATGATCTGTTTTTCTGCTTTTAATCCATCAGTCTAACTTTCTTTGTCCTCTAATCACTTCCAAGAAACCTTAATTATACTTTTCTTTAGTCTCTTCATTATGTTTTTCTCATAAGGTAAATGGATGTCATGGATTTATATCTGCTATCAGACAGGGCTATATTCTGATTTATTAGTGAAGACAAAATCATGCAATAACAGGCATTTTAAATATGATATTAAAATTGTCCTTTCTCACTGTTAAAAGACTGGGGGGAGAGGGGGTGTATTATTGTTATTTTTGTAAATTAATATTTTCACTGAGCCCAAATGAAGTAAATTCAATGCAGGAAACCTATGAAGACTCTGGAGAACTTCAGAAGGACAAAGATCCTTTGTTAAACTTTAAAACCATTTATTCGGTTTTCAGTGAGTATATTCTATGGATTTCTAAAGACTCTAAATCAGCTAAATCCCTGACACTATCAAATGTAATCTTGGGCTGTCCTGTGCAGGGCCAGGAGTTGGTCTCGATGATCCTAATGGGTCCCTTCTAATTCAGCATATTCTGTGATTTTATGGTTAGGAATTTACTCTGTGATTTAACTTCATTATTTTCTGTTGAGCATGACTCCCTCCTAATTCTCTGGTCTGCCTTCTGTGTCTGTTTCCTTTCTCTCTCTTCCCCTTTGGCATCAGAGGCATGATGTTTTTTCCACAGCATGACTCAAAATTTGAAGCCAAAATCTGGGTTTGTCTTTTTTTCCCCCCAAGCACTTCATTCTACAACTGGCTGTTTGTTCAAATGTATAGCATCATAGAATCATAGATCTTAAGATTTTCCTTGTCTTGTTATGTATTTTTCACTCTCCAGTGTGCTGTCAAAGAGATTCAGACGTTGCTTTTCTTTTCCAAGCTGTATAGAACCTCATTCTCCAGCTCAACATTGCTGCCAGAAGTCCTCCTCTATGCTTCCTGTGGCACTCCACTACTGCCATGGCACTACAAGATGACATCCAAGTCCACAAGGCTGAGAGTAGTTTCTGAAGGTTTCAAACATCAGTCTCATAATGAACGTAACATATGTGACATCATTTAAAAAAAAAAAAAAGTAAAAATCTAAAGCTAAAATTAGACTTTTGGTTTCATCCCTGAAAAGCCATCTTTCTTCCTAGTAAAATCAGAAGGCTGCTGAAAACCCTTTCTGTTACTTGCTGGTGTACTCAAAGAGCAAGAGTGTAGGTTTAAAAGCCTTTCCCTTCTCAAGTGAACCCAAGGAAAATTAAGCAAGTCACCTTTTGCATTGCAGAACTGTTATTCAGACCCATATTTCTCCTGTGGGAATATGGCAAACTGAAACTGAGCTCATGCTTATCATTTAATGATTTCATTGGGCTTTTTCACATGAAGCTTTTCCTCTGGGTGAGGGCAAAAGAGGCTTAGACAGGCATATCAAGACCATGCTCTGCTGTTCCTTGAGAAGATGCAGTCTGTCCCACTGTTGAAAGATTTCTAAATGTGTGCCTAAAATAAGGACAAAATTCCTATCAAAATTTTCATAGCCAAAAAATGCATACTACCATGGCTCCAGCTGGGCATAAGGATCCAAGCAGAAGTGTTTTCTCTTACTTTGTAGTTTCTGGAGCAGAATACAGAAAGATATTAAGTTTGTCCAAGAAACAGCGGGTGTTCAGTCTTCAGTTTTCACAGATAATTTTAGACTTGAAACAGTAACCAAGAAAGCAAAGCTTGAACATTTGGGTTGACTCAACAGAGAATAAATCAAATTTATTGTTTATACCAAATGTCTGTGATGTAGAGAAATATTTAATCCTTTGGAAAAAGAAATTAACAGAGAAATAAAAAGCAGAATGAAATCCAAGAAAAACTTAAAGTTGTGACTATTTGTAAGCACATTAAGATACTCATTGGAATATTGAGCCCATAAGATGTTTTTCATCTTTAAGGGAAAGTAAGCTATCAAATTTTATGTATGCATGTATGTGTGTGTATATATATATATGTATACACACATATAATATGAGTGCACAATATGCTTTAAACAGGATTTTCAGAGAGCTATTATTTATGGATTTTTTTACTAAGATGGAAGAATGTTCTTAAACTTCTTTTGTAAATTTAGTGCTTGCTTTTCTGTCCTAGAAGAGTTCCCCTAAAACATTAAGAGCAAAAGCTAATGCCTCCATGTGACTCTTAAAAACTGCATCATGATATGAGCAGGTGGAGAAAAAAAATATTCAAAGTAAATAGGCCAGATATATCAGGAACTAACAGAAGTGAGAAAAAACCCCACCCACAGCTGTTTGTATGAGATGGATTATGTTTTGAGGACTGGATTTTTAAGCTCATGTTGCTCTAATGGCATGAAGAACATTTGGACCCAAAAGCTATGCCTAGATTGCTGAATGCAGCTTGCCTGAAGCTGCTCCCTGACACTGAGACCAAGAGGCATGGAACAGCCTGTATCCATACTATTAAACTCTCCTACCCTATAAAGTAGGGTGGCTGCAGCTACACCACACTTGGGAGGTGTCCCTGGCCTAAGCCATCTTCTGGACTCTGCCTGAAAATCATTTGGGAGACACTACTTGGCCAAAAGCAAGCCAAGGGACATTTCAATAATTTAACAATATAAATAATCAAGTCCTGTGATGTGCCCTGGCACTGCTTAATTTATTAGAGCAGACACAGCTGACACAGCCAGCTGCTGATCCCTTAATAGCACAGAGAAAGAACAGATGGACTTGGACTGCTCTCCTCTCCAAGCAGGGGTGCCGGGAGCGTGCCACAGCATATGCAGGGCTCACCAGGGGCCAGAGGAAACCTGCTCCATGCTGAGCGAGCCAGGGCTCATGCTGGTAACAATGCTGCTGCTTTCCAGCACCGTTCTTTCCCCTCCCCCGTGGGGCCATGCAGGAAAACAAACTACTTTTTGCTTGATCCCAAGTTCATGGAGGGCTGGAAGATGCTGGAGTAGCCTACTGGGGCACTGAAGGAGGGACCAGGGTTGGCAGTGCTCCTCTCCATGCAGTTATCAGAGTGTATGGCCAGGGGTTGGAGACAAAGCTCTCCATGCTGGAGGCAGAGCATCCACATGCCCTGCTGTGCTTCTGGGGCTTACTCACTCCAGCATAAACAAAAGCTTTGGTATCTGGCTTTTGATATATAGAGAGGTATAAATCCTTCACTGCTGAGAAGCACAGTTCAACCCAGGCTTGGGAGATGTACCCCTTGCCAGGGAGCAGTGTGCAGCCACCAGGAGAGAACAGCCCCTCCTCTGGCAGTGGGATCAAAGGGATTTTGTACACGTAGAGACCACTTTTCCTCGTGGCAGTGGGGAGGGAGCTGCTGGGACCTTTCTGTAGTGCAGCAAAAACCAGAAGCAGGATTACAGGAGGGGCTGCACTGTGTACTGCAACTTACATTTACTAGTGGTGGCTTGTTATGCTCCTAAGTAGTAGTGTAAGTATCTGTGCTGTTCATTTTTCAAAAATTATCTACAGTTTAATAGAATAGTTTTGTTACTGGACCACTCTTTTATTAATTTTTAATCAATGTATGTAAAGACTATTTGTAGGTCTGACTTTTTCTTCAAGAGTCTTTTTTTTAAGAATTATAATGAACTAAACAACAAACATTTAAATTACATAAAAAATGAAAAAACAAACAAACAAAAACATTAAAAAACAAACAAACACACAAAGCAGTCATGCATAGACTAGCTCCCAATGTCAGATTCAAGATGCAACTATTTTGTGTCTGTCCATCTGCTTTTGTCTGGAAGGAAAATAGGCAGCCCTAAGGAATTTAACAGCTATTGCTTATTTGCCTCACAGCACTCTTGTTGTTAAGCCTCCATGGATGCGGCACATGTCGTGGGCCTCAACTCTTTCTTAACTATCCAGTTAAGACTGGCATTCCAAGCTCCTTGTCCTCATTGAGAACTGACCCTCATCACTAGGGTCCAGCCTCACATCTATCACAGCTTCGGTAGGTTGACTCAACCTTCCTACAAAAAAAGTCTGCCCTCCAACAGTCTCCATTGCCAGCCATCAGCTGAGACAGGCAGGATGAATGCCATGTTAGGTGTGTACATGTCCTCAGAAGTTTGTCTCAGAGATAGTCTTTATCTTGCCCTGATGAATGGTGGGAATGTTATGGCTTTTTAGGTTGTAACTTACCCTTTAGAATTTGCCATACTTCTACAGAAGGATTAAAATGTTTCAGAGAGGAGGGATCGATGTAAACCTGACACCGCTGCGTGTGGGATGGGGCCTGAGAATCTTCCTGGAGCCAAGACATGGGAAGTGTTTCTGATATCATTAATACAGGCATGACCTTAGATAATCTGTTTGCAAAATGTGGGGCTGGTCTCAGGCCACTGACATCTATGGATAAGTTGGCATGCCTCAGCTGAAATAACTAGAAAATGAAACAATGAGCAGCCCTGGCCCCAAGTGTGTTGAATCCAGGCTGCGTTCAAGCCCATGGGAGCTCTAAAGGCATTGTGAACAGAGGTGTCTGTGTCCTTAGCACTGTGCAAGGAGCCTTCACAGCAAAAATAATGGGGTTGCTTCGCCTCTGATGTCTCAGCCACTGAAACAGGTCATCACTGAGATAAGCCAATTAAAAAGTAGTAAAAGACCAAACATCCAAATTCTCAAGCCATTCCCTGCAGATCCAAGGTGAATTCCTGGGACCACTCCTAGGCATTTGCTGGCTGGGGCACCTGCACTGACTTGAAGCAAGAGCAGCTCTGACCCAAGCAGTTGGTTTTCAGTCTGGGACTGTGTTCCTGAGAGTGCACCTGGAAGCCTCTGCCAGTTACATGGGACCACATTAATTTTTTTATCCAAGCTTATTGATCATCTCAACAGAAACTTGTTAATGCAATTCCTGAAAATCTTAAATAATTAAGCCTCCTGTTTACAGAGCCTCAGCAGTAAGGATGACAGGGGTTAAAAAGATAAAAAGCTGTAACAATTTTTACATGATATATCCATGACAAATTATTGCAAAAATCTGAAGGAAGGGATTTTTTGTCAGATTAATTTTACAATATTTACAATATAAAATGAGGAGACAAGTATTCAGATTAATCCAATCCCTTTCAGTGACACCAGTGCACAATTTTCCTTAAAAAAGTCTGTATTCCCAGGAATTTGAATAAAAGGTCCATAAACCTCTTATTACAGTTGCTGAAAAAGGAACAGAAGAAGCAGTCTAATGTAATCATACTACCAACACAAAGCAAGTGTCTCATAAACTGTGAAACAGGAAAAGCTACTCTATGAATTTCCTCTCTGCTAACCCAGTTTGCTTTTAGCATTGGCAGAAAATAAAATTATGAAGGAATAACAATTGTTTTGGGACTGGTAGCATAAACAGTCTCTTTCTCCATATGCATTTGAAAAGTGCAGCCACTGTTTTTACCTCCATACAGACAGAAATCATTCTACTCCTGCTCTACTCAGAATTAAAAATGCCTGGACCCCTGAAAGTCTGAAGCAGGCCATATAAAGGTCTGAGAAACATCCAAAAAGCCTTCAGCTGAGTTTAAAAGGGAAGCATTCTTCTTCACTACTTGACTACCATTTTCTTGTTGCCTAGGAAAAAGGCAAGTCTTCTAACTCCCAATATGATATCTCTGTACATTAACTAGTTAGAAGAAAGGCTAAATTCAAAACTAAATCACTCGACTAGAAATTCAGGACCTAATTTGCTGTAATATTAGGCCCCTGGCTCCTATTCCCTTCAGTTCATAAATGCAGATTGGCTAGAGGGGCTGCAAAACACAAAGCAATAACATAAAATAAACTATTAAAGCAAAGGACATCGTGTTCCTTTGATTCTCGTACACACCCACACACATACACCCACACATACTCAAAAGCTCTTTGGGAGTAAGAATTCTGAAATGTGAGAAGTCCAATATACAACAAGGCTGTAAAATAGACCTATTACTTTTTTATGTACATGTCCTGTGCCATTAAGCAGCTTTTCTCAAAAAAAGGCCATGACATCTACATCCTTTTCTTTTCTTTTTTTTTGCTGCTGGAGAGGTAATTGCTTTTTCAATAGAAGTCATTTCAAGCCTCTTGCTATACATTGAGTGACACATTGGACAAGTAATTTTGTGTTCCCACAACAGCAAATTAGAAAGGCAGCAGAGCAGTAGAGTAACCACAAGACAACTCTTCTCTCACTTTCTAATTATTGCATAGAAAGCACAAAAAAATAGTACAATGTCCGGCTATTGATTCCTACAGTGGAGCCTGTTTCATCCCAAACTCCTTTGCAGTAGTTCATGTCTACATTTCTTTTAAAAGGATTGCAAATGTCTAGAAAGTTAAGTAGGCAAGTTGCTAAGGTTTGATTTTACAATGAACCCTTTAAAAAGTTAAAGACTGTTTTTCCATTTGGAAATAATTTCTTGATTATGTCAGAGGCTTGATTTGCCCTTTAAAGTTTTTCTGCCTTAACCATCCCTCCATCGAGACATCCAAATTCAGCTGTGAGTCCCATTCACCAAACCCTCAGCTCAGGTTGGTAAAGTTATTCCTGGATAGCACTTGCCTTCTCATAGCATATTCCAGTAATAAAATTCCCATGTAAATGGGGAATTGGCTGCACCAGCATAAACTGTTTTCCAGCAGTACCATTATTCTTTCAATTTTTAATTTATTTTTAAATAAAAAGTTAGCCATCTAAAAGCCACAGGGATTGTATTCTCACCTTAAAGTGGCTGATGTTTCCGGACAACACTCCTGCCAGCCCACCTTTGCAAGCTTGTGTCTGTCATCTACAGAGAAAGAGGGCAGATCATCCCAGCTACACCATCATCACAAAAATAAAGCAATGGCTTTGTACATGAGAAGCAAAACAAAGCTTTTGGGATCCGAAGGGCTTAAAAAACTTCTGAATACAAGAGAAAACACTGCAGTGCTCTTACTGATAGGCAGGGCTAAAAAGGTAAGGAAAGTCTAGAGCTGTCACCTCCATACTGGATGTTACAGTGCAGAGCTGGATCCAGTGCTGAGCTCAGATTGCAACACTCCCCATGTTTCATGGAAGATGCTACACAGCGCTGAGAGAAAGGGAGCTGAGATGGCCAGCTGTGCTGGTTTTGGTTGAAGGAATTTTCTTCGCAGTAGCTTGTGTGGGGCTCTGCTTTGGGTTTGGGCTGAACACAGCTTTGATAATGCAGAGATGTTTTTGTTATTGCTGAGCAGGGTTCACACAGAGACCAGGTCTCGTTTGCTTTTTGTATTGCCATGCAGGCATGGGACTGCATGGGGAGTTGGGAAGAGTCATAGACAAGACTGGTGACCCAAATTGACCAAAGGGATATTCCAAACCACATGACATGATGCTCAGTACATAATGTGGGAGGAAGACAGAGGAAGGGAAGGACATTTAGAGTGATGGTATTAGTCTTCCCAAGTCACTGTTATCACAATGGGGCCCTGCTGTCCTGGAAATGGCTGAACACCTGTCTCCCCTTGGGAAGCAGTGAATTAATTCCTTGATTTTGCTTTGCTTGTGTACTTGTGTTTTCCCCATTAAACTGTCTTTATCTCAGCCCACAACTTTTCCAGCTTTTACCCATCCGATTCTCTCCCTGATCCCACTGCTGGGGCAGTGACCCAGTGGCTGCAGGAGCTTTTATGCTGGCTGGGGCTAAATCATGGCATCAGATAACACCAGTTTTATTCAAAAGCATGTGACCTCTCCAAGGATTCTCCAGTGTCTGGCTAAAGCTGATTCACCCTGCTGAAGAAGGGAAGATGAATTAAAGGAGTTTTATTATTGTGTGCTCTAGTTTACTTTTCTTCCTTGTCTATGTCCTCTTTCCCAAAAGTGTCGAGCACACACGGACAGAAATAGGATAGATCCTTTTGAAGAAGGCAGTGTATTTTCACAGTTATAAGTATGCAAAACAGAAAGCAAAAGGTTAATATTGAAAGCATGCAAATAAAGAATTTCTAAATGCACAATTTTACAGCACAGCCAAAGAGAAGTTTTTACAGAATAAATCAAAGCAATGAAAATGGAAAAAGGAACATGCTGAAACTCATACTTCAGTACTTAGATAAAATACCTATAAAATTTAAAGGAAGCTTTACAAGCAATTTACTGTTTGTTCAGATTCCATGACTTTTCATAAATAAAATGACAAATATGTAAGGTAAACATCCAGATGCAGCATGTCAGTTTTCCCATCTCCAAATCCAAGTACAAAACAAATTACTTCCCTTCTGTGCTTGGACTCAAAATTAGAAATAAGTAGAGCTGGTTCACTTTTGGCTCAAGGGATTGACTTTCAATTGGCTTGCTGAGTTAGGGAGCAGCAATAAGCTTCCTGTTTGCAGAATATAATCTTAAACTTGGCACTTGCTCTCCCTGCAGTCCTCTGGCACAATGGCATCTATTCAGACTGCCTACTTTAGTTGCCGAACACGAGTGCTGAGTATCTCAAAACTGGATGCCTGGACACAGCAGGCATCATTAATGAGATAACTCAGAGTACTCAGCTTAGGGCTACTTAATCTGTGGAAAGAGCCAGGCCTGAAAGAAGGTTCCTGAAGAATGATTCAAAACCCTAAAGAAGATGCCAACTTCCCCCTACAGCCTGGAAGACCCTTAACAATGAAGAAGTAATCCTGCAAGTTTCCTTGGGAGTACTAGCGTGTAGCTGAATAGACAATTATGTGGAGAGGAGAAAATGCACTCCTAGCAGGTGCTTCTCTGAAAGGTTTGCATTAAATGTTTGCATCTCGTGTGCTCAGAATGGCAAGCCTCCTCCTGTGGGCACCACATCACTAATGTGTTTGCTTCTTGTGCTGCCTTGAGAAGTGGAGACCTGACTCAGGATGAGCAAGACCTGATGTCTTGCAGCACCAAACACAGAGTCAGTGGAGAACTGAGCCCAATGCCCTTTTCCCAGGATGTGCCATTTGTTGCCTCCTTAGAGGTGGTCTAGCAGTACCCATCTCCACACAATCTCACACACCACAGCAGCACAGTGAATACATTTCCCTAAGCAATTGATTAGGTAAGTGAACTAGACTGTATTACAGCCAGCCACTGCAAGTTAGAAGATGACCGACTGCTGGCAACACAGTGAAACTTTGTTTTGATAGATCCTATAACATATATGTGTCTACACCTAGATATATACATCAAAACCACATGAATATACACATGCTATATATGTATATAATTTATAATATGTAGATTAAACATTATGTCATATGGTACAAACCATTGCATTCATTATAAATATTCATATATTCTGTGAAAATAATATACATAAATTGAAATCTTACTCATTCAGAAAAAAGATAATTCAGTTTCTTTCAGCCTTTCTGGGTTGCATTCTTTAGAGCATCTGCCACTGCCAGAAAACCTGTCCCCCAGAATGGGATCAACAAATTTAATCATGAGGTTTGACAAAATATAATGTTGCAGTAAAAATCTCATCAAGAGCTGGAAAGATACGAAGCAATCAGTTAAACTGAACTGCTACTTACTCTGCTTCCATTTTTAACCGCGAATAAAAAGTAACATAAATGTAGAACAACCATAACTCTCCAAGCATTTGCAATCCTGTCTTTCTAGTTTTTCATTGAATTTGTTTCATTTTGTGACTTGGTTTTCCCAGTACTGCTTTCTTATTCAGTGCAACACACTGGCATTGTACATTAAAAAATTGTAAAGTGTACAAATAAATGTCATTCATCGTTACAGCAAGCCACACTAAAGCTAAGCTGCTGTGCCAAATAATAGCCTGTGAATATCAAGGTGAGTTGTACTCTGTTAGTATAGGCAAATATAGAACAATTTAGCTAGAGTCAGTGGATATTCCAAGTTTGTATAATCACAAGCAAGTATAGAACATGGATTAACATCTAATACTATTAAGTAATCTTTAGCAGTCTTCTACTCATTTGATGAAGTCATAAACATTTTTCCGGTTGTTTTCAGCATGACAGAAAGACTATGAGACCCACAGTCCTTTTCCTGAGAAGTAAGTTATGCAAAATGTGACATTATATTCTCTGTCCTGTGTCAATCCTCTTATATCCACTCACTGCATCTTTTCTAGAATTTATCTTCTTCATGTTTCTATTTTCCCCTGTGTATTGGATTTGTGTGGCCAGGTTTTTGTAGCAGGGGGGCTACAGGGGTAGCTTCTGTGAGAAGGTGCCAGAAGCTTCCCCCGTGTTGTGCAGAGTCAGTGCCAGGCAGGCCCAGGATGGACGTGCCACTGGCCAAGGCTGAGCTAATCAGGAATGATAATACTGCCTCTGTGATAACAGGTTTAAGAAGGAAAAAAAGGTTTTGGGCAGATGAAAATTGCAGCTACCTAAGAGCAGAATGAGAACATGTGAACAACTCTGCAGACACCAAGGTCAGTGGAGAAGGAGATGGAGGAGGTGCTCCAGGCACTGGAGCTGAGGATCCCCTGCAGCCCATGGTGGAGACCATGGTGGAGCAGCTGTGCCCCTGCAGTCTATGGAGGACCACTGGGATGCAGAGATCCACCTGCAGCCCATGGTGGAGCCCATGCCAGAACAGGTGGATGCCTGAAGGGGGCTGTGACCCCATGGGAGGCCCATGCTGGATAAGGGTCCTGGCAGGGACCTGCAGTCCGTGGGGAGAGAAGCCCATGCAGAAGCAGCTTTTCCTGGTAGGACTTGTGGCCCTGTGGGGGACTCACATTGCAGCAGCGTGTTCCTGATGGACTGCATCCCATGGCAGAGTGACCCATGTGGCAGCAGTTTGTGAAGAACTGTTGCCCGAGGGAGGGACTCAAGCCAGAGAGGTTCATGATGGACTGTCTCCTGTGGCAGGGATCCTGCAGGGAGCAAGGAAGGGAAGGACTCCTCTCCCTCAGCAGTGATGGAAACAAGAACTGACTGTAACCCTCATTCCCTTTCTCCCTGCACCGTTGCAGAGGAGGAGGTAGAACTTAGGAGGAGGGAGAGGTGGCAGAAAGATGTTTTTAAGATTTGTTTTAATTCTCATTCCTCTGCTCTGGTTCTGTTAATAATAAATCTCATTGATATTCCCATTTCGAGTCTTTTTTGCCCATGACAATGATCAGTAAGTGACCTCTCCTGGTCCTTATCTCAACTCATGAACTCTTGGTTATATTTTCTCTCCTCTGTCTGGTTGCAGAGGGGAGGGAGAGAGAGGCTTTAGTGGCTACCTGGCGTCCAGCCAGGGTCAACCCACTACACCATGAAATAGAACTTTCTTCTCTTGTGAAGCTGTGGTTTTTACAGCAAAAATATCAGAAGGTCTGTGTCATTATCAATGTTGTTTTTTAGGATTTTATGGGGTTTGGCCACAGGTTATATTCTCTCCCAGGATGTTACTTGCTTGGCCCCCAACTCATCAGCAAGTAAAAAATCCCCAAATGCCCTGATGTCGTATACATATTGTTGTCAAGTACAGACAACCCACAGATCTGGCCATAATCATTTGTGGACTCAATGTCTTCTAGGCACCATAAATAAAATTCCCTGGATGACAGACAATAGCCTGAGGTCACAAAGGAAAATTGAAATGATACAAAATTTGGCTGTGCACCTGCTTAGCAGCACAAGTTCCTTTGCCCTCAAAAACTGGCAAGTCTACTGCAGAGGGAAGGCTATAACTCAGAAAATCATGTCATTCAAATTACAGGGGTGGTAGAGAAGATTATATTCAGACATTAAGTTACAAATGTAAGATGATTGGCATTTTTCTGCATCATTTATATGGCATCACTGGTGTCCAAAACAGTATGCAATAGCTGAGCTGAACTAGGGTGAAGAACTGGTCATTACAGTCAGTTGAAATGCATGGCTCATACTCCATGATATAAAATATTGTGAGTTGTATTCTGACTATAGGTTCACTGATTTTCCTCTTCAGCCATGGCCAGCTGAGCCATGAATCACCCTCTTGCTGGGGACCACATCCTCATTGATGCATACCTTGTGCCAAGAGATGTACACCTCAGTGTCACTATCCTGTGTCTGTGATCTTTGCTTGCTCACAAGTCACCATGTCCTCCAATTCCTCCACCTCATGGCTGTTCCTACTTCTCAAAGCTTTTAATGAATTTATCATACAAAAACATTGCCCAGACTAATATTAATCTTCAGTACCACAGAGGTCTGAAATTTGATTGCTGTGGGAATTCCTCTGGTTTTGCAGCATTTAAATTCTCAGCCACAATCCCATGTCAATGTAGAAGTTATTGTGTCTTGAATACATTTGTGCTTTCCCAGAACAATGTTAGATTAGAGTTTAACACTTCAGTATCACTCAGCTTCTTGTTGCATGGGTTTTTTGCAAAATTAAGTTCAGCCTTATCTAGTACATACTAATGAGTCCAAGCTTCTTCTGTTTACATGCTGGGAGTTTCCTAAAGCTAACGTTACAGGCTGGATAATCTCCTGTGTATTCTGTTGAAATGAAAGAATAAAAAAGGCAAAGTGAAAAATTAAATCCTTAAGTAGAACAACAAAAGTAAGAAAATTCCCCAGGCCCCCAAATAAGTGCTTGCTTATTCAGGCCTCGTGTGTTGTCATCAGACTACATACTGATAAAACCAATTTTGGATAGTTAGACTTGAACAAAAATTCTGAGTTTAGGGAGTCAGCATGAAAATCACTGGCATAATGACAAGCTCCAGCAATAAGAAAATTCAATTAAATCATTACACAGAAACATAAGCACTGATGGAATTTTCACAGCTTTAATGAGTCCGGTATGGAGTTCATGACCCTGTGTGAAAAGTGTGTTTAATGATGATGGGCTGGGCCACTGAGTGCCATTACTTAAAGTCCTAAAAGGGAGCTTTTCTTACACTGTGAATGAGTCTAATCAGTATTTTAAGATGTTAGCCTAAATAAAAGATATGTCTCTGCCTTTTTCAGCCTCCCCTTTATTAGCACCAAATAAGAAAGAAAATATGAGTTTTGCAGCATTCTCCTATACTAAGAACTGGGTAACTGTTGGTGAATGAAGAGCAGAGTTCAGCTGTATCCCTGGGTCATGGCAATACTTTCAGGGATGTGGGAAAGAGATTGTTTTCTTATTTCAACAATTACTAAGGAAGTTGCCAAAGTAGAAGAACAGGTGAGCTGAGGTTAAGTTGTAAAAGAGAAAGAGCCGTGTGTATGGGAAAAGAAGCAGAGTAGGAAGCTCCTGAGTTTAGAAGTAAAGCATGACCAAAAAAATCCAGCATACAACTGATGATGCATTTAATGGTAGATACCTGAAAAACAGAAAGGCTATGCCTATTCTTGTAAAATCAAACACATCATTTCAGATTTAACACTGCTAGGCTCCATTCTTTACATCATTAAATAGTGATCCCTGGTATAGTTAAGGAGCACTTCAACTAACACTGCCCACAAGTTTATAGTTGTGGTTAAAAGTCAGTACAGCTAATAGACATGAAGCATCTTGTATGGGAGAGGAGGATGGGTTATCAGTGTGGATGCAGCATGTCATGCAGCAACAGCACCAGGCAGCACTCCATGGCAGTTTCCATTAATTGATGAAGATATAGCTAGTAGGTCCATCCCCGTTGCTCCAGTCACTGGAGTTGTATCTGGACTCCTTTCTGCTCCTGAAGAAAGACAGCAGGAGGTGATGAATTTCTGCCCCAAGCCACTGCTTGAGAATGTACCATACTGCCATTTATTGCAGTGCTGAGTTCTGGGTGTATGGTCAGAGCTTTTACACGAAATTAAATCCAAACCAGAAAAAATGTCAGCTGAACATGCCATGAGATTATTTGCATGGTCATCTTAATTTAATTTGGTTTACTTGGATTTCAGACCAGCTCTTGAAAACATTAAGTACTTTGGGCTACATATGAAGTCCTCAAGTCAAAATTTTATTAAGATAAAATTGAATTCCCTCTTTAGGGAGTAGACAAAATGAAATCCAACACTAAGAAAGAGAGAGAATTACTTACTTCAGTACTCATAGGAGAAGTGAAATGCTATTTAAAAAAATGCACAGTGGGTAAACACAGCTCCTCATATTCTCTCTCAAATTGCATTTAAGAAATATTTTATTAGGGTTAATACCACTATTAAAGTTGTTATGCAGAGTTGGGGAGAAAACACTTCTCAGCTTTCAAAGAATTGTGCTCTGCAACCTTCAGAGGATCTTCTTTGATTTTCAAACTTTCAGTGTCTCCACCTACTTTTCTTCCACATGCAGACAGGAGTGCTTATTGAACATATATATGTTATCCAGCCATATAAATACTGTTCTATTTACATTTCCCATGCTAAATAAGCCTTTCTTTGTCTGTTTAAAATTCACCATGTAATAGTCAGTGTTTGTAAAATGGTGTTAAATAAAGAGAAGAAGAAAAAAAGAAAAATGCTTCAGGCAAAGTTTCTCATCACCTTCTTCTTAATGTAATTATCACCACAACGCATAGCAAAAAAAGGGTCCAGAGCAAAATGATTTATCTAATGTGATAAAGTAATGAAGATCTGATTCTGATTTTCTGGTATTATTCAGTATTAGTAAGAAGAAAGTCAGCTCCTCAGTACTCTACACTTTCTTATAGCTAAAATTAAAACCCAAGATACAAAAGAGTGAGAGACTTAAGCATTTGGGGCATCACTTTATTTCCTCCCAGACCCTAATCCAGCCAGTTTTCAATGTTCCCACTTCCAAGAAAGCACTCAGCTGTACTGTTTTCATCAGGATCCCTGATCTCAGAAGTCTCCATGCTGCAGGGAACAGGTTGCAGTCAAGGCAGTTTGCTCAGGAGAATGCTGTATATTGTGCTGACCATGGTCACTGCTCCCTCTTTAAAGAGCAGAAAGAAACATCTGTGCAATAAGCCTTATTTTCTGAGGAGATAAAAGTTATAGAAGTTATTACTAAAAGAAGCAAGGCAGGAACAGAGAAAAAAGTAGGATAGGTCCAGGAGGGGACATAGGAGAAAAACAAGCCTAAGTTGCTGCACTTTTTATAGATGTAGAGGGATTGCCATTTAAATGTTGATGTTTGCCAAAGTAAATCAAATATTTATTAAGGAAATTGCCTGCTTGGGTGGAAAACTGGAGCTTTTCAGACCTTTTTTTTTTTTTTTTAAATAATCATCCATTATAAAAAAAGTAAAAACCAGACCTTGACACAGCATAGTCAGAGCAATTACTCTGCATTGTAGCATTTGGAAATAACCCAGGTGTTCCAATATTTGATATCTAATGTGGCTCAGATTCCCACTTGCACTTCTAAAGAAGCTGCAGGCACTGCTATAGGTTGCTCTTGAACATTCTTTCAAGTGTTTGCTGCCATGCCTGATTGTACCTGATGGAAACATAAAAATAAAAAAACCCCAGAATGTTCTTGCCAGGAACTGTAATCATTTAATCTAATTGCTATAGATTTTTTCAATCCATGAAAAGGACTCATGCAATTTTAGTCTGAATTCCTTTGCTTGCAAAAAACCTAAAAAACGAAGGAAAAAAAAAACCAAAAAACCACACACACACACAAAAAACCACCAAAACCTCCCACAGAAGCTTCTGTGACAGAAATTCCCTGTGCTTGTTTGCTTTGCAACAGTCAGACTTTATCAATTCGATATCTCTCTTGCAGACAAGCTCTTTAGAAACCAGAATGCAGGATACCGAGAAAATCAAACTATAATTGCATCAATGTCTTTTTCCCTTCACTGAGACTGGAGCACAAGCCCTATGCGGAGAGGCTGAGGAAGCTGGGGTTGTTTAGCCTGGAGAAGAGGAGGCTCAGAGGTGACCTCATCACTGTCTAGAACTACCTGAAGGGAAGT
>JAWWEV010000001.1:101593419-101615531 GCA_035583235.1 Hafferia zeledoni | reverse complement strand
CCAGTTAGGAGCAGAATCACCTTGGGTTTTTTGTCTATTTGTGAGAATCCCTGAGTGTGACATAGGTACACACACTGATGTACTTCACAGAAAAGGCCTGGGTTGAGGCCATTTAACCATTAGCTATATATCACATGGGTTTCAAGCACATGAACAACAGGTGAAATCTAATAAGGCTTCAAAAAAGAAAGAATATTATACATCTGTCCTTCTCTGATGTCATTATTTCTTGCAGTTTCCAATACAACTTACTTGTTATGTTTTGGAGCATGATCATGAAAGCTCTGCTGTTCATGGTCAAGGAAACAGCTATGAACAGGTGAAGTATTTTATGACCATTCTTGTTGCAGGGTGATACAATGATTTGTGTGAATAATCATCGGTGCAGAAAACTTTCCCTTGTCAATGTGAGTTGACAGATGCTTTGTCTTTCACCTATAACAGCCTAACTAAGGACTGGATGTTTTTGAAAAGTACAAAAATACAGTAGTGAGATGACCAGTTTAAAGAAATTTAACCAATTAAATTCAGTTGTTGTCAAAATGTATATCAAAAAAATATTTGATTAAACTAGAATGATATTAACTCTACAGCTATGGCAATGTCATTAAATAGGTGACAACCATATTTCCAAGGTTATGTAACATTTATATCAGGATCCATTCCTCTTTTGTTGTGTTAGCTCATCTACTCTCCAGCCTCCACCTCCTTTATAAATAGTTACTTTTATTCAGCCTTATGCTTCTGCCCCTCCAAACTGCAGGCCCACTCCCAGTCCTTCAAAATATGGCAACTATTACCTCTTTAAAAAAAAAAAAAAAAATCCTTACAGTTCAAGTCATGCCAAGCTTGTCCACTCCAAATCTCTGCATACCAGTCAAGACTGCAGCTTCCTGGAGGAGTTCCTGACACTGCCTCACCCAGGTCTCAATATCTTCTCATTTGTTAGTCAGCTCCCTCTACATCTACTCAAACCACTCGAAACACCGCTCTTTTGCAGGTATCACTGGGGTTTATTCCTTCCTGCTTCCATTTCTGCTGTGCCCTACCAGCTACACCAACACCCCCCAAGAGAACTGTGCACCCCTGCCACCACCACCATACACTTGTATTGCCCCTTAACACCCCAATCTCACATGACTCAAAAGTTTTGAACAGAGGTAATATTCTCAATGAGTTTAAAATGTTTTATGGTTTAATATACTTTATATTACTATCTTCCAATCTCTGTCATCAAAATTCCTCAAGTGGCAGAGGGAGAAAATGTTAACCAGCACAACCGTGCTAGATTTGTTTCTTCTGTTTTTCTTGTTTAATGAAGTTGGATGGAACGCAGCCCAGTTGTATACATGTGAAAACTGTGCCTCATTAGTTGATAACCCTTATAAATGTGTCAAAGACTATAACTTGTATTAATGTGCTAAGCAAATACTTCTACAATTATTACAAGATAATGAAGACATTGCGATTTCAGTTAAATCTATTCTGGGAAGATATAATGAGTCAAAATTCTAAACTGAAAAATTTGAAGGCTATGTGTCTTGAGAGTTTGCAAAATATAGTGCCTTATGAGCAATGTAACACAATTAATTTTGAATAGCATTTAGATGCCAAGCAAAGGCAGAACACTCTACTTCAAAATGAAAAATACCAAATTATGGGTTTCTGTACATTCTAAAGCAATGAGAATAATAGCAATGAGATAATTGAGAGGAAAGAAGTGAAATGGAAAGAAATATTAATCTCTTAGACCCTTATGATACAAAGGTTCCATGCAGATTTTCTGGTTTCAGATGCACTTTTCTTGGAAAAGTTTAAGGAATTCAGTGAAGACTTTAGCACAATCTGTAGAGCACTTTTTCACCTAGAAAGGCAAGCTGCCATTAAGACTATAAGAACATGCCTACAGGGAAGTTGGAGCAGCACCCTAAAAGTCCTCTACTTTTGAAACTCCCCTTTGGGGCCTCCATATCCTGACCACAGGAGATGCTCTAGCAGGAGCAGTCTCACTTGAAACAGCTTCACACAAGAAGATGTGACTTCCCCTTGGCCACTTTCACATCCCACTGTTTCCAGAAACAATGGTCAAGGTCCCTTTCAAAGCAAGAAAAAGTTCTTTGAAAGCACCTCCAGGCTGGATTGATTGCCAGGGAGAGCACTGCCACTTCTCAACTTAGTAAGTGTTGTATCATCATCTCTACCCCATCTTCACTGCAGCTACACCCATCCTTTGTAACACAGTGAATGCGTGTCAAAATGACAATCTTTGTTCTCATCGACAAAGTGATCAGTAGTACCCTTAGGCTACACAACCCTTGAAAACGCTGGATACAATGTTAGGGAAAGTATGCAGTGCAGGTTGTATTCTGTTAACAACCCACAAGGCTGGAATCAGACTGCTGCACCAAAAATTATTTACGTCCAAGTAAGCAACTGCTTGTGGTAGGACAAACTGTTCTGAGGATCACCTCAGACTCAAATAACTCAGATCTTGGCACAAAGCACCAACAGTTGCCATCTCCTACTGCTGTCCTTCAAATATGCTGTCATAGTGCTGCCTTTTCCTTCTCTAATGCTCACACTTGCAAGTAAACATGCTGTTCTTCTTGCTTTCTCCTGACCAGTCCTCAGTGCTGGCTCATCCATATGCCTCCTGAAGCAGTGAGAGTGCTTCCACTGAGGTCAATGGCATAAGCTCACAGTAAGTGCAGCTGCAAAGGTGTTACCTTACCTGAAGAGTAGTGGGGAATGAAAAGATTTTGTGGAAACTATCACGATCTTAGCTGGGGACAGCTTGTCCTCTGTATTGTTCAGGGTAAGAACAGGCCACAGTCATTCAGGACAAGGATAATGCAACTGTAGAAATATGGTTGAATTAGTTTAAAAAAAAATCTTCTGAAAACTAACACCATTAAACCAATAGTAATAAAATAAGCTTGGTAATTCCACAAAAACTAATCCAGAAGGATTCTGAGAAAGATTTTCACTGTATTTTCATAAATTGTTACTTCCTAGGAATAGCATTCTAAATTAAAAAAAAAAAAAAACCAACAAACCTTGACTAAGTAGTTTTACAATGCCCCATAAACCTGTAAAATACAATGTAAATGCACAAGTAGCTTTTTTTTTTAACAAGTGTATCACAGAATGCTAATGTGTAGAGTAGAATTCTGTTTTCAGGAATAAACCAAGGAGCAACCTCTTGATCTATCCACTTATGTCATATCGCATCAATTACAGAGCATTTGAACACCTTCCAATTACTTACAGTACAAATAACAATCTCTGCCTCCTCTTCCACAATAGGGTTATGTTCATATTCATAGTTGGTTTGTATATCTGGTGCCTGTATAGTGTGTATCACAGCTTGTCCAGTGTCTCTGGGTACAGCACACAGTAACTATAATAAAAAATAACAGAAGTGAAGCAAAAGCTGGTTCTTCTGTTAAGATTGTGTGCATATACTAGCCTGGGAAATTGAATGGGTAAATATTGCATTTGCTTTTGAAAGCAAGTGTTATTTATCACACCAGCATGTTTCTCATTTTGAAGAGGCAGATTATCATCTCTACTGCTGAAAATTTCTTGTCACGCTGGTTCAATCCCATGTGCATCTCCTTCCTTGTAAGATAAACCCCCCATGAAATACTGGCAGTGAGATTTTGATTTTCACAGTCATCTAATAAAAAGCACTTCATTATTTATTCCATAGGCATCTCTTTGGAAATAGCAAGCTCTCTTTTAACAGGGAGATGCTTCAGTTGTAAATCATAAGATGCCAAACTGTGCAGATAAAACTTGCAAAGAACTTTTTAATTAAGAGAATGGGTGAACAATTCATAATTAATTATTTGGGAACTAATGCCACCTCAATTTATCATCAAACATTTGCAAAGGCAATACATGCACTTGTATGCCTCTAACAGTCTTTATGATCACTACTGAATGCTGGCCCAATCTACTACAGTATGACAGGCATAGTCAGGTCATTAGTCCTTCATTGACTCATCCAAAAAAATTGTATAAAAGATGATGTGAGTTATCATTTAAATGCTCAGATTCTTTAAGGATAAAAGAATCAGGAATTTCAAACTTCATGCGTATTCATCACTTCAGTGTGACTGGCTGTAAGCTGTTATGAGATGATTTGTGGAATCTCTTTATGTACAATTTGAAAATAGTTTGATATTAAGAATTTCCTGTGTTTAGTTCATGAAGATGAAATTTAACTTCATATACAGAGTTTGCCTTCCCCCGCCATTGTTATCTCGTTATTTTTATTTTGTACTGAAATTCTCAAGGATAGTGATTCAGGGCTAATAGCTGAGCAGGAATGCCATCTTTCTGCCAGCACATGTCACATAACCTGCTATGGAGACATTCAGCAACTATTCACAGCTACCTTCCTCATTCATATAATCACGCTTGCAGCACCTTAGGAGCATTAATAAGATCCTTCCTCTACCATGGTCACTGTGTGCATCATCACATACATCTGCATCATTGGTGCAGGAGTATTCTGGGCAAGGACAGTTGCAGAGGACAGAGAAACTGGAGTATGCCTATATGTGGAGACACTCTGATTCTAATTCCTTGTGCAAGGTAACAAAGAATTACCATTTCCCAGAACAGTTGCCACTTGCATCTCCACAGTCAGAGAGCTGAGAAAGAGTGAGCAACAGCATGTGAGGGACACTAAGGGACCATTTTTGCTCCTGGCTAGTTAAGGCTTCTAGGCATTAAAGACCTGTTTCTGGCAAAGATGCCTAGACTCCATGGGAGAAGTTTATTAAAGAAATGGAGGAAGCAATACCAGATTTAGTCAAGTGGCAGAAAGCCATCCCAGCAGCATGACAGGTACCCAACTTCCTTAAAAACTTGGTTCAAAGTTCACATTTTTTCATCCACCAGGATTCTCAGAATTCAGCTGGGATTTCAAGCCAGAATGTCTCAGTCAAATGCAACCCAGATAATGAGACCCAGAAGTAGCAATTAATGAATTCTCAAAGCAAAATATATTTGCTTTCAATATTACAAAACCACTTTCTGTACCTAGACATTTAATTTAGATTTACCAAAATATTTTGAGAGTTTCCAACACTATTCTGTATCAATATTAGACATTCCTGAGGTTCTCATGCAACTTCCATTCAGACTGAGAAAAGAAAGACTAAGTGAAGCCTTCAGGATTCATGGGAATTTGTATCTCACAAATCAACAAGATCTACATGTTTCATGCAGGTTACTCCTTTGGGCTTGCATGCAGCTAAGGTCTCCTGCGTGGGCTATTTTTTCTGATTTTGGTGGAGAAAATCAGAGGGATATATACATTTATCTGGAGTTTCTGGCCTGCTGTGTGTTAGAAGGTTCATGAGATTTTGTTGCCTATGCACAATCCAACTCAACAGCACCAGCTCTAGAACTAGATAGGGCTGCTGGAGGTTTGCTATAGAACAAATCGCATATATCCAAGCTGCTCTGGTGTTCCTATACATAGCAAATCAGCAGCACTTCCATAAACAGTAGATCCAACCTTTCTCAGTGGCCCTCAGCCCTCACACAAAGTTTCTTCAGGAAAGTTGTTACCCTTCTTACGTGGTCTTATTCCTAGGGAGACCCCCACTGTGTTGGGTCCTCAGGTACTTCTGCACAAGAACAAACCACACTGAGAGAGCAACAGCAGATGTTTCTATGCAAACACCAACCTTGGAGAGCATTCTCACTAAAATAACATAACAGAGGTAATTACAGAGAGGAGCTGGGTCCAATTTGTGATTAGAAAAATTAAATAAAACAAAATGAAGATGCTCAAAATACTTAATAATGTACCTAGTGGTGTTGTGTTGTTTTTTTTTTTTAATTAGTCATTCTTACTGCAACAAACATGTTATTTGTACCCCTATTTTTTTTTTCTCTAAGTTGGCCAAAATATTTGTGTTTGGAGTACTGCAGTATCTCTGTCTAAGCTAGTAGAATGGCTTGCCAAATAATGTCTGTGGACACATACAAAATCCGGAATGAAAAACAAAATGTTAATGCTGGCCTAAAAGTAAGAGTCAGGCTTTCAAGGTCAGCTAGAGGTAAGTGGTTCGTTTGTTCACATGGTGGTAAGTATTAAGCTTCTGAGGCTTATAAGGGAATTAAGCCCAGATGTTTCATTTTCTAAGGAAGTGATGTACTCAGCAAGCTATTCGATAATCAGCAGGGGCACATTCATCATGACTTTTCATTGCCACCTAAAAGAGAGAGATGTGTTTAGTTTTTTTAGGGAACAGCTGCAGATAAAGCTGTCTCCATGCAGCAGTTTCTTCACCTTGTTTTCACCTACCTTTAAACACACAGAAGAAGTCTTGTATCTATGCTCAGTCTAAGGTCAATGGTGGCAGCCAGAGAGCTTAGCTCAGATGCTGCATAGGACCAGTCCCGTGGAGATGCAGGTCTTCAATGACCTATAAAGGCCAGGACAGGTATTTCAGCTGGAAACTTAAAGTTGAAAGAATAAACACAGACACCAGCATAAAGATTTTTGGGGTGATTCTCTGGGGCACCCAACTGTCTCCCTGGGTGGAAGAGAAAACCACAGACATGGCTTTCAACTTTGGATTTCACCTTGTGGAATAAGAACCTAAAAGTTGTCCACCTATGTCTTCTACTATGTCTGTCTTTTTTTTCCCTCTTCTCTCTGTTAGTCAACTCTTCAGTCACATTTAAGTTTCACAGATCTAATATTGATCCCTAAGGAACTACCCTGGAAAACCTCAGGAATATTGGTAATAAAGAGCCACATGTAGCTCCTTGGCTGCAGGAAACTTACAAACAGTTCAGATGTCACTCTTACATCTAAACTGTACCTCTCAGGGCTGTATTGGCCCCACAGTCAATGGGTTATCCAAATCCTTGACTGCTAGAAGGAGCTACTGAGACGTACTTTTCTGGGTTTCAATCCGGTAATGTCGTCCTCAGTCCTGTGGAGACTGAGCAATGCATTTGCAGGGTCAGGCTGCCTCCACCTACTGACAGCAGGTTAACATGAGTACACACCTAATCTGTATTCTGCACTGCTTCCCAGTGCACTCCCAGTCTCAGTTCAAAGTATCTGTGACTAAAGCCTTTCATAGCAGAGGATATAGATAGCACAGAGCGAGTCTTTTGCCTCATGAAAGACCTCCTGTAGCAGGGAGATCAGTCAGCAAGGCTGTTGTCTGTCTCAGGATCTAGGTGCAGATATGTGTAGAATTACTATCACTGAGCATAACCATCTACAATTGTGGAAATTCCAGAGATCATGGAAACACCATCACAGACGCAGTCTGCAGTAAGAACTCAAAATGAGAGTGAGCTACAGCTCACAACCAAGCAGCCAACATTAATAGCTATGGACACAGCAGGTACAAGAAATAAGAGAAGAAAGACAGAAATAGAGGAAAGATGGAGGGAAATGCTAGTAAATCAAACAACTACAAGGCCTGACAGGGTACATTGCTGAGTGATTTTAATGGAATTCTAAGTGTTATTCAACTATTTTGTGACTAAACTCTGGTCGATAGAAACCTGATTTTTAAGGTTATGCAGAAGTTTAACACAAGCACAATAACAAACAAACCTGATTCCAAACCACAGGATTTGCACAAACTCTTTCCACACACAGATACCTATATTTTTGTGATGTCTGCATACCCATATCTCTCAGGCAGTTCAAGATATTTCAAAGGCCAATGAAGTAATTCAGTGAACAAATAAAACCAATAAAAATGTATAAATATTTTTAGGATGCTAGTTGCATCCCTAATATGCCATTTTTACAAGTGGGGGGAGCGGTGGTGGTGGTTGTAAAAAACCAACACAAAACCCCCTGACTAATGCTTTATTAAAATCTGGAGTATTATTTAGTCATTACTGATCCTAAATCATTTGCATATTCTTACAACACTAACATACAACTCACTGGATAAAATATTAGTTTGGGGCATTACCTTGGATGTCATGACTTTTGTGGACTAAATTCTAATAATTACAGTAACATTTCAGCATGTCTGTGTGAGTCCCATATGCATTTGGGAATCTTTTGATAGTTAGTAATGTTACAGAAATTGAAGGAGAAAGGAAATAACGAAGACAGGCATAGTGCCAGTTTAACCCACACACAGTTTTATTCAACACACTTTCTTGGGACCACATTCAGGCATGAGGAGCTCGTATCAACCAGACACTTACTTAGTATGCAGCAGCACTTAGGCCAGGAGGATTGCTGATGGCATGGAAGTTATTCAGCCTAGACAGAATAAGCACAGAATTTAACCCATCCGTCACTGCTGTGGTCATTTTCATTTGGCTACACAACTCCTACCTGACCTGATCAAGGCACAGAGTCTCTCCTTGGGCAAAGGAATCAAAACCTGGCCTCACCTTCTGATTTCTTTACAGTCTTCAATCTTACCATAATGTCTTCACATGCTATGTTATGTCTGCCTGCATTTAAAGCACATCTGACATTATTAATGAGTTTTCTCAATTAAAAATGATTGATGACAAATGTGAAACAATTCAATATTTTCTGTATAAGAAAAATATCTGTGTTTTCTAATTAAAGACTCCAAATGCTGTTGCGGTATCATAATGCCAAAATTAACAAAGATGCATAAAATAAATCCAATTACTAAAGACTAACAGAATGAGATTCGAAGATAAGATGAAAATGTATCATTATAGTGTTTTGTTGTGTGTGTATACTGCATACAATTACTACATAAAATTCTAAGCTGAATCTTCATAAGATGCTATGCCACATGTTCCAATGTTAGTTGTCCAGGAATGGAAATTTAAGAATTAGGTCAGTGTTCAGTTGTCTTTTGCTTTTCAGACTCTGGAAATCTGTGTGGCTCAAGATCCTTTTGTTAACTTTCAATAAAAAGGGAGAATTTGTGCTATCTGAAAGGTGAGAGAAGACAGCATATTTTAGCAAGCCAGAGGTACAGGACTCAGGGATATTTGGCAGCTCTTTTTCTCCTCCAGAGCAACCAGTTCAGGCTCCCCCAGCACTGCTGGTTCAGGCAGAAGGTTCTACATTACCATTTACAATGCTGCCATCTATTGACGCCGGTGGGCTTTTATCTCTCATAATCGGTGTTACTATTTTCCTTTAGCAACTTCTTGCACTTTTATTGTTTTTCTCGATGGGATTTATCTGGCTAAACATACCCACCTGCAATAAAAGCACCTTGTGAGAATTGCCTCAGGCCTCCTTGAAAATCAGTGGAAGAAAAAAGCACTTCTGGGATGTGATTCATTTCTACCCAAAGTAGATAACCAACATATATCAGACGAACAGCACCCAAAAAGCATTACCGTGCTTTGCCCGTGGCTATAATGGTATCTGAAGAGCGACTAGCTCAGGTGTAGAGATCACTGTCAGACTGTAAATAGGCACAGAAAGACAGCAATTGGAATGATACCCCCTTACCCAGTAGGGAAACTTTTCAGAGATGCTGCTGATTTTTAATTCACTAATTTGTATACACATTCAGTGAAGCCACAGAAGGGAGATATTATCTACATCTAACTTTGAATAAGAATAATGTCATTTGGTCTAGAATTTCAGCTCCACTTCTTATTTTCTTTGGAAGTAAAATTGTCTTTAAGATATTTCTACCTCCCCCCCAACTCTGTCTTTGGTAGCCTGTCCCTCAGAAAGCTAGAGGTGGTTAAGACAAGTCTCACGTGTAGTTTCCCACACACAAACACATGTACACATTCCCTCCCTTCTTCTGCCCGATGTCCCCATCCTTTGGCTCCAAAACAAGTATCAATTTTTGTCTGTAAATTTTATGAATTGTAAATTCAAATTATACAAAAGCTAGACCTAAGTAGGATTTGTTTTAATCCAAACATGAACTTTGCATCATGGTTGAAAATCTTCTACAAATAATGTAAAATATGATTTTATTTTAATAAAGGACAAGCAGAGTCAATAATTGCAACACTTTGGCCAGTCAGTAATTAGTCTACAGCTCTAAAGGTGACAGGTTTTGCATCACAGTAGAGCAACAGTAGAGAAACACTTCAATAACACAATCTTCACAAAATTATGCTCCACATACAAATTCCCATAAGTTTAGCAGAATCACACCTTTATGTGTAACAGAAGCACAGTTCTTGAACAGTGTGGTTACTGCTACTTTCCAACTTCCTATTATCACACCCCTGTGCTGGAAACAACCATCCTTTGAGATCTGATGCCCAAAAAGCTGCTTTCATCTTATATACGCAGTAAAGTGTGTTGCAGATTTAAACTTTCTACATTTTTTTACAAACCTCCAGTCATTAAGCTCATTGCTTCTTAAAGAATAAGCTAATGAAATTAATTGACTAATTAATGAATCTGAGTAGCGGGTAAGTGCTCTCTAGGATGTCTAGACTTGACAGTTTCCAAATACTGCTTCTCGTGAAGAAATTTCCTTACTCTAATAGCTGCTCTAGCCTAACATTTCACTCTATTGCCAGGAAACATTTGTCAGCAAATAATGTCCTTATTTTCAGCCTGTTGAAGCAACACTGAAAGCTGCAAGGAACGTAGTCTTGGGACAAAATAGTTCAAGAGGAATGTGCTGCATTATGGGACACCATTGATAATACTGATCAATGAAACCAAAGCTCCCCTGTGATGCATCTGGCCCCCAACCTGCGACAGAAGATCTCATGTTGAAATCAATAGGAGCTACACTTTCCTCACCAGCATTAGATTTAAGAAATAAATTGCAAGGGTATTCACTTCGTTCCAGACCCAAATTACATTTTTCATGTTTCATGGGTGCAGAAGAAAAGTATTTACAAGGCAAAAACTAATGTGAGACCTTCTCTCCTGTTGGGTTGTGTGAGAGACTGCATAAGGTGGTTGCCTTTAAAAGCAAACCTTTCTACCAGGTTGGTCCTTCTCCACTAATAAGGTGGACTTCAAACTCATTAAATATTTACATGGGTTTCCAAGGAAAACACAGCTCTTAGAGCAGCAGATATTTTGTGAAGTGAAAGATTTAGAAGTGATCCAGTGAAGTGATCAGGTGAAACACAGAGAAATAAAGAAATCTTCAGTAGGCAGGAAGTACTAATCCCGCTGTTCAAAAATGCATATCATCAGAGGTTTATTTAATGTGATATTCATGTAAATCCCATAAGATACATAACTTTTTTGTGCTTCCAGAAAATAACTGTGCAATCACAAATATGAATAAGTAAGGCAGGTAGAAGGGAATAAGTAGGAAGCAGTGAAAATGAGAATGTATGTTTTATAAGTAAGACTACCACAAAAATTATTCTTTTAAAACTGAAATATTACAAAACTAAGAACAGCACAATTCCATTTGCAAAATCTGCATAGCATTACTTGAAGTCTGGTAACACTTGAGACTGATAACAATAAAACCAACACACAAGCCAAAGCTTTGTGCAGTTTGCCTTGATGCCTTTTTCCCACAGAGAGTACAGCAGTTCAGCAATAAGGCATGTCCTCCTTTTAATAGATATGTAACATAAGAAACACTCCATTGAGTCCTACCAAAGGTCTAACCAGTCCATTACACCCTGAGAGTGTCCAGTGTCAAGAGGCCTTAGGAGCATAAAGGGCAAGCATAGCACAGCTCTTTCTTAGTGTACAGGGACTTCGTGAGACAGAGCTGTGTCTTGATGGCTAACAGATATTCCTTGTGTGATTTGCCTGATAACTTTTTCAACCCATTGACTCTCCAAGTTAACCTTGATGTGCTGCTGTCCACAACCTTCAGCCATCAGTTTGCCATGTGCAAGAGCAAGCACCAGAGTTTGAGCATAAAGCAACCCAGATCTGCCTGTAGGAATACACAGATCAGGGCAAGAAAAGCATCGGATGCTTATCAGAAAAAGCAGTCTAACAATTGCATAATACACTTCTTCAAAACCCTTGTGCTGCAGGGACTGAACAGGACCACAGTCAAAATCCACTGTAGTATCTAGACTTCTCAGCTCTTTACGGGTGCTTGACTACCTTTGGATACCATACAGTGACACAGAAGCTGGAGGAAAAGAATATGTAGATGATGGAAAGGCCACCAGTGATATGCTGAGAATGTTCAATATATTTACATCTTATAATTAAACCCTTGTGTGTTTTACTATAGGGCTGTCACTGCCAGATTACCTTCTCCCGAATTCTAAAATATTTGTGATAAAGCAGTTAACTGCTGCAGCAAAGAAGTGTATACTTCTCTGATTTTGATATTTTGTACTGATGATAGCAAATAATGTCCAATTCTGCCTATAATTTAATTATCTGAAAGTACTAGCTATAATGGTATAGTCCAAATGTTATTCATAAAAAACTTTCATAGAATCATAGAATATGCTGAGTTGGAAAGGACACATCAGGATCATCGAGTCCAATTCCTGGCCTTGCACAGGACACCCCAAGAATCACATCATGTGCTTGAGAGCAATGTCCAAATGCTTCTTGAACTTGGTGCTGGGACCAGTTCTCTGGAGAGACTGTTCCAGTGCTCAACTACCCTCTGAGTGAAAAGCTTTTGCCTGATATCTTATCTAAACCCTCTCATCTCTTCTTCACGCCATTTCCTCAAGTCTTGTCACTAGTCACAAGATGAGATACACTCCACGAGTTGACCAGCAACTCTGCTGCTGTGCAGCTTGGTGAGAAGATGATCAAATTCAGTTCATACATACAAATTTTTTCAGATCTATCAACTATAAGTATCATTGATCAGACAATTCACAATGATAGGCATGTGAACCGCTCTATTGTTGCTGTTGCAGGAACCATAAACAGAATCAGAATGATCTTGGGAAGGAAAAATATACTGAGTTAAGGACACAACAGCAATAAACTGCAGATCCATTTGTATTTTGACTTATCGTGCCTTTTTGCTGCCTGTTCCAAATATTCAGAAGATTCAGCTAGTAAGCAATGGTTGGCTTGTTTGGTTTGGGCAATTAACATGGTAATATGTTGAGGGTGCATTAGAGTAAATGTTTGTAGAGTAGATAACAAAACAGAGAAAGTGAGCAACAGCAGGTCTGCAGGGCCAGAAGAGTATTTCCCCAAGAGTTCTGAAAGGAACACAAGTCTGAATTAACTCTGAATTGTTCTTGAACTCAAGTATTGACAAGTTGCAATAGTTAAAGTTCTCAGTACAAGAGTACAAAGTAGCTAATTGATGACATTAGTGAAACAGGTTCCTAAAAACCTTATATTAAATGCGATGCTCATACCAGGAAAATTAGTTGGAATTATTTAAAAAATAACTTCCACAGATACATGGGAGAGAAATGTAAAAATGTGCTCCTTGAATGAGACTCAATATGAAACTATGGTTCACAGAGACTATTTTAATTAAAGAAAGTAATAAACGTAAGTTGTCTCAACATGGTCTGCTGGGATTTTTCAGCAGGCAGGGAGTTAGACCTCACCAGGAGAGTTGGAAAAAGAGAATAAAATGTGGTTTCTGGTACTGAAAGTGTTAATTAAAAGTATAGAAAGTAGAGAGGACAAATAGCTGTTAGCTCTTATGGTAGCAAGGAGCCTCCAGGGAGCCCTTCCTGCCAGGATCAGTGGTGAGAGCTGTGCTAATGTATTACAGCCTGTCTGTGAGCTGTCCAGAGAAGGGAAAGGATGATGGGGTGGCATGGTTTGGTGACGGTACTGTGCTATTCAGTACAGTGCAGCTGAATGGTTTATTGACCATGAAGAAACACACAACAACATTATATCACCTGTGAGGAAAGGATGAAAGAATAAGTTTTATTCAGCCTGGAAAAGAGAAGGCTTAGGGGTGACTTGATTGCAGCTTCCAGAACCTGAAGGGAACTTATAGGAAAGATGGGGCAAGACTATTTACAAGAGCATGTAGTGAATGCAAAAAGGGGAATGTCTTCAAACTGACAGAGGGTAAGTTTAGATTAAATATTAGGAAGAAATTCTTTAGTGTGAGGGTGGTGAGACACTGGAACAGGTTGCCCAGGGAAGCTGTGGATGCCCCATCCCTGTAAGTGTTCAAGGCCAGGTTGGATGGGACTCTGAGCAACCTGGTCCAGAGAAAGGTGTCCCTGCCCATAGCAGGGGAGCTCAAACTGGAAGATCTTTAAGGTCCCTTCCTTAAAGATCAGAGCATGATTCTATGATCCTATGACTCCATGTTAAGAGTGGCAATTTAACATAGTATAAAATGCTACAAAGGGAAAAACACAGTTGCTTCTGCACTGGCCATGACAGGTCCCCGGAGGGCAGTTCACACACAGTGCTGTGAAAATACTAGCTCAGTATAGAACCTGAGCAGAACGTTTAGAAATTAATTAGGGAAACAAATAATAACCAGAGGTATGAAGTGCCACACCACCACCACCACAGCACACCCAGGTTTGAGTAACACTTCAGCTTGTTGAGCACTGTACACACTCTGAAACCAGACTTGGGAATGAGGGGGCAGACGTGGCAGCTGGAGCTCACAACTTGTCCAGGGAAGGGCAATAAAGCCAGTGAACAGTCTGGAGCACAAGAAGAAGGAGAAAAGAAGGCACAGGGATGATGTTGCTCTCTACAACTATCCGAAAAGAGGTTGTAGCCAGGTCAGTGTCAGCCTCTTCTCCCAGGTAACTCTAACAAGACAAGAGGTCATAGCGAGGAAGTTCTTCCTAATGTCCAACCTATACCTCCCCTGGTGTAGGTTGGACATTAGGAAGAACTTGCTCGCAGAAAGGGTGATTAGATGCTGGAATGGCCTGCCCAGGTAGTTGGTGGAGTCACGTCCCAGGAGATGTTCAAGGAAAGACTGGACCACTGAGAGCCGCAGTCTGGCTGACATGGTGGTGTTCGGTCACAGGCTGGACCCGATGTCCTCAGGGTTTTTGTCCAACCTGACTGATTCACAGCGCCGTGCCAGGAGGAGGCTCCGGGGGCACCTCCCGCCCCAGCGGCGGCCGCGGCGGCGCCTCCCGGACCCGCCAGGGGGGCGGCTCCGCCAGGGGGCGCAGCGGGGCCGGCCCGGGCGGAAGCGGCGGGGGAAGCTCCGCTCGGCCGCGCCGGAACCGACCGAGGCAGCGGCTCCGCTCGGCCCCTTCGCCCGCCGGAGCCTCAGGCTGCCCGGGTGGGTGCGGGGACGGCGGAGGGGCCGGGCGGGGGGCGGCAGGCGGCAGGAGCGGCCGAGCCAAGGGGCCGGGACGGAGGTGTGGGAGCCCGGGCGCCTGGCGGAGCGGAGAGGAGGTGGCTGCGGCACCAGGCGCTTTATGTGGCACCAGGGAGCTCGGTGTGGCACCAGGCGCTGCATGTGGCACCAGGCGCTGCATGTGGCACCAGGGAGCTCGGTGTGGCACCAGGGAGCTCGGTGTGGCACCAGGCGCTGGCTGTGGCACCTGTACGGGCTGGGCCTTTCCCTTTCCCGTTCTCGGCAGCACGTGTGCCCCGGGCCGGGGCGGCCGGGAGGGGCTCGGCGGGGGCGCTGCTCTGCCCGGGGCCTGTGCTGGGCCGCAAGGCCTGTGCTCCTGCCAGCCCTGGGTGTAGTTGTTAGCCCTGTCTGCAGCGGCCAGAACTGCCCATCGCTTCTGTGACCCCTAAAGGCACGGGCCGGCGTCTGGGCACGACATGTGTGCCGCCAGGGAATGAATTATCCTTTCAAAAGCAGTAGTGGGGAAGTTTCATCTTCCTCGTGTATGACCAAACTGACCAACCATACACGAAATATAAGCTTACTGGGGCTACTGATAACTGTACAGCTTTCAGCACTTGGCTTTTGACCTCTGAGTTTTGGCCCAAATGGCTTTTGGGTTTATGTCCTGGAGATCAGAGAATAAAGACCCGCTTTTGGGGAGCCACAGAGGATTATGCTTGTGTCAGCCTCTGCTCAGGCCAAAAGAGCAGTAATACATATGCTAAAGTTCATAGACATTATTTTACACTAAAGTTTGAAAAAATTATTTTGCCTTATGTGTATTTGTATCCCTTCCATCCACAGGAATTGCTACTGTTGTTGTAAGGACGCTGACGTGGACATCATAGTGATAGGTGGGTCTTCGCAGCACTCCTGTTGGGATAAGAAGCAGCCACAACTGCATCATACGTACAGGACAAATCTCGTATTTGCAGCCATTCACAAACAAAAATGCAGTTTATTGTGCTGGGAATTTTTACCCCTTTTTTTTAAGGGATATAACTTTTGCTGCCAACTGTCTCAGCAATCACAGGCTTATATTTCTCCGTGACTGTAACTAGGACGCTCCGGTATTAAAGTTAACGTCATAGACTAGCTGTGCACAGTATTAATCTGAAGTAGAGAATGTCAAACTGCTTTTCAGACATTTCCCTCTTTTGGTGGTAATTCTGCACCAAGAGTAAGCATCAGAAATATAAAATGAAGTAGGTGTTTATGGGAGGATGCACACACTTGATGAAATTAGGAGAAGTAATTCCTGTATGCATATCCTGTCACATATTACTGACCATCTCTTACTAACCATTACCAGGAGCTGGAAGCTGAGTTAGAGACAGCTCTGGCCTGACGTCTCACAGCAGAGACAAAAACAGCAGCGGGCAGAGGGGGTGGACAGCTGTCTGTTGTTTGGGGCATTTTGGATTTAAATGGTGTTTTCAGGAAAGCTTTATATAGATGTGTTTTTTGAGACCTGCTGAATGTAATGAAATGTCACCTTCCTTTAGTAACACCTTACTTTTTTATCATAACATCACGCAACAGGTTAATTAATCTTATGTTGCTTGGTATTGTGAATAGTCGAGCTGATCCCTCACTGGGTTTGAGCTGTCCCTGCTGCCTCCAGCGTGGCCGCCGTGTGGCAGCGCTGTATCCAACACACCACTAGTCCCAGAGTGGTGTAGCTCACCAAGTTACAAACCTCAGGGTGTCGTGGTTGTGCCTCACGATATGACAGACATTGTCTTATTTTCTGTTGACTCCCAAGGGAATTAAATGCTGTCATTGCTTTGATCAGATTTATTTTCAGTAATGGTCACCTGTCTTAAGCTGGTAAAGGAACAGGCATGTTTTGATGAAAGGGAGTACATCCCTGGTTAATTATCAGTGGAGAAATATTTTAAAAATGGGAAGTAACATTAATAAAAAATTTCCATCAATAATGATCAGCATAAGCAAACAAATCTCTTTGCCATTTTAAATTCTGCATTTTCTAGTGAGTTTCATATGTTCAATTGCTTCCATGCTTTATTATTAAAAGAGTTATAGAAAGTTATAGAAATAAAGCTGTCACATTTGTTTTCTGATGCTTGTCATGTTTCTTATTTTATGCAGTTTGTTTTGGAAGAGTAATTCAGCAGAAAATAAACTCATTCTTTAATGTCCAGGCTTGCAGCATTGTTATGCTCTGCTTTATATTTGTAGTCTTAATGTTTCATAAATTATTTATGAAAATAATTAAAGTTTCTGTGTTTGGCAAAACAGGTTTTTCATATTTGGTAAATAAACTAATATAGTTGGATAGTTTTGCTAGGGTTTTTCCCCTCCTTCCCCTTCAGAAAGCATATGTACCTTGCTGCTTTAAAAGGTGTATTTACATTAAGCTTGAACCTGATTCTGTTTATGCTGAAGCTAGTTCAAAGAATTTTTTGTCATGTAGGAATTAGTTTGAACATGAAAATTAAACACGTACTTTTTCTGAAGTAGAAAATGAAAGAATTGGCTACCATTGGCTTAGGTTTCTAAGTATGAGAAAAAGACACTATGGCAATGTTTACATTATCCAGATGTGTGTTGGAAAGAGGCAAAAAGTATATGTGTACATCATGAAGCAGAGGTAAAAGTTTTGAAGAGGGCTGTTGTTGGAAATGAGATGTTTGAAATGCACAAGGAGGGATGGCACAGGAATCTTTGATGGATGTGTAGGTTGGAAGTGTTATAAGTCATTGAAGTGTGTTGCAGTGATGTCAGTGCTAGGTTTCCTTCTTCCTCAAAGCAGGCAGGAGAGAATAAAGTGAACTCACATGCTTTGGTTGCCTAAATCAGATTGCCTGGATCTGGAGCCTTTGCTGGCATGAGTTGTCCCATCAATTTCAATGAGACTGCTTATAGAACTTCTTGTACATAGTTTGGTGTTACCAAGGATTTATGAGTTGGAGCTTGGTGTGGGCTTTAGAAAGGACAGTAATTTGCTTTTGTGGTAGCCACATGATTTGCATTTTGTTTCAATATGGCCCATCCTGCTCTCCTTTCACACAGCGGGGCCGTGTGAGGCAAAAAGCTGGGTTTTAATCAGTATTGTTACATGTGAAGCAGAACACAACTGGTGTATGTACTGTATTCATATGCATTTAGACAAATCCCAGTTTTATGCTCTTATAAATCTACAGCAGTTTTAAGTGCTGTCTTGGCTGTATTCCAGTGTTTCCAGGAAGAGTATTTGACCATTTCTTAGGGGTCGCAGCAGGTGTTTAAATGTACTGTTTCTTTTACCTTTCACTGGCACTCACGTACCAAAGTTCAAGATGAGGATGAAAAGTGTCAGGAGAAATACGTGGATGTAGCAGGTAACATATTAATGTAATAAAATAATTGCCAGACAGGGAGGAGATCCAGAATATTTTTCAATGATTCCTACTGGTAAATCATATTGAAAATGTTGGTAATTAAAAAGCCTACCTGGTGGTTATGGATGTCTTGTTCTTGTCTTGTTCTCCCTCTTTCCCCACTTTTTCCCTTTTCTTTCTTTTTTCCTCATCTGGTTGTCCCTCTCCCTCTAGTCTTTTCCTCACATTTAAAAAATGTGACTGCAACCTGAACTGACTTACATTTGCTTTATAGTAGGCAGGATCAGATTCTGGGGGGGAAAAAAGTGAAAGCAGGGCCTGTATGTGGTTATAAGTGCACCCCAGGTTTAAACAGAAATCTGCTGCTTGAGTGGAGTTAAGGTGGGTTTAATCATTTTATGGCAATTGCTTCTTTTATACAATTCCCTGTGCAGACACCTCTAAAAAGTGAGAACAGTGTGCTTCCTTTAAGTTTATGATTTTTGTTTGGCATTAATTTGGAAAATAAAGGTTGTAGAATTGTGATGTGTGGGACAAAATAGAAAAGTTAACGGGAGAAGTGTTCAGTCCCAGCATTTTGGGCTGCATTATGTAGAAGGCTCCCTTTTAACTTCCTCACTGTAGTGAGGAAGTTTAAGGAGTGGGGGTTTTATGGATGCTCATCAAAATCTATAAATAGGAGACTTCAACTAGCCCCAACAGAGAAGGGATATTTAATAGTTGTAGGCCATAATACTCAAATATAACAGAAATATATTCAGTGCCTGTATCAATCTTCATACATATATTAAAAATTAAAAATCTGCTGTTTTCTTTTCTAGTTCACCCTGATCATCACCAGAACAAACTCCATAAGAGATGGTAAGAGTTCTTTATGTGTTTCTGTGTAATAGCTTAGTCACATTTTATATACAAAATGCATATGAACACTTTTATTGAACTGTGAATGCTGATACGTAAAAATAAGATGTGAAAGTGGCTAAATTGCTTTGAAAATAGAATTCAGATTACAACAATGAATGGTTTGTCTACTCCTGGGAAGACTCCAGAGACATAACAGGAAAATAACAGAGGACTCTGATCATTTGCCTTAGATTTATAGCTTTTGTTTCCTTGAGGAAATCTCTTATTTCCATTTATTCCACAGCTGAAAAAGCACAGACACAGAACTAAGTTAGACTAAAAGTGTTCCTTTCCCTTTTCCACCCCACTGTAAAACATTTCTGTATTTTTTTTAAACAGATGTATTTTTAAAATTCAAATGTAAGAGGGGTTTTCAAGGGTCACTTTCAACAAAAAAACCCACAAAAAGTAGTTGGACAAGCACCAGCATCACAGTTCTGTCTGCATGAACTGACTTTTTGTCTTCCTTTTCCCTAAATTAACAACTGGAGCTAGTCAACTAGACAAATCAGCCAGCTGGATTCCAGAGCTTTCAGTACAGTCATCAGGGCCCTTTTTAGAACCATTGTAGAATTCGAGACAATTTTTGAGCTTTAAAAGAATATATTGCCTTGTTTGGAGATACATAGAATGTAGGAGATACCCACTTTGTCAAGTTTCATGGTGTTTCAAAACTGGATTTTAAAGTATTTTAATATTTAAGGTGAAAAATAGACAAAATGTTTTGAAAGTGACCTGTGAGTGTATCAGATTTTATAACAGGACAATCTCATCTGTCTGCTGAAGGATGAGGAGTCAGTGTGACATTCTTAAGCAAAGCGAAATAGTAAATAAAACATTGTTCATCCTGGCTTTTAGGTAGTTGGATAATTAGGAATGAAGAAATTCCATATGGAGGGCAGATGCTTTTCTTATACCCACTCATTTTGGGAATAATCCAGACAGCATGGTCTGGTAACAGTGCAATGTTAGACCAAGAGGAGAATAACAATGAAGTTTCATCTCCATGAATTCTTACTTTTCAGGAAAGATAAGGTGTCTGCACTTTAAAATCTGAGCTTCACAGCCCTTCACAAATAGGTTGTAATTTTCAATAGGGAATATCTTAAGTAAAGTCAGTTTGTTGTGCTGGATTTTCTCTGTGTACTCTGTTAGCTGAAGGTATTTTTTTTCTGAGAGCACTTAGCAATGACCTTAAAAAGAGACAGCATTTACAAATCTCTTGGGGAAAAAAGGGCTCAATTTTGCAGAAATATGGTAGCATGAGAGTTACAATTATTATTCCAAACTCACTAGCATTTACATTATTGCCTGAGAACCAGAGGGTGAAAACAAATGTAAGTAAACTAAATTAACCTTTCTTGATAGTGTTAGCATTAAACAGAAAGTATTTCTTTAGTTTGTTTGTTTTCTGTTTTGCTTTGTTGGGTTTTTTTTCCAAAGAATCATTTGTTTGAGACTACAAAATGGTGCCAGTGCTGATCAAGACAACAGGCTTAAAGATTTTTATCTTGTATGCCCTTTAAAAAGAAAAAAAACCCATTTAATAAAGAACTGTAAATGTCATGTTCATCTCTGAAAACCTCAGCTAATCTTGCCATAGTTTTGAGCGTTTGCCAAAACGCAGCTTAATTAAGTTTTCCAATTTGAAGTACAGGCTTTCCATTTTAGCCCACATGAAAGATTTTCTATGGAAATAAAGGCATGGGAGGGAAGGAAAAAAGATTTGCTGTTTAGTTTACTTGTGCTAGGTTCTAGTTTACTTTATGGCTTTCTTTTAAGATCCTCTATTATCACACTTTTTGAGAGTAGGATGAGGAGGAAGATGAAGTGGCTTGTATGAAGGGAGCCTTAGGCTAGAAGGACTGTGAGGCTTTGTAGTTGCTGGTGAGGTGAAATCAACAGTTTAAAACTGTTTTTTTCAAGAAAGCTAAGATTAGGTGGAAGACAGGAGAAAGTGTGTTACAGTATGTTTCATTCTATAGAACTATTTTTCTCTGTGCTTTATCAGTGGCACTTTAATACCTCTTCTCACATTTTTGTTGCCGATGAGTACAAAGGGGAGATTTACTGGCAGCTTGCATTTGGCTAAATACAGTCTTGGTTTTGATCGAGGCTATGATGGATATATGAACTTGTCTGAATTGCCATTTGACCTTTTCTGAGAAACTTTGGCAGGCAGATGGAGGAAATATGTTACTGGAAAAAATGAATGCCTTTGTTTAATATGGAGGAATTTTAATCTCTTATGTTTTCTGTCTGCGGATTTGGAAATCAGGTGTAGGTTGTAATATCTACACCTTGGAATGATTCAGTTCTTGTGATTCACACAGGAGGCTAAGGAATTGTGGAATATATCCACACAGCATATTCCCTAAAAGGAACTGATTCCCACTGTAGTACTTTGAACACTTGGAAAATATCTTCTGGATACTACAACTTCTCTGTTGCTAGTTCTTCCCTGGTAATTGTGTTGATGCAAAAACCATCTCTTGTAGGAGTAATGAAGTGTAGTGCACGTGCACTTGTTGGTTTTCAAATCTGTTTTATCATAGGTAAAGGATGACTAGTGATTAAAAGGCAAAATTGTGCTTGCATTTCACAGAATCACAGAATTGATTGGGTTGGAAAAGACCTCCGAGATCATCAAGTCCAACCCTTGGTCCAACTCCAGTCCCTT
>JAWWEV010000001.1:101384847-101574811 GCA_035583235.1 Hafferia zeledoni | reverse complement strand
TTTTTAGCCATCAGCACGCTTGCAGCAAGCGTGGGTAGTGCCCTTCCCAAATCTTCGTTCGCGAAGCCTAGCCATGACAGTACTTTCCAGTATAAAAATAAACTGCAGATGTTTGACACAGATATGTCAGGATACTTAACTTTTGGTTAGGGTTTGCAGATGTCATGTGCATTGTGGAAACTAAATCTGTGCCTTAAGGGGGAAGAAGGAAGAGGTACATGGCACCAAACACTGAGAACCATGTCCCATCTGTGACTAATGCATCCTGACATGGACACTGTCCTTTTTGATGTTTTGAAACCCCCAACTGCTGCCATTGGTAGTGAACTGTGTCTGTTATGTGGTTTTGAGGACAGTCGTTCGTTATTGGTAGGCAAAGGAGTTCAGCTGCCAGGTGATTTTCTACATCTCGCAGAAATGTCCCCGTAAGAGGGGAGTTTTATATATCACTTTGCTGTTGTAACTGCACAAGAGCATTATGTCTTTCATGAGAGCAGCACCCTGGAAGTGGAGGTAAGTTTGGACATGCAAAATCAAGTTCCCAGTTGGGCTTACCAAGCAGAATTTTTGTTGACAAATTGGTCCAAATGTTTTGCCTCTGTGGATTGTTTTAAATCCTCTTTAAAAGATCTGACGCATGGATTCATGTTGGTGTGGTTTTGTTTGTCTTCAAAGCAATAGAGTAATGCTGCCAGCTTTGAACTTTGCAAGTCTTGAGAAATGGATGAAGTTGGAAGTTTACTAAACACAGCGCTTACAGCTGTGTTTCATTGAATGCACTTAATGGCAGACATGACAGACCCATTTGTTCACTTTCACAGAGTAGTAACTGACTACATTTTCTCTTGGCTGTTGTTCAGCTGAAGTTGCATTGTCCTGTGCATTATTCCCTTTCTCCGCTGCTAAGTCATTACTTTGGAAACCACTCTCCTGTTTGTTTGGGGGGGGCTTGCTGGGGGGACCGAGTTGGGATTTTTTTGGTTGGATTGTTTCTGTGTTCTTGGTGGGAAGAGGGGGTTGTATTTTGGTTTTTTGTTATTTTGGTTTTTCCCAGGGCATGGGTATGTTGGGGAGAAATAAGCAATGTTCATTTTTGCTTACTAATACTAATACAGAGGTTTTCTACAATTTTAGGATTCAGTTCCAGGATCTTCCTCCTTTCTCCCCACTTCTTCCAGCCTGACTTTGTCATGATACTTAGTAGGAATTTGTCTTCATGCAAAATGAGCACAGCTGCACTCTAGAACATGTGCATTTTGGCCTTTTAGACCCAACAAAAATATGAATATGTAATATTTTTAAAAGCTAAAGTGAAATGTGAGTGCCTGATAGCTCAGTAATTTCCATCTCTTATGGTTTATTTGTCTAGGGAGGCAGCAGCAGCTGGAAGCTGAGGACCCATATGTGGAGGCTGATCAAGACTTTCACAGAAGGACAGAGCGTTCTGTGGAGCCGCCTACGGAGCGACCTGGGGAGAGGAGAATGGCAGAAATGAAGAAACTGTATGGTGCTGAAGCTGCCAAAATCCAGGCAATGGAGGCTGCCATGCAGCTTATCTTTGATAGGAACTGTGACAAAAAACAGCCCAAATACTGGCCCATTATTCCCCTTAAGCTCTGACGTGGCACAGGACTGTAGGGACGGGGGCCTCAGTCAGGTTGTGCTGCTGAAACATCAAACTGCAAATTTTGGTTTTGGTTGGGCTTTGGGGCAGAGTCTGGCAAGGAGAGCATGTGTTCCTTTGGCCTTTGTTTCTTTTTCACTGTGTTGTCAGCAGTGCTCAGTGTCCGTTCAACCCATATACAGTGGTCAAGCAGTAACAGGCAGGACAGGAATATCAAACCTGTCTAAAGTCATAAGTTTACTCATTTGATAACCACCTGCCTTGACCATGCATGCAAGAAAAGTAACAATGTCTATGTTCAATGAACTGGGAAAACTTAAAACAATGCAAATAAGAAAGAGACCATAGGAATTGTCTGCTTTTACTGTTTAGGAATTTGAGTGATCCCATGTTTTAGTCTTATTTAACACAGTAGCATGGGGATCCTTTTTCACATAGCACAGCTTGAAGTGTTATGTCTGCTAATCTTGGATTTTTTTGAGAACGAGGATCCCACTGGCCAAGATACAACTTATCAAATTACCATAGCCCAGACATTTGAATTATTTTTTCAAAGGTTTGTAATAAAGCAGGAAGTTTTTCTTCCAGGCTGGTACTTTTCTGCCAGAAGTTTTGCTCTAAACCAACATTATATAGAAAAATGTTTTAGTGAAGGGGTGGGAGGATGGGGCAGAAGCCTGATGTGGCACTGTCTGTTGGAGATCTGTTTAGCTGATGAGAAATTTGAGAGTTCACAGGACTATAGGAGACAGTGACTACAGTGATTTTTTTGCTATTCTAATGAAAAGCACCTAATGGGTTTGAAGCCTTAAAAGAGGCTTATTAGTTTGGTAGACTACATCTGAGCACTGTGTATGGAGGTGTGGAGGCCAGGTAGCCCTGCAGGCTGTGTCTGGTTTAGGTGCAGCTTTCCAATGCCTACCTGCAAATGACATGCTCAAGACAAACATAAGCAGGTCAATGTGCCCCTGTGGGTACTCATCCATCTGCACAGGCTATTTGGTTCCATTTCTGTCACTTTTTACTTTTGGTCAGTTGTGTTTGCCCCACTAATAGCTAACTGAATGGAGTGAGGCACATGAGTGGTCTGTGTGAGAGGCAGAGCTGGCCCCTCAAAACCAGTGACTCCTTAAAAAATGGTACCCTGAACACTTCCAAGGACTCTGAACCACTGCTGCTACATCCATCCCATTGTGTGAAGGGCTGTAGTTTGTCTTGCAGAGTTTCCATGCCAGGGCAGAGGAACCTTCTGCTCATTTAAAAGTGACATATCCATCTGTCTTCCTAGTAACAGAGGAAGGACACAAATTCTATCTTCAGTTCATTCTCAGTGTGTCCAGAGTGTGTGTAGTTTGTAAAGCAAACCAGCAGTTGCTGTGCCCTTAGCAGCAGCCAGCTGCAACAAAGCAAGTCTGCAATGCAGTTTGGAATACCTTTGCTTTTACTAGTAGTTGTTTCTTCCAAGCAGCATTTCCATGTCATTCCCACCTCTTTCACTTCAGATGTGACAAGATGAAGTTCAATTGAACACTGAAGTTAAAAAGCCCCCAGTCTCCAAGACTTATTGCTGATGTGATTAATCTGAAAAACTTCAGTGAGATGGGAGAGGGAAAAGGGTTATTAACAGTGCTGCATTTGTCTTCACTCTTGGTTTTGTCAAAAATTCAGTGTTTTGTTTGGATTTCCTTTCATTGATCAAATACATTTTCCTTGTAACACTTCGTAATTCACTTTTATATTTTTTAATAAACAAACTTTCATACTTAGAGCACTTCTGTTCTCATATGCTAAAGCTTTGAGCTGCTGTATTGTTTAAGGAAGATTAAACTTAGAGCAAGAACAGTTTTAACATATGGAAAAGCACAAGGAGTGTTGACAGGACTTTCACAGGAGTGTCAGTCAATACCACACATATATGGTATGGTACAAAATGAATGGGAAGGTTGCTGCATCTACTGGGGGAAAACCCTGTTTCAGATTAACGTGCATAAATCTCTCTGTTCCTATTTGAAATGTTTCCAGTGTGGTAATCGTGTTTTCCCTGTGCAGTTCAGTTCAATTCAAAAAAAAAAAAAAGGAAGAATGGGTAGGACAGGGCTGTTCTCACTTTTCAACACAAGTCCCAGTTCTTACAGTGGTTTATTCTGCACCCAGCTGGTTCTCCTAGCAGAAGCAGAAATTCTGGTCTCCAAAAGTATTTGTAGAGGCCTCATACAGGACAAAAATTGAATTCCTACTTCACATAAAACGTAGAAGAAATATCCTTGCCTTTGGTTCTTTTACCTATTTCAAAGAGTATTTAATATATTTCATGAGGTTAGGAATAGAGAGAATTGGATGAAATGTTCCCTAAGAACTATGTACTAAGGCCTGAAAGGGAGGAGTACACTACGATAGACTTAAGAGTTGCTGCCAAATAATATTTCAGGGGATAGGCCAGTGCTGGTATTTGGCCAGATGTCCCGTTTTGCTGGTAATTCAGCAAAACTTGCAAATTCTGTGTTGCATTGCTTTAACTGTCTCCCATGTCATTTTGCATTTCTAAGAAATGTCTCGCATAAAAATGTGTGATCATGGAAGAAATGCAACAGCAACTCAAAAATGCCAGTTCAGTCATCTGGAACATTCCCCTGTCTTGCCCATGTGTAGGATGCTGCAGTCCTTAACCATGAGATCATGTGCACCTTTTTCCCCCCAAGATACAAAATTATGCCAGCCTCTTGACTAGAATGCAACTGTGATGCTGCACACCTGATTCTTCCTTGTACAGAACATTGCACCTTCGCTTTCAGTTATGCCAACTGCTTGTATAGTCCTGCCCAAAGGGAATTCTTCACTTGCTGGTGGTGCTATTTCTCATGAGCTTTTCCCAGCTCCAGCGGAAGGAATTACACCCTGAAGCCACAAGTTGTCATACAGTTAGTCTTAATTTCAGAAACTGGTTTCCTCATTTGTTATGGGCCAATCTGTGAATCAGCCTTATTTTCTGGAGGAGAGTTTATTATTTGTTGAAGACGTTGTGAAGATTGGAGAAAAATGTAGTAGGTCTTTTCTACTGAAAGCATATTTAAAAGAAATTAAAAAAACCCTTTCAGAACTGGCACGGTATAAATTTAATGTCCAAATGAAGCAATGACCTCTGTATTTCCTACTGAAAGAAAAACAGCTTACTTTTATGCCTTGGTGACATTGTCAAGAGTTCATGTTCTTTTAGAATTATCTCCCCATAAGGCAGCTGACAGCTCAGTGTGCCTGCATGTACAGCCAACCTGAGGAGACATTCAACCATTTTGCTGAGTGTAACTTCTCTCAATCAGCATTATGGGTAAGTATTCATTCTGCTTGACAGTGGTCTGGTTAATGACTAACTGCAAATATCTCATGCTAGGAAGAAGCTTTAATAAAAAACAACCTAAATTTCTGTAACAGCCTTTGTGAAGGATAAATACTTACATAATCCATATGGGTTTGTTCCCTTGTGTCTTTTTCTCTTTGTAAAAGCTCCTTAACTATTCATTATGTGAAATACATTGCACATATTGGTACCTTCATCTCTTGTTGCACTCATAGTAATCCAACTCTTTGAATAAATTGAGAAAAGCAAGACACTGATTCAGCTGCTTAAATTTCAAGTTTTAAAGTGTGATTTTTGGCATGCTGGACTGAACACTTTGGCTGAAAGAATTACAGAGGAGCCAAGATTATTGCCCAAAATGTGAAATAGAGCCTATTAAAAGGAAACATCCAGAACTCTGTTTTCTTTCTGGTTGCTTTACAGTGTAAGCCCCTGGGAAATATACTATTTGATAAATAATGCATTCATGCTGTGACAAAATTCTGTTTTCATGTTTGTGTGCTAATTAATCAGCTGTCTAACCTCTCCTGTGCTCCTGCCTGGATAGTGGAAAGGAAAGAAATTCTTTGGTGCTCTTTCTGAGGTAGAATAACAGTCTGTAAGAGAGACTCAGCTGCTCCTGAGGGATGGTTATAGCCAGAGTGTGCACAAGGCTTCACATCTCTTCATATATTCTCACATAGCTGGAATTGCTGAGCTGGTACGCAGACTTTGATAGACCGTGACGTTGCCATCTGGATATTGTCCTGGAGACCTAGGTATCATAGCAGAAGAATTGCTTGGAAGCAATCCATTTTCTTTGGAGTAGGTGAGCGCACAGGCATCAGCCTCAATTTCAGCAGGGTGGGAGCTGCTTAGAAGTCTTGCTTGGCCAAAAATGGAGAAAGACTTACTTGTCTTCAGCTTGCAGGGTGTAACTAAGATTCTCTGTGCATGGATTCTATTACATAGTCACAGAAGGATTGTTTTTTTCCCCTTTAATAATGAATCTTTATCTTCTAAGAAGGCAAACAAGCACAGTAAATAAGAACATACATAGTTTTTGAAAAGAAAATACTTTTCAGCCTAACAATGACAATACCGGTGTTTCGCTAAACTAAATCAAGATCTTTTGTCTACAAAGCCTTTTGAAAAGCCAGAACATACATAACTGCTATCCCCAGGACTGTTTTTTACAGCAATCCCAAAGACATACCTTTGAGGGGAGGAAGGGATGAGAAAAGTGAAAAGGATGGGTAGAGATTTTTTTCCAAATGGAGTCAGAAGTGGTCCTGCTTAACTTCTAGAATTTGTATTAAATAAAAGCAACAGTTTTTCAACTTAATAAAGATGTGAGGCAAAAGTCTATGAGGGGCTGTTAAAAATGAGTTACATCACTGTCTTGGGATGTCCCTCAGCCGCACCTTCCTGGAAGTTAGGAAGGAGTGACAAAATACTGCTTTATTCATGGAGTTTTCGTATATTGTCCTCTGGACAGCTGCCATCAGGTAATGGCATGGGAAGATAACTGGGCTTCTGGTCTGTTTATAGAGATGTTTAGAGTCTTTCCCCATGCTTATACTGAAGATCAAGATTGAAATATCAGGCTTGAGTTTCAGCTCATCCCTTTTTCTCGGTACAGAAATTGCTCTGTGACTCTAACAAAGTTTACTGTCACTGAAGTCCAAAGGAGTCAAGTTGGAAGAGACCTACCTCTGTGCTGTTTAATGTAACCCAGTTTATTTGGTTTTTAGTCAGCCCTTTTGGTCTAGACTTGTACAAGTATCCAACTAGAAAAAGTCTGTGCCTTGTATTTAATTTTCATTCTTGCATAGCTGTCTTACTCCCGTCCTTTGTGTTAGACAGGAAAAGATTTGGGTCATCATGTCTAGTTTTTGCTACCTCTGGCAACTACATCATCTGATACATTTCAGAAACTAATTAGGAAATTCCACTTCCTGTAACCTCCACTTCTGCTAGTTAAGACTGCAGGGCCTGCTTTTCACTTAAGAATATAATAAAATATCAGGAATGCCATGAGTTTAAGTTGTTCTTTGTCAGAAATATCCAAACAATGTAAATGCAGGTACAAATTATGTATCTTGGGCTTTTTCTGTATTAATTACAGTCCTCTAATATCGTCCCCCCTGGACAGAAGGAATGGAGTTACTGTTGTGACAGAAATAAGTGCTTGAAGTATGTTTTTACTTAAGCAATAGCTCTGATATCAAAGGCCACACTTCTGGTCTGTAGCATATTCTATGAAGTGACTGAGTAATAGCTGAAGGCTCCCATTCCATTGTCCTTTCATGAAAAGTGCAGAGGTTGACCTAAAACTTAAGCCAGTTGTGCTACAGTGCACTTGAAACACACAAGTTTGATGAGTTGCTCCGAACAGAATAGTCATTACATGACTCCACAATATAAATCTGGACTGTAAACCAAGAGCAACGAAAAAAAAAAAACCAACAACCTCAAGACATTACATTATTGCATCTGGGAAGATAGTTTAATATTCATTACTTTTTATCAATTTTCTATGTATCTGTTGATGAATTTAGGATTTCCAGTAGTGCCAGACCACACTACACTAGAGACAAGAAAGTATTTGTTGAGCAAACAAGACATTTTCATTTGCTCTGCCTCAGCACTGTGTCTCAGTAGTGCCACAGCTGTTTTGTGGTCCTGTTTTGGCGTCACTGCCCTGCATTCTCAGAGGCAAACAGAAGTCCTTCCTTGGCCCCTCCTCTGAGAAGCCCTGTAGCTGAGCAGCACTCATGGCAGCTGTTTTTATCATTACATACTGGCTTTGTAGTCCTTGTTATCTTTTTCTGCTGGCTGTTGAATATTGAACATGCAAACTGTACTGCCTTCCTCTGCAAGCCAGGATGCCGGGTGTGAGATACGTGGGACATGACAGTCCCATGGCAACAGGCTGTGATACCATAACTGCCAGATGATGAATTCATTTCAGGGACACACCAGAAAGAATATCAGCATTGTGCTATAGAAAGTTCTTACTCCAGACCTACTGTAGAGAAAATGACAGGCAAAATTGAGTGCTCACTTTTCCCTCCTTTGCTTTTCTGTTGAGCAGATCCCTCTTGAGGTCACCCACAGCTCCAGTGTGAAAGCATAAACATTTATCTCTGGAGTGCCATAGGGCTTCTATGTATAACTTTCAATGAAATTAGTTATTTGCCCTTCCCAAGTGTGTTTTACTATACAGACCTGCTTTAGAAAGATGTCCTATACTTTCCCTATCAACAGCAGGTAAATCTTGTTAGGAAAAAGATTTACCTTATTGTCCCTTGCCTTTTATAACTGTTTTAGTCTAGTACTGTTACTTGCACTATTCAAGTCTAGCAGAATGAAATCTGTTTCTATGGCATGGCCATGGCTAAAGCTTTTTTGTGGTAAGTACATTGGCAATAATGAGCTGCACTAGTTACTTGATGGAAACTGTCATTCCAGGCACTGCCTGCAGTGCGATAGTCCCCATCAGGATGACAGAATTGTTCACTTCAATCGAAGAAGATACTACATCCTAATGGAATAAAACATACCAACTCTTTATATTGTTGAAATTTTTAGTACCTTACTAAAACCCAGTAATTTAACAGTTTTGTTTTGCTACGTTAAATTCCTTCATGCCAGGCTTTTGAAGCCTGAATTTATGTAAAACCACTATAATGCTAGAAAACATTGAGCGGAATCTCAAGTACAATATATATTTTTTTTTCCTAGTAGGGTGCCCAAAATTATTATAGTGATTGTAAAGAAAATTTATCAAAAATTATGTTGTGTTTCTTGGTTTTGCAATGTGATTTTAATTTCCTGGTTTCCAGAATTAAAATTTGAGTGGGTTATTTTTATATACATCTTAGCCATGCAACCTTTAAAATGTTGAATGGCTTAGCAGCCTCACTTTCAAGGCCTGAAATAACATCTGAATGTATACAAAATGTAGGAAAAATGCTACACTGCCTCTCCCACCAGTGCCATCCCCACAAAGCTACCTGGAATTAAATGGATATGCACTGTGATGAATTTCTCTGGCCACATCCATAATACTTTTTATCTCCAAGGATCCAGTTGAGCAGTTTCCTGGGTTTTTCTTTACCTCAGTCCTTTTCAGCACACTTATCCTCTCTTCTTGCTTCCTCATCTTTTTCACAAAGGCTCCTTCCTAACTTGTGTCCCTCCACCCCAGCACATGCTCTTCTGCAGCCTGGTGATGCCGTCTCAGTTCCTACCCTCCTGTCTGCTTCTCACATGTAGGGCAAAAAATGTTGCCTGGACACTCAGTAGCCAGCAGAGCAAATGAAAAGGACTTATCTGGATGACCAGATTTTTCTGGTCAGTGCCTCTGGCACCGTAAACACTGAAAGCAGAAAGTGCCAGACCCTTCCCACGACATTGTCCCTAACCTGTCGGTGGATGAGGGAAATCACTCTCTCCTCTTTTCCTACCTAAGAGGCAAAATTTCCTTGCTACTGTGTGAGTGGTGGGAATTGTGTTGCTGCCAGTTCATTTCTCCCCACTCCAGTCAATCACCCAAAGCCTTTCTAAAGTTGCAGTGCAATGAACCACCACAATCCTGTTGAACACCAGGGGAAGTTTTTGTAAGACTTGCTCCTAGTGGGAGAAACAATTGCTGGATACAGTGCCTGAACTTCACAATCCATCTGTTTAATTTACAGTGTGTTTCAACTGTACATCTTTGTCAACTCCACCTCCAATGGCAAGGCTTAACTAACTTGGGAGCTCAGCCATTTGGAAGACCAACCGGGCAACTGTGATCTATTCCCACACAGCAGTTGAGGACGTTGCTAAGGCAGTTTCTTGATGTGCGAATGATTTTATCTCTTTTTCTCTCTTTTCAGCCCTCTCGGCCAGCTGGCATCCCATTTTCTACTTTTCCAGCGGGCATTGGTTCAGCTTGGCGTGATCCTTCAGAGTGGGAGCAGTAGCCCATTTAAAGCTTAAAACACATAAAGACTAACTGGCTGGAACCCCAGAGAAAAACCTAGCAAGAGGCTGATGAGGGCACTTAGCCAGACCATCTCCAAAACACTATTGTTAAAAGAACCTGATATGCATGTTAAGTAAATATCAAATATGCAAAACCCAGCACATGTAACACACAGCTAATAGCATAAGGTAACAGGCTTTATCTCCAAATAAATAATAGCACCCTCATAGCCACAAGCACTTTCACTATTTTCTGTTCACTTTCAATGTCCTCTGGATGGGTCATACCTATAGCATAATAAAACTCCCACAGCCTCCAGCAGGACTAGGATTTAGTGTTAAACCCTAGCTAAAATGAGGGGAAGAAATTTCTCTTGCACACACACAGGCAAAAACTCTAGAATAAATGTGATCCAGGAAGTGATTATATAAAGGCATTGATCATTTCATTTGCATATAAAATAATAACAAGAACGGAAGCTAAATTATCCCATATATACAGAAACCCTGGATGTTCAGGCTTGGCTATTCATTATTCTCTTGTCATAAAGCAATTCAGTCTGCAGCTGCATTTCTCTTACAAATCCAATTCAATCAAGAGAACCGAAACATCATTAGCAAACCCACTGATTTATCCACCACTAAAGTGCTGATACAGGCTTCTGTTCCTGATGCTAATAAATTTTCTGCATAGGAGTGTTTGTTCTCTCTAAGGATCTCCCATTATTCTAATGGCTACGGATTTCTAACTTTACCACGTGAATTTTTTAAGCCACAGGTCCAAAACCTGTGAGAGTCATAGCAGAAAAGGACACAAGCCCAAGCCGTGCATCCATTTGCCTCAGAGATGTGGCTGGATGTAGCTGCAGGTGAAGCAGCACTTGGTCCTTAGAAAATTGCTGTAGTAAGACTTTTTTTTTTCTTTCTGAAATAAAACCATTGTCTCCTGTTTTGCTCATCACTTCCTCTCACTGGGCTAGCCTGCAGAGCCTTGTCTCTCTCTCTGTGCCTTTCCCTGGCTCCTGCTTGGTTTGTTGCCTTAATTGCCAGCCTGCCAGGCTCATTTACCTCTGCCTCAAACCTCTCTTCTCCTGTAGAACTGCAGGAAATGCCCCGAAACCCCCTGGTGGGTGTTGTCTCCTGTTCCTCCTACACATATCTACCACTGGGGTTCTGGGTGGTCTCATCTGAGCTCGTCACAGCATCATCTCATTGATACTTTCATATGCATGAGCCCTTACACACTATTTCAAGTCCTGAGCATGTACTTCTGTGTCATCTTCAAGGTGGACTTCAAATAGGGAATGCCCATGGGGTGTTAGAAGTAACATTGTCTTTTGGGAAGAATTTCCCAAGCTGCAGTTTCCATAATTTCTTTAATAGCCTTGGGTCACTTTGTCTGTCAGGTTGATGTGATGTTTGGTTTGCCTGTGGCCTTTCATCTTTTAAACACAAAAAAGCTATTTCCTTGGAATATTGCAGGGCAGAATTAATGTTCAAGGCTATCTAGCAGTTAAGAAGCACGCATGTTCAGCCTGAACTTTTTTTTTTTTTTAAAGTACAAAAAGTAAGAATCCAGATCCACCTATGACAGTAGAATGTGTTTACTATAGCTGTAATAAAAAGTTTTATTACATCTCTCACTTGGTATGATATTATTTTTCTATTTGCTGAACATGATGTTCAGGATAACAAGAATCAGATAACAAGAGTCTTAAAAAAGAGTTCTTTATTTAAAAAATACAGGCTCTCCTATCTATCCCATGCTTGCTATAAATTAAAGACAAAATTACTACCAGTGTAAGATATTTGACACTTTAATTTACTTACTTTTTCATCTCTCCTAACTGAAGAATAGATACATACGGATGACTAGTGTGTTCTGCTTTTATATTTTTAATCACATACTCATGCATTTGTAAAAAAAATTGCTGTTTGGACTGAAAGGAAAATGCTCATGTTTAGAATAGCTCTTTGGATTTTTTTTAAGGGAAAAAATCACCATGTTTATGGTTTAGGCTAGGGAATGAGAAGTTAAACTAATCTTCCAAACTCAATATTTAATATCAAAACGCCATCTTATTGTTATTTTTCAAGTTCCTCAGTTACATTTATCCTGGTTGGGTTTTCCAGGAGGGTTCTCACTCATCTGACCAGAGAGACTTGTGCTGTTTTACTCCTGAGTGTCACATTTCTGGCAGGTGTTTGGCTTTCTGTGGAGTCAGAAGGAGGCAAAGTGTTTCCATACTGTCAGCAGATATAAAACCACACCTTCCTTCCAAAACTGCACCTCACTGAGCTGATGGAGGATGTTGTGTCTTAGTCCCATTTCCGTTCTCTCCCAGTGAAAAAACAGCTCCCGTAGCTCCCACAGCCCAGGACACCCATCTTCTGCAGCCTGTTGGCCCTGTGGGCACATTACACCATTGCTGAGTCACTGAGTCATTCCCATCTCTTCTCCAACACATTGCATCTTTGCCACAAACCACAACTCTGGGAATAGCCATTTGCCAGAACCAGACTCTGCAAAGGAGGAAGAGCAATACAGATGCAATAAAACATAGTGTGTTTGGGGAGGAAAACTCCAACACAAAACTCCAAACAGCATTTTGGAATGTGTATTAGTAGAAAGCTGAAGCTGAGTAGAGTAGCCCATTAGGAGAAAATTTAACTCAGCTTTGTGATACAGTTTAAGGCACCATTCATGTTTACAGAGCAGCATGAAAACCTTCTGTAATAAGTTATGAGTTTGTGCCTATAGACAGAATTGAAAAAAATGAGGACTAAAATGAAATCAGCTGGCTGTTACTCAGCCTCCACTGCCCAACTAGATCAGTAAAAGTGTTAAAATAACCCCAGCAAAATTTTCCTTCCCAGCTCTTTGAATTTAATTTTCAGTTTGCAAAAAAAGGCACCTGAGAATGTTCTTAAATGCTCGCTGTGCCTGCCATCAAAGCAGTTTTCTACTTTGGAAAAAGAGAGTGAGCCTTGTCTCAAAATGTACTTTTGCCAGAAATTCTGTCCTGATTAGGCTGCCTTGGAGCACTTACTTGGGTGGGTGCCATACTGAAGTTATTGGATGGCAGCCAAATGTTCAACACTCTTAAAATAAAGTCTATTCCCTTAATTTGCAGTGCAACAGAAAACTGAGGTTAAATCTATTGATGCCACTGGAGGGTGGGGTTAACATACATATGTATGCAATTATTTTCAGGATATTGCAGTGAGTACATATATGCTCGCACAGAAGTTGCTCTGAAGTTTAGTACTAATATTCCTTGGGTGTATTTTGCCCCTCCCTGGTTTCTTCATTTGTAAATTATTCAACATTCAAATTTCCCCACTGGTACTAACAAAAATGTTGGATAATCCATACATTGGAGTCAGCCCCTTCTAAAGACTGGCCTCTCCAGGCAACATGATCCTACCCCACAACAAGAACTTAGCAAAGCACTTCAGTAAATGTTTATATCCAAGCCTTCTAGACTCAGCTCATCCCTGATGAATCTCAGGTGCATTTTTGAGCCTAAATGCTTTAGAATGAGACATGTGGGAGAATGCCTTCACAGCATTATTGTATCGTGATTCACATAACAGAAGATAAGAAGACTTCTCTTTCTCACTCAGAGAAAGACTTGTCAGCATTTCTAATCTACATTTCACAGATCCATCGAGAAGGATGAAATGAGATAGGCTGCACATGGAAGGAAAGGTTGTATCCACTTGTGTTTTTTCTGTATAACAGTAATCTGTTTTCAGATATGTTAATTTACTCTTTCACTCACAAGATTTCTGCTCTACATAATGCTTTACTGAGACATTCATGCTCTTTCAGACCTCATGCTGTCTCCTACATAGTTCCCTACCAGGTGTGAGTTATCTATGTGGCATGCAGAGAGAGAAAGGCACAGAAGCAAGAGTGTATATCCAGAATAAAAATAGCAAATATCGTAATTTTCCTTCTGGTACCCCCAAGACCTGGATCTCTCATGGACACTCACAGAATATCCATATACATAAGTACAAAATACTGTTCTTAGAGTAAGGTCCCTCATGCAGGGAAAGTGAAAGGTGGTTCTTTAGTTGCCAGAGGTCCTAATCAACATACTAATTTTTCATTTCCAATGATATCTTCTAATATTATTTTGTACCTCTAAAATCACAAAGTGGCATTGTTTATTCCATAAGTAACTTAGAGTATATGAGTATTGAGATTAGTCTATCTTTTAACACTGAAGACGTATTTAGTACTCCATAATTAACACCAAAATAGTAATCACTAATTTTCAGATAAAATTAACTATGCTGCATTGGGAAAAGATACGCATTCTGTTGAATATATAATTATATATTTTCTAAAGCAATCACAGCTTATATTTACATATTGAGAAACAGTTGTTGGAAATGTGACCTACTTGGTAATAAGAAACAATTTTCATTTTGAAGACTATTTCTTACACTATTATACCTGAATATTAAATTCCAGAAGGAGTACCTACCTGCTGGCTAAACTGTATCAAATTACTTCTCATTTTTTGTCTTTTCCTTTCTATCTTTTCCCCCAGACTACAAAGTACCAATGATCTGAACAATTTTGTTCAGCATTTTGCTGGATGAGCTTTGCAAACAGCTCTCTTCAGTGAACACTAAGAAAGGGTTTTGGTAGCAGCAGTTGGATTCTAAAGTGGATCAGCTTCACATAACTTGTACAAACGGCCCAGGAGAATATGAGTCATTGCCCTTAATGTACATTGAGATGCTGAGAGGTGACCAAAAAGGTCACCCCTTCTTTACACAGAGATGACAGTATAAAGTGATTCAATTGTCACCTTACCTCTTTTTAATATCTGTAGTCTCTGTAACACCACTTTGAAGAGAAGATCACATGGGAGAGAAAAACCCCAGTATGCCTTAACTGTATGTGGAATCATAGAAGCTCAACACAGAGAGGACGGATGAACTCCCCTTGAGAAAGGCCAGAGAGAACACTCACTACAACTAAACCCAGTTTTTATCATTTCTGATTTCCTTAAATATAAAATACACTCGTGTTGACATTCCAAAGCAGGCTGGTTTATGAGTCCCTGATTTCACAAGGTTTTGGAAATTTGCAGGATTTTTGCCAAAGCATAGGAGTGGCACCCTGTAAACTCACTCTAACAGTCTGGAAAGTGGCAATGACTGCTATCCACTGACATTGACTGTGTAGTAGTCAGAACAGGTAATATCATGATTAACCATTAGCTTCACTATTAGCAGAGGGAGCCATGGGAAGAGGCCTTGCATACCGCCAGCGTGGGAGCTGAGAACCCACTGAAGCATGCAATGCAATCATTAGCATGTCTTTTTGTCAAACCATTGTCTTTATTGCAACTGAACGTTTAGTCAAAGCTAAAATATAAGGTGGAAAGATACTGCCTTTGATTCTGTTTTAAATAGGGAAGGTTTCATACCTAGGGCAATCTGCCCAGTTAGACAGCCTGAGGAGAAGGACAGTAGGAGTGGAAAACAGAAGCAAACAGGCAGTGACAGCTATCACACTGTTCTGTCCACAAAGAAAATAGGGACTCATTTCAGAGCTAGGATGTTCTGCAGTGGAGAAGTGAAGAAACAAATTGAGCCTGGTAAAAGAAAACAAAAAATTCATTATGTACAATGAGACTTCCCTTGCTTTCAAAATCTGTTTCACCACTGACTACTGGAAATGGTCAAATATGGTAAAATACAGCATTTCAGACTGATGCCACACCCTCAGAACTACAGAGACCTTCACATGCCATCTTACCTCTTCTTGACTGATCTTGAGATTGCAGTTAAATTTTCTTCTGCATATCAAATGGCCTCTTTAAAACATCTCCAGAGATGAACACACCACTTAAGACTAGTTTAGGAGATACTCCACGCATATTGCTACAGGGAGTGAATGTGTCTCTTGAAGTACCTGGTATTCATCACATTGGTATTAATCTCACTACATCGAGAGGAATGTTCATAGGTTACCTAAACTGTGGAAAAGGTTTTGAGCACCCAGTGTAGACAAGGACATTAACCAAAGTAGAATTCTAATCTTTGCTTTCATTTTTATAGTTCAAATCTGCAATGACACCAGGTCATTGTATAATCCCATGATGCCAAGATTGTCTGAGTAATCTACAGCAGGCCTTTAGCCCTACCTTTGAGCTACAAGCTGTAGCACCCAAGGAACCATTCAGCTACAGAGACTTGCTGAAATCCTGCACACTCAAGCCTTTCTTCTCTTCACTGCATACTAGATAAAAGAGCATGAGCATGGGCCAGAATCCAGCTGGAATTCCCAACTAGGGAAATACCTATTTCTACAGACATCTTGGTTCTGAAATTAAATCTATTAGTTTCCATTCCTAGTAGAAATTTCAGCCAAGTATTCTGTTCGTGTCTTCTTGACCCCAAAGGAGTATTGTAATGTAGTTTTGCTTAAGGAAACAAAACTTCTGACATCAGCCCTGTCAATTCCTTTCTTCACTTGTCAGAGACTCAGTATCTCTGTGAGTGGAAATCCCCATTGACTGCTGAGCCATAACCAATATTTGGACAGCTGTTCATTGCTTTACTCTTTGGAGAGAAAAATGACCAACATTTCTGAGGATGACAGAAAGGAAGTCCCTCCTCTCACTGCAAATGTTTTAATATGGACAACTTCTGCACTACCATAGGAATGTCTACTTTGGTGTAAGTATGTAAACCCAACCTGGACAGCACTGATCAACATCCCTTGAGGAACTAGTCCCATGGATTTCAATGATGCAGCTATCCAGAAGTACAAGCAGAGTCTGAATCAGGGACATTTTTCAGATTCTAATATTAATCCAGAAGTATGCTGCAAGAGCTTCACAGAATATAAATTTAACTAAACAATGTATTTTTAAAAAGAAAATTATTTTATACCCTCACCAGCACATAGTGCTGCACACAGTGGGATGTTCTTTCCATTTGCCTGCAGTTCCCACCATATTTTAGTGATATTTAGTGCCACTCTAGTTAAGGGTCATGTGCTATTTCCATAATTAATCTAATTTTTCAAAGGTGCATAGCTCATCTACTTTAATTCCCAGTAGGGTCTGTAAGAAGCTTGCTAGTGAACAGCTTTGCTATGATTTTTTTTCCTATCTTTACAGAATGGCTTACTGCATCAATCCACTTACTAACTCTTAGAGAAGAGGCATTCACTCTGTGATCCCAAAGTGCTTGTGTGGTGGTGTGCCCATAGTTCTTACCGGAAAAACATGTATGTTCCTTAATGAGTGAAAAAGCCTCTGATCATTTTGGCCTGAGAGACTAGGATTTTTATTTTAATGGAAAGGAAACCACACATTAACATTGCAACTTTTTTACATGAGCACACACACACATTACTTCAGGAGCAGGGGGCTGAAATCACAGGAAAGTACAAATTGATTTCCTTGAAAATTAGTGTTCACACTTTTGTCGATCCTTTGTCTTTGTGTTTTATTAACGTGTTCTTAAGCAATCTATCTCATTTAAAGTGAATAATATAATTACATAATTGAATAGATCAATTTGTTAGTGATCATGGGAAAAGATTAAATATATCCTTATACTTCACATAAATAACAGAAAATGAGGGTATTACTGTTGTCACAAAGACAAAGAATATGCATACTCAATTCATGTAAATCAGCACAATCAGATTGATATTAGTCACTGTAGATGCACTTACTCTGACTAAAGCACTGGCCTTTGCATCTGAAGCAATCAAATGGCTCTAACGGTAAAGTCCAACTTTGGAAAGTATCTAAACTGAAAAAGCTGACTGTGCCACTCTCTTCCATACCCATCCTCCGTGTCTGTGAATGGCCCCTCTCAGGTGACACATTTTTTTGCCTGCAACATGTCTAGGTATGAGGCAGGGGGTTACTGGTGATCTCCTAGGGAGAAGCATCCATGTGCCCCTGAACTGGCCAGCCTGTTACTTCAGGGTCCCCATTACTGCTTCTTCCAAAAGCTAATACACATTCCTCACAGTGCTTAACGGGATGACAAAGTCACTGCAGGCACCGTCATGCAGGTTGCGTGGCCGGAACGCTCCCGCAGTGCCGTGTGCCGCTGGAAAAGCGGCATGGGTCGGTTCAGAGGGGGCTGTGGGGGAACAATCACATCGCTGGGCGCGGGTATAGGCAACAACGGAATAATGTAATGTTTGAACACAGTGCCCTTGTTAGGGTCACAGAGACACAAGTCAGAGGCAGGTGCCTCTGAAGGTCAGGCGTGCCCTCAGCCCAGGTTTGCCAGGCGAGAGGGGCAGAGATCCTGCCGGGCCCCGGCTGCTCATCCCTGGCAGCCGCCTGAGGACTGGAGTAAAGCAGTGGCCAGCCTGCGGCAGAAGGGGCTCGCCCCGGGGAGCCCGGCACGGGATGCGGGCGGGACGGGGCAGCCCCGGAGCCCGCGGTGGCCGCCGGGAGGCGCTGCCCCCCCTGCCCCGCGGCCGTGCCGGGCGCCCCCCGGGCGGCGCAGGCAGGCGGGGCCGGTCCCGCCCCTCCCGCCGCGCTGCAGCCGCCGGAGGCGAGCGGAGCCCGAGCCCCGACAGTGTGCGAGCCGCTGCTGCCGCCGCTGCCCTGCGCCGCTGCTCCCGTCCCGCCCGGCACAGCCCGACTCAGCCCCGCACAGCCCGACTCAGCCCCGCACAGCCCGACTCAGCCCCGCACAGCCCGGCCAGGCACGGCACAGCCAGCCCTGCCCTGCGCCCCCCGCACCGCCCGGGCCACCACAGCCAGTCATGGGTAAGCGAGCGGGGCTGCCCCGCGCCGGGGCCGCAGGGGATCCGCGGCTGCGGGCGGGGGGGGAACGGGGCAGGTGCGTGGCAGCCGCGGGGGTCGCCTGCGGAGCGCCCCGGGAGAGGCGGCCGCCCCTCCGCCCCTCGCTCCGCGCCGCTGCCGCGGGGAGCGGGACCTCCCGTCCGGCGGGAGCGGGGCCTCGCTGCCAGCTGCAGAGCGCTCCGTGCCGCTGGAAATAAACCAGGGTTAACGCGGAGTCGCGGTGCTGTAGTCCCTCGGAGGCGGCTGCGCGCCCCGGCCGGAGCGTGTGCCCCGCCGCGGTCCCGCAGCAGCCGCGGGGGCTGCTCTGCCCGCAGGTCTCGGAGCCGCCGCCCGGCAATGGGACCGACTCGGGCTCGGCGCGGCGTCCCCTCGGGGTGAGACGGGGCGGGGGGAGCCACTCTGCGCCAGACCCGCGTCCCCGGGTCAGCTTTTGCCGGAGGATGAAGAGTGGTCAGGAGAGGAGGAATAGCCTCGGGGGACAAGAAGGAGGGTGGACCTGCCTTCAAGAGATGGGCAGTGCTGAGTATGACCGTGTGCCAGGCGTGATGTGTTTCGGTGTGAGCATTAGAGAACCGTGCTGGCCGTTGGGATAGCGTGGTGCGCTTTTCCCTCTTGCAGCTTGGGGTCTGCGCAGTGGTGGGAGTTGGGTGTGGATGGAAAGTGGCAGCTTCTGTTCCCAAACTTACGGGGAGGGTAGTGCTTGCCGTGAGTGAGTTAACAGCAGAAATGAGGCCCTAGGGAGGGAAGGATTCGTAGTGCACATGGGCTACTCGGTAGTCAGCACTCACCTTGAGCGTTCGCATCTTTTTAGCGTGAACTTTTTAGAATGGGCTGCTTCTTCGACCTCTCATTTCAACCAACAGTACATCCATTTTAATTACGTAGTAATGAAAGTTATGAGATTTAGAGGGGAAGAAAATAAAATATAGAAAAATACATCTGTATGTTTGGTCTAGTTTGCCAGTGGCATGTTACTGCTTAGAGGTTGCAGCTGCTAAAGCAGAGCTATCAGTGCGTGCCTGAGTGTTAATATGCACATACTGATGCTGGCACTGTCTCTGGGTTTAATTAAGAAGAAAAAAAAAATTAATTACTCATCCAAAGCTAAAGGAAGCTGACAGAATTCCTATGGTTGCTACTTTGTTAAATTAATTCGCCTCACCTAATTCCTTAATTTCTAAATGCTTATTAACTGGTTTGTTCCCTAGCTTAGTGGAAATCGGGGCCCTGTAGTATTAGCATCTCTGTACTAAGCTTTTTTTGACTTTAAACACCCCTTTCAGTGCATGTTAAAGTACTGATTGCTGTGGCCTCTGCAGCTCTGACAGCTGAAGCAAACCAACCAGCTGTATTGACAGCAACAAAAAAGCTTATTTTTTGGGATCATATTCTGATACTTTTTAGACTATACTTTTCCTATGTGAACTTTTTGTAAAGTTTAAGTAAAACTGCAAAGTGGATGGCCTCTCCCCTGTCTAGACCTTACTATTCTTCTCTTACCTTACACTTTTACTTTATTGCCATGTGTAACTGTCCAATAAATCTTGGAATAGGGATGGAAGAGGGAAAGAGAGAAAGGAGTATTTTTTAGTGTCTTATTAAGAGAAGTGTATGGATTTTTAAGATAACACATGTAAAATTGTTCTTAAATGTCTTTGCTGCTGTGTATGAAATTGATTTTTCTTCAGTAAATTAAGCTGCTAGCACTGTGAAATCAAAAAGTTGATTTAAATATTCGTAAGTGATTCATCTTGAGGAGAATCACATCTTTATTTCAGTACTAAAATCTTATAAAAACACTAAAGTTAATCTTGCAGGTTGTGGGACTGCAACAGTGTATGAAATATGTCATTTATATCCATATAGAATGTGTTGTCCTGAATGTAGCAGTTGGGAAAAGTGGAGTGAAAAGAAAAAAACATTTCTTGAACATTTTGCTCATAATGATGATAATAACAAAGAACTCCAAGGTCTGCTGAGTTCTTTGCTTAGAAGCATTCTTGGATGACCAAGCTGTGCCTGACTGGGCAATGGCAATGTGATCAGTCAGGAGAGGGGACTTGGAGCACAAATTTCAGATGAAATACTTCAAGAAGAAGTCACAAAAAGAAGCCTTTGTCAGCTGGGGATCCAGTCCCCCATGAATACAACGTTTTGTTTTTGTCATTGCATAACTGTTGCTTTGGCATTAGGTAGGCTGAGGCTGATGTGATTGTCTCACCAAGACTTGTTTGGTGCCCCAGTGCTGTTATTGAGCTTCCTGATCTGATGGCAAGGATGTATTTGTCTGGTTCTCATTAGGACCCTTTGAGTTCTCTTTGCTCGCACAAAATTTTTGTGTAAGACTGGCTTCGTAAGGGTGATTTTTTTAAGTTTTCTTCTTTTTCCTTCTTGGAGGCTGAGAGCCCACTGCAGTCTTTGATGTTAATTGGGCTCCCTCAGCACTTCTGAAAGTCTGTTTTCCACACCACTTAGGGTTTGTGTCAGCTGAATGGAGGGTTGTCAGTAATAACCAGTGCAGTGCTTTGTGCATCTCTTCTGAAAAGTCCCATCCAGGGGCATCTTACATCTAGAAGGTGGGGAGGAGAGCTGTTATTTTACAAAATGAACAAAAAATACAAAAGGTTTTTGTTCATAAATGTTTGAAAAGCATGATACAGTGTCATTTCTTGTGAACTGTGTGTTCTCTTAATTTTACTTTGTATTCCCCAAACTGTTGCTTTCAAATAAGAAAAGTGGTTGCAGCAGAGTGGGTACATGTATTATGTTTTAGTTGGTTGGTTTGTTTAAAAAGAGATGCTGAGGAGAATACTGTCTGTGAACAGGGAGTGAAATTAATGCCTGTATTCATGTAGGTTTGCATCCCGTTTCTCTGAAGTCCCTGTGTAGGGACTACTGTCTTGCAGAGCCTGCAGGCCCAGGAGTTCCCAGGGACATGCTATACCATGCTAGGGCCATCCCCTGTCTTTCACGCCTTCTCCAGCACCTCCAGCTCCCCCGTCAGTTGTTCCTACATCCCCATAGCTCTTCCCTGCATCTCAGAGCAGACCATCCCTTTCTTGTAGGCAGTAACCTCAGGAGTTCCACCTTACGGACTTCTACCACTCATATAAATGATCCTCACTTTTACATGAAACTTGTCTGAAGTAGGTTCAAATATGCCCTAAACCAGGCTTTCTGCTTAAAACCTGCTGGGGGCAAATTCTGAAAGAGAATCAGTCCTCATTCTTTCTATACAGCTATACACTTCATTCAGGCAGGAGCTGGAGTCTTTTGTGTCTAACATTAATAGTAAAATCTGATTAGCTTTGGTCATTAAGGGTGGCTGGATTTCAATTGCCAAGTGTTGTAGTCCATATTTTCTTAAATCACACCTCTTAAATATATTTAACTTCATTCTTATTTAAACTTAATATTAGTTTCTTTTTTTTAATCTTCTCTTAAAACTGTGAAATGCAAAATTTTATACTGCTGCCCTTCCTCTATCTCCACAACACTTGCTTGTGCTGTTAAAAAGGTACTTAATTTTGCCTTCTCACTGTAATGTTCTTATCTGAGAAGGAGGCAGAGGAGAAAATGTGCATTTCAGATATCCCTAGTATCCTAAACAATTTGTGTTTTCACCATATTTACAGGGTCTCCCTCTTGCTGTCTTTCTAGACACATGATTCTATTATATAGGAAATCTGCTGCCCTGTGTGTGAATTCTGCATCTGATAGACCTTGAATTTCAGAAAAACATACTAGATTATAGGTTACATCCCTGGGAAGTCTGAACCATGTCAGTGCCTGATTACCTGTCTTTTTCAGAGTGTTTATAGAGTTTTTTAAACCAGTTGAAGTCTGCAGGTGTCCTTCAATGTTTAAAGGACTTTATTTTTCTCAAGCCAGTACCTTTTTTTTTTCAAGTTTACTTCCATGTGTTATGCAGTTGTCATGTTGCAAGCATAGGGGGGTTTTATACAGTATTTTTTCTATAACCTTTGTTTTTCAGAATTAGTGCTTTCTAATCATAGAATGTTTTGGTTTGGAAGGGATCATTAAAGATGAATTCATCCAGTTGTTCTGCTGTGGGCAGGGACACTTTTTCACCGGTTCAAAGACCCATCCAGCCTGACCTTGAACACTTCCAGGGATAAGGCATCTGCAATTTCTCTGAACAATAGTTATTAATATCTGAAGTCATTACTCTAAAAAATAAGTCCAGCATCTATTTCAGGATGAGGTTAAAAAAAATTGACAATAAACCCAGTGAAGCCTTCTTCTTGGTATTTCTTTTTCTCCTCATGCAGCATTACCATGTCATCCATGAGTGGGTGCATGTTCTCATAGCGAGATTTTCGTTTCCCTGAGATGCACAGCTGTTACAGCCAGATGCAGAATCACTGCATGTATTGTATTTCCACTGATGGTTTTTGGATATAAATGTGTTGTTATCCTTTTGGAAGTGCAAAAGTGTGGCATCCAGTGAAATTTCACTGAGGTGAAGTGTTTGCTAAGGGAACTACTGTGGATCATTGCGTTACCACACTCCCCATGATGGCTGCTCTTCCCACAGACAGATGGATTTCTGTTTAACCTCCCCCATGTGCATCGCAGCTGTGTGTGCCCTTCACCTTTCCTAAGACATGCCCACACCTGGTCCCCATTAATGCATCCCCAGCACCTGCCCAGGCAGCACATCACCTTGCTCCTCTGTGCAGCTCCTCAAGCTGTTCCCGCTGAGGCACAGAGAGCTTGCACAGAGCCATGGGAACTGCCTTCCTGTGAGTTGCTCAAGCCCACCTCCAAAAAAATCAAACTCTACATGGCACCAGGGTGTTAATGTTGTGGAAGATGTGTGTATATGCTTATTAGTGTACTTTTAGCATAGGTGCTTTTTGCCCTGGAGTGTGGGATTGAGGCTCACTCCTCTTGGAGCAAATGCCATCTCGCTGCGGTTCCGGTCAGGTGAGGTATATGGTGACACATCTGGGTGGTCATTCTCCAGAGTTTGCTGAGGTGTGCTTGTGGCTGGAGTGAGGGAAATCAAAATTCTTTCTGTTCTCCTGGCTGGTTCCTTAAAATCTGTTCAGGTACAAGTGCCTCTGGGTTTGAGCTGGTGTGAGCCAATGTAAGGGAAGATAGTTTAGTTTCCATGTGTGATGTCAAAGATGGTTGTTTCAAAATAATGGGTCTCAGCTGAACCTGCAAGGCTCTATACAGATGCAGAATCCTGTGATAGGAGGGTTACTGGGTCAATAGTGGTCAAAAGGCAAAGCAGAGCCACATCCACCTTGTAAGGTGGCTTCTTCAAGGCCGTGTGCAATGTAGTCTGTGCCCCAGAGGAAGCAAACCTCACTTGACAATGCCCAGTGAGGAATCTGCACCTCCTGATCGCCTCCCAACTTTCCTTCTGCAGGTAGGTGTGAACCTCAGACAGTTTGGGTGCAGGGATGGCTGTGCCAGTCAAAATCCCATAACCCCTTCCCTGTAAACACAGTGAGCATCAGTGGAGATGTCACCATTCAGTGTAACAAATAGGTGGCATCCTGTGTACCACTCAGTTCTCAGCTGTTTGTTACTTTCTGTTGCTGCTCTGTCTCGGTGCTTTAGCTGTCTTCTTCTCCATAATTATTTGTCTCTTGGGTTTTAGGCTCAAAGGCTTGCATGGGGAGTTGTGGCTTGGGAAATGTTTACAAGCAACACAAAGAACTATGAGAATTCAACATCTTTTGTTCTCTCTGTTTTTGGAGCTGTTTGACTAGCAGCAATTTCAAAATGTGAATGGAGCTTATGTTTCATTAACAGAAAGATGTGCCAGATAACAGAGCAACAGAGCTATAAACCTCAGTGCCTTGCTTCGCATTGGTTTTGGATGTGTTTATTTTAGGCTTTGATAATTGTGTCCATGTGAGACTTGGAAATTTTAGCTTAAAGTTAAATGTACAGCAAATTACTTTCAAGAATGTGTTTGTACTTTAATGTTTGGAATTTTTTTTATTTGTCTGGGGAGAAGATGGTGAAAAGGACTGTCACTTAAAGGTAGCTGGGACCTGGCTTGTGAGACTGGACTTCTTGAAGTTATGAATGGTTTTAAGTATTCAAAGTAAGATACATCTGTCATAATTTTGTTGGGTGTTTGGTGTTTTTTTTTTAATATTTATTAAGTGCATAGAGCAGTCATTGCATATTGCAACCTAAAACTCTTGTCCATGTATACATTCCTTCAAGGCCAATGGAAATATAAGAATTGCTCTGGTGTAAACCATACATAAATCAGAGTTGAGTTGGACTGAAGGCAAACAGCTCAAAACTTGTGCAGTTAGTGGCTCGGGAGTAAGGAAGCAGCTGGACTGCCTTCCAGGTGTGGGTTTGTGGATTGATAGACAGAAAGAACACCGTGTGTTAACGATGCAGCTGGTCAGGACATCCAAAACACAGACTACATGATGGGAGTCCAGCCAGAGGAGGATTGCATTTTGAGTAATCCACTGGTTTTCTCAATATAGGAAACATACATTTGGGCTTCCTGGTTGCTTTTCTGAGCTGGAGCTGTGGAACTTGCCACTGATGGTTGACAGAGGAGGAATATGATTCCTTTGTGTTACCAGCAAGGCACAGCTAACTGGCACTCCCTAGTCTGGTTTTATCTTTTAGTCTATGTTTTTGTCAGCTTACAGGCTGACATGGAGTCTTCTCAGTGCCATTGCTGAGTGTGCCTCAGCATCAGTGAAGCTGCTGGGTGCAGGTGAGTGTTAGTTGCCTGCAGTCACCTGCTGACACCCTTTGGGAGCCCATGTGGGTGGAAGGGTGGCTGCTGTTGGGTCTTAGTTATCTTTTCTAGACAGATTTCCCTTTTTTTTTTTTTATTCTTTGGGTTTATATGTGTTTTAATTTCTGATGGGGCACAAATGTTTCAAGGCGTAAGACAGTGCTTCCATCAACTTACGATTTCTTTTTAAGCATTTTAAGTTCTAGGTTCTGGGAAGCACTGTCAGGATTTGCTGGAATGAAGTCCTTGACACACATCATGTTGACAAATATCATGCAAGTCTGAACTAAAGCAGAGCACTGACTGGATCCTCAATACTTTTTTAAACTTCTATACTAAAGTAATTTTAATTTTCTTGTTCAATGTGTTTTCTATATCTTACGTCTGTAGGTTTGTTTTTTGGTTTGTGTTTGTTTTTTTTCTTTAGGAATAACTTCTGGAAGATTTTAAGTGATTGCTGTTTGTGTGTAAACTTACACTTTTTTTTACCCAAACTGTGTTGACATAAATGTCATGCACTTTCCCAAACAAAAGCGTAAAATGAGTTGTTGTATTTGTTAAACATACAGCTGAAAATAAGTTTGCCACATGGAACTTCCCTTGTGGGAAATTAAATGCTTTTCTTGAGCTGTGTAGCCATATACTACAAAAAAAAAAAAAAAAAAAAAGAAAAAAAAAGCCATGAGTAAAGAGAGATGACTAGTGGGAATACTTGGAGTGGAGAACTTTCGGTGCAAGCACAGGGATCTGCTCCAGCACATCTGTCAAGGATCCATGACTTGTAAGGTGTAATAAACAAGAACACTTCATGTAACATCTGCTTAGACTCTGTGATGGGCACTGGTACAAAAGCCTTGAAATCTCTGAGATATTTGTCATGCCATGTCAGGGGAATGTGATGGAATATAGCACATCAGCTATTGCTGCCTGCTCCCAGCCAGTGAAGTTATTAGGTACTAAACCTGGTAACAGTTACATTGAGCCAAAGTTTTACTTAAGCAAATGCAAGGAATGCAGTGCAGTGGGGGCTTTGCTCTCCATGGCTGATGTAGCCTGTGTTAGTCATTATTTCCCTCATGCAGTGTATACTTTCTCTTCATAGACATTTCTCCCATTCTGTGCTGAAAATGAAATGGCAATTTCTCATGCTTGGTAATTGTCTGATGAAAATCTCCCCATTTAGATAATGTTGGGAAACTTAAATAGTGATGTGGAATGAAAAATAGCCAGTTAAGTAATTTTTCTGGGTTTAGCCTTCAGTTTTTAGTTTCTCCCTTTAAACAGTTTGAAAATACCTGTTTTTCTCCTCAAACTTTATCTATGAGAAACATATAATAGATATTTAATCTTTAACCTCCTGAAATTCTTTGAGGTTTTTCATTTTATCTGCCACTGATATGTGTCCAACACCATGTTTGAGAAATTGTTGTAATCTACTACATACTAAATTCTTCTTATTCCTCAGTGGAAACTTCAGGGAAGCAAAAAAGAACTATGAAGGAGTAAAAAAACTCTTGAAAGTTCTCATTTAAAATAGCCGTGGCAGACTGAAGGTAGGTATTTGGGGAGTGGGTGGAACTGAAATAAAACACGAATAAGGTGGCAGCATAAGTCAAGACTCAAATGATTATAGCCTTAAACAGTCTGCAGATGTCATTAAAATTATTTTATCTTCCTGTAAAGCTTTATTTCTGGATTTTCTTAAGTTACCTATGGCTGTTGTCATAAAATCTGCTGAATGTTATCCCCATTATGGTCAGCTCCCCAGCATGCCCAGCATGGTTTAGGCTCTTTTCATCATCCTTGAAGAGAGGAAGTTGTGGACATCATGGTGAAACCTTGTCCTTCCCTCTCAATGGGCTGCTTTCCACCAGGTTTTGTGGGCAAGGTATGTGTGTTGGCAGATAGTTCCCTGCCCACCCTATTCCTTTTGGTATTTGATCTGCACTAAAGACTTTCTCCCTGAAGTGTCAGCCTGAAGCGCTTGCTGGTTTTGCATTAATGTGATTCACACGTGGTAGATGAGCACAGCTGTGACTGTGACTTGTACTTCCAAGGAAGTGATGCACCTCTCCTAGAGACTGAAAACAGGAGGAGACATTAGAAGAAATCTCTTTAAAATAAACAGAAATTCAGGAGGCACTTTCTTAAAGCAAAATTAAGTGCTTTACTGGAGGGAAGTTGGAGCCTTGGATTTCTATTTCCTCAGTAACTAAAGAGCACAGCACACATGGAATATTAAAGGTGGTTGCCAAGGCTAATGGGAATGTCCCAGCTGCTGTTAAAACCTGATGTATGACTGTGTTAATTACTGCACACTGAGCCGTCTTTTCTGTTCTTACAAGAACATAAAAAAGTCCAGGAAAATACCAGTGTAGTTACAGTCAGTGCCAGCTACTTCTCCCCCTTAGAAAAATACATTTAGTTGATGAAACTATTTTGTTTCATTTTTGATTAATTGATCTTAGATAGCATAGGTATTTTTGGGATACCTGCCAAATTGCTCAGTGTGATGGCTGTAAGATGGCAGTTTGCTTTCTGAAAATTACCTACCTTCTTAGAAAGAATTATGTTGTTTTAGAGAATCTAGAGAATTAAAAATGTTCCTTATTTGCTACAGAGTTGTTAGGGTTTAACTGAAGGATGAGAATGGAAACAATACCTGAGTTTCTGTTTAAAAAAAACCCAAAGAAACACAAGAAACCTACCAGCTACTTGTAAATGTGGAATCTTTGTTCATTAGTTTTTCCTCTGACATGCCAAATGGGTCCCTGTGCAGGACTCCTGAGTAAAGACTTATGTGGACTTCCTAAGAAGACACAGAAGGGGAGAAGGAGTTACCCAGCCAAAATGTGAGTTCCCAAAGAGTTTCTTCCTCTTTCCCATAATAGAAGGCAGGTTTATCGATTCTGAAAATGCTATCATGCTTGCTTAAGTTCTCTTCTACTGTAATCTTTCCTAAAATACTTGATCCTTAACCCTTTGTTTTTTAGGGAAGAGAATGGTAAGATAGTAGGAGGGAAGCATGCCTTTATCCTTCCATACGTGTTCGTGAGCGTGACTGCTGTGCCCACTTCCCACATGGTCAGTAGTCTGTCTTCTTCTGCATGTGTGAAACGTCCCTTATGTTAGCTCTTGTACCTTGTAAATAAAGTGTTTTCTACTGCCTTACTCAGAAAATATGTCAGGCTTTTCGTTGCATATGTTTCATTGCTCCAACATTAGCACTTTGCATTTGCATGTGGTTATTAGATCTCTATGGTGAGAGATTTCTTCTCTTTACCCAAGTTTAAACATAGGAAAAAAATCATAAAATCACAGAATGGTTTGGATCGGAAGGTACCTTAAAGATTATCGAGTTTCAGCTCCCCTGCTGTGGACAGAGACACCTTCCAGTAGACCAGGTTGCTCAGAGCCCCATCCAACCAGGTCTTGAACACTGCCAGGGATAGGGAATCCACTTCTCTGGGCAACCTGTTCCAGTGCCTCACCACCCTCGCAGTAAAGAATTTCCTCCTAGTATCTAATCTAATCTAATCTAAGTCTATGACCTTACTGTACTGAGAACCCCACAGCTGGATGTAGTACTGCAGGTGGGGTCTCACCAGAGCGGAGCCGAGGGGCAGAATCACCTTCCTTGACCTGCTGGCCTTGCTGCTTTTGATGCAGCCCAGAGTAGAATTGACTTTCTGGGCTGCAGGTGCATGTTGCTGGTTCATACTCAGTTTTTCATCCATAAACATCCCCAAGTTCTTCTCAGCAGGATTGCTCTCAATCCACTCATTGCCTGTCCCTGTATGCATGTGTGGGGTCACCCCAGCTCAGGTGCAGGACCTGACACTTGGCCTTGTTGAGCTTGCATTTATTAGCCATTTTAATATTAGTTTCTTGTGTCAGGCTAAATCACGTGGCATCACAGCAGTATCCCAAAATTGAATTGATCCTGAGCTGCTGCATGTGGTCCCAGAGACATTCTGACTTTTACTTTTGGTGACTTCCATAGTCATGAGTGGACTTGCAGTAGGAACCTTTGCTCTTTGGTGGCAGACATGGATGGAGCTGTGGTGCTTAAAGCCGTCAGAGTTGGCAGCTGCTCTGTGCCCTGCTTTGTCCTGAGGGGGACAGCTGGGAAGAGCACCCTGGTTACAGTCTGCATCCCAGACCTCCCACAGCACTCAGGATGTACGGTGACAGCTCTTCCTGACAGGAGATACTGGCAATTAATTTAAAATCCTTCCCCTAGGTCATCATGACTTTTAAGGAGCTTTTGCGCTTACTGTCTTAGAAACCGCCTTTCTTCCTTGAGCATGACCTGCCGAGGCAGCTGTGTTTCTCTTCAGCACTGAAGTTAATGATACAAAACATGAAGCTTGAGAGGAGATCAGAATTACAGCTCTTAGCTGAATATTCACTGTCACCAATCCTTTTTCAGTCAACTAGCATGAACAGGGGGTTTTGTGGTTGCTGGACAAAGTGTAAAGCATGGTGTGGACATCTGTGGTCTTTCTGTAAGAACTTTTGAGGATAGTGCTCATATGGCCTTTCTGGGCTTAGTTGAAATGAAGCAAGCTTTCTTTTATTCCCTGGTGTCTGTTTTTGTTGGTTGGTTTGGGGTTTTTTAAGGAGTGCAAAGGAAAAGGCTTTTTCAGATGTAACAATAATGCATAAAAGGATCCTCTGTATGTTTGTGGATGCTGCTGACATATGCTTTGGTTATGTTAAGCCCTGTGGAGTGGGCGGGTTTGAACCGAAGGGTAATCACAATGCCCCTGTATGTGCTGTGGCACAAGCTACACAGTGTGGAAATCTGGTAGTGTCCTGTCTGGGCTGTGTAGCTTCTTTCCTACCAGGGTGCATATAGTAACCTAAATATACCTCTGTTCACATAGTCTTAAATTGGCCATTAACTCACTCAGTCACACATTGGTATGCAGACTTTTTCAATTCCACTTTTGCTTGGGAACTCCATCTCCTGCTGTCTCCTGCATGTGGGCTTACCTGTATTTTCATGGTACAAGTTTGCACAGGGAAATACCTTCCCAAATATTAGCCCCAGCAGCAGCTCTGCCCTGTGAAGGCACGTGGAAGAGGCAGGGCAGCAGTTGCCAGCAAGCATCACCATCCTTTATTTCTCTCATAGCTATGGTGACCCTGGATGTGAGACCAGGAATGTATGCACTGGAGATGATTTAAGGAAATGTGCAGCACTGCATACTAATTAATTTGGGTCATGGTGCTCATAGGATAAGCACAGCAGCTTCCTGCCTCCCAAGTGGTTCCTGCAGTTCTGATGTGAACCCCTTTGGCTTATGCCAAGAAAAAAACCTGCATAGTAATTAAAATTAACCTGACCTGCTTTAGAGGAGCCTGGTTTGAATTAGGGCATGATTATTAACCAGCAGTATTTGGCTTTGCTAAATCTTTCCCTTTCCTTCCACATTGTTCATTCCCTGTCATTCCATCAGCTCGATGATATCTGCTCGGGTGGTATGTGTTTAAATGAGACCCTTCATCTCTGTAGCACAGACCACGGCTTGGCTAACCCATACCACAAGACTTGGTGGGACTCTGTCAGGGCTGTGGTGCCTGCTGCACAGCTTGATGGCTGACAAGATATCACATTGTCCCTTCTCCAGAAAGCCAGGACTATGGGAGCAGAAAATGGGGAGTGAAAAGGTAACTTTATTGCGTGCATCAGTGATCTGAATGCTGTTCTTCTCATGGGCATCTGAAGTAGTTAAAATAATCAGACTGCTTGGTATTTACAGCATTAAATCCGAGTCCTTTGGGCTTTAAGGGCATTGCCTTTTATATCCATGTGTGGGAAATTGAACAAAAAGCAAGAGTGCAACAGAGTTTTAATCTCAAACCATGGAACCTCTGTTAGTTTGAAGGCTCAAAGTCCCTTGCTTTTCGTTTTCTTCCACATGAGCTAGATGATATGCCTGTTTTTAATTTATATGTAGATGGCACCATGGAAAAGTATCTTCAGGCCCTCTTTGTGGGGTGAGTAATCTGTGAACATGAGTTTTCATCAAAAAATGCAGTAAAGCTTTTTGGGAGAGTGTTTTGCATCAGGTTGTATTGCCATCAGGTTGCAGCTATGGAGTACTGGTTTCAAAGTCTCTCTTGTCACAGCTCTGCTACTTTTTTTTCCAAGGCATTTTTCAGACAGAAGCCATTGGAAGCTGCTAAAGTGTTTTCCCAAATTTTTCTCTGGTATAGTACCTGGATGCCCTGAGTCCCTGCCTTATTCTGCTATGCCATACAGTGGTGTAGTAAAGTCCTCCATGTCTGTGATCTCTGGTGATGGAGTGAATATTCTTTTTTCACCATTGTTTGTTTTTACTGTTTAAAAAGTTGATGTTGGCAGAAAAACAAAAAACAGTAGGTTTTTTTTTTTTAATCCAGACAAGCAGGATACTTATAGCAGAAAGGTCTTTCTGTCATGAAATTGAAACATCCTTTGTGGAAAAAAATGTTTGAAATGCACATTGTGGTATGCTGCCTCTTTTTTCCTCTAAAGGAATTGTCTTGCAGTGAAACGAAATTGATCTTTAGTTTGAAGGCTCATATTGGACATTCCCCCAGCTTGGGACAAATTGAAAAGGAAAGAAAATTTAAGAGTTGTACAGAGAGTCTGTGTTTTGGGCTCTGATTCTTCCCCTGAAGTTCAGTTTATCTTTGTAGAGCATGAGAAATTTGAGGTCACTAAATGTAGTTTTCTTTGCTCCTGTAAAATGATTGAGCATTGATAACCTTTAAACATGGCAGTGCCTTCTCCCTTTTTGAAGAATCACATTCTTGCAAGATGTCATTAACCTTTACTACCTGTAAGATGCTTCATGATTTTTAGAGAGGATCTCTCTGCTGTCCCCTTGGTTTCTGTGCAGGAGGTGGATGGATCAGCATCTTTCAGAGAGCTGCAGGTGCCTTGTTCTTAAACTGCAAAATCTTTGCTCTTGGTTCCTGCCCTGCTCCTATCTAGCTATTGTCTGTTCTTGTCCTTGAATGCTGAAAAAAAAAAATATCACAAGACCTACTATTATTTTGGAGGCTTTTGGTTGCTGTTTGTTTTCTGAGCATTTAGTGGCTGGTACTTACTCAAATTTTCCCTCTTCCATAGTGATGAATGGAAATACACTGTCTTTTTTTTTTTTTTTTCTTTTCTATTTCATGATAAAAGATGCCATTTTCATGCACAGTTCGGAACTGGGACTTGAGCTGGGCACCAGATCTTGATAACCTTGGTGATGGTATTGCAAGAGGCAGTTCAGGTGTAGCTAGCATGCCCCTCTTTTTGCATGAGCTTTGCTCTTGCTTTGGGGGAAAAAAAAGGCTGGATATGTTCCACGCTACCTGCCTGTGCTTTTTACACCCTTCTCTTTTGTACAGGGATTACTGTTGCAGGTCTGTAGGATAGCACAAAACCTAGGCAAACCCTGAGCCTACAACGCCTATGAAAGGCCTATGTTTTAAGGAAGCATTTCTGAAATGAAACCGTGGAAACAAAACAGGGATCACTTTTTTTGTAGGTGGTACCTATTTGGATAGATTTAGAATGTTTGGAGGGAAAGTGTTGTCACATAACATAGGGACAGTACGTTTTAAACTATTGAAATACTCTGTGCTTCTTCCCCCATCTTTTGCATATAGTGAAATAAAATCTTGCTATAAATGTATTGCCTACATTTGAGTGATATCACATTTCTATCTGATACTTCCGTGCATTCCCTGTTTGATCACTAAAGAGGCTCCATCAGTCTTTATGGAATGGGGAATGGGGATTTTCACAGTGTGTCATTGAGGAAATGTTGCAAAACTGACGTAAGGGTCATATTTTTTTATTCTGCAAGCTCTGCATATTTCAGCTGTAACAGAGTAGTTAAGAAGTCATGGTTAGTGGGTCAGACAGGCCCAGGGGGCTAAATTGGGTTTTGTTCAGCCAAATGTTAGTGCTTTTTAATCAACGCTGAGTTTTGCGTGCAACACTCACTTCCTTCCCCAAAGCCATAACAAAAAAAAAAGGGTGTTCAACTGGGTCATGCACAACATCTGTCCTTTCCTAAACCAGTTAGGGAGTTACTACAGCAAGGGAAGAGAAGCTGCCTATAGCTACTGTTAGGGCATCTTTTCACCGCCGTGGCTTTTGTGGTCTGGTTCAAGGGACTGTCGATGAAGTTCTACATGCAGTCCTCAAACTCCCTTTAGAAGGAAAAGGAGAATTTCCTTTCATGTTTTGTGCAGCATTTTTACAACAAGCGCAAAATTCCAATAAAACTGTGTCATGATAATTGTTAAGTGCAATTAATTTACAATGCTGTGAAATAATTGTATAGATTTCCTTTCTCCCTGTATGGGCTCCGTAGGTGCTCAGCTGTTTCTCACTAAGGAGCTGTTTTTTTCAAATCTCTCTGCTGCCACCTGTTCCATCTCCAGTGAATGTAATTAATGTAGTGGTAGAAATGACAGAGGCTTTGGCCTCTCTTGTCTAGGTGGTTTATATGTTCTCTGCCATAAACTATGTGTTAATTAGGCTATCCTGATAAGTTTCAATTTTCCTTGATACAGGCCTTTTTTGACAAAAGGCTCCTTGGGGGCCAGTTTCATTTTTTTAAAAAGTCCACTGCAGTAAAAAAGCCTCAGTGAACACATAATGCAGGCATCTTTGATTTGAAGTTTTTAAGTTCTGCTGAACTTCTTCAAATTAGTGGGAGTTTATTTAGTTCATCACCCAAGGCAGGCTAAGTCGCTAAGTCTGTGCTGTATTTAAAGCTAAAACTTACTCACAATTTACTTGATACTTATTGGTGGCTGCTGTAAAGGAACCAAGGAGCAAAAAAATGGTAATTTTCTTTTTTAAAATTCTGAAGTATTTCACTTTCTTCCATGAGAAGAAATATGAGGATCTAGTTTGAAGAGACCCACAAGTATCATCGAAGTCCAGCTCCTGACCCGGCACAGGACATCGCAAGAGTCCCAGCATGTGCCTGAGAGGATTGTCCAAATGCTTCTTGAACTCTGTCAGGCTTGGTGCTGTGATCACTTTCCTGGGGAGCCTGTTCCAGTGCCCAACCACCCTCTGGGTGAAGAACCTTTTCCTAATATCCAACCTAAACCTCCCCTGAGACAACTTCAGGCCATTCCCTCGGGTCCTGTTACTGGTCACCACAGAGAAGAGATCAGTGCCTGCCCCAGTGCTTCCCTTCATGAGGAAGTTATAGACTGCTGTTGCCTTCCTGTTACAAAGAACAAGAGAATTAACTTGGTTTTGCCTTGTTTTGGATGAAGAGCTTAAAAATAAAAGCAGTAATTATTGTTAGAGGGTTTTTTTCCTGCAAAGTGTTATGGCAGTGGATCACTTCCTCTTGAAAATTTCAAATACAAATAGTTTTAGAAGTAATGAAGATTGCTCTGAACTGGATAACTCCTCTCTGGAAAGCTGGGACTGGACTAGTTGTCATAACGCTCAGTGTTGGCCCCCCCTTTCCCATGAAAGGGCAAGCTGCAGAGAGGCAGTGGGTGCTAATGGAAGTATGAAATGCATATTAAAAAAAACCCCAAACATGCTAAAGCATGAAACCTAATGCACACTTATTTAAATAACTGATTCTCAGAGGGAAACTGTGTTTCAGGGTACAATCTCTTAGCATCACATGCGTGTTAAGATGAAAATTGTTCCAGTTCACACATGCACTGATAGATGTGTCTCCTTAGATGCACCAACAAGCAGCCCTTGTTGGTATACTTGGCTGTAGCACATACAAGGAGTCTGCTAGATCAGGGTCTGTATCTGCATGCTTGTGTTAAAAGACATGTTGGAAAATACCCATGCAAAGCAGGTAGAATTCATTATTTGAGACTTTGCAGTAGTGTTTTATTGCAATTGCAGGTGGTTGCTTGAACAGGAAAAGTCATATTTTATGTTGGGCCTAGAAGCAAGAAAAAACATGGTGTGTTGTTTAAAGCATAACTTGGAGTAATTTTTATTTGGCTGAAACATTGCAATAAAAACCCAGTGCAATACTTCCTTATCTTCATCTTTCAGATAAGTAATTACAGAAATATGCATTGATATTTTATAATTCAGGAAACAACTTTTGATTATAATGAGATCTACAAAACATGTTTCATGCTACAAGTACAGTCCTGGAAATGAGATTGAAGAGCGCCACCATGGAAATGAAGTACAATGCAACTTGGATACAAATGATGATGCTTATATAGAGAAATGATTCATGAAGGCATTGCTGCTGGCCTCTAACAGATGTATCAGGCTAGCAATGGGGCAACATGTACACAAACTTTGGCTTGGAACTCCCTTTCAAGAACCGCACAAGGCATTCTTTTTGCAACTCTGTTGTTACCACTGCTTTCCATCTAGTAATCAAATACATTGTAATAAGTAAAAACTTGGTCTGCACTGGAGATTGTAAGTATAATTTCAAAGTTCATGCTGTTTTATAGTTGAAAATTGTATTAATTAAAAACAGTGCTTCTGACAGTGTCATGAATGTGTTGAGAAATGCTGAATTGATTGCCAGGACTGCAGAACAGGCTTTTCCGAGTTGCATTTTTCAGTCTTCTGTAAAAATGCAGAGACGTCCCCAAATGCCAGTTAATTTTTCAGTTAATTTACTGCAGCCTTCCTGGGAAATGATTTTTATATAGCTAGCTCCCATTATATGTTCATTTAATGGTATCAATTAATTCTGTGTTACATATACAATTTTAAAACTGCATTATATTTTGAATAAACTTCTCTCTGAAATGCTGAAACTCCTTTAGATATAAGTGTACATAAACCTACATGTAGCAGCTAGGTGGCAGAAACTGTGCCTTTTTAAAATAAAGTGGCACTGTAAATGCATCAGTGTAGCTTTGTAGTGACTGCTTTGTTTCTTCTAAAGAAAGAATTTTGTAATAGCTTTGTATTGCCACAGTGTATCCTTTGAGAAGACAAAAGTAAGCGTCTTCCTTTGGTTTTATTGATGGCGTCCTTTCTCTAGGTCTGAATGATCAGAAACAGATTCTTCTGTGGCACATCTACCATATATGTGATTATAAAGGAGAAACAGTTGAGAGATGGCACCTTGTGCTTCTACCATTATGACTTTCTTAGTGTCATTTACCTGTCATACTTTGTGCAACTATATATGTACACCCATTAAACATTGGTTTGGTATGTGATTGTGTCTGTGTAGAACACAAGCTTGGAGTGTAAGTATTTAGAAGCAGAGACGGTTCTGTGCGTTTGTGTCACTCTTTAGACCTTAATCTCACCCTAATTATATGGTCTAGGTCCTTTGATAACATAGCAATTATGGGGAAAAATGAGGGGTGGGAAGGGAGATTTTTTTTTCTATTTTAAGATATGTTACTGTTTCAAAAAGTAAATGAACTCCAAATGGAAATGCATCTGGTAGAAAATACTGTGCCCTCATAGGAAATTCTCTTAACTCAGTTGATTACTGCAATTCCATGTAGGCCTTGTTCAGTCCTATGCTGGACACTGCTTACCTGCAGAAGTGGTCACATGTTTTGATTTACTGCTTTAAATTCTTTGACCTTCCAACCCTTTTTATGTAGAATCTAACAGATGGCCACTGTGGTTGGGATAGGGAGTCAGAGAAGACTTAAGCTCAGCTCTGCATTTATCTCTGACCTTTGAGACAGGGCCATCATTAGACCTGGCAGTGAATAGATTGAAGCATTAAAATGGTTAGGGTGAAAGCCTTGTTTTCCTGCATAAGAAACTCCACAGGGTTCTTTAGTTGTACGGTCATAATGGTGATACAAAAACAGTCATGTGCTTTGATTAGAGGAACTGTTAGAAAACAAAGCAAAAAACCTCCAGCAGTCTATAAGCAATGGTGGCCCAGCCTGATGGGTTTTTCCCCTGCGTAATACATTGGCCCAGCAATGTGTGAAGGGGCTGTCTAATCTGTGAGCTACCCTTGCTGTGTCAACAGCAAAAAAAGTACTTTTGTGTGCACCATCTTATCAAAGTTACACAAGTTAACTTGTTTTAAGAGTGCAGTAGAGTTACAGAAGAAGAAGCAAGGTATGTGACAAGTTGGGAAATAAATCCCGGTTACAAAATTAAGTGCTTAAGAAAGTGCTTAAGGATGCAGAACTCATGCCTCCTGTAAATGAGCACTTTGTGTGCAACAGCTCTCTTTACTCTTGAATTTCCAAAAAGCTTGATTTCTTAACAGCCAGCTTGGTGGGAATTTGGAACATAGGAGCTGTGAGATAGTTCATTTGTTGTGATGTTTAAACTTCATGAAATGTGAAACTCAATAGGATTATCCAACTTTAGTAGACTCAGAAGACAGCATGCAACTTTTCCAAACAACTGAAATTGCCACGAGCAGGATGTCCTAAACATTAGTGAGGGAGAGCAGTGCATTGAACATTACATGCATTTATGTACTTACATGTATTGTACTTACATTGAGGAACACAAGTTCTATGTAGCAGTTGAACGATTTGTACAGTTATTGTAAAGCCGTTTCAGTCACTCTTGCTTCTTAATGTCAGTTTTGCCCGTTAACAGTATTGTGAGAGTATTATGTTTTTGACTACAGAGAGTTCCGTCTGATTAAAATGTTCTTGAGAATCTTTCCAAGTGCTTTTCTTACAGGAACAAGCATGTTGACTTAGCAAAATGCTAAGCTGTTCATTAAGGCAATGTGCTGTAGCTGCCAACCTCATGTGATTTACATGAATTTGAAGTTGGATCTGTACCTGTTTCTCGGTTTTATGACTTTGAGCAAATGAGTTTAATTCTTTTAGCCCACTTCTTTTTCATTTGTTTGTGTATTCAAGATGGTTAATGGGTAATTATTATCTTCAAAATGCCTCAGTGCCTAAATGGAGGGTGATGCTGAAGAGGTTTCTCTGTGGTAAACACACCATTTAAGGGTTGCATGTTTGAATCATACTTGTTCTTAACATTATCAACTACTGTATGTTTGCACTGTCCAAAAGAGTGATATCTGAAAAGGCTCATAAATCCTGTCCCTTTGGTTTCTTCTATTGCAACCATAAAACAGAAGATTGGAATGCAAAATGGACTGTGGCTGAGGAAAGAGATATTGCCTTGCCATTAAGAAACCAATGGCATATTTTTCCTGCAGTTTAGTTTCCTTCCAGTACTCTCCAGCATGTTATCTTTCCTCCCTGTCTTTCCATGTATGCTAGTCTAAATATGAAACAGGTTTTTGCCTTTAAGAGGAGGCAAAAAAACCTCCACAAAACAAACCTCAAAAACTAAGCAAGAAAAAGCCCTGGAGAAGTCCATTGCCACTTCAGAATTTGGATTGGAAGCCACTTCAGAATTTGGATTGGGGCTCTGCCACCTCTAGAGCTTCAGAAATATGAAGGATGTCCCAGCTGCCAAAAAGGCTGTTGTTGCTTTGTGTGTTTATGTGAAAAGGCTGAGTTGCCTGTTTGTCCAGTTGACAGAGGGACCTCTGCCTCTGCTTTGTGACTGAGGAAGAGCTGGCTGACAGGGCTTGGGATTTTGAAAAGAGTAACTGCATTTCCTGGAGTTTGTATGCTTGGTGGCTCTTGAATGGAGAAGCTTCTACTCTCTCCTGGTCCCGAGACATGCAGTCCCTTTCTCTTTGTCTACCCATCTTTAAAGATGAATTTTTCCTTGTGCTCTGCAAATAATATTAGCTGTACTCTGTTAGTGGTCATTGAAAGGAAGGAAGAGACCCTGCAGCTGGAGCAGTGAAGAGGTACATCTGCTGTAAGCCCTTGTGAGGTTCTAGTCCCTGTTCAACTGGTGACTGAGTGACCTGGGTTGAAGAAGAGAGGGAACGGGTGATGAGCAGCAGGATTACAGTAGAGATGGGAAAGGATGCATGTGGGGAAGAAGTGGAAAGTCGTGGGAAAAGAAGCACTTCTTGCATATGAGGTTAAAAAAGAAAAAGTTGTCTAAACGGGAAGTGAGTTAAATTTGTGCTTGGGACCCTGTCAGTTAAATGTTGATTTATCTCTGCTACTTGTGTGAGCAGTTTCTCAGCTGAGCAGCCTCTCCTCTAGCCTCAGGTAATGATTCCTCATGAAATAAATACAGAATTCACAGTCTGGTTCAGTAGAATTTGGAAAGTTGTGTCAACACTTTGCATTTCTCAAGGACACTGGGCATGGTATTTTGAGGCCAGATTCTGATATCCCTTCTTGATCAACTGTTTTCACTGCAAAAAAGTCTAAATTGAAACACTGAATGTAGTAGATCTGACAAAAGCAGCACAACTTTACCCTTCTTGGCTTTTACCATCTCTGCAGTGAACTTCAATAATGTTTTTTGATGATGTTTGTGAGATAATCCCTTTTTTTCTCTGCTTGATTTATTTCTAACAACTCTGAAGGCCAATGAATATGGTATTTTCTGGAATGAAGTGTGTGTTTGGAGGCTGGGGGGAGTGTCAAGCTGGTTTTTGTCCTTTTGTTTTGAACTCCTCTTCCATAGAAGACGCAGTGTCCTACAGACAGATAGAACAATGCTATATTCCGTTTTAGCATCGAATCACAAGCAGGGTCTTTGGAATTAAATTTGGCGGATTGCCTGGATATGTTCAGTTTTTAACAAGCGCTGCTTTGTGCATTAGCACCCTACGCTTCCTCCCTCCCTCCCCCCAGTGCTGCCACTGAAGAGAGAAGGAGAAACAAAAAAACCCAAACCAGAATAAAAGCATCTGTTAGAGGGGAAATGAGGAAGAAATAAGGGATGAAAAGCGTAGAAAAGATGTATGCCAGAACAGCTGTCAAATTTGTCAAAAGAGCTGGAGAGCTGGACATACTTTTTATGTTAGTCACAGTCCTGAGTATCTGATTACCTATGTGTAGTTTGTTGGGGGTTTTTTTAACATTAGGTGCAATGTAGATGGAACACAACTTTTTGTACAGAATGCAGCTCAATTTTCATTGGAATGTTTGAATGCTCATTTACAAGGACTTTGTACCCAGGCATGAGCATGTGAAAATTTGAGGCAAACATGTTCTTGCAGGGAAAGGCAACGAAGCTGATGAAGGCTCTAGAGAGTGTGTCATGTGAGGAGTGACTGAGGGCACTGTGCTTGTTTAGCCTGGAAAAAAGGAGGCTCAGGAGAGACCTTGTTGCTCTCTACAAGTACCTGAAAGATAAATCAGGCTTTAACAGACTTTAAGTTCATGTTAAAGCAGTATTTTATTAAATGCTGTTGTTTGTGCTACTTTTCTTGGGTTTAATTTCCCAAAGGATAAGTGGAAGTGTCAAGCTCAAAGGATTATTTTCCTTGAAACAGTTCTGTGAAATTATATATTTCATGGTCTGAAAGGCAGTTACCTGTGAGGAAAAGTACTGGCCTACAGTTGGTAAGCTTATTGACAAAATGGTAGGCAAAGACCTCCTTCCCACCCCCTGGTCCCCTGTTTTAGTTCGGTCAGGCAGGATGGTTGATTGCAAATCACCATTAAGGTACTATTTTCACTCAGCTGAAAAATGTTTGTCTGCTATGTTTAATGCAATGTTATTTCAGCCTGTCTACAAAGCAAATTTCTCATTTAAATGAGGATATATTCCTAAAATTACCTGCCTTCAGATGGCTGTACCCAGTACTGCACTCCAAAGAGGAAGGAATCATGAACAAGTGTGCAAATAAACTACTCTGTATTGTGAGAGGGGAATACAGAGGAGGTGGCCCTGTCTGCTCCCCAGCTGTGCTGAACTCATAGGATCTGGAGTTACCAGGCAAAGCTGAAGACTGAGATCTATGAAGCTGAACAGCATTCTTGTAATTCTTTTGATCTGCAGGCAAAATTATTTCACAGTGAAAATTATTATCAGAAGAATGTATAAGCTCAAATATTTTCAATTTAGAGACAAAAGGGAAATCGGTCAGGTAAATGGCCGTAACAGATGGTGGGTGTTTTCTGCATTTGCACTTTATTTTTGACCCCGGGATGAGTGTTCTGATGCAAATCTCATTTTTCCTTATGCATTGTGCTTTGGTTCAAATCTCAGAGCAGTCCTGGAGTCCATGACCTGATTTCCTTTTGGATGAAAATGGACTGAAACGTGCCCTCCAGAAGGGCACCTGGAAAGTTTCCATCATTGAGGATTGCTCAGTTCATGGGTTCAGGCTAGAGCTGGTTTGAAGTACCTCCTCGCCGGTGGAAGTGCATGTTCTGTGGGTACTGAGACCCCAGCAGCAACTGTTTGCCCTGCGAGTCTGCTGCTATTGCTTTGCAAGTTTGTCTTCTGGTTGGATCTCCACTGACCACTTCAAACACGTTGGCTGAGCTGTAGATGGCTTTTGTGGTAAATTTGTGTGTGGTTTTGTCAGGCATACAATATGCAGATCAACTTTAGGAAGATACAGAATCTAAGTTTTTGAGTTTATTAAAAGATGGTAGATAATAATAAATCAGTTTAAAATCACACTTGGAATCAAGAGCCCATCCTTTTAATGCATTCCAACTTCTTCAGTATTTATCAGTTGATTAAAACAAGATTAAATAAACTGTATACCAGACTTGCCTTAAAAGGGGACACGCAGGTGTGCAGTGTAAGTAGAAATAGTTGCTTTTGATCACTCTAGACCACGTGTATGCTGTATTTTAAACCTGTATGAGATCTCCCACATTCTGCCAGTGATCCACACTTGTTTGCCTTTGTGAGAAGGTGCAGGTCTGAGGGGAGCTGGAGAGGTGGGGAGCCCTCCAGGGCAGGTGGGGTTTCAGGGGAACTCGTGCTTGTCCACCCACGAGCAGTCCCTCCCGCTCTCCTTTCTGCAGTAGGGACAAGCTGTAAGCACCTGGCTCTGGCTACCTCTGGCAGCATCCTGAGGAATCCTGCCTCCTGCAGGGCTGGTGAGGTTAGGTGACTTGTACTTGGGCTGTCTTAGGCAGTCTGGCAGCATACTGCTTTTGGCAGAAGGGTGATCCACGTGAGAGGCGTGCAGAGCCAGCTCTGGGAAGCCAAGCCTGGCCCCATGAGTGAAGGGGGTGGCTAAGGCTGGTTTTTCCCCAATATGAACTACTTTCTCAACTTTAAATGACTGGGCTAGCAAATAAATAAAATGAGCAGGAAAATGAGAGGGTTTTTTTTTTTTTAAAAAAAAGCTATTTCAGTAGTCTCTAATTCTGGGTGCTTAGCTAGTGACTGCTGCTAATCTGATTTGTCTTTCTTTGAAACCTGAAAGAAAGCATAATCTGCTTGGGTATATGCTACATGCAATAGTCAGATGATAAATCAATGCAAACCTCAGTAGAGGTTTTCAGAGATAGAGGTAGTTTTGCTTATGAGGAAAACTAAAGAAAGTGTTTAGTTTTTAATTTTCTTTTGTGGTACATCTCCCCTCACCCACCACAGCCCCTCAGCCATGCTTGAATAGCTGACCAGGGCTCACAGTAGTGTCTGTGCCAAGGAAATGGTGCATGTGAAGTATAAAAATACCAGAATATGAAAGGCATGCCAGAAGAGAGTGAAGTTATTGTGATTTATATCACCCTGACTTTAGCTATTTGATGCTTTTTTAAAATTTGTTTAATTTCTGTAGTTCTCCCTTTAAATTGTGTTTAGATTTGACAGAGCAGACTTCAGGAACAAGTAAAAAAATGAAGTGATGTTAAAATGATGGTGTTAATTAGGCTGTAGCACAACTTCTGAGCCTCTAGAGAGCTTATTCAGATAGGAGGGCCACCAAGTTGACTTGATGAATGAAGCACCCCTCCTATGAAGAAAGGCTGAGAGAACTAGGTTTGTTCAGCTTTGAAAAGAGAAGGCTTAAGGGTGTCCTAATTGCAGCTTCCAGTACCTGAAGAGAGCCTACAGGAAAGATGGAGAGGGCCTTTTCTACAAGAGCATGTAGTGACAGGACAGGGGAGAATGGCCTCAAATCAAAGACAGTAGGATTAGATTAGATATTAGGAAGAAATTCCTTACTGTGAGAGTGGCAAGGCACTGAACAGGTTGCCCAGAGAAGTTGTGGCTGCCCCATCCCTGGCAGTGTTCAAGGCCAGGTTGGGTGGAACTCTGAGCACTGGTCTGGTGGAAGGTATTCCTGTCCATGTTAGGGAAGTTGGAACGAGATGATCTTTAATGGCCATCCCAAGCCATTCTATGATGCAAAGATATTTTTAGGCAAACTGGACACATACCACAGCTTTTTGCAGCCCAGTAACTGAAACCTGCATCTTTTGCTGGGCCTGATGAGAGCTGTGGCTCTTCTGCACTAGGTCCAGGTCTGCACAGAGCAGGGCTGTGTGCACTGGTGGATGCAGCCAGAGGTGGCCATGTCCTGTGCAGGCGAGGAGTGTGGCTCTTTAGGGTTGGCTCTGCAGAGTGAAACCACTGTGTGTAAGGTCCCTGTGTCCTTGCTGAACATGTTACTGTAGCATGGAGGGTCATGTCATAATTAGTTGTGGAGCATTGTGTACTCTTGGAGCACAGGTTTTGGCTTAGTTTCATTAAAAAGAAAGTTAGTTTGTGTGCTCTGAGATTATGCCACCATGTGGGACAGAGGAATGACTGGGAGATGTGTCCCAGAAGTGCATTTGTCACTTCATCTAAATAGTAATTTTTAGGGGTTTTTGTTCCCTAGCTGTTCAATCTGTGTGTTTTTGTAAGGGGTCAGTGATGCTTTTTCCTGTTGAATTTAGCATTAATGTTCCCTTGCTGTTGAAAGGATTCCTGTAACATCCCTAGCTTTTTGTTTGTTTAGCTTTGGCTGAAGCATATAACTTGGTAATAATTCACATGATATTGTCTGTCACTACTAAACTGCGGTGTTGCCCTTGTCAAAACTTGGCTCCAGCTGTTCACCAAAGTAGTGTGAATGGTGTTTGAGTGTGCACATCTGGTCATTTTGGAACAGGTTTAGTACATTCTTTTCTGTGCTAGAGTTTAATTTGCAGCTGGAAAGCAGACCAGCACAGCACTAAATTACTTGGTTTCAGATAAATGCTTTTTTTGTGACTGCTTTGTGAAAATGATTTATGGAAATATTCTGTATCCTGATACGTTTCTTCCCCTTCTTCTGCCACTTGCCCCAAGTCTGACATCCTACAACTTGTGTGTTAGTCCTTGCATCTGCTTGCTAAGTATATAATCATTACGTAAGCTGAAGATACTGATTGTATAATTAAAGCAATAAACTGAAATAGAAATTTAAATTGCATACCTTTTGGCAGGTGAAGAAACTGAGAATGAAAAATTGAACTCTTGCAGATGAGTGCCCACAGCGTCTCTGTCCTGCACTTGAGGAATGTTTTTGTAATCTGTTTCAGTACTATTAAAATAAAGCTAAGAAAAGGAACTTGCACTGTCTGGGAGAGCCAGAAATTGATTCTGGGCAGACAAAATTAGATTTTTTTTTTTTTTTCTATAGAACTGCACTTGAATGTATTTTGATTAGTAAAGCCATTTTCCAGAGGGGGAGTGTGTACAAAGACAGTTACTGATTTGGCATTGATCTCAGTGATGCTTAGATTCAGCAGCGTTCCATTTTCAAGACTCACAATAATAAACTTATTGTTTATCAAATGAAATATGAAAGCACTTATTTTCCCTTGCAGACAGATCCTGATATTCCTCCCTAAGTAATAGGGGAAGAAGGAGAAATGGAGGGTGCCTTTTGGCCATAGTTGCATCTTTGTGCAGTTTTTTTACCTTGTCATTGGTGGTGTCTTTGCCTCTTCCATCTTGTCAGAGTGAAGATATTAAGGCTGTACCTCTTTTACCATTTCTAGTTTCTAAGAGGATCAGTCTACTTTGTTTTTCATTAGTAATTATTTCAATAATAATTTGATTATAAATAATTGTAAGAAGTATCATTGATTAAATTTGAGCGAAGAACTTGAACACACAGTTATCTGTATTACAGAGGTGTAAATGTCCTGGACTTTTTAACATTCAGTGTCTTTTACAGTGAGTTTCTGGACTTTATCTTCTTTTTGAGTTCTCAGTTTACTGGTTGAGAATGCTTTTTGTCCCACCTCTCCCCATCAATTTCCTACCTGCTTCATTGCTAGAACCAGCTGGTGCAAGCTGTTTCCTTGTAATTAGCAGTTTGCAGCTTTAGCAGTTCTTGGGATATGCACAAAAAAGTGGTGTTTCCAGGACCAGTCAAAACTGGTGCTGAGTGTTAGACAGAGAGGCCATGCGAAGTGTGGGGAATAACTTGCCATTTGTCACCTGACCTGAATTGTTGCACAGTGTTGCTGCTTTCTGCTTGGTCTGCAGGAGGAGAACTTGTGCAATTATCTATAGTCTTATCTAAAAAGCCTCTCCGTTTTATGCTGCTTTCTAAAATGAGTTTGAGAAATACCTCATCTAGTTCTAGCACAGAGGAAGTCATCTACCTGTTTATTGGTTGTGCCATTGGGAAGATGGATAGTTGAAGCGGAAACCCAGATGTGTTTGCTTTGCATCCTCATGAGCAAACCTGATCAGTCAGTATATGGTGGAAACTAGGTGTTTGAATTCCTCTCTGGACACACATCACTGTGCACAGGGATCTCTTGACAACCTTTCTACTACTGTGAAAGTTATTTCTATTGTGCCGATTTTTTCCCTCTGCCTCAAAACAACCTGAGTGCATTCACTGTGATATTATACACTTATTTTCTGTCTTTGCCAACTTAATTTAGCTAAGTTAGCAGATTGCTAACCTAAAATCATTAAAATGCACTTACTAAGTAAATCACTCAGAAGTATTTTACTCTTAAAAAAACTGTAAATGACTGCTACATGCTTTTCATTTGATATATAGGTCAGTTATGAAGTCTCATGATTTTTTGCAGACTCCAGATGGGGAGGTGGTGGCTTATGTGAAGTGAAGAACTTTCTGAGAAGTTTCTGGTTTGTTTTGGTTTGGTTTAAGCTGCAAGAATTCTACACCAATGTGGGAAGTCATGCTTTGTTTATTGGATGGGAGGCAGAATGCTGTTTCTGAAGTGGCTTTATGGAGCTGAGTTGGGGCTTGGACAGTTAAATTTACTCCTGTAAAATCAGTCAGAACACAGACTTCTTTGGATTTTCCTTCTGTAAGCCGGTGAAAATGCATAGTGCACATACATGCACAGGCACATATATGCACACACATAAAAATTCTCTTCTATATGGTCATTATATTTATCTAGTATTGTAATCCTTGTGTTTTATCACGAAATGCTTATGTTGTATTTGCTGGAAAATGTTATGAAAATTCCTATTGAACTTCCTAGATGTCTGTTACAGCTTGTAATTAAAAGAAGTAAACTCTTCACGTCCAGCAAGTTTAGTGTTTCTCCAAATTCTGTTTTGCTTTATCTTAGTTGTTTTTACAGTGCAATTAGATCTATTCTTTTTCTCTGTTATGGTAGAAGACTTGACAAGTGTGGTGGCTCTTAGTGAGAGGTCAACAAGGCTGAAGTTGTTGACAAATCTCACTGTTGCAGGAAAAGAAGAGCAAGCCTTTGGGGGTACTTTGTTATAATCACTGCTTGTTCAGGGAAGGATTTTTGGTGCTTCTCTCTTCTGTCAGTATGAAACCCACTAAAATGTTCAAAGCGTATTGATAATGACTTGTTGCTTCTTGATCTGTCACTTCTTTGTAACTACTTTATATTGGATTGAGAGATCAGAAGGGAATTCCAGCAGAAATCCAGTTTATGGAGCATATGGGAAAGGAATCAGAGGAAAGAAAGAAGACTGGGCTGTTGAGGGGCAGGTCTAATGCCCAGATCATAATGGAGGTGTGTAGAGAAGGTGCAGAGAAATACTTCTCATATGTGCACACCAAAAGGATAGGATAAATACTTCTTATATATGCACACCACAGAGAGAAGGTGAAGTCATCACTTGTTAAAATAAGAGAAATTTTTTTCATTTGACGTAAGGAGAAAAAAACTGTAGTGATGTAGTGAAAGTGGTTTAGTGCTGGAAGTCACTCAGAGAGGCTGTAGAAACTCTGACCTTGGATATTTTCAAAACTCAACTGGTCAAAGCCTTGAGTAACCCGATCTAATGTTGAAACTATGTCTTTTATAAGCAAGAGATTGGACTTGTTCACCTCCAGAAGTCCCTTCTAAATGGCTCTGGCTAAATTTGCACAGTTCATAACACACCTTTGTGGGGTGTGTATGGTCCTGTTTTTCCCCCCCCTTCTCCTGAACCCCCTTCAGGGAAATATGGGCACATAACTGTGGGAGAGAAGTGCCTGGCATGAAAAAGACTTTTCATGCTTATTATTAGTTACTTGAGAAGGTCCTGACAGATGACTGGTCTTTCAAACTACTGCCAGACTTCATAGGGAAACTTAATTTATCTGTGATTTGTCACGACTCTCTAGGTAAAAAAGGGGCAAGTCAAATTTTAAATAGATATTAAATATCAGTGGGAATGTGTTCCTGTAACTCTTAACAGCTGTATGTGACCTTGTAGTGTCACACACAACTTTTAGTAACGTCCTGCTGTGAAGACTGCAATGAGGTTAAGTTTCAGCTCTCATTTCATACACATTTCTCCTCCACCCTTATGATCTACTCTTACAGCCTATTACTGGCTTTTTGTCGATGGCCAGCACTTTCTGATTACTTCATTAATGGAAGATTTAGTATGAGTGCCTGTTGTTTAAGCATTATTTAATGAGTTCACGCCATTTTATGAGAATTTGTGGTTGCCTGTGTGATGTCTGCATAATGCAAAGACTGGACAGCCACAGATGGAAGTGGCATCAGACAACACAAGACAATTTTCCATTTTCACCTTGAAACAGCAAGCATTTATTTTAAAAGGTTGATGAAATTTTGATAATTTCTTTATATATTAACTAGTCAAACTAATTGGTTCATTGGTTACTATCTCTGCTCAAGGATCAGATCATCATTTTCAGAAGCCAGAATAAACAGTCCAGCAAATGTTAATAATTTTCCCTAGCTTGAAAAAGTATTGTGTTTAAGCTAAGGCTTTTCTATTTTCTGCCACTTGGGATGATCAGTTGTGTTTCAGTTATAAAGAAAAAGAGAAAACCAAAACCAAACAGGATGCCTCCTACAGTGCTGTTTGGGAATCAGTAAATTTGGCTGGGAGCTGAGAGCTTGTTTGCCCTGCTCAGTCATATACTCACTAGTGTATTCTCAGTGTATGAAGGATCTATGGTAATAGGACTGTTATCCTGTATATCAAAGTTGTCAATGCCTTAGCTCTCAGTGCCACCATTCTCTTGTTAAGTACATTAGCTAGTTAGGACAGGGAGAAAGCAGGGAGTTGTGCACCTTGATCCCTTGTGTGTCACTGTAGAATTACCCAACTCTACAACTACTTCCATGTATGAGCGCAGTTGTGTGATGTGACTGATTTCATAGGCACACATGAAATATTTGAAGTTATTGTTCCATGTTACTGGATTAAAAGCTGTACTGATTTTTGAAGTGTTTATATAGACACTCATTGAAATGTTTTCTGGCATTGAAGAGAGCTATTAAGTCTTTTGCAACATCAATGCTGGATTTTAATTTCTTGTAAAAGTTTGTCTAAAATATATCTGGTGGTTTTTAAGCAAACTGTCTTGAAACTTACCAATATTACTTGGTTAAGGTTATTGTGTTATAGGTTCATAACTGGGCTTTTCCTAAATGGAAAAATTGCTTCTAAGGTGATGACCAAACAGAGCAAATACATATGTTGAATAGTGACATTTGTGGAGTGCAGCCAATACCATTGTATGGAAAGAATTGCATAAGTCTTAGGAGATACTGGAAAGATCTGGTCACTAATGAACTATAAAAGATTTTCAGAAATTCCTGGTCTTATTTTTAAATTTTCTATTGCTTTCTGTGACAGCTTTAAGGACAGAGATGCCAAAAAGCTGTGGATAAAAGCTGTTACGTGTTATCCAGTGCATTACAGTACCATTTATTTAACTACACAGTTAAACAAAGAAAAGCAACTTCTACAAAACTTCATTTTAAAGGATTCGTGTATATGAGCATGAAGAAGGAAGACAAGAATGTAATTTTACTACCCTTGAGTCAATAAAAACCTCAGCACGATCAACCTTCTTTTACTGACGTAATGAGAAATAATTGTTATGCTTTCAAAATATTGATCTTTACGGCTGAACAACAAATCACCCCTTTCTGTCACATACCATCCAGTAAAAGATAACTAGGTAGCTGAAACTGGTGAAAAAAAACATTTATTCCCTCATTCTTTGGATCAAAAAGGAAATTGCAATATCACTACTCTTAAAAATCTGTCAAATCCCCTTGCATGGATCTTTGTTTAGTGTTGAAAGGTGGGAGGTGTTGTTGAAGTCATAAGATGGGACAGGGGTGAATGGTTGAAGTTAAGAGCTTCTCCTCCTCTCCTCAGGCCTTTTAAAAATTCTTAGATGGACATTCACCTCTGGCGAATGCATTTTCTCTAGGTGGATCTCCTGTCAGCTCTCTAATAGATACGTGGCTGGTGGTGAAAGCACTTGTAAGACAAAAAATGTAAATTAAATGTGGTAATCATGACACTGTAAGAAAACACACTGATATCTTCCTCCCCTTGGTTCTCTCTTGGTTTTGCTCCTTGCAGTCTTTGTGCAATTCCAAGCACACCTTTGTGTCACCTTTCTGAAAAACCTGCAGGGACTGATACTGTCTGCATGTCCAGGTGACCTGCCTGGGGCAGGCATTTTTGGGTTTTTCCATTACTTTTCTTCCCTCAATCACTGCCTCCTCACAGTTTCCTAATAACCTGTCTAAATTTCTTTTTATCATCATTTTAAACCAACCGTGCTGTCTGTCAGTGGTGAATAGGGAGGATGTTACGCTCTGATCCTCTTTGCAGAAACCTTTCAGATGTTCAAAATCTTTTGTCATGCTTTTTTCTTTTCTTTATAGACTATTGATCTAAGGACAGATGGAGGTCTATCTGAGTCTAAAAAAAAAAAAAAGATATGTGTGAACCTATGGGTGTGTTCAGTAGCACATGCTTAATATAAGCAGTTGGGAAAAAGCATGTGTACACTTTCTTCCTGTGGATCATTCTAACCTTGATTTACATGGCATTAATCTGTGATGCTCAGTTAGTAACCCATAATGCTCAAAAGCACATAACTACACAGTGAAGAACGACTTAGAAACAGCTGGGAGCAGTAGTTCGCCACAGCTGATCATTTCTTTTTGTCTCTCCGGTCCAAGCACTGCCTGTAGCTGAATTGGAAGGATGGGCTTGCTTTGCCATAGCTGGGGTTTGTGACTGATGTCCATCCAGCCCAGACCTGAGCCCCTCTTCATGCCTAGGTCAATCTCTACAATTTCAACATCTGCTCTGTATGAGTCAGAGCAGGGATTCTACTCTGGCCTTACTTGAAGATGCTGTTGTCATTTTTATAGAGTGCAAGGGGCAAAGAGCGGCCTTTCTGCTGTTGGGGTTCAAAAGGGCCTGCTTTTTGAGAAGTATCCCCATTCAAGATCCAGAAGCAGTGCTGGACATCCAGACTTGAGGGTTTGTGATTTTATAGTTTCTTTTCAAAGTATATTAACAGGGTGAACTGTGCAGTCTGCTTGTAGAAGTTCTAGATGTTGTGTGAAAGACTTCCTGCTCAGGAAATTAAAAATGGCTTTTTAATTAAAGCTTTTGGATTAAGCAAGAGCTTAATCAGCTGGAGTTTTTGTTGGTGTGTATAAGCTCTGAGACAAGTCTTGGCTTGAGCTGGCCAGATCATACTGCGTATGTTAGTCCAGTGGCATTTCATAACAGTTAAATTGAAGCAACCTTGTTTGGTGATACAGACATGGCTTTTTGTGTACTTTGTTCTGCCAGTTCCTAAAAAAGGAGTGGGTGTAAGGATGAAGCCATTTTATAATATAGGAATTTGAGGTGATGACTGAACTGGGGAAAAAACTGAGAGGAAGAAACAGCTGGCCTGTGTTAGTTTCCCCTGGTAGAAATGGGATTTCCCATCAGTAGAGGAGGCTTTATTTTGGACTGCAAGAGGATGTAGGGATGACAGCTTAACCCCAGCCTCTCGGTAAAGATTCACTGGGATTTGTCCTTGCTGAATGCCACAGCACTTTGCATGATGCCCAGGAAATACTGTCATATTATTTGCTCTTTTTTCATTTGTGCTCTTCTGAGTGTAATAATGAGCTTCAGACTGAAGAAGACAGGAATTAAAACATAACTGAGTAATAGATGAAGAGCTTCTTATGGCTCCTAGTGATGAAACTTGCTTTGATGCCTTGTTCAAACACTGGTCAAGACATGGCTTAAGCCCTGATCCTGTGTCTTGTCTCTTTTCCCCTTGATGTGGGTGACCCCACACACCTGCCTGTGACTTGAAAACCTGTTCACTTGGGTTTATGGTGGCCTCTACTGGTGTTCCTCTGCAAAGGAAACAAACCGCAAACCCAGCTGTTCTGGTTTGCTCCTTTGAAAACATAACACTCTAGAAAAGTGAAGTTATGGGGAGAAACTGAAAAAAGCCCTTCTAGCACATCTGCTGTTGTGTCCCTTTGAATCAAGACCTACCACTAAGAGTACAGCTCTCAAAGATGCCTGTGTTCGTCTGCTGAGCATTACCTCTGAGAGCCGATGTGGCCTGGGAGAAATTTGTCTTGACCCTCAGAGCCTCTCCTCCCAGCTTTGGCACTGGGCTGCAGCTGCAGAGTAGCTGGGGTGGGGCAGCTGGGGGAGTCAGGGTGCTTTGCCCTGTGTGCTCCTTGGCACAGCTTGCTTGCTTTGGTTTGGGAGTATCTGCAATCTGGCTTTACCTGTTCCTGCCATTCCAAAATAATTCAAAGCCACAGGTTGTTAAATCTACTTAGAAGTCTTCCAGCTGTCATGGATGAAATAAAATGGATGAAATTAAAGGACATCTTGAGCACGTTTATCTCAGAGAGGAGATTTCAAACTGCTGTGGGTACAGCTGCTACTGTTAGGCCAGAGAAAGCATCTCAGCAGGTTTGCATGCCAGGGAGAGGAGTTGATGTCTAGATTGTGTTTCCATCCTTTTCAGCTGAATAGCAAGGCATTGCTCTGAATAGCAAAAGACCTCTTGCTTCAGGTTTAAGTGACTCTTCGCATACTTGTGAATATCAAACCACTGCCTGTTTGTAAAGCTCTTTTGCCAGCAAATTATGAATGGAGGAGGGGGGGATATCTGTGAGTGGTTTGTCTATCAGGTGTGTTTGGCTTTTGCTAGGAACTAGAAAAGTTATCAAGCTCTGGAATGTTCTGGTCCCATCTGGCAGGTGTAATGCAAGGAATGTGTGGGCTCTTATCTTTCAGTTTCTTTTCCACCTCGGATGTCCTAAAGTTGAGCTCTTGAGCTGGTAGAGCAGAGTCAGAGCTTCTCACATCGATCTGTCAACTGACCTGCTACACTTACCTAGCTCATGGGGATGGTGGTCTGATGTGGAAAGTCAGGCTGTTGGAAAATCATGACCCAAAAGCACATGGTTTGTTTTTGAATGGTGTGCTTGGAGCTCATCAATTTTGCCTATTGGGGAATTGTTAATGGTTACGTATTTAGGCTTTTTATCAGAAAAAATGGAGGCTAGAAAATTTGGGTTTAGTTGTTTCATTTAAACAACCTGTAGCTCGGGTTTAACAGTTGAGAAGCTGAAGCCCTGTTAAAAGTACTGAATATCATGAGACTTGAAATAAAATCATGAGATGGCAGTGTTGCTTCTAGCAGCTGATCTCTTTGGCAGTGCTTCATTTTCTAGGTCTCTGTACAAATGCTTTTTGCTTGCTAAAAGCCTTGTATTGACAAATTACAGCCAAGGCTAAATGCATGATCATTTCCACTGTCTAACCTGTTTATCACTTACGTGTTGCTTCTGGAGTTGCCACTTGAATTTCTCACGGGCACAAATTAGTGCACTTGTTTTTCTGGCAATGCATAGATTTTGAATATGGTTAAATATGCTTAAATTAATCTGACATCTGGAGATGTGGGTAGTGAGAACGTGTTTCCATGTTACCAGCTAACTATAGCCTTGTAGCTGAGGAGGCTCTCTCTAGCTAACTGTGTGGGGTGGCAGGAGGGAGCTTGTAGAAGAGTCCTTTGGAGAGAGCAGTTAGTATCAGCCATGATTTGACAGTGCTGGTCTTCAAGAGTACCTGAAGGGACTGGGCTCTTGACTGATGTGCTTCAATTTAATCCAAACCATTTTGACCACACGGGCATTAGTGGCCTAAGAGCAATGAAGGAGCCTTCCCTGAAAAGTTCAAGTGATCCTTCAACTCCTTCTGGCTGCTTCTGTGCTTAGCCTTTAGCCTGAGTCTATTCAGGCAGGCTTTGAAGGAGGACATTGCCAGTGGATGTGGGTGTACCCTTGATCTGGAGCAAATACGTCACGGTAATGCAGGCAGTGCTTGTGTTTAAGTGTTTGAGATTTAAATGTTTAAGACCCTGCCTCCTCGGGCTTGCCAAGTACATCAAAACTCAGCTAACACTTGCCACCAGAAGGGGTTTTTTTGAAGTCAATATTACATGCCACTTCCTTGTCATAGTCTGGTGGCACTGTAATAACACTGCAATGCTTCCATATTGAGCTTAAAAATTATCTCAGCTTGCTTATGCAACCCTTTAAATAGGATCCAGTCCCTAGCAAGGTCTTTCTCCATGAATCAAAGGGTAACTGTACCCTTTAGGTACTTGGGTTTTTTTTCCCCTGGTCTTTTCTTCTTACCCCAAAGGCTTCCTGCACTTTGTATACGCACAAGGTGATGGATTTTTGCTTTCAGATAGAATAATGGCTTCTCTTGCTACACTTGAATAACATTGATGTGGTTTGAACAGGGGGAGGCAGAAGCATTTCCTGGCTGGACAGTAAACCAAACTGATGCAGGGATAAGGTTTTAAACAGCTTGCATGCTGCTTTGGGCAGCCTTCTCCATGGACTATGAGGGCGGGAGATTAACTTCAATATGTGGGTTTTTTTCATGGAAATCAACAGTGTTTATGTGAATGTGTTTGAGAGAGTAAGGCCTGAGGTTTGCTGTTGGCTCTTGACTGTGGGTAAGCATGGTGGTTGCAGCTTCTTCGGAGCTGCAGCAAAATCAGGTGGCTGAGCTTGACTTTGCATGATACTGTGGTGGTGACCTCTTGGTTCTTTGTAGTGCTGTAATGCTGTGGGAGCAATGAAATGTGGCCTAACAGTGTGAACTCGGGAAGAACAAGTACAAAAATGGTGGGTTAAAATAGGGCAATGAAATGTAAAAATATTCTTTCCTGGAAAGGGCCTTCCTGCCATTTAGAAAGGAAAAAAAAATGCACCTACATTCTTCTGCCAGGATCCCCAGTGCACATTGGCTTGGCTTCAGTAAGTTTTAATAGAATTCAACTTAAAGTGCTTCCAAATGAACAAATAGGAAATGAATTAACTTAAAGGATTCTCTTCCCTTTGAAGGACACAGATAATAAAAGAAAAATTCATTATAGATATGAATGAGTTGCAGATAGCTTCCTGTGTCTTGTTTTGAGGCTTTTTTGTATTGCTGAAGTTTGTGCACTGCTGCTCATCAAGATCTGCAGGATCTGTCACAGTGAGGGTTAATTTTGGAAGGCTGTAATTTACAAGTAGGAAAGGATTCAGAATTTTAGGGAAAATTTTAGTGCAAAGTTCCAAGTACCCACTAGCAGCTTTAATATAGCAATTCCAGATCCTCAGGGAGTATAAGGGGAAAGAGATGTGAAAAATGGCCAGACTCCCATCATCTCTCTAACATCTGCTTTTGTCATTGTCTGAGTCAGAATACCAGGCTATTGCTCTGACACAGCTGGGCATCATTACTTACATTTTTAAACAACGTGAAATTCCTCTTCCCCTGTTCCCACAAACATCATGCTATAGATATTTTTTCTCTGTGTATACATATGGACATATTTATTTCCTAGGGGATGGATGCACCCTCATAGTGCTTATCTTCCCATGCTAGTCTTATTTCAAGACTAGCTGATGGCTGCAAAAGAAATTCCCCAAACAGGAAGATATCAGATCTAGCTTCTTTCAAAGCTTGTCTCTGGCACAATGTTCATTATTTGAGGGGAGGTTTCTTGTTGTGCAATGTGGGGTTGAAGAACCTGGCGGGGACAGCAGAATGTTTTGTTGCTCTGCCTAATTTTTTCAGTTAAGTGTATGGGTACAATGTGCGCTGCAGACTTCGCATAATCTCCATGAAAACTTTCTGAGTTAACTTATGTATAGTACTTTCAATGACACGTTTGTTAAAACTTTGTCACTTTGTTCTCAGAAATATCAAGTGAGGAATTTCATCTTGATTTTCTTAAGTGGATTAGCCCTGGCATAGCCAGGATGCTACTCAGTCTTCAAGTTGCCTTCAAGGTTGCAGTGTCATAATGGCTTTAGCAATATTGCTCTCAAAATGTGCCTGCTAGCAATTTTCAGCACTAATGATAAACAAAATGAAGTGAATTCAGGTAGAAAAAATTTACAGGCAGTTTATTTTCTATCACAGTGTAGAAACATTTATCTGACTTGTAACTTTTTGCACCTTAGGGAGTGGGAATTTGGGGATTTTTAGCAAGTGTCCTGTTTCAGAAACTGTTGCAGCTGGGTGACAGTCACTGTGTCTAGTACAGTTGGGTTTGGAACCAAAATACTAGTTAGAGGTTTTAAAGAGCCAAAATCCAACAATATTGAGGTGGGATCCTCTAATAAGATAGGGCATTTATGGACAAATGGGGGAGGGACAGTGTGAAATTCTGTGCTCAAGAGAGATGACTGGGAGCCTGACTTGGGTTCTCCTCATGGATTTGTGTTGTGTTGAACTTAGGTGTCAGCCCCCTCAAAGCTGAGGATGGATAACACTTGTTTCACTGACAGAAAGCAGTTTTGAATGGATATTGCTTTAGATATGCAGCTTCCACAAGCAGAGTAGTACAGTGTCTGTCAGACTGTTTCAGGTAATAGTGGACAGTGTTGCAGAGCATAGAATAAATAAAGTTTACACGTGACTTCGAAAATTGTTAAAATCGATGCTTTTGTCATGCAGATACTGGCTGTTGCTGCAAGCGTGCTTTGGGTTTATGATTCAGAGGTGCCATTGTATCTCTTCCAGGGCTGTTTATCCATCTGCAGTGACAATTTTCTCCTGACTTTGCGCAGGGATGAAAGGGAAAGAGACAAGTCTAGGTCTGATGATTGGCTCTATCATTCTCATATACTTCAAAGGCTATTGCTTGTTCTCATCACCTCCTGCACTATTTATGTTGTATGTAAATCATCTGATTGACGTTGTGCTCCTAATAATTCTCAAGCTGTTTGCCAGAGTTGCTCATCACTGTCCTTGCTGCTATGGAAACAAATTGTTCCCAGTTTCATAGGAAGAAATTTTTTTTTCTTTTTTTTGGTGACAGATTTGGTTTTGATGCATCAGAAATTGAGAGTCCAGGCATCATTCTCTATAACCAGGTGCTCTAGAAAGAGATTTTGGAGGATGAGTGATGCTGCTTAACATTTGTTGTTTGTTCTGTTTGGAAAATCAAGTGAAAGAAGGGGGGGATGGGTATTCAATCATATTTGCTGCATTCTGTTAAGGGAAGCGCTGCCCAAAATCTTGCTGCAACACGTCATTTTAAAAAATGAATGACTGCCATTGTCTTTCCCTTGTCCTTTGCATCTTCATGACAGTATAACTAGTGTGTTCTCACTGATTTTTTTCTCTGCCAAGATGGATCAGTCACTACTTATTTGAACCACATTTGACCTTTGCATCCTGGTGAACAAAAAGTGACAACTGGAATAAAACTCCTTTTCCTAATTGCAGTATCCTGTGCATACACTAGTGGAATTTATGGTGGTAAAATGCTAACTTTTGACTGCTCTTAGCTAACCTGCTGCTGGGCTGTTAGTAGAAGCTCAAAAATCGATTAGTTTTTCCTTTTTTATGCATATGAATGATATATGTTTTTTATGCATGTAAACCTTTTTTATGCATGGTGAAGGACCTTGAGGGGAAGCCGCATGAGAAGCAGCTGAGGGCACTTGGTGTGTTCAGCCTGGAGAAGAGGAAACGGAGGGGACACCTCACTGCAGTTACAATTTCCTTATGAAGGGAAGAGGAGGGGCAGACACTGATCCTTTCTCTGTGGTGACCAGTGACAGGACCCAAGGGAATGGCCTGAAGTTGTGTCTGGGGAGGTTTAGGCTGGATATTAGAAAAAGGTTCTTCACCCAGAGAGTGGTTGGGCACTGGAACAGGCTTTCCAGGGAAGTGATCACACCACCAAGCCTGACAGAGGTCAAGAGGCATTTGGATAATACTCACGGACACATGCTGTGACTCTTAGGGATGGTCCTGTGCAGACCTAGGAGTTGGACTCAATGATGCTTGTGGGTCCCTTCCAACTCAGAATATTCTGTAATTCTGTGAAACAAGGTATTCTGACACCATCTGGATTTAAATTCTTACTCAAATGGTTCTGCTGACTTCCATTGTGCCTTTTTTTTGCGCACACTTCTGGTGGTTCATAAGGGTGCCATGTGTATGTGGAAAGAGTTCCCTGTCTGGAAAGGCAATGCTTAGCTAAACATCCCCTTCCCTACCAGGCTGGCCATGATCTCAAACATCTGATTAAAGTCCCAAATTTTTATAAAATGTTCCCTAATTTCACTACTACTTTATCCTTTTAGTCAAAGGATATTCCCTCCCATCTGTGTTTTTTGTTCAGCTCCTGCAACTTATCCATATAACAGAGGATTCAGCCTAGGATGACAGCAGTCTGCTTTCTTCTTTTCTGGCATAGCTAGCACAGCAAGAGACTTCTCCCTAACTAAGCCTTGTAGGTGCTAATGCAGTAATACCTTTGCTGTTCATGACAGCTTACAGCATATGCTGCTTCTCACACAGCAGAACTGCAGAGTGGGCAAGATACCCTCAGCACATCGGTTGTAAGTTTGCGTTTCACTGGGTGGAGCAAACTTGCATCAAATTGGCTGTGGCTTCTCCTTCTTGGTACCTTGACTTGATTTTTATCCTGCTGTTATTGAGTATCTGTGCTCTGGGTTCTGCCTGTCAGCAAAGCTGTAGCATTGTTTGATTTCAGATTTGGTGAGGACCCGCTGCTGACAAACTGAGGAAAAGGGAGAGGGAACAGAGGAAATGAGGATCATTTTGACTTATTGGGCTCACAGATCATTGAGTGACAACTGAAATAGGTGGAGGAGAATGAGCTCCATCACTCCCACTGTCTTCCCCTTTCAGCAGTTTGGACTTTGGAAGACACATTGTTTTAGCATATCTAAGTTAATTGCTTAATTTTTCATCCTTAAATTTGTCAGGAAATGCCTCAGAAAGAAAGCTTTTTTTTTTAAGGTTTTAATGTAAAGAAGAGATTTCTAATGAAAGCAGAAAATTTGCAAGCAAATCATTAAATTACATACTAGCTAATGATCTGTGACTACCTCATACTCCAGTAGTCCTGAAGGTAAACCTTGATACAGGACATGGAAATGAAAATGAACTCTCTGTGGTCTTTGTGATTTACAGCCAATGAAACCTGACAGTGGAACAAGAGAAGAGAAAGCTATCAGAAATAGCCTTTTGTCTAACAGTTTAAGCAAGCAATAGTGTCCAGTGCCCTGGCAGGAGGATTTGGTTGGGTGGCGTGTGCTGTGCTGCCATTCTCAGCCATCCCGTTTTGAGACGGATCAGGTGCAGGGCTCTACAGACGCTTCGGAGTGTGAAGTAGTTGGGGGCGAGTGGGTGAAACACTGACTGACTTGTGTTGGCAGATGGGAATTCAGGGATTCATTAGTCATGCTGTAGTATCTTGTTTTGCAGTGTGTCGTGATGATATGAGAGAAGAGAGTTGCCTTTCGATAGCTGAACAGGGCTTTTAAATACTGCAGGCTGAAAACCACTGTGCTTGAACGATGTTGTCTTCTACAGCAGTTGATCATGGAGATGTCTTGCAGATCAGAGAGATATACATGATGGGATTAGCATTACCAGGCGTCGTTGATTACAGAAAGTAGGCTGTTGGACCTTACTTTGGAATAAGCATAGTCCAAAGAGACTCTATGCATAGGTTGGAAGACCTTTTTCAGCTGCAGCGTAAGCATACAGTGCTGTAGTTGTCTGACAAAATTAGGGTCTGTTCCAATAAAAATCAATCAACTGGAAGATAAACAAGGATTTTTTTCAAACCATCTTACTCAACAGTACCTTTATGATACCCAAATGTAGGTTCTACATCTGTCTTGGCTTGCTCACCCCTCAGGAGGATGTAGTATGCCTACTTAAAAGAAGCTTTGCCTTGGCATTCTTCAGTGATTCACTTTTTTTGGGAAAAATAGGTCTAGACCTGTGCTATCTGTCAAAGAAGTATAGGATGTGAGGCATGCTGTCCTGGTCACATCATTTTAATTTTAGATCACAGGAGGGAGGAGGAAGACAAGCAAGTCTTTCCAGCCACCTACATCTTCAGGATTGAAGTCACAAATGTCTAAAAGGGTGTTAGTAGAAATGATTAGCAATGAAATCATCCATGTAAGTTAATAGACGGGTAAATACACAATGAAGTGAAAGATGCCATAAAATTAATAGTTTAAGAGACATGAATATTTGTAACCTCGCTAATGTCTGTGGCAAAATGAAGTACTCTGGAATAAATTAGAATACAGTGAGAGGAGTAAGCTTATGAAAAGTTTGGAGTATATTCTGTCAGAATTGGGCAATTCTTCTTTATCAGTCAGATCTCTTCTGCCTGAGGAAACATGGTCAAGCCTTGTGAAGTATTCCATCCAAGAGGAAATCAAATTAATGGGCCATTTTGCAGTGCTTGCTTGATACAGAAAACTGTAAAATTCCTCCACTGAGTGAGATCAGTTCAAAGGGTCTAAGTGCTGGCAGCCCCTGGGCAAGAGACTTCTAAGCTCATTTTCACCCCTTCTCCTACTGAAGTGTAAGTAAATAAAAAAGGTTTAAAATAGGTGTTTCTCGTGTAGTAAATGCAGTTTCACCAAAGCTTTTCACCAAGTTTTCCTTTGGCTGCCTCTTAAGACATTAAATATTGTGCTTCCCCCATGCTCTCTTCTGTCCTTGTTGCTGTGTCAGTATTGGAAATTTTTCCTGTTAGCAGGCAGCAATTACTCTTTGGTTTGCAGTGCTGGGCACAAATACCCTTCTAGCCCATACACGAAGGGACATAAACTGCCCTGTTTTAGATAGTTAGGTAAGCACAATATTTTGAGGTGATCTCAGACTGTTGTTCTTGAGCTGAGGGAATTGGCCATTTCTTTCATTTCTTCGTTAGCTGTGAGTGTGCAACAGAAGCTGCGACTGCAGAGCCTTTCCAGGAATGCTTCGAGATGCTTAAATACAGATCAAGGGGCCGTGTTTGTGCGTCTCTTAAGGGGCTGCATGTGCACTAATAGGACCAAGGTCCTTGCAATGCTAAGGAGAACTAGCCTGATAAAAACTGCAGCCCCATCTTTGAGTAGCTTCTGGATGTAAGTGCAGTGCGGGAGCAGCTTTTTTACATGTGGGGCTGGGGGGGAAGAGCTGAAGTGTTCGGTATTTCCAAAATGTTCTAACCATACTGTCAGTGTTGCTTAGCAGCAGAGGGTTTAAAATAGCGGTATTACTCAACAGTGTGAGCCACATTTGCACATGGTAATGTTCTGTGTCCTGTATTGACTTGCTGCATTATAAAAGTGCTAAGTTAATGTAAGGAAAGTGAAGATAGCTCACCTCCTCCTCTCTTAACTTGATGAACAAATGGCTGAACAGAATATCTTCCTCATGGTTTCAACAAGCAGATGTCCAGTACAGACATGCCACGGTGTTTCAGTCCCTATAGGTATGTGCATGCAGACCTCAGTCAGATGTAAAGGCCTTTCACGCTCCCATTTGCCTGTCAGTAAGTTTAGCTCTTGACCCAAGCAGCCTGTACTGGTGCCAGCTAGGGCTGTGCTACTAATGCAGCATCAGTTGGTTTGGGAGGCACTGGCAACGAACAGCAGGGACAAGAGCAAGTGGAAATAGCACTCAGTGATCTCCCAGCAGCCCAACTTCTCAGTCCCTGTTAGTGCACATTCCCACCACTCATCGGCTTCCTGCATGGTTTGGTCTTCTGAAGTAACGTTAAGAGTACCTGAGGTGGAGGTATCACTTAATCACTGTCTGTGGCAGTCCCAGCCTCTGCTGGAGTAAGTCAAAGGACTTGCAGGACTGCAGTCATCTCCAGAAAAGTGGAATTATGGTGATGAAGGCAATAGATTATGATGGTTTCAGTGTAAAGTTTGATTCACGTGTCAAGGAGTTCTAGAGTTTTGTCCTCCACAGCATTAAGCTAAGGGTGGATGGTGGTTAAGTTGTATGGTAGCTACCAAAATATATTATTTGCTGATGTAAAGTTAGACAGCTCATTGTATTACACATTCTACCTGCTTTGAACAGCTTCAGCTATTGCTGTAGAGCTATAGATTTCCCTTAGCATTGCCAATGATCTTCCTAACAAACATGACTGCACGTTACTGTTTCAAAGTAGGGCGGTATTTTAAAGCCCTGAAAGTGAGCTAAAATAGCAACTGTATCTGTCTTTAGTGTTTTGTATGCCATACCACATAAATAAAATGTTTACCAGATGCAGATGTTTAAATGCTGACCTTAAAATACGGCAAATATGTTTCTTAAGCGGATCTCTCTGTTTTTTTCAGTATTTAAAACCGTGGCCTATTTCTTCAGTGAATGCTTGTAAACAACCCATCTTAAATTGCACAGTTAGAACATAATTTAAATTTACAGCTACGTTATTTATGCTTTGCTTGATGTATCGGCCACTTTATTATCAGCATTGCCTCAGCACACAGTATATGAAGAATGGAGGAGTATGGCCATTAAGTGTTAATCTAAGACCAGGAGTTTGTGCAAGTAAAACACTTCCTTCAGCCACTTTCAGTTTGCAGGGTAATGTTTCAAGAAGAAATGTGGTAGTGCTTGTGACAAATAGCACAGTATAAACTGTGATAATTAATACGAATTTAAAATGCTGGTTTGAAGTTTTTGAGGAGGAGAGCCAAGCTCAGTTAACTGTTTTGGGTTGGGGATAGCAATGGATTTAATAGTTCCATGACTTACCACTGTAGAGACTAAAGATACAAAAGACAACGACTCTTGATTATGCTGCTATTGCTTGGCAAGATGATGATTTTCAGTTGTTAAAAGAAAACAAAACAAACATCCCATTTTAGTCAGAAAAAGGATACCTGAGGTGCCAAGGGCTGACACGTTTTTTTCCCCCAGAATGATTATGAAAGACATGAAGGGCATAAGAGAGACCTCGAATTTCCCTGCACACATGCTTTGTACTTCAGAAGGCAGCCAATCTCTTGGGATATCAGTTACTAAGAAAAATAGGCTTCTGTTCCCAATTAGGCAATTGGGGTCTTGTGAAACCATCTCTGCAACCACTTATAGCTTTGTTTCAAAGTTCTTTCTGGTGGAGAGACATTCACAGGAGCCCCACTTGCAAATTCTTCAGGTGCATAGGAGATGTTACAAGTTATTTCTGCACTACAGGCTTTTCACACTTGGGCCATACATCACCCAGCTGATGGACAGTGTTACACGCAGACTGAAGATGCTGCTGTCCTGTGTTGGCTGTTTTGTGGCTGGGCGGGCAAGTATGATTCAAGGGCAGTACTTAAGGATGCATTACAAAGAGGAGAAAGCTTTTTTAACTGGGATCCCTGTCAGTGAATTGCTCTGAACAAATTCATGACTGAAGGAGAGGACAAGTGGGAGATTGGAAAGCACTCGGTCCAGCTGAATGCTGCATAGATACTATTTACCACTTCTGGTTGGTCGCTGAAAAAAATAATTTCTGCATATCTTTGTACATGTGCATGCATATATGCTGTAACCAGGCCTTGAAATGTTTATTCCTGTTTATCAGAAGTATCTTGTTCTTGTGATTTCTACAAAAAGGGCTTATCTATGACCTATTTCCTGGACGGCTTCCAATTAACAAAAATGTATTTAGTTAGAGGAAAGCGGCTAAATGAAAATTAGCTGGTCACATACACAGTGTGGTCCTTTATATGGCTGCCTGCCCTTACTGACACTCAAAAATGAGCAGGATTTCTTTTGTTTGTTGTAGATAGAAGTCTTGCTAGAGCTTGAATTTTTCACAGGTTTGCAAAATTAGCTCTCAGTAGCCTTACAAGACTCACCTGGGCTTCAGCAGGGCTTGGGTTTCATCCTTTAACAGCATTGTTTCTGTGTAGATGCTCAAAATGTGTGTTGTCTCAAGGCTTGCATGTTGCCTTGAGATTATCAGTTTGTTTTCTTGGAGATCTGGTGACTTCATTCAGGAGGAGGGATGAGATGCCAATTCCTTCTGCCACCTTCCATAACTGTCCTACAGATTGGTTTTCTTGTTCCCTTTCTATGTCTATGTGTGCTTAGGATCATGAATGTAAACCTCAAACCAGTTGCTCTGTAAAGGAGGACAAGAAGCTCTACATTCAGACTGCTACTGGCATGAGCCCAAGTTTGCCATGAGTGTCTCACATTAGGCTCTGAGGCCAGGCCAAGCAGGGAGATACATTTCCGGATTCTCTTTGGCTTTAGAAACTAGTTTTACATCTGGAGGCAATGCTTCCATGAAACACTTATTCCCTTTGGGCAGAGGCAGATGTGGGCCCTGCACACAGGCCACGTCCCAGCACCAGGATGTTTGTTACGCTCCGCTCAGCTGCTTGTCTGGGAGCTCCTGGCGCAGAGCTGGGGAGCAGCACCCCTCCTGCTGGGACACGGGTGAGGGGCACTGCAGGGCCGGCAGCTGGGTGGCTGTCTCTGTTTAGTGGCACCCAGAAGGGACATTTGTCTGCATCTTCTATCTCTACGTGTTCCTGGGAGTATTGTTCTGATCCAACAGGTTAGTGCTGCATAGTGAATGTGATTAAGTATTGCATAAAGCACTGCGTAAATTACAGTGCTGATGTATATGCACATGCCTGACCTAGCTGTCCAAGTTCTGTTCTTGAGCTTTTGCACCTTGCCAATTCAGGATATAAACAATGAAAAACAGAGCTCAGCTGCATGATTATGACTTCACTTCCCTGAATTTTGTTGCTTTCACATATCAGGCCCAGTTTCACTCTCTTTGCCAGCCCTGCAGGTAGCCATCAGCTGTGGGGAGCTCTTATGCATGTCATCTCCTGTTCTGGGATGAGTTATCCTTTTGCTATTCCTGATTTCCCTTGTTTTGAAGGGATTTTTTTATTAAATTTTTTTCTACAGCCAAATGAACAATGTGGTTGCATGTTTTTGTTTAATCCTAGGGCTTCTGTTTTCCAAACATGGGTTGGCTTTAGTCTGTTTTCCTACCCTGGAGTAGCAGTTGCCACTACCTGAAAAGACATTGAGCTCTAAGTGTTTTGTTAGGGTGTGCTGTCTATATGTAATTAAGGGGCAGGCCAGATCATGGCAAGCTGTGACTTTATGTCTGTTTTGTCCCTGGCTGCCTGGTAGATGGTTATGTTCAAAGTAGCTGTCTTGGTCTTCCTTGTTGAGGGAGAGCTTGGGATGTCACTCAGATGCAGCTTCTTCCCTTCCAGGTTAAGCTTAATCGTGACAGCACCTGTATGCAAACCAGTGTGCTTTGGTAGGAGAAGCTCAACCTGACAGAGAGCTGGGATCAGCACCTACCTGCTGGCCAAGGTGTGCTGTTAGTGCACTGTTTTTTAAGCCTTTATTTTATTTTTTAGTGTGTAGAAGTGCCTAAAAATTGATCTAGGAGCTGGTACCTGCAGAACTCAAGACCGTGCAAAGTCCACTTAGTATTTGGTTGATTTTTTGGGGTCTGTCTGCATATTTCCTGGTGGTCTTTCCTCTGCAGTTTAGATGTCTTAGAGCTGCCAACACTTAGCAGCGTATGTATGAGCTCCAGGATGGGAGGGTGTGAGCAATGCAGTCCTAGATATCTCCTTGCTGCTTCCTGCCTCCTCCAGCCTATCTCTGTTGCTGTGGCAACTCTGAGCACCTACAGGCATGGAGCATTTGTTGCCTATCCTTGCCTTTGTGCTCCTTAATCCTCATATTTCTGTGCTTCTGAATTTATTACATGTTTTAGGACTTTGGGTTTCTTTTGATTAAGGCTAGAAACTGCTAAATTTTTAGAAGGACGTTTTGTCTAAGATGAGATGTCGTAGATTACTTTTGGTCACGCTGCATGTTGTGTTGCGTTTGTGTTTGATTAAAATTCCTCAAGCATCTTTTCTGAGTAAAGCAAAGCACGTGGTCATGCAGTGTCCCAGTCACACAGTAACAAAGGACTCCATTACAACATTTCATTAGAAGTCTGTGTCTATCACAGTTGTTTCCGTTTCCAACAAGAAACCCACGAACAACCCAAGGGAAATTCAAATATGTGTGTGGTGTTGTCCTGCTATCTGCAGCTGTCTGGAAAGTGTTTTTTGCAATCCCCATCCTCTGTTTCCTTAAATTTTTTCTTGTGCTTTTTTCAATTATAAGACTTTTTTCCGATTTTATCAACTACTAAAAAATTTGAGAATTGTATAGAATGTATTTTGCACTGACTTTCTTCAATTTAATACTTTATCTTCCATTAATTAGGCTCTTTATCATGAGCAATTAATGCCATCTTATACAAACAATTGCCAAAAGGTTATCTTCCTTTAATAAGAGCACAATAAATTGTGCTAGGGATTACAGCCCCTGTGGAGGTTTGCCAATAAATCTTCCTCATAAAGTATTTGTAGTCATTGCAATTGCACACTGTGCTTTATGCTAGTGCAGAATCACATTCTTCTCTTGAGTTCATCATGCCTAAGTCTTAGGGCTTTTATGGTGCTTATGTGTTTAACATGAACTTGCTTCTGCATCCAGAAAGTAGATTCAAGTTGTAGAGGAAAGAAAATGGCAAATATTTTGCTTATCTTTATTACTGTGCTACAAACAGTAGTACCACAGATGCAGATATAGACCAGTGGAGGGGAGAATGTCATGCCTGAAGGGCTGTGGCAATCCCTATTGCTGGATATGTCTGTAGAGAAAGTGCAGGCAAGGAGAGGTGTCAAGTCAGACTCATTGACGTAGACTTGGTTTCATGGGAGCTGCAGTGAAATTGTGGTGTTTCACCCTTCATTTCAGATGAATTGACTTTGTATAGCTTGTTCTTGCATCTCTTTCCATCTGATTTGGCTTGTGGTTAATAACAATACAAGCTAGAGAGAATCTAATTTGGGCATGTCTTCCTGTGCTATCACTGCACCTCTTACAATAACATGTACTGGAGTAAAATGTATGAAAACTGTATGGGTCACTGTGAATACCTCCAGTCATGCCCATTCCCAGTTTACAGTCACAGAATATGCTGAGTTGAAAAGGACCCAGTAGGATCATCGAGTCCAGCTCCTGGTCCTGCACAGGACACTCCAAGAGTCATATCATGTGCCTGAGAGGATTGTCCAAATGCTTCTTGAACTCTGTCAGGCTTGGTGCTGTGACCACTTCCCTGGGGAGCCTGTTCCAGTGCCCAACCACCCTCTGAGTGAAGAACCTTTTCCCATTATCCAGCCTAAACCTCCCCTGACACAACTTCAGTCTATTCCCTCAGGTCCTGTCACTGGTCACCACAGAGAAGAGATCAGTGGCTGCCTGTCCTTGCCCCTCATGAGGAAGTTGTAACTGCAGTGAGGCCTCCCCTCAGTCTCCTCTTCTCCAGGCTGAACACACCAAGTGCCCTCAGCCACTCCTCATACGGTTCCCCTCAAGGCTGTTCAGCATCTTTGTTGCCCTCCTTTGGACCCTCTCTAATGGCTTAATATCTTTCTTATATTGTGGTGCACAAAACTGCACACAGTATTGAAGGTGAGGCCACCCCAGTGCAGAGCAGAGCAGGACAATCCCCTCCCTCGACCCGCTGGCAATGCTGTGCCTGATGCCCCCCAGGACATGGTTGGCCCCTCCTGGCTGTCAGGGCACTGCTGACTCATATTAAACTTGATATGGACCAGGACCCTCATGTCCCTTTCTGTGGCACTGCTTTCCAGCATCTCATTCCCCAGTCTGCATGAACATCTGGGATTGCCCCATTCCAGGTGTAGAATCTGGCACTTTCCCCTGTAGAACTTTGTTTCATTGACAGTATTGTTCTAGCCAGGAGTTCTGCAAAAACAAACACTGAATATTAGAATGCAAACAAAACTTTTATGGTCTTGATGGTCTTTTAACTAATGGAATGCCCTCTTGATAATTAAGATCAAATGAGGTCTCTGGAATAGGATCGTTGTTTTGATGTTGACTCCAAAAAATTTAGGACAGAGAGATCTTCCATTAGCAAACTGATATCCCAATCTTACCAATTGTGCGTCCATCTATAGGAAAGGCCCTGCTGGTTATTGGACTAGTAACATTTAGTTTTGTTTTCAGACACATGTATCATAGCTCTGTATGTTCCACTTTGATTTAATGCAGCAATAATGTGTCTGATATATTGCATCTAAACAAAAAAGTAATGGTGCTGTAGCAGCAGAGGCAGTATCATTGTAAGGCACAGTAACTTCAGACCAAACCCCACACCAGAAGAGGCTCTCGCTATGTAAGGCCAAATTTATGAATGCGAAAATCCCCACCCAGTTAAATTCAAAAAATTTGTCAAGCAGCATGAGCTTGCTCCTGGGTCCCAGCCTGGCTGCCAGCCTGCATGCAACACCCATCTTCTGCAGATCCTCCCTGCCCAGCTCAACATACCAAAATCCAGCCAGAGCAAACCAGCTGCAGCTGTGCGCCACATACAGCAGCTGTATGGCTTCCATTGTGTAATTTGTTGAGTTCCAGCAGCAAGGCAGTGCTGGCAGTAGAGATGTGCAGTGGTGCGGTGTGGAGGGACACCTTGAAAAGCAGATCTGTTCTGCAGCTGATCTATCCAACCCTTTGGTCCTGTTATCCAACCCTTTAGCTTTGCCTCAGCTTTCCTTCACAGGTAATCCTTTACTGGTGCAGGTAGGGTGTCTTTTGTCTCTTATGTGGATTGGGGTTTTAGGAGGCAAACTGCGCTCAGGAGTGTTATCCATCCCTTGATCCAACTCATGTTATTTACTGTGTCAGGAGCTTTCTTCTCATGTCACGCTTACTTAAAACACAACATTTGATACTGCCTTAAATGATCAGTTCAAGTGCTTATCTGAAGATACAAAATTAAAATAAAATTGAATTTAAGGGTTTTAGTTGCACACTTTTGAGTCCCATTCTTCAATGTCTCAGCAGGCCCCCAAATCTGCTATGCAACATGCAAAATGAAGCTACCAGCTACTCTGAAGCCAAAACTGACCATTATAAAACCTCTGTAAGCTGGCTGCTACTCTCAGAGTTCATTATGAGGGGAGGTCATTCTTCCTTTCTTCCTTACAGCAATGAATGTAGCTTTTGAGTACATTTTAAAAGTTTCATTTAATCACAGTGAGGTTGAATTGTTTCAGCCATGATCGCCTGATGGGAAACTAACTTTCTTCTTCCTGGAATCAAAAATACTGTGTTGATTCTTGCAGCAGCTTTCCGAACTACAGGATGTGATTTCCTTTTTTTTTTTTTCCTTTTTTTTTAAAAAGAAAAAAAAGACTTGAAGATTTTGGCACCAACAAAGGAAATTTTTCTCTCTCTTCTCTGCTTTTTTTTTTTTTTTTTGGTTCAGTTTTCTTTTGAAATTGGTGAATATGCAGAATAAAGTTTTTAAGGGGTTCTTTCTGTACATCCTCTTGATGTGCTTTTTTCTTCCAAATATCTTCAGCTCTTCCATAAAAACTGTGTGATTGAAAAATGCTTTGAAGAGTGTATCCATTTAATATTTGGGTAAAATATTTTAAACAGGGGAAAGAAAACAAGTATATTCTTACTTTTTGTTGTGGATAATCTTTCATTCCCTAATGGTAGGATTTGGAGATGCCAGGCTCACCTTGGGAGATACACAGTATGAGGATGAGAAACTATGTCCTCAAGCTGGAACACAAGAATTTCCAGTGAGATCCAAGGAAATATTTTCTTTTCCCTGTTAAGCATTGGAAGACATTGCCTAGGGATGCTGAGGATGCTCCATCGTTAGAGATACTTAGTGCTGAACTGGTCAAAGCCAGGAGCAATCAGCTGTACTTGACCATGCACTGGCATTGAACCAGAAACCCTCCCAACCTAAATTATGCTGTGATTCTGTGAAATTTATCTTCATTGTATGTGCAGTATCTCTACTATTGGGTGAATTTGTTATTCTGTTATATGCCTGTATATTCTGTGTGATTGCTGACAACCGCAGAGGGGATGGTCTTGGTAGAAATGAGAAGTCACAAGGTGCTACATGTTCTGGATAGTATCCTGAAGCCATGAAATGATGATGAGGGTGTGTATGTTACTCCTTGGCAACTGTCTGAGGATTGTCATGTTGTAAGTAGCTGTGAAGAGGTATGCCCAGCCTTGATTTTCATTTTGTGCATAAAAATGTGTCAGTGAATGAAAATAGTAAGCTTAAAGTACTGTATAGCTTTACTTTCCTAGTATAGACCCTTTGCCAGGACCAGTTTAGAAGAATCCAGTCTCATAGCACGAGTCCCTGAATGCTGAGAGAAACAAACAGCAGCTCTAACACCTGTCTTCTTGCAGCAAAACTCCAGGACTTTTTCCAAGTAAGTATGTGTTTCAAAACATGTTTAAATGCTAAATTTTCACATGACTTAAACTAAGCACATAAAGTATCAGGGATATTCAGTTCTAATCCTCTTTTAATTGCTTTATGGTTTTTGGAAAAGCTATTGATTGCCTGTTGCCAGAGAGATTCAAGATGAGCAAAAAGACATGGTAAGAGGTATTACTTCCTGACCTAATAGATCAGCAAGGGAAAATTCCATGGTATTAACTACATTTAAATGTTTCAGCAGAAAACCCTTATGGTTTCCAGAAAATGTTGTGCTCTCTGTTCTGGATGTTTCCTTTCTTGCTATTCAGAAGTAAGTAATTAATTCGGGTTATCTTCATTTTTAATATGGATGTGTCATTGCTATCGTGTTGCAGATCCATAGAAATTCTTAGCCATCATCATCAAAGATATTCTAAATCAATTAGGTGCATGGTGTAGGCTGGAAGGAGATAGGTAAGATAATCTAATTTCCAGTCACATTCTTCATACTAGTAAGGGAGAATACAGACCCCTTAGGAAGCACTAGACAGGGTTCACTGAAAGACAAAGTGGGGTTTTTTTCCAGATAGATCTGAAGAATAGTTTTTTTCTGAAAACAGCCAAATAGTGTTGAGATGTATCTTCTACAATATAAAAAGTTGCAGAAGCCATTTAAAATGGTCACACTGCTGAGCTGAAAATCTTTGTATCTCTTAGATGTGACTCAAAAAGCAGTATCTGGATTTTTTTCATCTCTCCCATCACCCCTAGAAGTGGAAAAATAATTCCTTTAATGCTAGCTGTCCCTGGAGTACCCAGACTGCAGAGTCCAACAAGTCTAATTAAATGTTACATTCCTATTAACCATTAAGGAAAAAAGATACGTAAGAAAATTTTGGTAGCACCCTTTAAAGAAATGCTATTGTTAATAAATTATACACTATATAAAATATCTTCATAAAAATTCTGTGAGCTTCAAGGAGATGTTGGGGGGAGGGGGCAGCATGTGGATAGCAGAGAAAGATAATCTGGTTGTTAATTAACTCAACCAGCTGTAGGTGACGAAGAGTGTTGATACAGTTGAAAAAGAGATTGTGTCTAGAAATCAAATGTAGGTCACAATCCAAAAGGGGAACGAATTTCAGTTTGAGAGGCGCATACAGTTTGTGATGGATAATGAAACACAAGTCCTCAGTGTAAAACACTTGATGAAGGGATGCAGAGCTGATCCCTGGTTACAGGAGTGATGAAGATTCAGTACTGTGTGAAAGTTTGATTTGCAGGAGTTGCAAGAACAGTAAGTCTAGAAAAGCTGTGAGAGAGTAAGGTTTTGCTTTGATCCAGGAGACAGTTAAGATGTTGCCAGGCCAATCTATGTGTGGGAGAATACTTCTACCAGCGGACAGAGAATTGATTTGTAAGGCAGTGGCATAACAAGTTCCAGTGTCTGGAAGCTGGAACACAGAATGCATGCTGCTAATAAGTAATACTCTTTATTATGCTGCTGATTTATCTATGCAAGAACTAAGCCATAAATTGAGTAGGTTCCTCATATGGCTTTCAAGACATCAGATCAGTTGTCTTTACCCAGAAGGAATGGTATGGCCTTGCCTACAAGGCAAGGGTAGAAGACAGTGAGGTGATGGAGGGAGGACTCACTGGATGAAGTCTTGTGGGCTGTAATACTCTGTAAGCTTTGTGAACTGGAATAAGTCTGTCAAGAACTGGAGTGAGGCCATCAGGTTTTTTTCAGCTAGGCTGCTGAACAGCTGTCAGACACTAGCTGCCAGATAACATAAAGAATGTATCCTGCATTGCCAAAATGTCTAAGTCGTTTTGGCAGTGGAAGGAAATGTGGGCTTGCTTCATAGTCTTTTCACCACAGGAATGCATGATGCACATTATAATCTGTTCTAGCAGAGCATTTGTTTGGGCATCAGAGGAATCAAAACAAAATACAGATCAGTGCCCTGTGGAGAGGGCAAGACCAGATCTTGGAGGCTTTTACATGTAATTAAGTTTCACTCTTCAGGAAACTTTCAGAAGCAACTTACTAAATCATGTAACATTTTCTGTTGAAAGTTCTGACTTGTTTGAAGCTGTATGCATCAGTGCTTAAGAGTAGCCTCTGCTGGACTCACCAGGGTTAGGGATGGGAAATTTGTCTGCTTTGATATTCCTCTTGTCCAGCAAGCCTTTCTTCTCTTTGTTTAGACTGTGCCAGTTTGGGGCTAGTGCCTTTCACAAGTGTCAGAGCTGAATATTATGGTTTACACCCAACTGGATACTGACCTCCTGCTAATTTAGGTGTCCCCTTTTCCGAAACCCAAAGCCTCCTGAGGGCTCTATTTGTCTCATAGCAGGTGCACATGGTTTGAGATGCAGAATGTAGACTATGCAAATGTTGAGAGGGAAACTGAAATTTCTTGTACTTCAAATCTTTTCTCTTAATTTTCTTCCCTGCTCTGCCATTACCTTTTGCTGCAGTCAGTCTTGTCCCCCTGCATGTCTTGTGACACCCTGGCCTACTATAGCACTGCGTCGTGACATGTTGCGCTGGTTCAGGGATTCGTCTCCTGCCTATTAGGACAGACAGATCTCCATGTGTCAAATTTTTCTCTAGGGCTTTCCACTTGAATATCAGCTTTGTTCAGTGATTCTTCATTGCCAGCTTGTTGTTATCAGTCTTTGCAACTTTCTTATGAGAAAGGGATAGAGATGGCAAAGATGTCAAACATACCTTCAATTCTTTGGTTTGTAGAAATCATGATACAGTCTATAGACATAAAAATAGATAAAAATAAGGTATCCTAGATTGTACAGAGACCACTGAGTGCTGTCTTGCTCCTGCTTGAAGGTACCTCATCCAGAGAGAGGCATGAGAAAGACACCAGTGCTTGTCAGCAGCGATAACTGGCAGCCATTCCCAACTTCACAAGCTGATAGTGAAGAATTTCATTAAAATAGTGACTACTAAGTAAATTCTAATGAATTGGAAATCAGGAGTTGAGGAAGGATGAATATACTACATAAGCACAGCATTATTCATATAGCATAGATGTTTAAAATCTAACTTCTCTACCAAAATTAAGAATCTATTGGAAGTCAGTCTTAAAAAATAATCCATTGCAATGAAACACAGCAAAGAAGTTATAATTAGTTTTCTCTCATAATAATCATAGATCTATGTAATTCATGACTGTTCAGCTCTCTGAGAGACTTGTATCTCTAGGAAAAAAGATTCAGGGAAGCTGACAGAGTTCACATGAAAGAGGGGATCAGTGCACTTTCAAGTCGGTTTATTTGCTCAGCCAAAAATAAGCATATGTAAACAATATAGGGTTCAAGGGGAAGCCAGTGAACCATCCAGCTTCCAAAGGGAAGATCTTAGTGTCCATCTGCATCTACAGAAAAGCACCTCTAGCCATCACTGTATTTTGAAGGGCCACTATTGTTGGATACTTTGTTCTGTAACTGATGTATAATCAAGAACTACTAAGCGAAATTAGAAAGTTCTTTTACAGTAATTCAGGAATAGTTCAGTAACATCAAAGAAGAGTAATTGAACTGGATGCTAACCCTCAAATGCCTTTTTTGTTGTTGTTGTCAAATCCTCACTTCTTTCTGTAAAATACCTGCTTTGCTGAAGACTCCCCATGTTTCACACATAGGGTCCTCTCCCCCACTAACTCCGGGCTGTGCCTGTAGGTCAGATCTTTCTCCTTAAAAAGCAACAGTTTGCATCTCATCTGATCTTGGAAAGTTCTCACAAGCTTCTTGAATTTGCTATGCTTTTCTACAAACAGTGCTATATTGCAAACTTCCCACATGGTGCTGTGAGTGATGAAGGAAGAGAGCACAGCTTGAAGTTCTCCTTCACATGCAGGTTCACAGAGAAAACCCATGAGATTCTTATGTGCTCTGGTTACTTCTGAAAGCAACCCTGTCTGGGGCTGTGTGTGTGCCTTCCGCTGTTTAGTGCTGCTGTGTGAGAAAATGAAACAATGAGGCAAAATCTGAGCAGAAATTTCTGACCTTTTTTGTATACCAAATGTTTTGAGTTTTCAGCCTTAATTAATCTTTTTTGATCATTAATTTAAAAATGAATGAAGTCCAACAACTCACCAAGTCTGCTTAGGTATATAGAGCCGTGAGGTATGTCTGCATATGGGATGATTGCTTCCATGGACTTTCCATGAGTTTTGTGACTAGCTCTCTGAGCCTGGCAGCGTGACTGAATTCCTGGCATTGTAATGCCTTGCTGGGCTGTCATGGTGCTTTTGGAGAATCTTAGGCATCACTTGCTGGAGGGAGAGGTGGGAGCACCCATCTTCTCCTTGTAGTCAGAAGCAAATGGGGTGAGAAAAAACCCACTGGCGAGTTCAGGTGCATTTATACTGCTGCACCTGTATTGTAATAAACAGAAATTCATCTAGTCACGGGCAAAGGTGTTGCTCCTCCTCATCAGATGAGGCAATTCACAAAGAGAGGAAGTTTCTACACCACAAGGGCATTCCTGCCAGAGGACAGATTTTTGTATCAGATACGTTGAACAGGCTGAAATTATATCTAATTAATGACTGTGTAAGCTGGCCTTGTGCTAGAAAGCCATATGTTCATTTGTGTAGACATGGTGAAGACAGGCAAACAGCATCTGCAGCGATTACAGATCTGCCCCAGAGCTGCTTACTCACTGCAAAGCACTTGATGAGGAACGCAGTGCTGATGCCAACCACCTGAAGTAGCGCTGATGCTTGGTGATGATACATGAACAGATATAGTATTACATGAATTATCATGGCACAGTGCTGCTTGCAGTGTTTTGTCCCTATTGGAGGGGGTCCTTAGCCTGCTGACTGGTTGGAGGTATCCCATCTGTAGAAGGGCTGGGTTGTCAGATAAATGCTTGGATATTCAGGGCAACCTGTGTGTGCAGCACTATCAGGGCAGATAGTGTATAGGCAAGTGTTTCTTTTTAAAGAGAGAAGGGAAGCAGGCATTAATGGGAATGGCTCACCTATGTGCAATTACAGCTGAAAGCTTTTCTCCAGCTCATGAGAGCAAAGTGTCTTTCATCATCAGGTCCATCAATCTTGAAAATGTGTGCCATAGCTATCAGAAACATGTATGTGTATGTGCCTTTTTTATGTATATTTCTTGCCAAGGAGGGAAGGCAAGGTGTGTTTTAAAGGTGGGCAAATAGTAGCTCAGTATAAAATCCCTTCTGGAAATCTCTCTCAGCCTTTTTTGAGAAGGTACTGAGAGTGCTTTTTAGTTGTTTTCCTTTCTTCTGGAGAACTTTGATATCAACAAAGTTTTAAGTTGCAAATAGGAAACTTCGGGAAGGAGCAGAGCAAAGAAAATAGTTTTGCTGTTATCCATTTTGGTAACATGACTGGTGACCATTACCTTTCACCAGTTGCATTGTTTCAGTGGGTAGATGATGCCTTAGATTGCATAGCTAGAGTCTGGAAAAATTCTGTTGAGCTAGAGGACAAAAGGCATTTCTTTGTCCTTGAGGTGGTTTGTGTTTGTCTTCTGGGGTAAAGGATAAGTCAAAGAGTCTAATTTTGGAAAACTAAGAAGTTCCATCATTTTTTCCCCTGGCATTTTTGCCATTTCAGACAACTCTGTCTACCATTTTTCTTCTGGCTCTTATTCTGCCAGAGATCAGCATCCTTGGTGGATGGCCTCCAGTGCTCCTCTGCATGTAAGGAAGAAACATTAGCCAAGGAAAGAGTCAGGGAAGGGGTATTGTTCAGATTTGTGGCCACATATATCCTCACTTCCTCTGAAGAGGAGTCCTTGAATCCTTCAAAAGTGAATATTTGTGTTAGAAGATGGGAAGTTATGTAGTTTCTTGCAGTGATCTGGTACCACTGTGCACCGTCAATGTGCAAGTGGGCTTTTCTGATCAATTGCAGAAGAAATTGGAGAGATTTTAGTTGTCTCAGTATCTCTCTCAGTTTAGTTCTTAATTATCCTTTTGTGCCACTCTGCTGAAGTGTGTTTGTTAATCACTCCAGAGTACTTTAGCTTCTTTCAATATATTGAATTCCACTTGGATGCTTTTAAAAGTGTTTGCGCAGCATATGCCTTTCTTAGGAGTATGGGAAATGTCCACAGCCTGAAACAAAAGTGCAGTGTTCCAAACTCAACATTCATGTTGTTATCCCGTAAATTAGTACGTACTGTGCTGTTACGTAAGTTTGTCTTGTGTCAGAATAATAAAAACTGAGTGTGCTAAAAGGCTGATAAGCCTGCCATGAAGAATTACATTGTTCAAATTCTTCTGCCTTAAAATAACACCTGTTGCTTTACTGACATGCTGGTAGTATAGTGTGTCTTGAGAACTAAAGAAAAAGGGGAAAAAAAGCAATTTTTTCAGGGCGCTCAGGTCTGAGCCTTGGCAGCCTTGAATTTAGTATTGTCTCCAAGCCACTCTTACACAAAAGGACTACGAGAAAGCACAGCTGTTCTGTATTGTTGAATATTAAAAATGGACAAAGTCACTTTTCAGTAATACTGCCATAGCCTCGAGGACCAAACTCAAAAAAACAAGTGCTCCTTCTGTTGGCAGGTGGGAAGTTCAATCCCTTAATATGCAAACTGAAAAATAGTAAAATAGATGGTTGTGCAGATTCTGAGGGCAGCCTGCAATGAGGGCGAAGGGACGAGTAGCCACAGCTGCTGGTGAAAATCACTGCTGGCAGTGTGTGAGCATAAACCAACAGGGCGCTTCCAGCAGCCCCAAATGTGTGGCGGGGGGGAGAGGGGAAGTTCACCCCTGATACCACGGCTCTGCACAATGACCGCCTTTCTGGGTGCCGGGGTCACAGCTGCTGTCTGGAGATTACGTACAGAAGCACTCTTCTTCTCGGGAGAATGAGGTTTCCTGGAGGATTAAGCACAGGCTGAAAGCAGGAGGAGTTATTTGGGAGGGAGACAAAAGAAAGCGAGTCCATGGCTGTGACAGGAGATGGGGGCGGAAGGCCGTGAGCGAGAAGACGATGCGGTAGTTGCTGCTTCGATGGGAGAGTCTCCAGTTTGGCATCCTGAAGTGATCCAGTTGTGAGGTGAAACCCACCATGGGCTTGGCACAACCGTGCCTGCTTGCAGGACTCACAGTGGTGCTTTTCCACTCGTGTGGGAGGTGAATTGAGTCTGGCAGGGCCCTGCCATCTCCTACGTCTGAACTAAAGTAACTTCTTTGCTCACAATCTCAAGTCCTTTTCAGTATTCAGAAACAGGGATCAATGCAGTAATCTGAATCCCCATGTAAAGGTACATTTGCACTACTATCAAAAAGCCATGCTTTTTGCATTTTCCTCTGCCACAAACATGGTGTTTCCATGCCTTTTGAGTCTGCTGCCTTGTGCTTCCTTCTTGGCTTTCTTTTTCTTTTTTTTTCTTTTTTTTTTTTTTTACCCTCCTCTTTTCTCTCTCATCCTGCTATTTCACCTCTTGGGTGCATACATTCCCAGGCAAGTATCCAGAATATCCTTCTACCCACGTATCATGTGCCAGCACCTCTGTTTTGTGTAGGAAGGTCTTCTATATTTGAAGCCAGGGCCATCTGCCTCAATGCTGAAAAAGAAAAAAAAAAACTAATAGAAAGCAAATCGGGTTTCTTGCAGTTTTGTGCAATGGCAATGGCCACAGTTCTTCCATAAAACTTAGAGAGGAAAAATGCAACCCATTCTATAGTAATACTATTTGAAACTTCTATCCTATTTATCAGTTCTAAAGTCTTATTTCACCTACTGGATCAAGTTTCCCACATATCCCATATGTCGGCAAGTTCTTTTAGTGGGTTCAGAATCCACTAGTGCTTTTTATAATCTGAAACAAATGTGTGCTGCACATAATGTAGGAAAGGAGAGGTGGAGGCAGAGGAGGCTGACAATACATGCATTCAAAGGATGAGAAAATGCAAGTGGGAAAAATATGACTGTGTTGGTAGAGCTTGTCAGAGGGGGTTTAAGGCATATCATGTATTAGCAAATCATAGCTATTTTGAAGGCAAAGGAATGAAACTTCTTAAAAGGAGCAGAATTCCAGAAGGATGCTAAGGAGTAAGTATTTGGTGCCAATGTTTAAATGTAATGTCATAGTTGCTAGTTATTGTCCCTGCTGCATGGGTATTCCCTAAGTGCAATATGAGTCAACCACATCACTTTTAAAACTCCATTTCCATCTGCCTTTCCCTCCATAAAATCCTCTCTGAAAAGGAGCATTGTCAAATAAATTGGTAAGAATTAAATGCTGCCCTTGCAGCTGAGAATAGTTCATGCTTTTCATGTTGCATTGAGGCACAAACATAAATAAACAGGAAATCATAAAGAAGCTATTGAGAGGAGAAAGTTGGTATGAGGTAGAAATTTAACCTGTGCTGCTCACTTCAGGCCCTGGTGGATGGTGTTCTTAAGAGCAAAATGCAGAAGAGTGCTCCCCTTGCAAAGAGGAACTCAAGCAACTTCTATTTTTTTTGAAGCACAAGTCTATAATATGAATAGTACTGATGACTGCCCACATCTGGTGAATTGGATTAGAATCTAATTAGCATGCAGAGTTTAGAAAACTTTTATAAAGTTTCAAAAATAATATGTGAAAGAAAGAAATAGCTTAGCTAAAAATTCAGAGAAGTATTACTGAAATGTTCCTTTGGGGATAACATTAAAGTAGCTTTCCTGCTCCTTAAAGATGTAGCACACATGAATGGTAACCCATTTTACTTGGTAACATTTTCTGTTCAGGTAATTTGATATGTTTAAAGATATCTGTTGTATTTAATTGACACGTGTAGCTTAGAGTCCATCTGGAAATCCAGGCACATACTGTGAAAGATCAATGAAGTGATTTTCGTGTTTGCAAAAGTAGTTTTTCTGGCCTGGTTTATGCATTAAAAAGGATAATACACCTGTCCTGCATTTGTGAAGCAAACACAAAAGGATAGTCTATTCAGTTTATGTACTTAATTTTTCAAAACTCTGTTGTAATAGCATGTTTCCATACAAAACCATACTTTCCTCTCTAATCTCATTCACTTACTTATACATCAACTATTCTGTATAACAAAGAGGTTAAATTCAGGCTGAAATGTGGTCCAAAGGAGAAATGGAGGCAGAAAGTCCTTCTATAATTCTTATTGTAGAGGACTAGAAATTCTTTCTCTGTGTCTCCAATCTTAGGGTTTACACCAGCACTGAGAAGCAGTCTTTTTGAAAAGAAAAAGATTATTTGTGAAATGGAAATTACAAATATTTTAAGATGCAAATAGCTTGCTTTTTTGTCTTTCCTCTTCATTGCAGCTCTGAGTATTTGCTCAGCTTTAGGTGTGTAATTTCTTTTTTAATGTGGTACACAGAAAAGCCCCTGCACAGAGCTTATTTGCAGAGCATAATCTTAACAGGGCTTCAACTTGAAAGAGTGGAAGGTGGAGCCCACTAGGTATTGTTAGCATGTATTTTGTGTCACAAAGGAAAAATCTCAAACAATATTTACAAGAATGAACCGGCATGAATAACACTATGGCAAATGATTCAAAAACGTGGAAAATTTGCATTTCACTTCTGTAAAGCATCTTGCTTACTTAGTTGCTACATCTTGGATTAGCTGGGAATTTTTTTTTTCTTTGCTCTATCTACTAGATGAAACTTTGTCAACATCTGTGGTGATGTGTTACATTGCAGACAGAGCATAGGTAGAAGGGAAGGAGGAATGTGTCTTTTAGGGAGAGAAGGGTTTGTATGTTTTTAAGCATGCAAGTTCTTGAGTGTTCCTGGGCTTGTTAGTTTCAGGGGTGTATCTCTATGAGGAATCCTCTGTAGCAGAACACAGGATATTTCTCCCCAGTTTGAGATCAGCTTGTCCAGCATGTCTGGGACCATGAAGCATCCCCATGAGAAACCTGAGTGCTGTAGCATGATAGGCACTGTCCAGGCAGTGCATTCCAACTAGGATGGAGTCAGATCCATATGACAACATATGGAGAAGCATTTACTTCCTCCTCTTACCCTGCTCTGTGCCTACTTGCATCACTCCCTGATCTTGGCCATGATGTGGCTGGTGGCCCAGCTTCAAGAAATTTTCTGGTTTATGGATTGTGCTTTTTGCACTAACATCTATGTGTCTGTCTAAATAAGTTCTGGGACTCTTGCATTTAGAGCATAAAATTTAGACTGGCAAATTTCTACCATAGCCCAAGAAGATGAAAATCACCTCTGCCTTGATTCCTGCAGCTGGATGCCCCAAGGCAGGGCAGTATTTAGAATGTAGTAATGATCAGTTTTGTTAGACTGACTTAAAAGGACAGGAAAGGAAACGTGAGGGACTTCTCCTGCTTCATAGTACATCAGTCTCTTGTTTGAGTGCCAGTAGTTTTGAGGTGTGTTTTCTTCATGAGATTAATTTAGAAGGCCAGAAACTATTTCTGCCTACAGAAGCAGGTATAGTATGTCCTCAGTGTTCTCTGTGGCTTTCTTTTCTCACTGAAAGCTGAAGCGTGAAGCATATTCTGATATACTTCTCTGTTGGGCACTTACATAGAAGAAAACAGCAGTAGGTGGGATACTGGAAAAGTTAATTGCACTTACTCAATGTGGAGGTGAGCAGGTAGTTTTGTTTCAGCAAGGTAAGTGACTCATGATGCCAAAATGAATGTAATGAGGAAGGTTTATTTTAACTTAGATATCATACATACCTGTTGAGATCTAACATAAAGCAAGTGAACCTTCAGTAAACATACTATCAGAGTTCAATACCCTGTAGTGATCCAAGCTGTAAAAGCCCACCCCATCACACGAGAACACAGAGCACTCTTTCTGGGGCTCTCTGAAAGGAAGAGTGGTGCCATTGTTGGTAGGGTGCTGCCCTGTGCCAGAACGCCACAGTGGATGGCGGCATGTGCTGTGTATTCATCACTGCTCTGAATCCAGTGAATCTGAAGAATAACTGAAATTTGAGATTATTTCCTCCATTGGTAAGTGCTGTGGTCAGGCCCCTTTGGGGCAATGGCAACATGAAAGGCACTGCTTTAGCCTGCTCAGAGTTCTTGCTCTTCCTTTCTTCTTCACACCCCAACCATCCTGAACAGAAATTCTGCAGGTGAGACATAGCACCTCCAAATAAGTGGAGGGCTATTTTTCTCAGTTTTCTCTTCTTGGTTTAAATTTAAAGTTATGAGACTTTTTCCTTAAGCTTTCCTTGATAGATCCAATCTCTAAGAAGCCTAAAATCTCAATGCAGATTTTACTGGACCTTTTAATTGAGCATATCCTTAACCACCTGTAGTGCACTGATCCTGGTTGGATACCAGCAGCCCACCAAAGCCACTATCACTCCCCTCCACAGCTGGGCAGTTCAGAAAAAATGTAATTAAAGTCTTGTGGTTTGAGATAAGGATAGGGAGAGATCATTCACCATTTACCATCATGGGCAGAACAGGTCTGACTTGGGGAAATTAATTTACTTTATTACCAATCAAATGAGAGTAGAGTGATAGGAAATAAAACCAAATCTTAAAACCACCTTCCCTGTCTCCCTTTTTCCCAGGGACAACTTTACTCAGGATTCTCTGCCTCCTCCCTCAAGTGGCACAGGTGGACAGGAATGGGGACTGCAGTCAGTCCATCACACATTATCCCTGCCACTCCTTCCTCCTCAGGGGAAGAGCTGCTCACACTCATTTCCTGCTCTGGCATAGGGTTCTCCCCAGGGTCGCAGTCCTCCCCAAACTTTTCTAGTGTCAGTCCTTTCCACAGACTGTAGTTCCTCATGAACTGATCCAGTGTGTGTTCCTCACAAGGTCACCAGTCCTGCCAGGGGCCTGCTCCACTATATGGGGCCACAGGACCTTCCAGAAACTTTGTTCAGTGTAGGCTTCCCATGGGGTCACGGCCTCCTTTGGGTGTCCACCTGGTCTAGTGTGGGGTTCCCCATGGGCTGCATGGGGAAAGCCTTCCTCACCATGGTCATCCCCATGACCTGCAGGGCAAACTCAGCTCTGGCACCTGGAGCACCTCCTCCTTCACTAGCCTGGGTGTCTGCAGAGGTTCCACTCACATATTCTCACTTCTATCTCCAGCTGCAAGTTATACAGATTTTCCTCCCTGCATTATCCCTGAAGTGTCACTCTCATTAATGGGCCTAGCTTTGGTCAGTGGTGGGTCCATCTTGGATCTGGCTGGCATTGGCTCTGCTGAACATAGGGGAAGCTTCTGGCATCTTCTCACTGAAGCCACTGTGGCCCCACTGCTACCAAAATCTTGCCAAGAAAACCCAATAGCTTTTCTTGAGCTATACACGTAAATGGAGCTGAGATCTATTTTATTTCATTTTCTGTATCTAGCTGTTGTGGCACTTCCAAAAGACTTATCTCAGAAGGAGTGCTTACAAAGTGAAGTTCTCATTCTAGTATGAGTGAGAAAACCAGTCTCCATGTTGATCTTTAGTTCCTCTTTCTCCTGCCTACATTGCTTTATTACTCTCACCTACCTGTTAATGACCTAATGATGGCCTCTGAGCAGCTTCGGCCTCCTAAGTCCTTCCTCCTTTTGGTTTGACATGAGACCTTTCTGTGGTAACATGTGGAGGTCATGTCTACTATTTTGGTACCAAGTTGTGAAGTGCCTCAGAGCATGGGAAAATTCATGTTTAAAGGCAGTTTACACATGGTGGTAAGGAAATACTGCCAAATAATGCGTAGTGCTGTCCAGCCAGATTTCTTTAGCTTTCCTGAACAAAGACGTTGTTAAAGTGAACCTAAGAAAGTAGTTCTGGGGGTCAGGTTTGCTCATTACTGGCAGAACTGCTGCATCGGAGGAGAGTGTGACTCACTAACAGACCCTGGGGCTATAGGTGCTTGATGCTGCAGAGGACATTTTGGTGAGGAGGGTGTGAGAGCATCTGCCGGAGGGAGGGAGGAGTATGTCTATGGTTAGACCTCAGTCACTGCTGTGCAATTGCCATATGGACACCGTAATGCACCAGCGCCAGGAGCTCTGTCATTCTGGTGGAAATCAGTAAGTGAAATGCCGCTCCTGCCAGGTAATGCAGATCTGCAAGGGCTGGCACTCTGCAGGAGGGAGCACGGTGTTGCGTGGGCTGCTTGGCACGTGGCAGGGTAAAAGTGGATGGCTGAGAGCGAAGTGCTCAGGCACAGCAGGAACTGTTGTGTATCTTGAGCATTGCTCCTAAAAAAAGTCAAGGAATAGAGATGGATCCTCATTCTCAGGAAAATTTCCTGAAACAGAACAGAAGAGTCTGAACAAAGCAGACATTTCTCCTACAAGACTACTCCTTCTGCAGGCTTCAGCCCAGGCTTTTTTTTTTTTCTGAAGAGTTTTTATATCCACCTCACTTGCATGCTGCCTGCCTGGGATCTCATTGGCATTCTGCTTTTTCTGCTGTAATCTCATGTTGTTAAGGAGCGTGATTTTTGTTCTTAGCTGTGCCGTATATAGAAGATTACATAAATACCTTAGAAATGATGGGAGAGGGAAGAAGAAGAATACGAAGAGCCAAACCCAAAACACCAATCACTTCCTCAGAGAAGCATTTTGACTGCGTAGTCTTCCTCTCAGAAAATTCTGTTTAATGTAGGAGGAAGGCAGACATGCCTCTTTACCAAGAAAGCCACAAACTATCTCCCTAATGGTCCAACTGTCTTAATGAGCAATTACAGACCAGCACACTGAGCTGAGATAGATTTATGCTCCTAGCAGCTGTTACCAAAGATGTTTTGATGCATGAGTAATTTTTCCTCCTGTGTGTTGAACTTGTGTCATTTCCATCTCCTTCCTCTTGCCCTCCTTTCCCTGGTAAATAGCTATTCACTTCTATTTGAAGTCATTTCATAAAGGTTGTACCTCTGAGGTTCATCTCTCCTGTTCATAACCCTCAAATTAAACCAAAATATAATCCCGGGCGGGGGAGAGGTTTTTTTTTTTTTTTTTTTTTTGCTTCTCCTTACAGCACAGTGGTTTAGTTTCTCATTTTCAAAACTGGCATTTTCAACAGCTTGCCCCTGGCACAGGGGTAAAACTGAGCTGTGAATACAGGACCCTTTCCATTGGGTTGCTGTGAATGTATTCGAGTTCTGAAATCCTTGATGACAGGATCCATGCAAGTGCTGAGCGCGGCCAGACGAGCTCACTGGGGGGTGGACTCGGAGCTGCAGTTCAGCTGAAGCCCTGCCACAGACACCGTGTTGCTCTTTACAATATCGAAAGATTGCCTTTTTCTTTTAAAGTCTAAAACCGATCAAGTAATGAGATTTTTATCAGTCGTGCTTCCTTCTTTACAGAAAGAGTGAAAATTTGTTAAATATGCTTGCAAGTCGGGAGAGAGAGGGGGAATAAAACTTCAAACAGTGCTGCTAAAAACAGCCTGGGCGGCTTTTGTTTGGACTTGCAAAACGCAGCAGCTTAATGCCTCCATTGTATGCAGGGGGAAATATGCTAATTCGAAGCACATTTCCCATCAGAAGCCCTTTCAGGCCTGTCATCGTTGAGATATGAAGGATGATAAAAGCGGGCAGAGGGGGAGGCCCGTGTTCTGGGAGCGCGGCTGCTGCTCATTGTGCGTGGGGCGCGGCGCTGAATAGCGCTGACGAGCGCGGTCACCCGTGAAGCCCCGGGGCCGGGCGGGTTCCCATGGGCGCAGCCCGCCCTGGCCCCGCCGGGACCTGCCAGTGCCCCGGGACAGGGTCCCCGAGGCGCTCCCCGCGGCAGCCGGGACGGGCGGGGGGGCTGCTGGCGAGGGCTGCTAGCACTGGCCACCATCACCCATCCTGCCGCCCTGGAACCCAGGATTTCTTTCTGGCTAGCACGAACAGCTACTTTCTGTTCACTTCAAGTGCAGTTTAAGCTGAAATAACGGATTTTTTGTGACAAGGCCCCATCGCTTCCTTCCCAGGCTGCTGATGCGTGCAGGGCAGTGGTGCTCGCGGGCTGGGCAGCGCTGAGTTCCCTCGGTAAAGAGTCGCCTTAGACTTGGGATATGGAGGCTGCTGCAACTGGGGTGATTTTTTCTTCTCAGTTATGCAACAGAAGGCAGTCTGTGAAATGCTGCTTAGTCCATTACCACATTTATATGATTATATTTGAAGTTGAAATACAGTCATCAGTGTTTGATATGTATTAAAAAAATCTCTAAACATTAATCTTTAAATACTGAATGATATATATAAAAATCAAGAGTTTGATTTTAATTCTGTCTTAAAGGTATAAGATCTTTAAATGGTGGGATTTGTCACAGGAGCTTGACCTGTTGGGGAGATGCTCAATTTACCCAGGACCACATTTTCTGTTTTCTTTTAAACAGGTGCTAGTGTTGTTTTATTGTAGAGAATTTGGGATTAAGTGAACTTGAGTTCTGATAATGTTGCTATGATATGTGCCTGGAAACGGCTTGAAATGGCAATGAAATTTTAGTTATAGTTGTTTGTTTGGCTCTATAAACCTGCAGTGTACTAATGGCAAATTACACTAAGAAAATGGGCTTTTGATTGCATTTGCAATCTGGTGATGTTCTGTCTGCAGTAGAAGTATGTGCTACACTCGAACACACAATTACTTTCTGAGGACCATAGCTGGAATTAAGTGCTTAGAAATACTTTTAAAGCTGTGGGTGGTCTTTAGTTTCTTCCCTGTACTAATGAACTTGTGAACAGGCAAACTGGGCTGGTTGATTTTGGCTGGGCATGAAAAGCTGTGATCTTTTTCTGCAACCTGTGGGCTAGGCTAGTCTCTGATCTACAATGACAGGAAGTCAGTCCCAAGTTGAGAAACATGCCTTTGGTGACTTCGAGGACAGTTAGCCTATATTTGACCTGGTAAAGGTTTTTTGATACACAGTTCCTCCTACAGACCAAAGAAAGAACCTTAGCCAGGGCTTTGGGTGCTTTTACTGCCTTACACCTTTCTCATTGTTTTAATTTTTCCCCCCTATATATATATCCCTTCTCCCTTTCCCTCATTCCTTAGCTTCTTTCTTGTCTTCTCCAAATGGTGCAGAAAGGTGGAGCAGGTGATTGTACTTCAGAAATCGGTGGTGGTGATAGAAGAGGTTACTGCTGAGATCAAAAAACCTTGGTGCTATTTTGCATAACACATGTGAGGGTCTCCCAGGAAACACATAATGATAATGCTTAATGTTTGCACTTGGGAAGATCTGAGTGCAAGAGAAATGGTTAGAAATGTGCTGAAACCCAGAGAGTAGAAATAAAATGGGATGGGAATGATACAAGGAACAGATGAAGAAAAGTAGATGCTAAATGAATTTTACTGTGACTCATGACAAAATGCAGGAATTATGCCTTTCAGCTGTTTAAAACAAGTGAATGTCATGTTTGGAAAGAAACAGAGAAATGGGGATGTAACTAGGCAGTGTTGGGGTGGGATCACTCAAAAGACAGTCTGGGTGGTTTTCAGGCAGCAGGACTAGAGGCCGTCTCCGAGGCTGGGATCCTGCTGCTCCTGGAGAAGCCGCTCCCTCCGCATGGACTGCAGCGGGGCCCTGGTCATTGTGCAAGCCCTCCCTTGTGTCGAGCCTCGAAACCTGCCGGGCCGCAGAATGCCTCTTCCCGCGAAACGATTGAAAGGCTCCAAACTCGAGACACTTAAAAAATTAGACGAGACAAAGTATTGGAAACGTATACTCTAGGGAATAATCCTGTCCTGTCTAGGGATTTTACTGGACAGCCTAGCTGGGAATCCAGGGTGAAAGCTGCTACTTTGTCCTTAACTCACCCTATAGCACTTTTGTCTCGGAGCTCACTCTGTATGCGGGATCACCCACTGCAGAGGTTCGGCAAAAATCGAGGCGTGACATGATCCAGTCGAAGCTCCAACCACACTCGTTGTTAGCAGGTTAAGTCATTCCCTGTTTATAAAGGTAGAGGGTGGGTTTTATCCTTAATTGCGCTGAACTCCCAGAGTGCACACTTAACTTTTTATGGGCGCAAGTGAAAGACCTGTTAAACACTTCAGCTGCCGTTGTTTGTTGTTCAGCGGCGGCGGCGTTCTCAAAGGCTTTGCGAAGCACAGAAAGAACCGCTACTTTATACATGACTGGGATCCCAATTGCTGCAGCTAGAGAGAGGGGATTGGAAAAGCTAGGCCGGACGAAGTTGCCTGGCACATACTTAGTCGATGAGTTAATTGGACAGCCTCAAAGTGGGACTTGTTAATGTCCTGCTGCTTTCCTAATGAGGATATCTGCTCTTGCAAAGAATACAATGATTAATTGGGGACCCTTTCATTAGTGTCTTAACTAAGGATTTCATGACTAGTGTCTTGTGTGTGAACAGAAACTATATTTGCAATTCAACTGGCAGTCCAGCGCTGCATGACTGGACTGGTCCAGGATCCTTCCCAAAGTATAGTTTAATTACACTGGAATGGGAATTTTCTGCATCATGGAAACAGCTATAGTAGTGGTGACTTACAAGGTGCTGAAACTTCAAACAGTGAATTTCAGTACGTCACACCAATCATTATTTTGATGTTTTCTTTTACATAAACATTTTGACTGACAAATTAGGTGGGCTTTTCAGAATGTTGACACACAACTGCCCAATAATCTGTGAGTGGGTCTAGGAGCAACGTATGGCTGAGCCTCAGGCTGGTGGGGCCAGCCTTTCACCCGGGATTCTGAGGTGAGTGGGTAACAGTGCCTATGAAACAGTGCTTCTGCTGTGTAGTTTAGCTCTGCTGTAAAGTCCAGTCTGATGTTTGGTAACTTGGTTCCTGGCCCTGAAATCTTGAGCTGGGGCAGTCTGTAGCACTGTGATGGTTGCAGATTTACTATCAATCTGAATACCTATTGCATGACTCTGTAAAATAGTTTGCGTTCCTCACAGCATTTCCAATGATGCTTATCTGGTTTTCTGCTTAATAAAAATATGTATATAATCGTATGCATCTTCTTCATATATATATGAATATACACACATACGTGTTTTCTGCATATGTACACCCATACAAAGCTATGTGATTTATGCATGGAGTCCTTCATGACATGGAGGAAGATTCTTCATCCCTGACTCTCCCCATGTGAACCCCCAGTGTGGGGTACCCAGGGTGAGGTACCTTTTTATATTGAGTGCCCCTAGTTTCTTTATGGGGAGCTCTAGCGTTTTGCACTTCTTTATATTTCCCTGCTTTTTTCCATGCTTTGTGAAAAGGCTGGACTGAGGCCAAGACTGAAGAACAAAACGAGCACTGAATAGATGAGAGATTGTAGGTGGGATGCTGAAGTCTATGCGAAGAGTGGGAGGGCGGTTTTGAAAATCAGAACTGGATATGAAGTTAACACAGGATTGTCTGATTAAATCTGACTTTGTGGAGCAAAAGGATAAGTTTGTGTCAAGGCTGAACTCAGTGGAGTTTATTTATAGATAGAGAAAAAAATTCAACAGGTAGCCACCAAATAGCAGTCCTGTCTCAGACTCTGGTGTTTTGAGATGAAGCAGCTGTATTAGCAGAGTATATTTTAATGATACCTTTGCTGCCTTCTAAATTGCTGGCAGAAATAGCTCTTCTACAAGTACAAGAGGCACTTCTACTTGAGTGCTAGCAAGTGACATAAATATCTAGGATGCTATTTCAGTATGTCCAAGTATTTAGAAGCTCTAGTTAGTCTTCTGAGATGACAGTAGGCTTTAGCAATAGTATTGGAGAAGAGGGTTCACAGCAAAAGCTAAATGCATTGAATTGTCTTCAAGATGCAGAATTAAGGGCACAAAGACAATAGAATTGAGCATATTATTTTCCTACTTCACTGCAAGACAGAGGCTTGACAGCTGAGAATCTCCCTTCAGTTTTGTGGGACAGAGGGAGCAAAAAGATGTAGTTATGTGTGCCAATATCAAGAACCTAGGCCTTAAAATTATGGAGGAGCATTTGAAGTATGGTTGAAAACCTTCATAAATTAGTCATGTATGTGAGGATCTTACCATTGAAGAAGAGAAAAATGTGTGTAATAGCGGGTAACTCAAAGCCTTGTTTTGGTGCCTAATTGTAAAGTTAAAGCATTTGAAACTTGTCACGTAATACACTTGTAGAAAACTATATATACTACCAGAAAATTGTTGCGCTGGAGCAGAAGCTGAAGACAGCCATTGGAGCTGGAGCTCTGAACACGACTTGCTTGATCAAAGCTCCTTATGGGGGAGATGCTAGGAAGTCTTTGCTTTGCTTTTATATATTTCCATGCTCTTTCAACTGTGGTGTAAATGGGCTCCAATTTGCCAGTGTATTTCTTTCTGGCTTGCCAAAAGCATGGTGTTACACCAGGCACCCGCACAGGAAAGGGGTGCAAGTGGTGATCTTGCTTCCAGGTTGGTTTCAAATGTAGCCTATTTTGTTTTCATTTTTATTGCCTTTCCTCAGAAGTCTTTGGCATCATTGAGATTTCTGTATTTTGTCTGTCAGAATTATTTTCCCCAGGTTTTTGTTGTTTTTTTGGGTTTTTTTAATGCAAGTTTCTTACACCCAGGAAAATGTTGCTAAGGCCATTAGTTAGATTAGATAAATAAAATCTAGCTTTTTTTTTTTTTTTCCCCTTCTGTGCTGTTGACTGTCTTTTATAAGCAGAAATGGAGCTCTCACCTGCTTACTAACACATCACTTTTTGCTTTGTTTTTGACTTTGATTACAGCTCTTTAGGCTTTTTTTCTTAGTAACTTTCACATCTCTGCCATCTGAGTATCCTTTGACACTGGGACGTGATGAGACCCAGCTACTGGGAAAGCTGTACAGATCCATCTATTCACTTTCTAAGGGATTTTTTTTTCCCCCCTCCTTCATGTTCCAACTCAAGGTTAGCAATCCATGTGTTCTGGATCTGAACTGTTTATTGCCTTTGATTCTCACCGCTGGCTGTGACTGTAGTGGACTAAAACAGTGGTCCAGCTGGAAACAAGCAGGCTGGACAGAGAAATGTATGAAGCCCAACTACTGAACATCTACTTTACCCACCTGCTTGCCACAAGGGATTTAACTTGGCAACAATTATTGCCATCTTCATGTGGCCTTATTAAGGGGTTCAGAGCATTAGTTAACATTTTCTTACCCTTCTGGAGTTTGGTGTATTGGTTAACCACTTTACTTTTGTCCTTTCTTACAGAAATCTGAGATTGAGACCCCTAAGTGCAATACAGACTCATTTTTTAGGACCCTGTATTTTATACTGTGGTAAAAGTACAGGGGTTTTGTAGTATTGTTTGTTAATTGATTTGGATTTCATTTTCCTAGTAATTTAGAATGTCTAAAAGAACAGACTCGTTTTTTTGTTTCTTAAAAGTGTTTTCCAGGTGTATGACTGCTGCACAACTAAAAATTTGTTGTCATGCTTTGATTTTATCCACATGGGTAATTTGCCTGCTTCTGCATAAGCATTTGGATTGGGTTAAATGCAAGACTTTGGTAACTGGTCTGAACACAAGCAGTTATGTTGCACCAAGTGGCTTCATGTGCATTTGTTCTTTGTCCTGAATATTTTTCCGTAATTCCTTAAAAAAAAACATTCTACAAGTTGTCTTTAAAAGTAACTGTTTGGACTATGTTTCAGTCTTGTTTGAGGGACAGTCTCTGCATTTTAACTTCTGAGTCTTGAATCTTAGAGGCAAATCTCAAATTGCTCTTCAGCTATGTGAGAACACTCTTTATTACAGCTCTGTGAAGCCTTTGTCGAAATTGCAAGTGTGTATTCATCTCCTGAAAGCTTGTGAAGAATTTGCTGTAGCTTATGCTAGAGCTTCTCAGCCTTCAGGAATGTAAACTAGATTCAGTGACATTAAAGATAGATGTTCAAAAGCAACTGGCACATGAACAGAATTGGGTTTTTAATATCTTTCTTAACTTCTGCAATTGTGCTATTTTAATTGACTGAGCAAAATGATGTAATAATGAGGGTGGGTGGGGAGGGGGAGTTTAAACCTAAATAAAATACATTTAAGCCTGTTTTAAAACAAAAACAAAAACAACTATTTTGCAGTGACTGTGACTTGGTCTGCAGTGCCTTCACATGCGTTCCTCCACTGCTATTCATCTTGAGGTTTGGCAGTATGCTCAGAGCTGTTCTTTAGCAGCAGAAACCTTTGCTGCTCAGCCCCTTTCCTCATTTTCCCTTTTATTTTGGTCTGCAAATAAAATCCTGGGCTAAACTCCTGAAATATAATTAGCTGCCTTTCCTGGTTGCTGCTTATCTAAATCATCCTGATCTGCACAGCAGGTTTTTTGTTTTTGGGTTTTTTTAGTGTTTGCCTTTGTGGCTTAGTCTTTTGCTGTATTGTCATAGGCATAAACTTGATGTCTTCCAGTCTCATCACATATCTTGAAAAGGATGTATCTGATTAAGGGAGGGAACATTGGATGAGACAACTTGCTGGCTGAGATTAATGCTTGAAATGCAAGATCAGCACCCATGTTATCACTGGAGGAAATAGCATATAGTTTGTTTTCTCTGCTGTTTATCAATAATGGGGCAGAAGTTTGAAAATTAGGAAATTGCTTAGGATGCTAAGTGCTTAAAACCTATCATACATTGCAGCAATGTGGAAAATGGAAGGGAGGGATGAGAACTTTACATTCATGCATCAATTGAAGCTTTTAGAGGATGATTTAGTAGATAGAATTAATATTCTGAATAGTTGGGCTTGATAGTTTTTGAAGTCTTTACTTCAAGCTCTTGTGAAGTTCATTCTGATATTGTGCACTGGTTTCTTCTTTGCTTGTTTGGGGAAGGGGTTATCCTGGGAGACAGCAGAGGAAATAGTCTCCCAGCCTTTTAGGTTTGGGTTTCTGAAACATCAGCTCTGAAGTTCTGAGCCTGCATAACAAATTCTGCTTGCCAGCAGGAAAGTGTGCAGCTGTTTGAAGGAGTAGGTCTCACTGATGTGGAGTGGAGGACTTTGTTCATGGATTCCCTCCAGGGGCAGTCTGTAACCAAAGGTTAGAGAAAGGAAATTCCATATTATTCTGTATTATTATTACTATTATTATGTATTTTCTGTGTATTTATACTGATAAGTGCATTGATATTATGCCACTTGAATTAGGTTATGAACAGGCTTTTTGTAACTTGAGGTAGTCAGAAGAGGTTTAAAGTTTTAAAGTTTTAGATCTTCCAGTTGAAGTAAGCAAAGATCATTAGGAAACAGAGATCTAGACTGTGACAGCAGTGAACAGAATTACCAACTGCACGATGGGAAGTTCCAAGAAGAGAATTTTAATGTCAAAATCAATCAGCTGCTGTGACCAATGACTAAAATTTGTATGACTTTCAGCAAGTAGGGTGTTTTTGGTAGTGATTTTCAATCTTAGTGATGTTAAATGGAGGAAAAAAGCACTCTTTGTGGAACATTTCCTTTGTATAATCCTCATGCCAAATGTAAAGAAGATGCTTTCCTTTCTTGATTGTGGGATTTGAACAACTTTTAGCAATTATTAAAAGAATATAGAAAAAACATCACCTCCATTTTCACCTCTTGGCTGATTCCTTCAGGGAATGTGTTTGCAGTGCATGGTCTTGCTGGGGAGGGATTTCAGTATGAGTATGGATTGCTGTGTGGACATTGGAGAAGAAGATTGGAGAAATATGCCTTGTACCTGAGTTGAGGTCTCTGCTGGAGCTGCTGATTTGATTACCTTCAGGAACCCAACCCATTGGTTCCTGATGATGTTTCATCTCCTCTACAAATCAGCTTTATCCTACTTATAAGAAAGGTCTGCTAAGGTGGGAGCTTCAACTGCAGACTTTTCCTGGACTGCAAGGAAGCATTTTAGACGAATGCTTGACATCAAGTTTTGATGCTGTGATACAAAACCTTAGGACCGGACCTCTTGGTAGCTGGACTGAAGCCTGAAGTCTAAACAGTAATGTTCAAAGCAAAGTAACAGCTATGGTGGCTGTGGCGAGAGAAGAGATTTTGTGCACTAATTTCTTTCTCTAAAGATTGGGTCTGAGCTTTTTTGTGCTTTTCACTAGGCATCTGTAAAAATAAAAATGCACAGCAAAATTGTGGATATAACTTCAACTGGAAGAGGCTGAATTACAGCTACAAATCTTTGGACTGCTTCCCTTTTCCCACACTCCTGGTTGAATCTGTTATAGGGAACATGCAGTGTGTAGGTTTTAACATCCCTGGAGTTTGGTGAATGTGCTGGGCATCTTCACAGGCTGCAGAACTGCCTGTCGCAACTGGACCACAAGGGCTGTTGCTCCATGGTTGCTCCATCATTCTACACACAAAAAGGCTGCCTTTGGGCACGTCTGCCCAGTGCAGTGCATTGCACTGTGAGGCATTGAGACAAGCAAAATGCTAGGCAAGGTTAATTAACCTCAGCACAGTACAGCCTTAAATGTGTCAGTTGTCTTGGGGTTTGGGAGGGGGAAATATCCCTGTGTTGTGTTGCCCTGCTTTGTAGCTCCCCAGCATGGGGCTGCTCACAGTGGGCTGGTGACACCTGAAGTCACCTCATGCAATACAATGTTGACCTGTCTTGGGTTTGTTGCTCCCAGAGCCAGGCTGGTACAGATTGTCAGATCATGCTGCAGTCTGTCTGGTTTTAGGTGAGCAAACAAACTTGTGCTGAAAAGCAACTCTGCACTCACTTCCGAGCATGGCTTTAGGTCTCTAGTGGCAGACCTCCTTTTAAAACCCAAGCTGTGTTTTCTTAAACATTTTATCCTTTAAAGTGTTGCCCATGCATTTTAGGACTCTTGAGCTTGCTTCCTTTCTGCTTGCTTGAATTTTTTTTTTTTTTTGCTTTTTCTCCCATTGTGTTTGCTAGTCAGAAAGAACTTAAATCTTCCATGTACATATGTCTATATATGCCCACTTTTCCTTTCATACTTCTCTCACACAGTCTTTTGCCGTGGGTGAGCGGAACTTAGTCGGCAAAGAAAGCAAACAGAGGGAACAGACCCATCACCCCCCGCCCCTTGAAAGAGCAGAGGGCATGTGGAATAAATCAAAATGCAAAGCATAATAACAAGGTCCCATGGGAAAGGGAGCCTTGTGATTGTGTGCCGGCGTGCACTCCCCTTAGAGACGGCGGCCGGGGGACTCCTTTCTTTCTCACTTGCATCTCCCCTCCCAATGTCACCAATCCATTCACCGCCTGCAGAATTGATTAACGTTTTGGGGGAGCCTTGGGAGACAGGGAGAGAAGGGGAGAGCAGAGGGCAAGAGGAAGGGGGCGCGAGCGGGTGATGCTGGTCCCCACTGCATGGCAAGGCGAGGCGCGGTGGGGCGCAGGATGGCTATTTTATAGCTGGGGACCGTGGTGACGTATAGCTGAGCGCTCGCTGGCACAGCTCCTCGTGGACCAGTCAGCGGAGCGAAATTGAAGCTGACAAGACTTTTCTGGCATTTTGGAAAGGACTGTAATCTACTGTAGGGGAGAACAGAGCCGCTCAATCACCGCTGCTGTAAATAGGAGACGGAAGGGAGTGAGAAAGGAGGCGAAGAGAAAAAGTGCTTGCTGGGGGGGGAGGGGGGGGCGGCATTTTTGGTGGATGGTATGAAGCCAGCCATGGAAACTGCAGCGGAGGAAAATGCAGAACAAAGCCAAGAGAAAAAAGGTACCCAGGGGTCTAACAATAGCCTGTTTAAATCTTTTCATTCAGGGGGCTTAAAGAGATTTAGGCCAGTTTTGTCACTTTTTCAAATAGCTCTTAAACAATCATTACTGCATCTTCGGGCTTTCAGCCGTCCTTTCCTGCATGGCTTGACAACAAATTAATAGAGCGGCATCTTTCTGTCTGCGTCTGTATTTGCTCTGAATCTGTCCTAACCCTACCCGAAATGATGCTTGCAAAAGAAGTCTTGTTATTGCTGCGTCTTTGAGGGATTTTGGTAAATTTGGTACAGAGGTAGTGTGTGCCTGTGTGTTTGCATGTTGCTTTCAGAGCCATAATCTACTGTTTTCATCGAGACTAGCCTTGTAGCAAGGCTTTGCAATGCAGTGTGGGAGACCTAGGTTATAGCAACATGTAATAGATTATAATGTCACACAACCTTCTTGTGGTGTGCTTGATGCCAAATGCTACTCTTGTTTTTAAATGCCTTTTCTATGTTGTCATCTGGCAAATTTTGCTTTTGTAGAGATCTGCCTGTACTGTGATAACGGGCAATGATGCAATGAGTTTTGCAGCACTAGATTTCAGGATGTGTTAATCACTGAGAATTGCTGCTTAATGGAGAGAACAATTCCATGGTAGTGGTTCTGCGGTAGGGAGATGGCAGCCCAGAAGGAGAGGTGCTTCCTCTGTCCCAGCCTTACAGGTGATTCTGGTTGGTCTGGAGTGCTGAACTTCAAAGAGTAAATTCAACTAGCAAAGGATGTTTTGTTTCTGTGTTGTATAATTTATGTCAAATACAAGTTCCTCTTCAGTGTAGCAGACTACTGTACAGATCATAGCGGTACTTTTTTTTTTTTTTTTTTTGGCTAAATGATACAGTAGTAACAAAATTATTTAAATTTCCACTGCCTTTTTAAATGAACCACAGTATACTTTTTAACCTGTTGTGTATCATTTCTAAGCAATCTGAGTATGTCATGTTGTGAGTATCTCATAGGCTTAGGCAGCTGATACACAACTAATACATTTTCCTAAGCAGAATTTTTTCATTGATTGTTAAACAGTTTTAATATGAACATGATAAACTGTGGTACTGTCCAGTGCCAGAGTTTGTTTTCCTCCTTTGAATCTGATTCCTGCTACACACTTCATATAATTCAAAACAAGCTTCAGTTTCAAGTAAATGAAATTTGTCAAGTGATTAGACATAGTACTACATAATCTCTTAGGGATTTCACAAAAGGAGGTCCACTGATGAGAGATTAAACTCTGAAAGCCATTAGTGTATGTGGACAAAAACCTACCTCACTGCAGATTTTGAGTAATTAATGTCCAAAATGGCCTGAATAGCTTGACTGTAAAACCACCTTGAACTGATAGATCATTCTTCAAAAATTACAGCAACTTTTTCTTGTGACTGATGAGGTTCTTTTAAACTGATGGAACTTACGTTACAATAAACACCAAAGAAAGGTATCTGTATGCATTAGCAGCTGTGTATAAAATGAAATGTGTTGCTTAGTGGGTTTATGACGAGTTTATGGTTTCCCTTTTGTTTTGGCAAGGATGAAAGCACAACATGTAGAACAGTAAATCTGCTGCCAAATCAAGGTGGTTGATGTTGCTTTCATAGGATGCAAGCAGGGGAGCCTCCGATCCTAACATTACCACCATTTCCTATTTTTTTTTTGTGATAATTTTATACTTTGGATCTGTTACATAGGTATGTTATGTAGCACTTCCAGGCTTTGTTCTTGCCAGTTCTCTGATTTCTGAAAGTAGCACATGGTCTCTCACATTATGCTCTGTATTTCTATTCACTTAAATTCCCAATACGTTTCAGAGCAAATTAAAATGCAGAAAGCTGAAACAGTCCTACTCCTAGTTTCAATAGCAAAAGAAGTAGCCCAGATCCCCCACAAAGTTACTGCCATGAAGTGGTCAGGGAGAAGGCATATTTGGTTTTGAGGGGCAGATTTTCCAGAGCACTAAGTCTGTTGAGCTTGGTTGGGTTTTTGGCAGGTTCAGTGGACATCAGGTACCTCCAAAATGGCACCATTTTTCAAAAGGGCTCTCTCTCCAGCATCTCCCATGGAGGAAAATGAGATTTTTCTCTGTGTAAATAATCTTACAGGAAAATGCTTCTGCTTCATTTTGGGGTGTAAAACATGAGGTGACCCCTTAAAAAATGTGTCCATTTATTCTCTGGATTGATCTCTTACTTGTTATGCCTTACATGGTTGCTATGCTTGCAACATTTGCTTCTCACTCCAGGATCTCACGGGGACTTAGTGTAATGGCCATCCTTTGTGAGATGCCCTAGATCCAGTGATCTCGAGGCAACCACCACAGATCGAGGCAGTTGAAGGGCTGTCACAAAGTCTTTTAACTCTTCCTTCAAGAAACGAATTGCAAAGCCTGAGGAGATAAACCATCTGAAGGTGTTTGGGAGATACTGCTATTGCTAAGACTGAGCAAGGGAAGATCCTGAGCATTCTGCTCTGGGTATTCAAGTTCACACTCAGTATGCTTTGCACTCCTGAGTTCTGGGGAAAGTATCTGCATTTAACTAATAGCAAATTGTACAGGTTTTTCCCTTTACCAGAATTTTAAACTGCAGGTTTCCAGATTGTGTTTTTAATACAAGGACCTTCTCAATGATGTACTGTAATTTTGTGGAATAAATAATTGGAGGAAGTTGGTCTAGGACTACATGCTGTCTGTATGCAGGGCTCTCCATTCTTGGGAGAACACTGGAGAGCATTGCTGCCAGTGCTCTTGGGGTGAGCAGCAAGGTCTGTTTTCCGTCTGAGCACTCAATACAGTCGTATCTGAGAAGTGGTGTCACATAGGTACTGGTTTGTGTTTCCCGTCTCTGGGGCAAAAGTGAATGGCTTGGTATTTTGGATTGCAGTATGGCTGAGACAATTCGTACAAGCTAATGTGATTTATGAATAATTAGTGATTGATAAAATGATTACCTTATTTAGATTTTTAAAGTTTACTGAATGGTGTAGGAATTCCAGGTCTATATTTTAATAATTATTTTCATGAATCCCCTGCCTGATTCAGGCAGTGATACTACCCAGCTGATTGATTCAGTGTTTATCTGACATTTGTTTCTCTGCACCCAGATGAGTGGCTGCTGCCCCAGTTTTTTTAATTGAAAATGGAACAACCCCCCTGTTGATGGAGATAAGAAATAAGTCAGCTTTATGCTGTGTATCAGCAGCCCTTATCAGGAGAGAACACCATGAAAGCTGAAGCAAAATATTTAACAGATACTTTGCAGGGCTGCAGGACAGATTGGATTCATTTTAAAGATGAAGGTTTACAAATTATTACAAATGACAGGCTTTATCTTGCAGGCATTAAATTAAATCAAAATGTGAGGACTGGGCAGGCAGATTTACTGAGGTGGAATAAATAAGAAAAACGAAATGCCGTTTTGCATCAGCAGTGAAGGATATAGATCCTGATACACATTAACAGAGACAAGAAGTTTCCCTTTTATTTTAGCTCTGAGAAATTCTACCAAGTTGCAAAATTTAGAAAAAAAAAAAAAAAAGGAAAAAAATCCCGACTGTGGATGACCGTGGTGAATTCACTAATTGCACATGGGATGGAAAAAAGCCATTATACTAGGATGTAGTTTCCTTATATAAATATATATGATGTTCAAATTGCCTGTGCTGTGCTGAGGAATAATGAAGACCAGTCTGAGCAGCTGTACCAAAGGTTCCTTTTAATTGGCTCTTCCCTCCTAATGCACTCCTGATGAAGACTTTGTGCTCAGTAATGGCTATGAGCTTTATTATTTTTGTGGTATATGAAGCAATGTTTCCTCTTTTAAGCTCTAAATAGACAAGTATATGCTAGTCAAAATTAGAAAGAAAACACTTTTCTTCCCTTACACTATTTCACACATTTGTACAGTTGTGTTTAAATGAAGCTGTGAAGTGCAACATGAGAAAGCAATGAAGTCATGCAGTTTATTTCACTTCTAGTGAAGTTACTTTTTCACAGTGAGCTTACAACATTTTGATGCATCTCAGATAAATGTATTTTTTACAGCAAATTGGAAAAAAGTTTTTTTATATATATGTTATGATCATTAATCAGAATTTCAGATGTATCCCCTTAATGTTAGGCTGACACAGTGATATCAGGGCTGTCAGGCTGTGTATTTTTCCCAGTTTTAAGCAATTTATTGGTTTTTCAGATCCACTGAAAACAATAACTGCTCTAAGTCCCTGAAGAATACGACTGTAGGAAGACAGGTCCAGCCCAGGGAGAATCTGGGACACGCGATATTCTGGGGATAATAATTTGGTAGGCTTAGTGATTTAGGTTTTAATGAATAGGATTTGGTTTCTAAATAGGAGGGGGCTGAAAAACACTAGGAGAATGTACTCATACTGGTCTGAATGACCTTATGAAAGCAGAAAACCTAGACATATGTGCCATGGGGTATGGTAACGGGGGGTGGGGGAAACCCAGATGGCACTGTACGTGCATAATGGATTCTGCAGCAGGAGCAAAGGGGCTAAAGAGGGGAGGAAAGAGGGGTGGAGAAGTCCCCTTCAGTTACTCTGACCCTTTCCTATTTTCTGGCCATCCTTGCTCCTAATGCAGTATTCATCACCAGATCATAAACAACCAAACCACCGCCTTCTCTTTGCTCCCATGACCTGAGATAGATGAGAGTCAAAACTGTTTGTTTCCTCTAAAACCATAGGATAAAAAGGCAAGCATGAGGATGTTGGGCCCTGGGAATTTGATTACAGGTGTGCAAGGTGATTCATCCCAATGAATATTGAACACCACAGCCACCATCCGTGTGCCTGTGTGGTGTGCCATGGAAACGTTGTCAGTTCTGTTGCTGCTGTGTCTGTGCAGGGTTGATGCAGCCTCATCCTGACAGGAGGCCTCGAGGCAGGGAGCTTGGCTGGGTGTGGAGGGTATTGCAGCCTAACCAGGGAATGCAGTTAGTGCAGTTAGTTCCTCAAAAAGCAACAGATAAAGAAACCATTTAAACCTGTTTCCTTTCATGACTGTTCAGGGTACGGAGTGAAATTCCAATCGATGCAGACTGTGTGCAATAGTTGTTACACCACTGAAGCCTGTGGGGCTTTTGACCTGGTGGTGATTTTACATGAGTGGGACTGGGTGGGTCCCAGAAGAGTCACCAAGAGAGACTCTTCAGCTTCAGAGGTCGTGCCAGGCATGCAGTGAGAGGTACCAAACAGCCATTGCAAAGCGGCTCTTTGCAGAGCAGTGGAAAAAATGAGATTCCCTGTGGAGTTTGAACTGCCTCCTAATCAAAGGAGCCCTGTTACTGAAAACCAGAAATTGCTAATTAAAAAACCCCTACTCCATAGAATATTTTCATTTACAGAAATGATGCTACAAAGTTTACATGCTGTCTCTGTGTTTCAAGGTTTGATGTTTATACCACAGCAGACAGGTGATATCCCCAGTGTGCCCCCAGGCTAAGGAGAATGGGAGCTGCCTGCTCTGCTGCTCTGAGGAGGTGCTTTTTGTAGCCACTGCAGGAGAAAACTCAAACTGTGGGTTCAAACCTGTTAAGATAGAATGGTCTTGCTGTCATGGGTTTGGTTTAGATGTTGCTGCAGTGCCAATGAATTCTTTGCACTTGGATTGATTTATTTATTTATATATATGAATCTGTTACCAATGTCCAGTAAGTAACTTCCAAAAAAAAGTAGGGGTAGACATTTGGGAGGCAGAGGAGAGGAGGTTTGTAGTATGAGCAAAGACTTCTGTTATTTTTCATTTTGTATCCAATTCAATTTTTATGGCGTTCCTTGTGATCTCACAAGCAGGATTGTTCCTCGGTAAGCAGAAGGACATTGTATCATCCTGAGTGTGCACTGTTATTAGAAGAATACCTCCAACACATTTTGAATTTTGTTATGTTTGTAAGATGTGGAATTTTTATTTCCTAAAAGGAAGGGTAAGCCATACAAGATGGAGTAATGTCTTCTATGGAAGATTTAATAGCTGATACCTGCTTACTGGTTTGTGTGTGAGATGCAGAATGAGAATTATCAAGCCACAGAGTATCCTTTAGAGAGTGCCACTGATAGTAAGTTTACATCCCAAACCCAAAAGACTGCTTTAGTATAGGGAGTTACTTTGCTAATTAAGAAGACAAACAAATTCTTGTTTCAAATCTCTGGATCCAACATTGGATTCAAGGACAAGAATTTTTCCTCTTCTCTACATATGCAAATTTACCTGTGCCAAACTCCTCATTGCATGAACATCAAAACCCCATGAGAAAGGGACCAGGTCCAGGACCTTCCAAGCCCCTCACAGGCTAGAAATTGATGAAATTTCTCCTCCCCCTCCCCCTGAAACTCATCTCTAATGTAGTCTAGAGGAGATGGCATTTTCGTCATCATAACCTTCACTTTCTCCACATGCCCAGACGCTGCTGATTTGGATTCAATTTGGCCAGAGATGATGGTTGCTTTCTCGTTTAGCCACTGCAGAGGGGGACTCCGGTACATTTTAAACAAAGATCTGTCACTCTCACCCTGACAGCTTTGACAAGGCCATAGAAGTGCTAGTGGGGGACATGTAGGTCCAAAAGCAGTTTAATGTTGTTTTATCACTGGCCTCTTTCAGGGAGCTCAGAAACCCTGTGCTAGTGAGTGTGCAATGAGTGTGCGAGGTGAGGTGAGGTGTGTTACTGCATGGGGGCTCTTGTTGCTGACCTTCTTCATCTGTCCTCTGAAAAGACGAAGAGAAGCATGACTGCTGTGTTCTTCATAAACCTCAAAGTCTGTTCTAACACGCTCAGTCCAGATTTTTGGATGTGGGCAGAGCCCATGTGAAATAAATCCCACACTTTTTTTTTTTTCCCCTAACTATAAGTAGTAGAGCAAACCTTTGTGTTTGCCCTACCTTTACAGAAAGCACTAAGCTTTTTCTTTGGCAGAATCATAGTATTATTAAAAAACAGGTAATATGGTTTTCTATGACTTCACCTTCCTTTACTTCTGGAGCAGAGCTTTTTGCCATGGACAAAGAGATGTGAGAGTGGGTGGGGGTAGGGAATAGGGAGTCCTTCCTTATGTGTTTTTAACTCAAACCCTAGGTGGAGTGTTAGCTATTCAACCTTTCTTAACACCTATGTGAGCATTTCCCTGTTGATCGTCCCTCCTAATCCCTCTCTCGGTCTTGTTGTTTCAGTTTTCAAACTGCAGTGTATTTTTTGGGCTCTTTTTTAAAAAGTTAAATGACTGAAAGTACTGAACTAAAACTTGCTGGTGACACTGACTTTTTACCACCTGAAATTGGCAGTGATCACCAGACCAGAAATGGAAATTGGCAGGTACCACTGGATGTACAGGAGTTCAAGGCCACACCGGTACCATCATGTGCCAGCATTGAGAGGCAATATTAGTCCTTTGGGGATTCCAGGTAAATAAAGGGCTGGGTAAGAGGGAAGTGAAGAGTTCAGAAATGGTAGTAGCATAAACTTAATGTTTTGCACTAGTCCTAACAATTTAAGATAAACGTTCTTCTGTTTTTCTTGGTTTGTTTGTTAAGGACTCTACTTCTTTCGTATGAATACTTGACTACATATAAATTTCATTGTTAATGCTTGAAAGACAATTATATGTGCTGAGGGACAGCTTCCTTTTAACTGCTGCCCCAATCGCTTCAAAACTGTTTATAGATGAGATGTGGGGGTTTGTGCAGATGAATCTATCAGACTCATCAGCCACTAATGCAGAAATGACACTAAAGCATATCTGAATTACTGATCTCCTACAGTGTGCTTCCTAGATAGTATTCCATGGTTTCATTTGCATTTTTCCCTTGGTTCCAAGCACTAAGTCCTTATGTCAGAGTCTAAAGGAGGATTTCAGCTGAGGCTTTAAAAATGTTTTAGTGGTTCCACATGCCTGTCCTTCCGATATCTGGCTTGAGACCTCAGAAAGATCCTGTTTCGTTTTTCTGAACCTTGATTCTAAGAATCAAAGCATCTCAGAAAGGCACCTAAAATCAAGCCCATGATTGATTGCATTGGAAAATTCCAGTCTGACTGAGGGTTAGCACAGTGAGGGATATATATGCTCAGAGATAGCATTTGCAGCTAGCTCTACCCAGCAATCCTCTTCTCTTTATGGAGCTGATTGACTGAAGCCTGCCTGACAGCTTGTTTGCTGGAGATGTCGCCTCCGCACCAGAGGCTTTAATAGCAGTTGCAGGGAAATAGTCACCAAAGCTTGCTCCCTCATCCTTCCTATTTCCATTACATCTCACACTTTTGTTCTTTAGGATTCAAATGTTTATGTATTTCAAATGACTTCTTATCCCCAAAATACTTAGGTTGCCAAGCAGCTTCTCCAGTATCAATATTAATTTTTACCATATTTTATGAAAAATTATTTGGGTGACAGACTTGGGGCTGCCACATTTATTCTCAAACTTCAGATCAGTGCACGTGGGATATTTTATACATGGAAGAAATGCTTCAGGACAGAGCGACAGATTATGAATGCTGCCTTCTTGGGCTGTGGAGGACATGGAAGGAGCAGGCTGGATGCCTGGTTATCAGTCTTGTGCCCCTTCAGCTGTCCCCAGTGATGAGACATGTCCGTATGTGCTGGCACAGATGAACCAGGACACAGAGATGCACAGCCTTCTGTTACAGCAGCTGGGAGTCTGGCACCTAAAATGGTGCTAGAAACCCTTGTTTAGGCAACTGAACCCTTTTCAGTCTTCCTTGGCAATCTTTCCGATCCAACATGCAGGTAAATGTGGTGGCTGTCATGAAAGAATTGAAGATGAAAGGGGTCCTTGTTGATGGAGTAAAAGAACCACCAACAAAGCCCAGAAATGCCAGTTCAAGGGAAGGTACTTTAAATGGCTGCACTGAAGGAAATTAAAAAGCTTTTAGGCAGCAATGAAGTTACTCTGAACAGGTCTTGAGTAGAACCAACCTTCCAGAGATGGATTAATCACTATGAAAATACTGGTCTTTGCTCCTTTCCCTGAGATTAGAGGGAAAATGTTGCTTCAGTCCCAACACAAGTCCCTGCTCTAGCATGCTTTCCTTCAGTACAGGCCTGCATCCCCCCACTGCTGGGGGCATTGGCTGCTGTGCTGAGATAACCTCTCTGTTCTTCAACAAGCCATGTTACTTCTTGGGTGCCTCTGCAGTACAGGTATTTCTCCATTGCCTCCTCTGTCAGTGTCCAAATGGACATCAGTATGAGAGCACCTCTGTGGCAGTCCTCAGGGCATCCACCTCTTCTCCCAGGGTTTCCATGTACAATATGATCTCCCTTCCCCAATTTAAGCTTGAATCCAGCACTTGAGCAACAAGGCAAGAGTCAGTGTGGGAGATTCACTGCAGTGCTGGAGCCAAGACATCCCCAGAACACCTGCAAGCTTAATGAGCCTTTCAAAACCCCTAAACCAACTTTTTCCCAGGAAGCAAAGTAGCATCTTTTCCTTTAGAAAACGAAACTTCGCAATAGTTGTTTACCATGAGCTTAGCTGTAGGCAGTCTTCCAGGCTGGGTGGGCGTTGTTTGCTTTATGGGAATCTTTTTTTCATTTTTCAGAATTTACTTCCCCCAGATGCTGGGAGGTGTTTCATCTGCTTTGTGAGAGCATAAGGGCATGTGAATGTGGATTATCTCTCTGAAACAGCCTGCTCCCTTACCAAAGCAAGCTTAAATTTTGGAAATAATGTAGTAAGGACTCAGCTGAGAAAATATCTGCATGAAAGCTGTTGCAGGGCAAAGGACTTATGCAGTCATGGTTCATGTTTCTCACCGCTCCTCTTGTTCCATAGTTGTGTAAACCCATAGTTGTGTAAATGCCTGAGAAGATCTTTGCATCTTCAGTTACCTCTTAAATTGAGAATTTACCTTTTTGAATCTTAGATTTATCAGGCTGGAATACACACACACACACAGTTTTCAGTTCTCTGCTCTAGGGAGAGAGAGGTTGTGTTTCTGTTTGCTTCTTTGTAGCTAGGGAGGAGTCAACTGGGGAAGCAGTCGGTAGCGGTGGCTGAATCCAGTATGGCAAAAGTCTTGCTCTCCTGCTGAGTGCTGAAGGCTGGTGGAGAGTGAGGTGAGTTACAGCTGGCAGAAAGGTGGAGCTAAGAGTCTCAACTCCTGTCTTCCAGGTAAGATACTCACCTTTGATTAAAGTAAAAGTCAGCTTTAAAAATCATGTCTGCCAAGTTACAGGTTGAATCAAGGAAATCCAAATGTCCTTACAGATTTTCACAGAACTGCAAAAGTCGCCCATGGGACTGAAATGCCCAGGTGCTTTTGTCCTTCCTCCACTGAGCTTGTCTAGACCTTCAGACATTTGAATATCTTTGGCAGTCTGCCCGTCACTTCATTTCTTTTATCTCTCTGCCTTGAGTTTGTCCAAAATTGTCACCTGGGCTGGCACCTACTGAAGCAGCAGTTCTTGCATGTTGGCCCTGCTGAGTGTTTCTCCAAGAAGACAAAAATAGGTGAAGTGAGGCCAAGGAGGTGAGGGCAAGGGCAGAAAGGAAAGAGAGGCTTCAAGCACATTGAGCAGTGAGTTGTTGGTCTGTCAGCTGAGAGTTACAGCCACAGTTTGGACCAGCATCTGCCCTTGCTAGTACAATGTGTTTGAACTTTGAGCTCTGCGTGTCAGTGAGTGCTTCCACATGCTCAGGCTGTGCTGAAGTCCCAAGGGTCATTTTGGATAATAAAACACTAGAACAAGTCTCCATAAGGAATTATGCCAAAGCTTTTATCAATAATGCTTGATCTGTCCCTTATGTGAGAAGTCTCTTTTTAAATCACCAGCTTAACTTTTTGTTCTGCAGAAGTAGCTAGAGCTGAAAAATATCCCTCCTCAAGAATTTCCATAGAAACATGTTTGAAGTAAGGCCTTTTTCAAAGTAAAATTAGGTATTTTTCTTCTGCTGTGGTTTCCATTTCATAGGCCAAAAGTAAAACAGAGAAGACGGGAGTTAAAATAAACAAAGTTCTGCCTGACCTTTGTGCAAGAGCAGTAAAGCTGTCCAAGAGTAATTCTCTTGTCCGACTCTCTCATGGGGCAGTGGCACTCTTCCCATCTAGGTCTGACTCCTTGCTCTCACACAGCAAGCACCTGGATGGACACTTGCAAAAGTGTGGAAGTAGTGATTCCTATTTTGTAGATTTCACTGTCTGAAGAAAAGATGATTTTAAAACACCTGTGAGCTTAATGAGCCTGGCAGAGGCTGGGAATGATACAGGTGGGGAGTGTGTGTATTTCACTAAATTTGAAGAAGGTAAACTAGGTCAGGCCTGTAAAAACAACATTCAGATAATCTGTCCTCGCATGAAAGCAGTTTGGTTTCTGCACTGTGAATGCAAATTTTTTTCTCTAAGTTCTGGTTTGGAAAGAAGAGATATGAAGGAAAAAAGGTTTTGATTACTGCTGTCTGTTCGTAGAGTCTTCTCTGCATCATCTAACAGCATCCAGAAGAAACTAATCTTGCCTTGATAAAAACAGCATTTTCCCCAATTTGAGCATCATGCTTTCTTTAGTGAAAGGAAAAGAATTAGCTTTTGCTGTGGATGAACATTGATAACCTCTACAAGGTTGTTTGGTTTGTTTGGGCTAGTTCGTTTGTTTGTTTGTGGGAGTTTTTGTTAATCATGGTAGCAAAAATGTGCTTGATTTTAAACCCATGCTTACTGTATTTTTGCTGCCATATTCAGGAGCCACTTTCGTTACTTACACAATACACAGAGATACTTGGTGCTCGATGCATTTGAAAAGGCATCTGCTAATGGAGCTTTCCATGGTTTGAGATGCTTGTTCTCAGTGTGCACGAGTTCTCCTACTTTCTCTGTGTTGGTTTTCAGCACAGGGGATGTGAGAAAGGACTTTCGTTTTCTGCTCTGCAAAAATATGGAAGCATCTAACTGCTAACATAGAATAAATACCTTCTCCCAAGTGGGGCACTAGCTGTATGAGAACAGTGCTGAAACCAAGGATCTTGTATCCTTAACAAGAGTATCTGGAGAAATTGCAGTTAATGCTGATAACCTCCAGAAAGGAACTATTTGTTCTTCAAGTAGCTATTAAATAGTAGAGATTGGGATGAGATTTACTGGATGGATCAGACTACCCCAGATCTCACTGCTTTTCACTTGAATGAAGCATCTTGTGTTAGCCACTGTGAAGGGTAACAGAGGTGGTCTTGCTGGCATTTCAGGTTAGCTCCTTTGTGACAGCCCTGATGGCTGTTCTCCAAAGGTCCTGTCTCCTCCATCACAGGTACTATACTGACTAGGAAGGAGAACACTGGAAGAAGGGGATGCAAGTGCAGAGGAGAGATAGATTATCAATCTGGTTAGACTACAGTGCACTTGAATTAAGTTTTATGGCTCTCATGAGTTAATTTTCAGTATAAGTCAATTTCACAACTTCTAATTTGGGTAGGAAAAAATGGCAAAATTAGGAAATACTGAACTTGAAGTTTTCTGTGGAAGACCTTTAAGAAGTTTGTACAAGGAGAAGAAAGGATTTTCTCTATTTGAGCTCATAATTTATTTCGTCTGTTTAATGTTAATCCAACAGTGTGGTGAGTGAGCATTTTTTGTAAGTAGTAACAGCATGTTTTACTTTGTGTCATGTTTTTTAAATCAGCAAAATTTAAAATGAACAGGAATGGGTAAAGACAGAGTTTCAACAAAGACTTCCAGGTCAGTTAACACAGAGCCTTTTTATTTTAGTGCCCTTATTAAAGCGTGGAGAGATATTTGTCATATGGTTTTAACTTACCCTTGTAAGATTAAATGTTTTATCTTGCTGTATTGTCACCACTGACCCTTGGCTGCAGGTGTGTGTGACAGATATGAGAAGTAAAGTTATGTTACTGCCAGGTACTGGCTTGGTCTCACACAGAGAAGAAAGTGGTAAATTTTAATTTTGCTTCTGAGGTATTAGTGTATTTCCACATCCCTCACTGCTTCTCCTTTAGCTGTCAATCAGGCTGTAAGGTAGGAAAATGTACATCCTAGAATGCATAAGCCATTCAGCATGGAAATTTGTGAAAAAGACAGGTAGGTGGCAGACACTAAAACAGGTATTTGCTTTCATTGACATAAAGTTCATTTTCTGACAAAAATCCATGGTGATTTAGGACTCTGATGGTATTATTCACGCTTGGTATTGGGTAATCTTCAACACTGGGGAAGCAGGAGGTGAAAGTTAAGTACTGAGTTCTTCTCTTACATTTATTTGTGAGTTAGGAGTTATGCTGCCAATTCTAGGCTCGTGTGGATGTGTAAAAATGAGCCTGATTTATATGTGATGGCTGCATTTAATATGTTATCTCATGCTTTTTCTTTCCTTGGATTACTTGCATCCTTCCTTTTGTTAAAACAAGTCCCCCCAGTGTTCTCCCTTGGTAGTGGTGCTGAAGTCAACAAAGATTGTGGTCCTGTGGTGGAACATGGTGCATAATTTCTGCCATGTATTAACTAGACAAGTGTCTAACATGTCATGATTTCTAAAAATGCATTACACAATTACAGCAAGTATGTGATGAGTTGAAATGGTGCCCATTGCTTTATCTTTGTGAACAGCAAGATGGATTTATAAGAAGGGAAGAAACTAAACTTCTAAGGAAAAGAGAGTGGGACCTAATACAGAAAACAGTCACAGCAGCCTGAAGGTTTAGCGGTCTGAAACTGAGAGCTTTTCAGACCTACTTTCAGGTTTTCTTTTTTCCTTGTTTTTTTTGTTCCATAGTGACCTTGACTATGGGCTCAATGATTAGTGCCTGAGATGCACTGAGGCACAAGTTCAACCTAAGAGGAGTTTGGGACATTAAGGGACAGACTGGTTTTCCATCCAGGAGGTGTGGACACTCTTCCTTTATATCATGTTTTCCATGCTATGCTTTGAGGGATGGTTCTGTGAAAATCTGCCTCAGCTTTTCAAGTCTAGGCTTCAAGAACAGGTGTGTGAACTTCCTAGGGCAATACTCAGGAATATTTAGGAAAGCTACCTGATCCCATTGCATTTCCAAATAACAGATTTGACCTTATTAGGATTACAGTATGAGAACTGGCTCTTTCTGTTTTACATTTTAAGACCTCTTTCCATTAATTCTCTATTACCTTGCTGTTCTGAGGATAAATCTTAAAGCTGTACTTAAAGAAGCAAAGAAGTTTTAGTGGCAATCACCATTTGGCATGGGAAATTCAATGATTAAGTCCCTGCATATATGCAATAGCCTGTACACTGTTGAGTGGATTGTATAATTGTTCTTCATACATTGAGCAACGAATTGCTGATTTATGTACATATGTAGGTTCATCCTTTACCAATTTCCTGTGACTGATAGCTTCCAGGAGATTAAAAGAATAGCCGGTTCCTGTTTCTTTCTCTTCTCTTTATTTTTGTCCTTTAGCAAGAATATTTGTGTGTGTGTGTGTGTGTGTGTTTAATAGCATTCATTCCCTAGAGAATAATCTCAGTCTTTGTTTTAGCTGGCCTCCTTCTGAGAGTGCGTTGAATCTGTAGCCAAGATCACAGGCAGCTCTGGGCAAATCATTGGGCTGTTATTAACCTGCCTCCATGGCAACTGCTGCTCACCAGCCTGAGGACAAAAAATGTTTTTATTCTGCTGAGTTGCACAAAAGGTTCTAGTGATGCCTTGCACAAAATGGCCATTGAAAGGGGAGATGCAGTGATGTGTGTTTGTGCTGTACAGTTTCATATTCAAATCATTTTACACTGTTTCATTGGAAGTGGACATACAGCTGAAAAGTTCAGCATTTTGACTGTATGGAAAGGAAAAAGTAGCAGAAAATTGGAACTAAACTTTAATACTACTTATTTTTGTCAGCTAGAATTCACAGGCCTTCAGCCTACAGTTGTCATCAGGGCATTAGCAAGTTATTTTGTGATCATGAACTAGGCAAACATCATGGGTTTCCAGTTGTATTGTAGGAAGATAGTTGCTGACTTGGGGTTACAGAGAGAGATCATAAAGCATGTTTCCTGGAAATGTTTTTCGAAATCCTCTCATTTGCCTTAGTGCTTGTTAAGGAAGCTTAGTAAGTGTACCTTAGTTCTTGATGAGCTTCAGATTTTAGCTGATTTTGAAAGCTGCTCTTGGCAATACTGCTTTAGGCTTATGTTAAAATTATAAAATTGGCTATATTGCTCAGGCTAGACATGGATTTAATCTGTTCATAAAGAGTGTTCACAGTGGGATCCGGGGGAAGGTCTGGCAGCCCCAGCACTGTGGTGAGGTTGTGTCCTGCACTTAGTTACCCTGTGGCAGGAGGCTGTGCAGCTCTGCTGTCAGTTTGGGTGCCGAATGACTATGTATGGATGGATGCTGTCTCTTGGAAACGTGCTGGTTTGGGATGCTTCATGCACTTGCAAACTGTCTGTGTGCTATTTCCAGGGGTACTGAAGTCCCTCTGCTTCCTGCTTTAGTCTTGGGGTGAAGGTGAGTAGTTTCTGCAGTTCCACAATTGAACAGTTTTCTCTGACTTTCTCAAAATAATGTGGTTGCTTTAGGCACCTCTTAGGGTGTCCCTTAGCCATGGTCTGCTCTGCTAAAATGAGGGCTGCCCAAATACTGTGATGCCTTTTTACTTGGACTGTAGAGGAAGACAAAGAATATGGCCAGAAAGATGCTCTGTGCAGCTGCCAGTTACTGTGAGGTGAGAGAGGGTCTGCCACTATTGGCTTGTGTTCAAGGGTCTGTGGATTAGTGGCAGATACTGTCATGTGTTTTGGTAAGGGTTCCAACAAACTCCCCAGGGCAAATGTTCTGCCAGTGGCCTGGAAAGCTGGCTGTGTGGTGTGGGGTACTGGGAGGACGAATACCTAGTTAAACATCAGTCCTGGGTCTACACCAGTTTTTAGTTTTTTCACGCAGGCTGCTCCCATTATCTGAAACCAGCAGCTTTTCTTTTGGATCTTGTCAGTCCCTTGGTTTTGCTTCCAACTGGTTTTATTTCCTGTCTTTGATGGGATCCTTCTGCAAAGCAGTCTGTGGGATCAGCATGATTTAGGTGATCAATCTCCTCCACACTGAGCAATGACCTGGCATTTGGTCACCTTATGCTTTAGGAGTGCAGCCTAAAAGCCAGTTTGTCTTGTGCTGGGCTGTGGCCACATGTGTGTTGCGCATTGTCTGCTGGGTCAGAGCGTGGTTACTCTTGGATAATCCTTCATGGCTAATCCTGTGCCAGGTGCAAGCATTTCTTGGATTAACTCTGGGAGGCTTGGGCCTGACCCAGGAGCAGATGCTGTGGAGGCGAGCCAGCCTCACGTGTATGACTGCTGTTGTGTGTGGCTTGTGAGCTGCACTCAGACAGATTCCCCAAAGCAGAGGATTGCTCTGCAAGGTCTGGTGTCTGAACTCAGCTCTGGACCTTTGTGATAAACTGAAACCCAGAGATGATTTCCTCAGATAGTATTCAACTGGATATTGTTTGCCCCATCACTGCTGAGCTGCAGTGTTTGTTCCTTCGGCAGTACTTTTGTCATGAAGATAGTTACGACTGAATGGACTCCAGCTGTGGGATAGACTGTAAAAGCTTCCCAGGCTTGTTTCTGTACAACTAAGTCTTGTCTGCAGTTAGTGAAGTAGCGTTTCATAAGTCATTTCTATGGTGATAACTGCTTAAGCCTGACTAGAGCACTTGCTAGTGACTCTCTAAAAGAAGAGTTTCTCACTTATGAAATGGGAAAGCTTTCAATTATTGGATGTGTGTTACTCCTGGAAGTGCTTCATACAAGTGCCTGCTCTGCAACTCATTCATTAGTGGGAAAGGGAAGGCGATTAAAATAAACATGCCTCGTGTGGTGGCTGGAGACTTGAGGAATTTTTAGGGTGGGAAGATGTGATGTACTGGTTTGTACTGGTTTGCCAGCTGTTTCCTTGCCTTCAGATGCTCTGTCCATGCAGCACCTTGCCACAGAAGCAGTGGGCTGTTCCTGCAACGTGCAATGCTGGTTGCTCCATTAAGCGTTGTCTTAATGGCTTGTGTTTTGCACAGTTGTATGAAATGCACATTAATGGAGACAGCTTAATGCCATCACCCTGAAGTAATGAATTGGTATGGATTGCCATTACCATTATAGCGCTGTTAAAAGCTGTGCTTGTTTCTGATTTACGTTCCCCAGCTTTGTAAGCAGATGGGTTTTCAGGCCACACAGTTGGAAGGACCTGGCAATTCACTGCAACCTTCTTATTACAGTGTTCATACAAACAGCAATTCTGAGGGGAGTGTTTTGTTAACTCAGACTGCTTAAATAATGCATTTCAGTTGATTATGCTACTGCAAACTGAATTCAGAGATCACTGTAAATCCAGTGTATGCAGCTTCATAAAACTGCTCTTGATAAAAACTGTTATTCTTTGGTCCCTATTTAATTTTTCTGTTGTTAAAGTATCTGTATCCCTATAACCCTATATGGATTTATACAAAAAGGTAACTTGTGAGTCATTGGAGAGTGTAGAGTAGTTAAGTTTTTCAGGCCTCAGTGCAAAATATCTTTTCCAAAAGGCTTCATTGTCTTGAGCATTTGCTTCTCTGGCTCCCAGAATGTTGTCAGGATAGCTGGTGCTCCTGCTGCTAGTGATGCTGAAACGTGGTGAGCTCTGTACGAGCAGCTGAATCACAGTGGATCACTTTGGACAGTGATTTTTTTGTTTTTTCCATTTCATAGACTGTCTCATCGACCTCCTCTTGATTCTGTAAAGACAGGAGCACTCAGCCCACTTTCTGGGCTTTGAGTCCATACCAACAGATCTGTAGGTCACTGCTTTAGAGGGTGATGCTGTCTTGTACCATCTATAGATTTTTGCTTAGCATGTCAATGCCTGGGCCTTTTAATCCCTGTGGCTTTTACCAAGTGGAGGACAAATATTCTTTTCCTCATGATTTGATTTTTGCTCATGACATTTCTTTTGCTTTCTCTCTTCTGCTTAGGTTGCTTTGAATGTTGCATTAAGTGCCTAGGAGGAGTGCCATATGCTTCGCTCGTGGCAACCATTCTCTGCTTCTCGGGGGTAGCGTTGTTTTGTGGCTGTGGCCACGTGGCGCTCACAGGAACCGTGTCTATCCTCGAGCAGCACTTCTCCACGACTTCCAGTGATCATGCTTTGCTGAGTGAAGTGTAAGTATGCCTCCCATTTCCATTATTCATCATAAATCCGTCATGCTCAGTGAGTAGAGATGGATTCAAACTTCAGCCTCCATCCCCGAGTATTAGGTTGCTTGTTTTTCTAACAGCACTCAGTAGTTTATTGGTGTTCACATACAAAGAACCAAAGTGTGTATCCTGCTAAACCTGTTTACATTGGGACCAGTACTATTTAATATCTTCATTAGTATTGTGAACAGTGGAATTGAGTGTACCCTCAGCAGGTTTGCAGTTGACAGCAAGCTGCATGGTGCAGTTTGTTCATCTGAGACAAGGGATGCCATCCAGAGGGACCTTGAAAGCCTTGAGAAGTGGGACTGTGTGGACCTCATGATGTTCACCACGGCCAAGTGCAAGGTGCTGCACGTGGCAGGCAATGCCCAGTGTCAATACACACTGACAGATGAAGAGATTTGAAAGCAGCCCTGTCAAGAAGGACTTGGGGGTGCTAGTGGATGAAAAACTGAACATGAGCTGGCAACGTGCACTCAGCCCAGAAAGCCAGGTGTATCCTGGGCTGCGTCAAAAGCAGTGTGGCCAGCAGGTCAAGAGACATGATTTTGTCCTTCTGCTCTGCTCTTCTGAGACCCTGGAGTGTTGTGTCCAGTTCAGGGGTCCTCAGCACAGAAAAGACATGGACCTGTTAGTGTGAGTCCAGAGGAGGGCCACAAAGATGATGAGAGGGCTGGGGCACCTCCCCTGTGAAGACACACTGAGAGAGTTGGGGTTCTTCACCCTGGAAAAGAGAAGGCTCTGGGGAGACCTTATAGCAGCCTTCCAATACCTAGAGGGGCCAACAAGAAAGCTGGAGAGGGACTTTTTACCTGGGACTGTTGTGACAAGAGGTAACAATTTTAATCTGAGAGTAGGTTTAGTGTTTGTTGATGACATAAAGTTGGAAGGGATGATGGGAATAACAGGGAAGCATGGTTCTGTCCATCCCCCCTCAGAACAAGCTGGACTGATATATGAGAAAAAGAGAGAAAAGGCTGGAAAGACCTGCAAATACAGCCTTTGGACATAACCACTGGTGAAGTATTTGAGAATTTGATGTTCCCAAGGCTTCTCCATGAGGCCAGAAGAAGGCCCGGAGTGCCACACCGGGGGCCTGTGCTCAGCACTCAGCCCCACCACTGTGCCATGTGTGTCTGTGAGAGGGGCCCCTGTGGTGAGCACTGTGGGCGTGGTGCATGCAGGGGTGCACGGGCAGCGAGCAAGGCTGCTTACCTGCCCCAAAGACCCAGCTTTTAGAGTGATATCTGAAGACTTTGGTATCAGGGTCCAAGGCAGCACACTTAATTCTTCCTATTGTCTTTCTAATTTCGGTTGTCACTGACTCCCTTTATATGCTGTCAGGCATAGACCTGCCAGTTTTCTGCATGCTCTCCTATCACTGACATCAGTCCCACAGCACCATTTTGAGGCTTCCCTCCTCCATAGGACCCTCCGTGCCCACACCTGCTCTGGGACTGCTCCCTGCTGGGGTCCCCCATCCCAGCACTGCGCACACTCTGTCCGTGGCTGTAGCTGGGCACTGTGCCCCCAGCTCCAGTGCATGAGCCACAAGGACCCTGCAGTTACCCACATTTAGTGGTTAAACTACAGAAACTGTAGGCAGCTGTTCTTCAGTAACTGTGTAACAAAACACTCTGTGCTTCTATGAGTCTTGGTTTGATCAAAATAGAGGAAATTGCAAAAGCTGCAGTAACATGGAGCAAGTTTTACATTTTGGAGAATTGTTGACAACGTTTCTTTTCAAATCAGCATCAGCAGCTGGGGAAATGCATAATTCCTACCAAAGCAGCTCAGGGCTCAGGTTCTGTGGAGTCAAGGAGGTAGCAAGGGAGAAGAGGTGTTAGAAAGGGGCAAATAATGTAAGGCTACAGAGACATAAAATAAATAAAAAATATGTTAGTAAGGCACACTTTGGAAAAGACAATTTTTAGCTAGTTTTCCTATTACTAATTTCTGGTAGCATGCATTGAGTCTCTCCTAGACTATTAATGATGCTGAAATGAATTCTTCTATACTCTCGTAAATCATGAATTAATTTTTTCATGCTTTACAGCACAGGTGCAACAGATTTATCATTATATTTTTAATCAGTTTGGAAAACAAACATAACACTTCCCACATAAAATTTTTAATGAGCAATATTCTATTTTTATACAAGGATAACATTTATATAAATGGTAGTCATGAATTTTCTTTAGGCTAAAACATGCATATGCTCTTTGGAGATCTGTGCTAGCAGCTACTTAGTGGAGAGTGGCAATAATTGGGAAAAAAAATCTGAGGAAAATATATTTATCCTTAGAAAACTGGTAGCATGGATATATAAAATTAACCTCTCAGTTCTGTGCTTCATCCAAAATAACCATCCCAACAATCAAATTACTTTTAAGAAGTTTTGGGCAAGTTGTACTAATAACAAAGTCTGACTTCTGGCAACCAGAAGCATTTCCTAAATAATTCTTTTAACTTTTTAAAAATTTATTTATATTTTGGCAAGCTCAACACATCTGTGATTCAAGGCTCACTTGGAAATACCCTTTTAGGCTGTAGAGCAAACCATTCCTCCTCTATAGTGGAGATGTGAGACTGAAACTTTAACCTGGTGACTAATACCAATCAGTATAAGGACTGCAGCACAAGCAGAGGGTGATCAGGTGGATGCAAGACTAATGCACATCAATATTGCTTGCGTGGGAAGTGGGACAGTCATTCCAGTGCTCTCCTGCAGCCTGTTTGCTTAAAATGCTAAGGAGCCTTGAACTGTATTTCTAGAAAAAGAGTTCTCTTGAATTCATTGGGATTTGGGAGGACCAACTTTGTTTTTATAGAACTGAAATCTAACTATATCTTTTTTCTTCTTCCATTGCAGAATACAGCTAATGCAGTATGTAATTTATGGCATTGCATCATTTTTCTTCTTATATGGAATCATCCTTTTGGCAGAAGGTTTTTATACAACAAGTGCTGTGAAGGAGCTGCATGGAGAGTTCAAAACAACAGCCTGTGGCCGCTGCATCAGTGGAATGGTGAGTAGCATCAGAAATGGGAATGGCAATCTTTGCTGGCCAAAACCTGCTGGGCTCAGTTTGACTCCTGTGGTTTTGAACTACAATACATTGCTGCCTTCTTTGTTTAATTCTTTATGGGTGGTCAGGGTCCATCCCTACTCTTGGTCCTTCTTTGAAATTCAGGGGAGTTTGGTCAAATTGAAATTCTGCAGATGGACTATTGGGGTGCTGCCATGACCTCCCTGATCATAGAACTGAACCCACTGGTCTAAACTAAACTGGGGGAGACCACTAATTTTAGAACACTCAGTATGAGCCAAAATGAAATTTGTGCTTTAAATACCTAACACTCCAGTGATGCTTAAAGGCAGAATGTAAAATGGCTGTGGTTTGCAGAGCTATTTAAATACCAAGCTATAATGCCTCTGACTTCCATAGTCAGTTGTGCTTGAGTGTCTGGGTTCTTCAGACAAACAGTAATGAATGTATGAAGCTGAAGCTTCGTAACATCTTTGCACTTGAGTCAAGTATTGATTTGCAGATGGCAAAAGGCATACAGATAGAAGAGTCTTTTTCACAAAGCTGAAACACTTAAAGCCTTAAAGTTATAAACTATATTCCCTTCAGTATACTTCTATATTAGAACAAAATTGTAAGCAAAGTTTAACTAAAAATAAAACTTCACATTCTCACCCACATTGTCCCCTAGGGCACACTCTGCAAGAACAGCCATAACTATGTTTCTGAGACAGGATTTCAAAGCTATTACTGAAAATCTGAATTCAAAGCTCATAGTTATGGAGGAAGCTAAGCAGTATGACAGATCGCCCACGGGAAAGTGTGGGTGAAAAGAGAAGAGGCTTTTGATGTGATCGTTGCATTTTAATATACAGTCCATATCCTGTACTTAAAAAATATGTACTTTCAGCTGGTTAAATACAAAAGAGATGCATGTTTATTTTCACAAGAGTTAGCAATTTTCCACTGTGCTGTTTAGTACTGAACTGAATTCTTCAACAGCTAATAAAAATATCTGATAATTTTCCAGTTAAGCAGCTATTTGCTCACTCTTTTTCTAGAAAGTATGGTCTTCACCAAAGAGAAAAATTAGATATAAAACAGTGTTTTCTAAAGATCCAAAATAAAGTAGAAATATAAACATACGTGTATCTCATCAGTGCCGACAATTGCTTATGCAGCTGAGTCGTTGCAGCACATGATTGTCAGCTGCTTACACCACTGTGGCACGTGGAAATACGACAGAGAAATGTGTTTTCATGTTTGCCCATATTTGTCCATACAATGAAGGAGAGAATTTACCAGCTTGGAGCTTGGAGCTCAGGTAAGACACATTAGAGTTTGGTGGTGACAGGAAAAGTGCCTGTATGCCACTCTGTAAAACCCTAGGGTTAGAACAAGGTTTACAAAAAGATAAAATATTTAATGGACTAGTGACTGCAGCTGGATGCAGGCAACAAGATTTTGGACTCACAGTGATCTTTTCTTTTGCCTCTTTGATCAAGAGCTACTCCTTCCTTTTTTACATTACTGTGTGAGGACCTGAAAGGCAGTCCCATCTTGCATAAGGTTATTACAGAAGAGAGACTTCCAGCTTCCCTAAAGTATTTGTGTTGGCCCTGGTAATGCAGAATAGCCATTTCCCATAGTTACCACATTAAACATGAGAGTGAGTTTATTTTTTCCTGGCTGTTTTAGAGTTAAAGGCTTTGTGCACTTCCTCTCGTGCATTCTTCCACATACATGTATGCAAACTCATGTTGTATATATAGTGTTTCTGGAGAAATCCTTTAACCCTGCCTACTTTGTCCTTCCCAAAATCCAAAGAGAGGATTCTCAATTCTCACACTAAACACACAGGTCTGGTATATAGCCCTATCTAACAGGAAGCAGGGTATTTCAGTTGAGTTGTGTATGAGTTGAAGTCTAGCTAGGGTTTTATGGGCCATAGTTTTGCAAGCACTGCCACCTCCCCACACACCACCTAACCAGTTGCTCAGCTTTTGCTCTTAATGCTTGCAGGGTTATTCAGCACATCTGGAAAAAAATTCCTATGAGGATGCAAACTCCCAGCACTGCAGTATTAATTCAGTCTCTTGATTCTTGGTCAGACTGAGACAACCTCTCCCTGAGGGCCTTTCCCATCCTTGCTCTTGTCCTCCAGCGCACAATTTTTAAGTAAGATAATAGGGCACCAGTGCTTTACTGGAAGTAAAGCCTTTCCAGTCCACCTACAGTTATGAGAGAACATCCACAGCCAGTGGTGAAGGGAGAACACAGAAGATGTAACAGCAATCCCCCGCTTTGCAAGTAAGATCCAAATCCTAGTCTCACCAGGAGGAGGAAGCTAGGAACTGATGCCAGAGCTACTGTTTCACCATAAAACTTAGAAGAGGAGGGGGAAGCTGGAGATTTCCAAAGCAATCAGTGTCCCACCTTATAATTCTACCACAGAAAATGCACATAGTACTTTTTTTTTTTTTAAAGAGTAAACCCAACTCAGGAAAATTTCAGTGGACAAATCCCTGATTCTCTAAGGTGAAGTAATTAATTTGCTTCTTGACAATGTGTATTAGACCAATTGAATCCTTCTGATCTATTAACAGTCATGATAGGTTTGCAAAAATAGGTATTTTCAGCTGTTACATTCCAAATTTATTTCAGTAAATCAGGGAGTATAGGAGAGCTCTGTGAGCATTGATTCACTGTGTTGTTTTGATTTGCAAGTTGTATAGAAATGCTAGTGTATTATAGTTAATTAAAAAAAAAGCCCCTTAAATTGATTTTTGTTGGATTTTATTGGTTCTAGCCTAAAAACAGCATCCCTGCTTAGTAGAGAATCTTGAAAAATCAATGGGCTGCTCTTTCATCTGTTTACTTGAGCAGGCTGATGAAAAAGGCAATGTCTGAATTATTTTCTCAGTAGCACTTACACTACCAAAGTATCTGTAAGCAGTGAGAATATGGATTTTCTGTGCTTGGAAATAAAATGTTTTCTTACCTGAATTCTTCAAGTGTGCGTAAAGATTATTTTCAAACAGTTTTAAGGGAAATGCAAATAGTCTTTTCAGAGAATAAATGCAAAGTGTTTGTGTTTTCTCTGCCCAGTTTGTTTTCCTCACCTATGTGCTTGGAGTGGCCTGGCTCGGGGTCTTTGGCTTCTCTGCTGTGCCTGTCTTTATGTTCTATAACATATGGTCAACTTGTGAAGTCATCAAGTCTCTTCAGACAAATGTGACAGTTCCAGGGGACCAGATCTGCGTGGATATCAGGCAATACGGTACTCATTTTAATCCTGATTAAATGCTTCATCCTTTCTTCTCGGTCTGTCTTCAGTAGTTTTGTCTCAGCCTTATCAGATGAATTGAATGCAAAAGTGTCTTCCATCTCTGAATGTGCTGCTATTTTTCTAATTAATTCACATTACACTGATCTCTGTCCAGATGCAATCAATTTAACTGAACTGGCAGGTCATTTATCTAAAATTATTTTATAGTGGTTTCCAGTACTGTAGTATTAGGTTTGAAAATAGATCAGCCTCAAAATAAACTGCTTGGGAACAGTGCTGAGAAACAGATAACCAGATTGTGGGGTTTGAGCCCATATGCATATGTTCTTCCCTTTCAGAAAGTTGTTTTACATTTAAATATGAAGTTAACACCTGAACGTTGCTCTGACAATTGCTTTCAGTTAAAAAACAAAAAATGTGCAATTAAAAGTCTGCCTTAACTAATAATGAATTAATACTGCTTTCTGATGACATGCAGAAATCTGAGGGAGCTGGGACAATTGGGACAATAGCTTAAAATAGGGTCAAGTTGTTCATTCCTTAAGGTGAGTTTTTCCTGAAGTTAATCTTTTCAGCTTCCCTTGTGAAGAAGATCTTTTGTCACCATTACTTTTGGCTTCATTTAAGTTAGCATTTTCTAGGAATGTTTCTTTCTTTGGACTAAGTCATTCAAAGCTGAGAAAATGGATTCAGAGTTGAAAAAGTAAGAAAGCTTGGTTTTGCTCTCCTGTCCAGGTAAGTCCAGTGGAAGAAAAGATATACTAATTTTAAAAAGAGGAAGTCCCCAAATCAGTTAAATGTTTGTATCCTGTTTTAGCAGCTGACAGCAAAAGGCTGGGAAGACATATTCTTCAGCAGCAAAGCCTAGGACTGATGGGAAATGTGTTCCTCCACTTTCCTGCTTCTCCTGGTTGTTTTGAATCTGTATTAGTGCTGTATAGGGCTGTGTTGTTGCTCTCATCAGTAAAATCATTTGGGTTTCAATGTGTGATGGGAGAGAGCAGCTCCTTAACAGGCAACTTGTGTCACTGAACTGTCCTCACATTTTTGGGTGGAAGCAGTAGCTGAAAGGCTTTAATTATATATTGCAGTTGCAGAGAAGAAGCTGAGTTTAAAGTAAATCCTGTAAAATTGTTTTGAAAGCCCTACCATCCTGAGATAATTTCAATGACCTGCTGCTTATAGACTTAGTAATTCCAACCAGCTGTGTTGAAATGCAAAGTTGTTTGGGTAGACAAACTGGTTTTCTCCGAATTCAAATGGGTTTTGCTTAAGCCTTACATGTGTTATGGGCCCAAAAGTTTGGGTTATTTTAAATCTGCTATATCCTGTTGACTTTTCAGACTTTGAATCGTGTAAGAAAAGTAATTGAGAGTAAATGAGGTGTGTCAGACTGAATTTTCTTGTAGCAATGTTCACTTGATGCTTTTTACCTATTGGAACTAAACCAGAAAAAGATCCTGCAATTCTTCCCTCTAGCTCCAAATTCACACTCTTCTACAGTAGTTACTTGTTCAAGTAGAACTTAATCTAGTAAGTGCTATCCTGAAAGGTGCCAAGTACCTCTGAGATGCAGATTTTCTCTTCAGTGCTGAGTGGGGGAGTAGGCAGGGCACAACTGGACCCAAAGTGCAAAAACCCAACCAACTGTTTGGCTGCCATATGGGAAAACCACATCTGAGAACATGCCTTGGCAGCAAGCCTCAGTGTGAAGAGAAAGCATAACTTGAGTGAGTTGTTTTAATTCCTCCTGCCAACTCAGAGCTGTACTGGTCAATGCACAGATGCCCAGAATGGGAACACAACTGGCAAGTGGGTGGAGAAGATGAGAGTGGAACAGAAAGTGTGTGTTGATTGCTAAAATTAGTGGTTTCTTTTGCTGTGGTATTTCAGGTATTATCCCTTGGAATGCTGTACCTGGCAAAGCCTGTGGCCCGATTTTAGAGAACATCTGCAACACGAATGAGGTACAGAAATGTTAACCTTTAGGCAGCTTTTGCCTGCAAGTTATTTGGGCACCATGTAATAACTTCATGAAAGTTTTTGGGGAGAACTAGTAGTGTAAGGAGAACTGCTTTAAACACAACACTGAAATAACTGCCATCCAAAAAAACCCATGATTATGGCAGAATTTTTTTATTTTCTAAAGCTTTGCTACCTTGCTACAAAACTGTTTTTATCTTTATTCTCTAGAACACTCGAAATGCATTTTATACTATCCTAATTAATTACTTCAATGTCTTTAACATGTTTTTTTCTCTAGTTCTACATGTCTTATCATCTCTTCATTGTGGCTTGTGCTGGAGCTGGTGCCACTGTCATAGCATTGGTGGGTAGTATTTTTTGTTATTATGTAAAGTGTTCATTTCAGGCTTAAGATGCTTTAAGAATAAATTTTGTGTATATTAAAAATAGCGATACTAGACATTAAGGAGGGTGAGCTGTAATCACCATGATTTGCTGCTATGATTCTCTCATTACAAATCAGCAGGTCCCCAACTTTTGCTTTAAGAAGTCATCTTAACCTGCCTCCCACATACTTCGAAAAAAATTATTTGCATGTCCTTTGAAAATCCTACTTCTACCCACTATTTCTGCTTTTATGTCCACTATTTATTTTCATTTTTGGAGTTTATTTGATCAGCTGCTTGTAACCTCTTGGTTTTTTTTGTCTGGACCCAGGCAGATTGACTAGTCCAAGCCTGCAGTGCCAGTCACAGGTAGCAGTTGGGAAAGGGACGTTAACAAGATGACTTGCCGCCTATGTCTAACGCTTCCTTTAGCGGCCAGCTTCTAACCTTGTGCCAGCCAAACCAAGCTGTAACACTCCCAATTTGTTGACAAATTAGCCCTAGGTCTGTATGGGGTTATTCTCCCCAGATAAGTGGCAGGTTATTTATCTTGCATCTTCACCCTGGAAGAAGCTCAGAACAACGCCCGTTGTAAAAGTATCAACAGTTGCCCATGTGGGCTTGAGCCGTCACCTTGTTGTATCTTACTCTGCTGTATTTTGTTCTCTTCCACCAGCTGATCTACATGATGGCTACTACATATAACTATGCTGTTTTGAAGTTTAAGAGTCGGGAAGATTGCTGCACTAAATTCTAAATTGTATAAGCCCAGTAAAGAGCTGCATTGCGTAGCTTGAAATACCACTGACACCCTAGGCTAAAAGTCTAGCTTTCTGAATTTTGTTACAGTAATTGTAAATAGCTTCAGTAAGCATCATTTAGCTTATCAGATTAATAAAATGACTTCTTGTATATGAACTATGATGTGAACGAGATCTGGCTATTTTTTAATGTTGAGAGGATTCAGTTACTGTAGGGGTGTTTATAAAGCATCCTTCTGAAAAGGGGATGTTTTCATTTCAAGTCTTCACTTGCATTTTAACAGTCATCTCAAACAAATACTGGAACAGTTCAGGGTCACAATTATTAATTTGTTCTTCACCATGAACACCAAATACAAGCAGCCCCAAGCATACAAAATATATACTGATGCCCAGGTATTACTAATTAATTGGCTTGTATTTCCAAGTGATTCCATGGATGATGAAGTCAATTATTTTCTCACTCTTAAGTAATTGTCAAATCTTGCTCTTTCTGGAAGAAAATATATCCTTGTCTTAGCTCTGCGTAAAACAATCACATTCTTTCTTTTGGACCCTGAACTAGTAAGGAACGATAAATACATCGCTTCTGTTCTTGTATGGCTGCACTTTAGTAACTGATTTCTCAGTAGCCAGATCTCAGAAATGTAAGTATGACTGCACGGGAAGCAAAACCATGCATAGATCACAGGGACTTTTTACACTGTTGTGGGAGGGGGGGGAAAGGAGAAGTGAATCAGTGTTTTCAGATGTAGATGTTTTTGCATGAAGTATGGGAAAAAGAAGTTGGCAAGAGATGAATGCACAAACTAGAAAAAAATCTACATAGTAATTTAAAAAAGAGAACTGTTTGCTATATACAATGTAAAACTCTTCACCTGAGGTTGGACAATGGAAGTTTAAAATGTAGCTATAAAAATACAGGATTAAGACTTCTTAACCCAGAGATTGCATGCTTTTGCTTAGTTTTGGACTCATACTTTGTTTAAATTTTCAATGTGTTACTGTAGCCTTGTTCACGTAAATAAAGCAGTTCACGGTTTCGGGGTTTTTTCCATGGGGAGGGTGGAATTCTCATCTGCTTGTTGGGGGAAAAGACCTACTGGGCTCTGGGCTTGGATATGCATAAGCACCACAACCTTAGAAGGAGTTCTTCTGAGCACCTCGTAGTTTACAGATTACGTATATTGCCACATACAAAAGTGTTTTCCTGCTTCCCCCATTCTGCATTTTAATTGATCCGTACAACTCTGTAGCTCATTTTAATATTGTTACACTAACTTTCTCTAAATTGTGAATAACCAACCAAACTGTTAGCATGCCAAATTCTAGAGACCTTTGAAAATAGCCTCTGTGCTTGTTTTAATAACAGAATGCTTATTAACGTAGAATAACTTTTTGTTGTTGTTATTTAAAAAGTGTCTATTAATCTAACTACCAGCTTGCTTTGCCTCTTGACATGCTCACTCGCCATCATGCTCACCCTTCTCTTCCAGATCCACTTCCTCATGATACTGTCTTCTAACTGGGCCTACTTAAAGGATGCAAGCAAAATGCAGGCCTACCAAGATATCAAAGCAAAAGAAGAGCAGGAGCTTCAGGATATCCAGTCTCGGTCAAAAGAGCAACTCAATTCTTACACATAAATGTTTGCCACAGTAATTCAGCAGAAGAGTTCTGTAGCTCTGACAAATCAGCAAATAGCTGCTCTGCAGTACAGATGTGTGTCTACCAAACAAAATTAGAGAGAAGTGCAAAAGCTTCACATTCCAGCTCCTGGACCACTTTTAATAGGGAAATCCTCCCATGGGTAATCTTCCATCCTTTCACACAGAGAATGGAGGGTTTATTCCAGGCATTTTAAAAGGCAACACTTTACAAAAAGTGACCAAATTATTCTTCTTTGAGACTTCCAGTGTTCAGTATTTGACTTGTGGTACAGCATGATGTCCTGCACAAAACCATGGCAGGTGCTCCAAACCAGCAGGCAGGAGATCTGTGCAGAGCTTGGGCACAGGCATGTGCACAGGTGTGACTGAGTGTCTCCCAAACGAATCTGTGGCCAGCTGGGATTCCTGACGTAAGCTCCTGCTTACATGAGGCACAGCTGCAGCATCTCCCAAGCTGCAAGGAGGCTGTCTTGGCACGCCCCATACCTGGGCCACAGGAGCAGTGCACCACTCCTGTGCCACACTTGCCCAGGATGAACCCGTCACATCCCTGTGCTTACCTGAGTGTCGAGCAAATGTCCCAAGTTTTAATCTCTTTTATTAACTATTTAATGGAATGTAGAGCCCTGGATCTGGATAATGATCCCCTTCTTTGAAAATAAATGTCAGCTTTGCCTTAATATTTATTTTCTATAAATGTCTTAGCATTTATATAGTGGCAGGAGACCATTATCCTACATTTTAAGTAAGTGAAAAGTGTTACCTTATTAAAATGACACTGATCTGACTATTCTAAATGAGTGGATGAGAAAGTTTGCAGAGTTTTACACAAACAATAAAAATTACAGCCATAAAAAATAATACAGGATGTCCACCTTTCTATATCTTGGTGCTTAGCAAATTTATAGTCAGTGCTTATGTGTTTTCCTTTTTACAAATTAATTAGCACACTAAGAAAACATGGTGTTCAGAAAAAAACCAAACTGGTGCCATTTTAAAGTCATTTCCCATAGAAGTCTGCCTTCTAATTAATGTTTTTTTTTTCAGAAGCATTCAGTGATATCTTGAGTATTAGTGATGGTATATTTGGTGTTTGTTCTATATTATATATATAAATATATATATATAAATGTTGGGGGGGGGGAGTAAAAATACATCATTCATTTGAAAAAACTAAATATTCAAGTCATACCCCTGCTAAGCTGATGTGTGGTTTGATAGCTCTGACTGTTTGCTGAATATACATCAAAGGAAGCACAAATTCCTTCAAATCAGTACTAAGAGAAAAGGCATTTTTGGGGGTATTAACTTCAAATATAATTTTTTTGTTAAAGATTGAAGTCTAATTTGACAGTTTCAAAAAAGGGGCAAAGTTGATTGATGTAGAGCAAATATGACAAAATAGCATAGTGTATGTTCTTACCTGTTGCATGAAGGAGACATTTCTACAGCAATGCAGGTGATGTTCTAGCCCAGTGTTTGCATAAGGGTAATAATGGAGGCAGTGTCTTAAAGCCTAATTCTTTTCTAATTCAGTGTAGCTATTACTGGGAGTTTTTGAAGTTTGTTTAAGTAGTCTAATATTTTTATGTAAAGAGCATTAAATTTTGCTATGTATAAATTTTTGTAACCTAACAGTGAATCAATATTTTCTATCAGTGCCAAGGGCTTCCTGTAGTTACATCCAAGTGTTAAAATAAATATTTGTAGATAATAGACAACACTTGTGTACGCTTATTTGAAACAGACCTACAGCTACTCCATGGCAGTGCATCTCTAACTTTTTGTCTCTATCTGGAGTGAAACACGTTGTGTTCCGTAGTGCGCACTCCCTCCTGCATGGGGCAGGGATGCCCTGTAGGTGCACGCTGCAGCGTGGGGAGGCAGCGACTGTGTCTAGCATGAAGTAGTGGTAGTTGTTCCAGGTCAGCATAATGCAACAAGCACTACCCGTCCTGTTCCCGACACCGAACAGGAGGAGTCTCAGAAATTCTGTAAAGGCCAATGTGGCTGCAACAGCAGATTAAGCAGCATTTAAAATTAGACAGACTAGCCACCACCTCACATTTTAGCTTCGTTTCAAAAAGCAAAGTTTGTATCTGTCACGTTTTTGATACGTTGTGTTTCAACATCCAGTGAATTCAAGACAGAGCTTTGTTTTTTGCCCCTAAATTCTGTCAAACTTGGCTTCATGTTCTTGCAGTTAGATCACGATGAGCAGCCTCAAATGCAGTGCAAGTTGTAATATATGCTGCCACCCGAAATTACTTCATTGATAAAAACTACTGTATTTTATACTGTAAATAAAGTTTAATGATCTTGCCTATAATCTACCTACAAAATACAAAGCTTAAATAAAGATGAGTTAAATAGCATTTTTATTTTAATCTCTCCGTTCTGGGCTGGTTAATACCAACAAGGTGATACATGAGATGGGTCACTTCTGGAAGCCGTAACAGTAGAAGGGGCACAGTAGTTTGGGTCCATCACACTTGACACTCTGGAATTGTGCAAGCCAAGTGTCTCCACAGGACACCTTTAAAAGCAGGTGATGATGCCTGAATGTTTTGTTACCTGCACACAGTTACTTTCACCCCCACGGTGTACCCTTTGGAGAAGAAGGGGGTGGGGGTTGGCCAATTTTCCAGGAATTTGGTGCCAAAACAAATCTACCCAAATATACTGATCGGTTTCTGTTCACTGCTTTGTCCTTTCTCTAACTGCACCCAAGGGCTTCCTCCTGGATTAGTGGCACATCAGGACTCACTGTTCGAAGTCAATGACTGAAGTGATGAGACGGCTCAAAAGCAGCTTTATTAATCTAGAATTACACAACCTGCAATGTTGGTGCCTAACATGTATTACAACTTTTTACAGGTAGAAAGCTGCTTTAAAAACATTTTTCTTACCATAATAATAAAAATTGAAAAATCAGTAGCTGTTGTTCACCAGAAGCTTTCATCCATGTCTCCATGAGAAATGTCTGCAACACTGTATTAATCATAGGAGGAAGAGAAAGAAAGTGATAGGCATTCAAAGTAGTTTCTTACCTTAAATATTAATACTCAATTTAAAAAGAAAGTTAAGAGACTGCCTCTGCTATAATTATCTTGATGTTTCAGTGAACTGAACCTTAGTTCTTAAGGGTGAGGATTTGGGCTATCATTAACTGAAAGCCAGCACCTGTCTCTCAAAAAGCAGAACTATCTATCAGCTGCTTCCATAGTGCTTACCCAGGGAAAACAACACTGGGTGCCAGCTCAGGAGCACCAGGGTAGGGCCTGCTATGTTCAACAGCACTTTAAAGGCACAGATAATACTGAATCATTTCTATAGTTACAGTGAGCCTTTAGGGTGGGTTGGTTGTTTTTAAGTGCTCCACATTTTTTGCTTATTTTCAATTCTACATCTTCAAATAAACTGAAAAACTTGATAGAGGGTTGTTCGATTTTTTTCCCTTACAAGCAACTAAAACCTACATATCCTTATTTATCAATGCCTAGAGAGAACCAGAGAAAATGCCTGGGCTGTCATAACTCAGTGCAGGCAGCCAGAATCTCTGAAAAAAGCATGTTAAAAATCCACACTATCACTGATAAATCAAAGCTGGAGTCAATGTCAGCAACAGCCTACGGCCCAGGTGCAGCACAGGCAAACCTTCACACATGGTGTCATCACCCCAGAAGAATCCCTCCCACTCCAGCTTACTGGGAAGGAATTCAGATGCTGCTCAATTACAGATAAAAAGTTGTAACTGCCACAAAAACTGAAACAGATCATTGAATGCAGCTCCCAGATGTGAATGCCATAAAGTGCTTAACTTGCATGTGTAAGAACTGGAAGGATCCTCATTTTTCCAACATATTTGCTCTTGATTACTAATTTATTTTGCTTTCTAAGGAGGCAGGTGTCTCTTAACTGTAATTCATAACTATTTACTAAATTTGGAGTAGTAATAATATTTATTAATATGTAGCAATAGTAATTAATATTTTATTAATAGGAAGTAATAGAAATTATTAATACATGAGCCTTACCTGTCATACTTTTCACTAGACAGAAGTCCCTCTGAATGTGATACTTCTCCTATTTCTTCTTTTATTGGATCCTGGCAAGCAAGAGAAAAACATACTTTCTATAACTGGTTCTTAAGACAAAGTAACCCTATCAATAGTACATGTATTTTTAAGGCACTTGCCCTATTCTACAAATGCTACATTGAATCTAGAATATTAATGCTTTGGAAACTCCGATTGGGATCATGTGTGAACAAAAGTATCCTGCCTTCCTACACTGAAGTAATGTCCACCCATATCTCTTCTTTAAAGTAAAATGTTCCATTTTTCCAGAAAAAATTCTATCAGTTGTGTTAGTGGAAAACAAACTGACTTGGGTAGATTAAAACTATTTAAACACAGCTTAAACTAAAATTTGAGAACATTTAAATCACAGAATCAGAATAATGAGTTGGAAGGCACCCACAAGGATCATCGAGTCAACTCTTGGCCTTGCACAGGACCGTCCCCAAGAGTCACACCATGAGCCTGAGAGGATTGCCCAAACACTTCTTGAACTCTGTCAGGCCTGGTGCTGTGACCTGCCCTGGGGAGGCCTCTTCCAGTGCCCAACCACCCTCTGGATGAAGAACCTTTTTCCATTATCCAGCCTAAACCTCCCGTGACACAACTTCAGGCCATTCGCTTGGGTCCTGTCACTGGTCACCCCATCAGTGTCTGCCGCTCCTCTTCCCCTCACGAGAAAGGTGTAACTGCAGTGAGGTCTCCCCTCAGGTCTCCTCCAGGCTGAACAGACCAAGCGACCTCAGTCACCCTTCACACAGCATCCCCTCAAGGCCCTTCCCCATCTTCATTGCCCTCCTTTGGACACTCTATAATGGCTTAATATCTTTCTTACATTGTGGTGCCTGAAACTGCACACAATATTGAAGGTGAGGCTGCCCCAGTGCAGAGCAGAGTGGGACAATCCCCTCCCTGACCTGATCTCCTGATGCTGTGCCTGACGCCCCCAAGGACACGCTTAGCCCTCCTACTATCCTAGTACCTAAAAAACCCAAATTAGCAAACTCCCTACCCACAGGACACCAGCAACCCTTACAGAAGACAGTTTTTGGTGTTTTTTCATTTGGACCATCACATTTTTTCCAATACAAATCCGAACACTGCTCTGCAGGTTGTTACATAAAGTTTCTAAATTAAGAAAAAACTAAAATGTGAGTATATTCATTCTAAGCATGCCTAACAAGACACAAATTCAGTCAATAATATTGGGACCATGTTTTGAGGATAATCACCTTGTTTATCAGTTCCTGCTCTCTGCTCTGCTGAATTATTCTCATGTATTTTTCTAATGGATTTGGAGGAGGATCCTTTATATTATCTTTAGCACTGGAATTGCTATTCACAGATTTTACTCCCTCCTCATCTTCTTTTTCTTCCTCTATTGTCATTGAGTCTTGGATATGCTTTAAGACACAAAAAATTAAATACTGATTAGAAAAAATACCTTTATACCTGCACTACATGCAGGATTTCATGTTAACCTCAGTCAAACACACCAGTCTAAACAGCATTAAACTTCTCACGTATCGTTCAAGACAAAATGTTAAGCTATTGCTTCCATTCTAAAAGTGATATTCAGGAAATGCCACTCCAAGCCCTTCTGGATGTCCAAGATGCTGTGAGGGCTGAGGCTGCCATGTGTGACATCTGTGCCTGAACTGAAGGTGATGAGCAGGCACAGACACACAAGTTTCCTGAAGGGCCTTGTTTGCTGGTGCCAAGAGTTGTGTGTGCATGTCTGGTCAGTACCAACCACTCCACCAAATCAAATGAGTCAGTTAAAGGGTGGGGAGAGGAAGATGAAATGGTAGGGAGCAAAAATACACAGGACCTAGAAATCCAGAACACTGCTTAAACACATGCTAATAAACACTACTTAAACACAGGCTAATGAACAGATGGACATTAACATGTTCTGGTGGTGTCCCACCTGCAGTGGTCCAGACAGTGAAGTATAGCTTGTTCCAAATGTCTGGTGACAGTGGCCTTCCAAGCTTTGGCCATAAAACTGTAGCTTTGAGTTACGTGAAGAATGGAAGGAAAAGCATCTGTTTCCAGTGAAAAAGTTACTTGGCATAAGGAGACATTCTAGCAAGACTGGTTAATCACACAAGTACATAAAATAACTTAGCCTCTACTACTTGCACCTCATAGAATGAAATCTATTTTTAACCAAGTAACACGCACAGCAATCCTAAAATGCAGGGAACTACAAAGCTGCGTTACTGTCAGAAATTAATGAAATCATCACCTCTTGGTTAATGTTTTCCACTTCTTTTTGCTCGCTTTCCAAAGCTTCCCGTTGTTCTGTCTCTTTCCTTTCTTCTCTTGCTTTGCTTTCTTCTTCTAAGTTTTCCTCAGCTTCTCTGTTCTGTTCTTCAATCTGTCTTTGATCTAGCACTACTGTGAAAAATTATTTCAACATCTGTCATTTGATTTATGTAGTTCAGAAATCACTACAAGAGCATACAAATAAGTACCAGGTTTCTGTACAACATTAATAGTAAATGAAAAACAACTGGATATCCTGTTTATAAATACATTAATTCTTGGGTATTGGGTAATGTTTTTTCCTTCTAAACATTTTCAGTGTGATATATGACACAGTAGAGCCAAAGTAGAGGCCAGAGAGTTGACAAATCTATGTGCTTCTCATTCCTCTCATGCCAAAGTTACTATATTCTTGCCTGCTCTGCAATGTGATTGAATACAATTCTTTATAATTATAAAGCAAAGTACTTAAAACCCCTTTGAAAATTATAGCAAGACACACTGCTGATCTGATCAGTGTATTTAAAGAGCTGTCTACATAGAACAGCATCAGATAATAACATGAGGAGCAAACTAAAGTACTGGGAACCACGAGAAGGTGGAGAGCTCCTCTCGAAATAAAAATAACCATAACACTTCCATCTAGACCAATTAGAAAAGCAGCATATGCTGACTGAAATCATCCTTATCTACCCAAAGAGCCTTGTGATAATACAGTTCACCAACAGAGTCATGAAAAAAGAAAAAAAAAAATCTGAGCAAGCAGTACATGAAGTACTTTAAAACAAAAAATTGCATGTCTTATTTCTATCAAGAGCAAAAAGTATATTTAATAATTATCCTAAAGAAAAAAAAACCCAAACAAATAATCTCTTCAGAAGCTGGACAAGGGGGTGGGACAGGGGGCAAAAATGTTTAAATTAAAATGAAATTTAACTAAAACCAGGGTGAAAAAAAGTCATCCTCATACAGAACAGCAAAAGAAAACACTTCTTCCTCTTTATTACAGAATTAGCACTTTTTGGAAAATTTTTCAATCATGCCAGCATACACACCTAGAGACTGTTAAGACTGTTAACCATTTGGCTTTTTGTTTACACCTTTAAAAAAGGTATTTTCTTTTGCTCTGAGCTGAGAACTCACTTAAGTCCTGCAGTGAAGTGGCTGTTGCTGGCACAGGAGCTGTGACACAGTTTCCACTGACAATGTCCCCAGATGGATGCAAGGCATCACTTTCACACTCCTCTGGCACGTCCCCCTGATCTGGAGATGAAATTTGAACAATGGCTTCATTATTTTGTAATTGCAAAAGTGGAGCACAGCAATGGACACAAAGTGTGGGAATGCCTGAATTAGAACACATAAATATCAGCACTAATTGAGCATTTTCCCTTCAACTGACCATCTCCCTGAGGATTAAAAATTATCATAGGCATGACACAGAATTGTTAGTTTTGAAATTAGCTATTGGAACACATTTGTTTATAAAGCCAAAACTGAAGAAATATGCAACACAAACCCAAAATGTTTTAATTTCTTTATACAATCAAGACACAGGTCACAGAAAAATTACACATTCAAGCTTAGCTCTTCCTTCCTATGCATATGAAAACAATCTTTAATTATTTGCTCACACACTCTTTATTGTGAACCTTGCTTTCTTCAGTGCACAGGATGGATGCTTTCTCATATATTCTACTGTCTTCTCACCGTGCAAGGTGGCTCTGAATTCACAAAAATACAATTACTGTCCTTTCTCTGTGATCATTGCAATGATACTCAACTGCTTCTTACTTACTTATTTGCAAAGTATGCAGATTGATATTATCTCCATTTTATGGGAGAAAGAAAAAGAAGATAATAAAAAAAGTTAGATGTGGCCATTATCTCCAGGTATCCACCCTGAAATACATGGGACCATTCTCCCAAGCATTTAGTGTAACATAGCACAGATACCTTCTATATCTCCATAGGTTTAGAAAACATCGAATTTCCACTCTTTAAATAGTATTGATGACTCAAGTATTTTTCTTTTCTACATTATAATAAGTGAAATATTTTGCATGATACAAAACAAGGGAACCAAACCGATCAGCCTTTCTCTCAGAATGGTTTGAATTTCTGTAAATTAAAATGCTTTTAAAGGAAATACAGATGAAAGCATCACAGAAAAATTCTGTCAATCTGTCAGTCTAGCTAAGTTAGGAGACTGTCTTCAATTTCTTACAAAAGCAACAAAGTCCTACCAGCTTCATCTAGGAATACATTCTAGGTATGGGTTTTTTTGTTAGATCAAAATAATGGGCTATCACACTCAAAATCTATTCTGTTTTGTTGCTCTCTCTTTAAATTATGAAGTAATCAACAACGTTATTTCCATATGAGGCACCAGTGAGCATCAAGGGATGTAATATTTAAATAGTAAAAAAATTCCTTTCACAAATAGGTTCCTGTTAAACATTATGTCTAACTTCTAAAGGTCTGCTAATCACATAAACAAACAAAAAACCCAACCCCAAACCAATATAGCACAAAACATCTTTAAATTAACCCTTCTGCAAAAGAAAAAAACCCTAACTGTACACTTTCACTGCCTTATGTAAAGGTGGACAGTGATAGATGTATTATTCTCTTAAGATGAGCAATTTCTCCCAACAGAATCTAGCATTTTTTTCTTGCTAGAGCTCACTCACAGTAGGACTGAAAGACCTCCATGTTTTCTGGTATCTCCTTCACTTCATTGTTTTTTCTACTCTTATCACCTTCTTCCTTCATCATATATTTTTCTGTATTCTTTGATTTTACATTCCTATCCCACCCCTCCCTGCAATTCCTCTTGAGCTGCTCCTCCCCTCTTTAGCCATTCTGATTTCCTCCTACATATGAGATTATCTTTTGATGCAGCCTGAACCAACTAAAGTACTCTTGATTGAGAAATCATCAGCTAATATGAACTCTTAGAACTACTGACTACCACACATCACTGACACAGTAGTACCTTAATTGTGCACAGCATCTACTCAGCCCTAATTGCCAAGAAAATGCCAGTCTGTTGTCATATGTAATAAAATCCAAGTGAAATATGTAACATATTCCCAAAAGTCTCTCATATGAATTAAACAAACAAGTCTAAATCTAATTAAATGTGAGATGAGTAGAAAACGTTAGTGGCTACAGGCTTGGTTCACATTCAAATAATGCATTTAAATCTTATAAAAAGAAAATCAAATGAGATAAAAAAACCCCAAAAAGCACTGAGTACTGAGTAAAGCTTCACAGGGAAATGCACAGATGAGGCATCAGCTTCTGTGAGTTATCACTAAACATTGTCAGCACATGTCCTGTTTAAACAAACATTAACTTTTTTGGTTGGTTCATTTTAAAATACAGAAAGCCATATTCTCATAGATCCAGGAGAGCAAACAAGGGCATCACTCCACCTTCCATACAACCTTTCACCTTCCATACAACCTAACCACAACCAAAAGAATAAACCAGTCTGGGACTCAGGAAAACAATCTCACCAGTTAGAATCAGTGGTTTGAAAGAAAATATCCCTAACTTTCCCACACAACAATTACAATCTCCTCACCAATTATGAGTTTAATTACACCACAAAATGCCACATCTTCATCGGTTTCAAGACTTTATAGACCTAAAAAAATCTGGAAATAGGAAAGGTGTTTAGCTTGCTGCTCACATGTTTCTCATTGACAACTTCACTTACTTAAAACCTACAGTGTCATGTGAGATAAGGCTGCTCAGACCCAACATTAGGATGTCACTCAGATGCTGAAAAGCTGTGAAATAAAGCCAATAACTGTGCTTCTATTTCTCTCTCCATGTACAAATGGCTATGAAGTGCATTAAATTTTATTACCCTCCTCTTCCTACAGTAATTTAGTTACATCAAAGATTTTTGAAAACTGACCCTGCAGCATACAGAGAGAAAGAAACATTTTAAAGAATGCAATCAACAGAGATCAAAAGTGCAAATAAATAAAATGCTGACCTCAGAGTAAAAAACATTAGGATAAAATCCAGGTTTCAGTAATTGAACCCCATGTTCCAAAACTACTCAGAGATGCTGATTAATGACAGCATAATTGCAAGAGTTCTTCAGACATTTGCATACACTCTAAAGCAAATTCTAATTCATAATACTATTTAAGCCTCAGTTACTGAAGGAAAAATCAAGTGCACGCAATGGCTGCACAAATTTATCTTCAGAATTACAACCTGGTAATACTTTTTTGATATTGGTCCATGGCGAACACTCTTCAGCAAATGTAATAAAGCCTCAGTTTAGTTCATATTAATAATAAATCCCTCATCATCTGAGATAGTTGTTTCCCTTTTTTCCAAAATCAGTCAGAACTTTTTCTCTCTACCTACAGTCTTAAAACTATGAAACAATTGTCCTGAAACTGTTGAGACCTAAGATGTTGAACAAACTGTCTGAAACGCACTAAAACTTACCTTCAAGAGAATAAATGTGTTCTTCAAGGTCCTCATACATCAGTTTCTTTGGTTTGTGGACATCTTGTTCATCTGTTTGTTGACTCTGAAGCCTGAAAGAATAAGGACGGACATAAGTAATTTAATAAATATAAATGCTGAACTTTTAAGCAAATAGCAATCTGATATTTACTTATATGCTAAGCAACAGACTAAACCAAAGCTAAAACCCATGCAACTACAAGGCTGAAAGTTCCTGACTCAAAAGTTAGGTTATTTAAATCCAGTTCTCTAACTCATAAAGTCAGCTCCATCTCTCTGATAGCCATCTCCCTGCAGCCTTTCCCCAGGGCCTTTATAAAACATCAAGTCATTACATTAAAACAAAATACACTCTCAAAAGGGGAATACAAATGAGTAAGAAAAAAAAAAACACAACAAAAAAGAAGAAATACAATGAATTGTGATACTTAGTCAACCAAAATTAAGAAATTTGCCTTTTTAAGCTCTGTGTTAGTTTAATGTCCATTTTGGTATCATCTCAACAGATGTGTTTGAAATGTATTAGGATTAGATGTCTGGCAAAACATAGATGCAGGGGTGAAAATCTGGGTGCCCTGAAAAATGGGGTTAGTGCCCTCATTCTAAATCCCCGTTTATCTCATCAGAAAGATAATGTGAAAGAACAATGTCTCCCATGTGACCCAGCTACTAAATTCTGACCAGAACCAGAACAGCAAAAGGAGTGCAGGTCACTAACGAAATTCAGCAGCAGCACTTCATAAAGGAGCTTACTTGGCACCAGCTGGTGCTCTTCACCACAGCCTAAATATGTTTGTGCTTACAATTTCTAAGGAACTCAGGTCTTCTATGGGGCAACAGTGGAGAAGAAAAAAACATACCCCCACAATGAGATTTGTTCATTAAAAAAAAGAATAAGTAAATCTGGGCACAAACAAATAACTCTGCATTGTCAAAAGGATAGTTCAGTAATATCAGTGGGGAAAAATACCTTGTAAATTAAATAGGGCAGAATAAATGGGATTTCAAGTTTTTGGAAGTCCATTTCATGTTGATTAAGTGCTAAGTAATCCTTTAGGATGCAGGTTCATGCATGCAACTTTCTTCAACACTGTGTCCTGCAACACAGCTAGAAAGAGAAAGAGCCCACTGCCTCAGTAATAACCCTCAATCAGTTTCTTTAGGCCTAAACAAACAAGCAAACAAACAAATAGATAATAATGTGCCTTATCACTCTAGTCTTCCTGTCTATGTTTACTGGCTTCCTTCATATCACTCATATCTTGGAAGATAAATAAACAGGGAGCTCCTGTAGTCACAGAAGCAATTGTTCTTCCCCACTGACAGGGGTCTGACTTCTATGGGCTCACTGGTGCTACAGCATGTTTTCTTTTCAAAGTTCCCATTGCCACTTAAAATCTACAGGTCAGAAACTAATCCCATAATACACATCAATGATGTGGCATTTGCCTAATAATGAGAGTAAATAACTGGAAAAGCCCACACATGCATTTTTCAAATATTTCATGTAACAGAAAACAGTCCAAGGCACAAGAAATTAAAAAAATATGCAAGCAAAGAATGTTTTTCCTTTAAAAAAGTCTTGGGAAAGCAGCGAGTTCAAGACAACTATTGGGACCTTATACCCTTGCTTTGTCATAAGAAACCCAAGAAAGCAACTAAAACCCATAGTTGCCTGCCCAGACCTGGGTCTGGTCTCTGCTAAAAAACTTGCTCATACTGTTTGCTTCTCAAACAGGATGGACTCTACAACAACCTTCAAAGAAAGACAGTCCCTCACAGGATTAAAGCATTTTCCCAGATCACCTTCACATGCAGGTTAATATTCAACCTTCATTTTTTAAGTTCTGTCAGAGAAACACAGGAAATCTGTGACATACCATAGAAAATGTGAATGAGTAGGGAAAGGAGAGACAACCCTAAAGGAACACTTGGGAACGTAACCTCACAGTCCCTGAAAATCCCAACAGCTCATTTCCGAGGCCAAGAAACACACAGGCTCTCCAGAAATTCTAACCACATAAGAGAGCTCTTCTACACTGAATTTATCTTGAGGCCTTGATAATCACAAAATTAAAAAGCCCTACAAATGCCTGGTAGAGCTGCCCAGGGAGAAGCTGTCTTTCTTCAGCTATCAAATCACAAATGATGGTTAAGGCCAATTCCACGGTCTCTTCTTAGGAAGAAAACATTAGAAGTTAAATACTAGAGCTTCTTCTGAAGACACATATTCAGGACTCTCAGTTTTGGAGAGTGGCCATTAAGAACAGAAGAACTTCATACATGGAAATAGGAGAAACAGAGAGAAAAGGGAAGTAATTTTTATGCAGCCTAATTTTGTGAAGTTATTAGTTTATCTAAAAAGGATCTTAAAAAAATAAAGAAAAAGAGAAAAGTTATGCTACCTATCCCATTCCCACATGCAGAGGAGACTGCAGGATCCTATTTTGAAAACAGGCATGTGAACAGGCTCTTCAGAGAGGAAAAAAAATGTAATAAAGTTACCATTACAGCTCGTTAATGAATGAAGTGAGAACGTACAATTGCCTTGATTTAAATTCTCAAAGAGGCAGCAGAAATTCAAATGCTTCAATCAGCAAAAGCTCATCAGTCAGGTCACAGATGTGAAAAACAGAGACATAATTAAAGAGACACAGGTTTGCTCAAAGCAAACCAAAGTGTTTGGGCTTTTTTTATAACGAAGTTCCTGTTGAGGTATGATATTCAAAAATGGAAATCTTTACCCATCTGTAGAAAAGTTTTCGCTTAAAAAATAAATGGCTTGCTTGATTTGTAAAAGCAGCTATCACTGTGAACAGCTACATAAATATTTCTTCAAAAAGCAGGTTAAAAATGTTGCTTTGTAAACAATGTTACCTGATTTTCTGGACATGGTTGGATGGTGAGGAAGGAACAGACTCAGAAGATGAAAGGAGATACGGCTTTGAAATAGGAGAAAGTACTTGGTCACCACTTTGCTGTGAAGAGGTAAGAGATGAGCTCCTGATGTCTGCAGAATAAAAATACCACAATTTGTATTAGTTATTTGTCCTACCATTTCTCAGACAAGGCTGGTTGTACAACACATGCATTTCCGAACTCTGCAGGCACCACCACTCAAGGGCAATTAACATCCAGATCTTAACATGAACTTTCTTGTACTGGTTATTTCCTTTTTTGATTTACCTCTCCTGTATGGAAATTCTCCTCCACAAGCCTTCTCCATCATATTCTTACTCCTCCCAAAGCCTGTCATTCTCATCACCCAATAATATGACCATGTTCACTACAAACTGTAGCCCCTCTGCCAGCACCAAATAATTCCTCCCATGCTTGGCAGTAGAGGAAGCACTCATGGACCTGGATTTCGAGCTAGGGATGTGCTTACTAACCAGCAAAAGATATTGCTTGAGGTCTCTCAAAGGCCATTCTTCATTATGAAATTTAACCTACAGGTTTCACTTTCTACAGGTTCATGAAAGTGAGTGTCAAAGCAGAGAAGAAAACACTTGAAGATTTTATCCTTTTATCAACAGATGTAAAGCTATCACGGAAAGGAACAGACAGTATGACTAGAAAGTTTTCCAAGAAACCAAGGTGAAAAACAAAATTGCTTTCAAAAGTCTTTTAATAAAACTTGCTAAGTCCAGCACTTTGGTTAAGTTTTGCTCTGCAATCTCAATTTTCCTTTCCTGTGTAGCTGCATGAGTCTTTCATTACTAGAGTGTGATCAACTAATTTTCCCACAAGATACAGTATTCACTCAATAAGCAGGATCTGTTGTTTTTCTTCTTTTTATTGATCAAATACTCAGCTTTTTTTTTTTGTTCAAGAGATACATGAAAAGCCACTATTAACACTCACACACACCTGAAGTTCTTTGAGGTGGCACATAGAAGTGCCCCCTGTTCATGGTGAACATCCCACTGCAGAAGTCAAGATGCTTCAAACAACAACTGCCCATGGATTTTTATCCCCAGGCAGCCCCTATGCCCACACAACACAGTTGAATACCCTCTAAGGAAGCTGCACACTAACAGAACAGGACCCAGCAGACACATTGGCAGTACCTGTTCATGATGGGAACCTTCAGCTCATCCAACTTTTTTATTAAATAACTTGTCAAATCTTCATGTGCAGAACAAATGGACAAAACAGCACATCGTACTTACTGTGTGCACCTCCTCACCATAACACATCCTGTGTGTCAGGACACAGCTGACACAAAAGTCATCTCATACAATAACTTACTACAACCTGTTACTATTTAGAAATTATCTAGGATTGAACTTACTGATTTTGTACTAACAGACAAAGGTCAGATCTTTGCCTCACAGTAATGCTGTCTGCAAGACTCACCAACCTGGCTCTTTCTCATCAGAAGTCGTGAGGCTTGGTCAGTAACAATCAAGGTGAAAAGCACAAATCAAGTAATAGGAATGCATGGGTCAGATGGAAATCCAAACTTCTTTCTCAGTAACTGTTTCTTAAGTCACATTACTGCCCATTATAGAGAGTAAACACAGGAGAAAACAGAACAGGATCCTGCCCTATTTTTAGTTGCTTTTAAAGAAATGAGCTTACCCCTTCCCAGTAGAAAGTCAAGCCCTGAAATATGTCCACTGTGCATGGGCTTGGGAAGGAGAACAGTCAAATGCATGAGCTAATTTAAAGGAAGAGAGAAAACTGCATAATCCTTCCACTGGCAGATAATTCATTCAAACAGCTGATAGATCTGCCAACTGCAGGTATTTTAGAGGAGGACACCCTTCTTCCTTTTATTCTCCAAATATAGGTGCTGACAACTGAGCAGCACTTGATCTCACTTAAAGAGAAAACAAATCTCAGACCCACATGCATGGATGGCATCTTTTACCTCTTTAAATCTACCCCAAGGTGTTCAGACTGGCATTTTCAACAGCACTGAAAAGCTCCACAGACATTTCCAGAACGTCTTATGTTTTCTAACAAAACCACATCTGGTGCTTCAGCCATCTCTAGCATGAAAAGCTAACATATACACCAGCATAAAAGCACTCAGAAGACACTTGAAAGAGGGGTGACGTATCAGTGGGGAAACAATGTCACCTAAAGCAGATAAATCAAGCTAACAGCACGGTACCACTGAAGCTCCCGTGCTTACCAGGGCACACACCAGCTGCAGCCTAGTTTCCTACACTACATATCACTCAAGTTCTGTAACTCCTATTTCAGGTATAATGTACTCTGATCCCTCTCCAGAACCAGTCAGTCTTGTGCATTAAGCAAAGAACAGATCCATTGGAAAAAAGAGATCCACCATCCTGTAACTAGCCACTGAAAAGTGCGAAGACAGGAAGGATTGCTAAGGTTAGGCACACAACTCTAGTTTTAACATGTCCTAATTTTTTAACAGAACCCTAGTATTATGGAAGATTTTCTGTGTATGTAGTATTAAACAGATAGTGTGGGTACTTTATACAGAAGCTGACAGAGAGAACTTAAAACATGAAAGAAAGCTTTGGAAGTTCAAGTTTCAAATATGTTCTCAGTAACAGAGCATGATGCTCTACATGCAGAAACACAGGGACAGCCACAATAAATCAGTGTGTTTACAACCTGTTTCTAACAGTGCTCATTACTAAACAAAACTAAACTAAAATTGAAAAAGAAGAATACTTTTATTTTTCTTCTAGCAACACCCACCCAATCTCTCCTTTTTTGATTCTCCTGACAGAAATGTTTTATTCCTGCATCTATACTTGCTGCCACAAAGCAATACAATTTAGGAATGAAAAAGCATTTCATTTTCTTTCCTTTCAATGTCACAGGATTCTTGGGTCTGTGAAGCAGTAATTAATTGATCCCTTTTCACCTTTTTCACATGACTCATTGTTTTCCAGATTTCCTACGGCCCACCTCAGCCAATTCTCTTCCAAACTAAGCTGCCCTTGTATTTAACCTTCCTTCACAGAGAAGCTGATCTTTTTTGTTTTGCTATTATCTCTTTTTTCCCATCCTATTAAATCCACTAGGAGCTGGGGTGACAGGAATTGTATCACTCAAGAAGCAGATGTATTGCAGATTTGAAACAATGTAATTTTCTAAAAAAAAATTCTATTTTGCTTGGTTTTCTTTGTACTGTCCATAAACAGAACAACAAAAAAATATTAAGTAATTATTAGATGCTGTGAAATTAATAGAAAATTAAAATTTTCCAATCAAGACCAAACACTAAAACCTTCTCCCTTACAATTGCTCAGGAATATATGATAAAGATGTCACAGCGAAAAGAACAAACAAAAGCAAATCTGGACCTTTCAGACTGGAAAGCTCAATTTAAGAGAAGCCAAAGCAGTCTTCTGCTGCACAATACTTAAATGAAAGGTTAGAAATACAGAAGGGGGGTTGAGAAATAGTTAATGTTACAAAGTAATTGTAACAAATGTTACAGAGTAGCTCAAAAGTAGTACCTTTTGAATGAAACTCTGCATATCAGAAGGTTACACCTGTACTGAGTTATATGGCACAGTCTTCTCTTGAAAGCTACCTAAAGGATGTTTAACTTCCCTCAACCTCTTTCTCCAGTACCTGTTCCCAGGAATAAGCAATACTCCAAGCAGTTAGTGGATTTTGTCTCCTGCAAAACCACACCTCCTGACTTCTCCTGCATCTTTGCAAATAACAAATGAGTGAAAAACTAACACTCCTAAATCTTTCTCTTCTTGTAGCACAAGGGGAACAGTAAGTAAAACCCCAACACTCCACTGCATTAACAATCATGACTTACCATCTGGAATTTTCTTGTTACTGAGGTCTCTCACTGATTTGGGAGTAGAAGAAAGGCGTCTTGAAGATGATGCTCCTCTGTGTGGTGGTGTTAAAGGATTTCTAAAGATATCAGCCTGCCCAGTTCTTTTGATGTGTTCCTCACCTCTTGGACTGCTCAGAAGGGACTGTGTGGAGCTGGGATTATCCTCTACAAGTTCATGCTGGGTAGTCAAAGGGGGTCCATTAACAGCACACTGTAGCATTAGAGACTGCATCTTTCTCGGTGTTCTGCTTGCAGCTGCATTCAGCACGACTCTGTGCTGGTAATTCCTGTAGGCTTCTTCCAAATACTCTGCCTCTTGTGCCAGTTCTTTGACTCTAGCCCGGGCCTGCGCGATGTACTCCAGGTCCGAGTCCGGAGAAGCGCTGCGTGGCTGTGACTGCTGTCGGCAGCCAGCTCTGGGCACAGCATTTACCTGCAGCACATCAGCCATAACAGGATTCTTCAAGAATGCACTATCCACATAAATATCATGGGGGACAACTCTGTCACTGGTGAAGTCAAGGACGGAGCGATCGACAAGTGAAGGCTTTGGGTTCCGATACACTTCATTTTCCAGAGCTAAATGACAGCAAGAGAATGTGAATGACACTAAAGAGAGAGAGGAAGACCCATAACAAAACAAAAACAGTAAAACGTGGCATTTAAATTCCAGTTTCATTAAAATTATTTTAACATGGAATTGGTTTATATTTTGAGAATTTAATGGGCTGTTTTAAATGCATTTTTAATGTAGCTACAAAGCTGCAAATTTTCACCATCATGTTTTAATATATAATCCTTCCATGTAAAACTACCTTAAGTACATACTCTATAATATCATTATTTACATTACATTTAAATAAATAAATAAACATGAAAACATCACCACTTTGGATACATTTTATCTAATCATGCTGTTAAAGGCTGAGGAACATATGACATACTACAGGTCTTAACAGTTTCCTTCTATTTAGAACAAAAAAGAATTTTGGAGGAAAACTACACAGCATATAGAAAATATTGTGAATCTTTTTTTGGTTTTTTTTTAAAGTACTAAAAATTGTCAGTTAAATTGAATGTTTTGGGGCTGTCTCCTTCCTGGCTTGCACTTGCATGCTTCAACAAGCTCAAAAGACCAATCTATATGGTTGTATCTTTCTTAGCAGAACCACAACCTTGTTTTTATTCTACATAAATGGTTCTTCCATGACTTCATTAATGCTGATGTAAAATAAAAGTTCCTGCAGTACTTTCAGTCATTTAATTAAAATATATATTTGCTATTTTGACACTAAGAAATTTCCAATTCCAGTACAGTATTGGTACTTGTACCATAAATGAAAATGTACATATTGATCTAGCGAATAATGTAAAATATTGCATATACTGAACTATGATGGAAAACATGTAGTATTTAATACATAGTCATTGCAGAATTCAAGTCTGTATTTTTTACATCAAATATGCATCCCAAAATTTTTATTTATAATACTTGATATTAGCAATTTGACATAGGCATCTTTAGAACTACATTTCTTCAGCAGACTTTTTGCTTTATGCAAGTGCCTCTGTTTCTAATGCCCACACAAGATAAGTTAGGCAAAAGTTATTACACTTGACAAAGTCTGTTCACAAGTTAGACTTAAGATTTCTGAGAAACAATTTCAAATTGATTGTTCTTATTATGAACATTCAAGAATCAAAATGCATTAAAACACAACTTGTCTGCTAGAAAAATCTGTTTATGTTATTACAAACATCAATGTCTTCATACTGAGGAAAAACAGACAATAAAAATATGCAAGTGTTCAAGAAGGAATGTTTTTTTCTGAAAGGAAGTTGTAATGAGTCTGGTTTTTACACTGGGCTTTAAAATACATTTTGATTTTAAATTTTAGATCTCCTCCCTGGTCACAAACTAGCTCTATGCAACTGCAGCTTTTTTAAGCTTCTGGAAAGTCTTACACTTGTCCTTCAGAAAAGACTGCATGGTGTAAGATACAAACCTGCCTGTGTTTGTTTCACTTGCAGTTTCAGTTCTTCAACCTGCATGTTTAACTTTCTGACAGTAGCTTCAGACTCCAACAGTTGGGTCTCTAACTGGGCACAACGTTCAACCTACAACAGATCAAGAGAAAAACAAAACCCAGCATAACTCAGACAAAAAGAATAATCTCAGCTGGCTGAATCCTTGCTTTCTAAATGTTTTTCAGGTCCAGTCAAACCACATACACAAAATATCCTACTGAGAGTCAGTAGTGATGACTTGTGGACTCAGAAAGATTTAATTTGATTATGTCGAGTTGGTTTTACTTTATGGTAGTTTTTTTGGTGTGGTGTTGTTTTCTTTAGAGTTGTTTACATGAAAATAAGCACAGCACAAAACAATCCCTCTAACTGCATGCCAGACAGCCTGCACAGGTAGACGAATGTGGAAAACATGACAGGAAGAAGAAAGGATTCAAAGAATTTAGAAATAATAATTTACCTTACTTTGTAACTGCTTTTCCAAAATCTGCTTACGACTTTCAAATTCATCTAGCACCAGCTTCCTAGAATGCTCCACTCTCTTCAGCTCCACTTGGCAGGCCAGGTAATCTGCTGAGGGCTGGGACAGCTCTTCCCAGAAAGAGAATTATTAGACTCTCAGCCACGGAATAACAACAGTGCACTTTTCTACATGATAACCCTTGAAAATGTAAAGCTGATTTGTTTTTAGGGACATAACCAGGCTTGGACTGAATAAACTACTTGGGGATTTTTTTTCTTCCTTTTACAAAGGACAGAAATTTTTGTTGGGCATAGTCATATAAAAACTAGACCCAGACTATCCTATGCTGGAAGAAAAATACTTTATGTAACTGGGCATTCATCTCTTTTCTCCTGTAATCTAAAATGCACACTAAAAAAAAACCACCTTGATATTTATACCTATATTCAGGCAAACAAAATGCCATGTTCTTTTACCATTATTAACCATACTAATGCTATGGTTAGAAATACTGCACTGCTTTTTTCAAAGAGTGAAAGGAATATCCTTTGTATTATAGCTACCATTTAAGTGAGGATTTCTACCATACAGACATATAAAAGAAAATAATTTTACATCAAGGACTATGTAATTTTATGCAAACCTTAGCTTGGGTTCCATGCAAACTACCAGTAAACGCGATACAAAGAAAGTATTCCAATGAAAATCTATTTATAAACAAATACGTGTAGAGAAACATAAACAAGAAAATCACTGAATCATTCACACTGACTGTCTCGGAGATGCTGGTTCTCACTGCGAGCCTCATCCAACTGTTGCCTAAGTAGTTTATTCTGCACTTGGAGCTCCAATTTCTCCTCCTTTAGCAAAGGATAGTCTGATACCTCTTTCAGTTTTTCTGTCAGCAACTGATTCTGTCTATTTGCCAACAGAACCTGGGCCTTCACTGACTCCAAATCCAGCTGCAAATAAAAAACAGTTTAGAAGCTTATGAACTACTGTACCACTTAACAATTATTTTTATTTCACATTTTCTTTTTTTTTTAACGTGCCTCAACTGCACCAATTAGAATACAGCTTCTTTACATTCATATTTACAATTACCTCAAGCTCTTTAGTGCGTGATACAGCTTGCTTGAGTTCCTCCTTTTTTGAATTAACAGCAATGGCTTCCTCGTGCAAAAGCATAGCTTTCTCTGCAGGGAGGATTACAAATGATGAATTAACATTAGTGGAGTATTATGGTAAAAACTGTATCAGCAAAAAACAGTTTTAAGCTGCTAAGCTCAACATTCAATTTAATTCAAGACATAAAAATGACAATGTCATACACATTCCCTCAAAATTAAGTAAATCACACTGTGTGTATATACATGCACACACATATGCATATGTACATTTAGAATTAAGCAAATTAAATTCATATGCATGTGATAGATCATTTCTTACACATGTACCAAACATAAAAATCTAAACTTGTTATTTGTTCCAGCTTTCTTCCTCAAGCTTCAATTAAGCATCTTGTTCACAATAAATGCAGAAACTGGCAGCTGTTCAAGGGTACAGTACCAGAGCTCACTTAAAGCATGTATGAGGTGGTAGGACTTCAGAAGGAAATGGGAAACTGAAAAACCAAGGAATGCCTTGTGGCCTCTGTGCAAAGCCACTGCACTCTGAACAGCAAGGACTTGCTGACCTATTACTGGAATCTGCTACATGTTTTTAAAATATGTTGTGATAGTTTTTCTGTCACTTATACTACTGTTACTGAACAACATGACTGTGGCTTGGTATCTGTTAGTAAAAGCCCTAGAGATAAACAAGTACTTTAGCAATCACAGACAGATGGTTACCTTTATTTTTTTTCTCATCTTCAGTAACTTTATTGGATCTGGCTATGTATTCTTCTTTTAATTCAAGCTGATATCTGGAAGGAAAAAGAATTATGTATTCCTAAAGTATGTGTGTGCAGAGAAGTACACATGTGTAAATTCCAGTCTTTCACGAACTAAACTCTAAGAACACAATCAGTTATTGAAAAAATTAATTACTGCAGAGCCACCAAAATGGTTGGAAAGGGCCCTGCCAATCACCTCATTCACACACTTGTTCAAAAAGCAAGACTACTGCCAACTCTGCAGCAGGTCAGCTGTGGCTCTTCCTAGCCAAGTCCTGAAAAATCTCAAAAGACACATATTCCACCACCTCTCTGGATGATCTGTGCCAATGCTGCACTATTCTCCCAGTAAAAATGTTTTCTCTATGTCCAAGCTAAATCTCCCACAGCCCCTGCCATATCAACTCAGAGGTCTCACTTAAGTCCAGTTAAGTATCCTGACAGTCTTTACTAGGCCCCCTCCAGTTTCTTCATGACTTTTTTGTATTGGGGAGCTAAAACCTGGGCATGGGATTCCCAGCACAGCCTTCCCCAATACCTGAAGGGGACAGTAAGTTTACAGAGTCTGCTGGCCATGCTGATACCAATCTTACCCATCATGCCAGAGCATGCTGCTGGCTCATAATCAGCCTGGAATTCACTGTGACTCATCCATCTCCTCTTCAGAAATGCAGCTCCTCAGTCAACTCATTCTCCCCATTTATACTACCTCACAGGGCTATTCTGCCCCAAGCATGGAGCTTTACAGTTTTCCTTGTTAAAATTACTGAGATTTGCATTGGCACCATCCCCAAGCTTATCAAAGTCTGTCTGAACTGAATCTCTGCCATTTATTCTGGAAACCATTGCTCTTAATTAAGCCCCATGTTCAAAACAGTTGAGGATGCCCTGTGTCAACATGCAGATGAAGGTGTTGGACAATATGGGAGCCAATATTGGTCCCAGGAGTCTCTGCTGGTCACTGGCCACCAGCTGGACACCACACACTGCCCAGGTACACCAATATTCAGAGCCCAGAAGTCATCCAACTGTGCCATTCCATTTTACTGGGATTTATAGGAGCTAAGAAAGCTCAGCATGTTGCATGACTGTGATATAATTATAAATGGCTTCAGATATTGCCATATCTACCTTCCTGCATTTCTGCAAATGGTCCAGACCACTCAGATCCTTCTCCCAAATATGGCATTTAATGTTTACTGCAAAAATACAAAAGACTAATTTTCTAGTGAGCATCACTATTTCTGTACAATAAAGTGTAGTTCTTTAACACTGTTCATGAAGGATTTGGGACAAAAGGACATGAATCTTAACTTTCTGAGTATTTGCAGCATGTCTTAAAATATTTTAAGAGAGCAGCAGTGTACTCATAAAATACTTTGCTTCTCATGAACCAAAAGGACTCTGCAATCACTATTTGGAACTAGCTGTTACAGATTAGGTAAAAAAACACACCAAGGTGAGTCAATGAGTTGCATTTCACTGTTTGCTAACAAAACCATCAAATTCTGAGGCATTATTTTTACCAAAACCTACTTTCTACACCTTTCCTCTGTAATTTAAAGACATACTAAAAAAATAATACTGTACATTGGTTGCAATAAAAAGTAAGGATACATCAGTTATTTGTTGTAACTACCTAACTCAGAAGGGTTGAACACATCAGGTACATGACCAACAACATGCCATGAGCACATGTCTGCAGTGAAGCATCAAGGAACCCTTGAAGTGACCAAGGCACTCCACGAAAGTGTAATAGCAAGGTTAGGATACACCCACTATAATGCCCCAAAAGCAGTCACAGATGGAGTTTTATGCTTCCAAAGAGCATTTCTAAGCAAATTCTTTGAAACAATGTTCAAACAGATGGTAGCAAATAAGAGGGTGATCTACATCAGAGAATCCCTCTCCTAAAATGGGAAGGGGTGAAGGTAAGTCTGTCTGTACAATGGACTAGTGTGTCTCTCACTCTTTTTCCAAGAAACATGTGACATCACTTTAATGTTAATTTCCCCTTCATGCCTTCTCCATGTTCATAAAATGGTCAGTTCTTTAAACTGTGGTCAAAGGAAGTCACTAATACTGTGTCAGATCCTCCTCTCTAAACATACAACTGATGTCATCTCTCTTTTCCAGATAACAACACAAAATTTAAACTACAATACTATAACTTAAAATCAAAAGTGAAATTTTTTCTACAGCAAGCTTCTTCTGAACCTGACAGAAGGTTTTCTCTTACTAGCAAAGAGCTAAGCAATAATGTAAAGAATTCAAGCTGACTAACACAAAAATCCAAGTGTACATTTTCAAAGTCCTTGCTTTGTTATGCTTTACAAAAGAAATTCTATACAATTTAGTATTCTATTTTCCTAGGAAGTAGCATGCGTCCTACTAGAGAAAAAAGAAAAATTTACTTTAAGAGTTCTGTCTTCAGCTTTTGGTCATAAGTTTCCTCTATGTTCTTCACAGCAACCTCCCGACGCCGAAGTGCATCATCAATAGCTTTATTTTTCTCTTCCTGAATTTTCTGAGTGCTGAAATATCCATAAATATACAGACAATGACCAGTTATAAAGTCAAAACTTTATTTTTGGGTTTTTTTCTACAATAACATTTATAGACATCAAAGGGTAACATGCTTGCTTGGAGTACTGTAGCAATTTGAAATATCATCAGACTTTGTCATTGTAGTTCATTATGAACAAGGAGATGTGACACAAACTAAATTGCCCTATTTAAAATCCAGTACTAATCAATTATGCAGCAATTCCAGGTTAACCTGGCTCAGTTCCCCACACCAGAAACACCTCATAGGAGAATGCTGAGCAGGCTATTCTATCAGCACCCTCTGCTGGGTTGATGAAAAAACCCAAGTTTTTGTTAGGAGGATACCTGTTTTGCTCACAACCATTTGGCCAGAAATGGTTTAGGGTTTTGGTTTTTTTATTTAACTAAAGAAAACCTACCTTATTAAGGACAAGTAAGAAAACTCCATCCCCAAAATATAGGGCTAATGAGGCAAAATATCATATACGTGACTCCTGAGGGTTACATATTGCGTTGTTTGTTTGGGGGTTAGTTTCTTTTAAATTTAAGTACTTCAAAACAAACATCTGCTTCCTTGTCCCCAAAGTAATGCTGAACTGTTTTGGTTGGATGAGATGGAATAGAAAAAAACCCAAACCCATCTTTTGAATGGGGTATCCTGCTAATAGAAACAACACACTATACTGCTCAAAATGTAAAATGTAACTTCTGGGGTATATAATCCACTTCAACGTCACAGAAGCAGAAACATCCTGGAGCAAGCTCTCCAGAGAAAGGACAACAGCATCATTTAGCATTGTATATACATCCTTCAGAACTTACACTTCAAATGCCTCCATCCTTTCCTTCAGTTCCGCCTCCCTGGTCCTTATGGCTTCGATATCTTTCAGTAGACTTTGTCTCTGAGTGTACACTTCCTTTGCTTCTATCTGAATCACAAAATATTATCCTTAGTTTTACTTCATACTTTGCATGTGTATTCACTGTTTAGCACACTCAAATTTACAAGGATCTTCTTCTGGAACTGATCTTACTCCATAAATAATAATTACAGAGTCATAATTTGAAATAACATCCAGAATCAATTGTATATACCTTTTTGTATTCTTTTTCTACTTTTAGATTGAGTAAAAATGCTAAGAAATAGCACTGATTAAAACTTACGTAAAAGGAAATATTGGTTTAAAAAATTACAGAATAAATATGTTCAAACACTTGACTTTTTAATAAAAAATAGTTGTGTTTTCACAAAAACATAATTGAAAAACTAAATACCAAATCCCCCTGATAAAACTTGATTTAAAACTGAAACTGAGTAAACCGATAGCCTTCAAGCTTTTGCAGTTTAACTTACAGAACTCAAACAAATTGTAAAAGGGATTCTCCAAGTGATGATTATGTTAATACCAAAAGTCACTTAACTTCCTATTAATAAAAATGGCTTGTCTTATCTGTAAGCACAAAAGACATTATTTCTTTCCAAAGAAATAATAATTGGCTAAGAAGAAAATTTTAATTTTGCCATACAGGTGGTTATATCAAGTTTGAAAGCCACATGCATTTCACAGTGCTGAAAGATTCACCTGCTGTTCCTGGTAAAAAAAGCAGAGCAGTTTCTCAAGCCACATTTCCTGGACACAAAGTTATCACAGTGAAGGGTTAAATGACCTGACACCTTTAATGTAAACACACCTGAACTCTGTCAAAAGAATCCCCAGGTAAATGAGACATACAATACTCAGTGAGTGCAGAAGTTGACAAAACACATTAAATATTCATAGACAATATTTGACATCTATATTGCTCTAGTTACTGGACATGGGTTTTTTAATTATTGAATTAATTTCACACCCACAAAAAAGACTAATAGCATAAAATAAATGGGGTTTTTTCATAAGCTTCTAAGAATATAACCATGAAATAAATTCATGGCTTAGTGACAAAATGTTTAATAATATAACAATACAGAAATCTCTATAGAGGCCTGTATGACTCCCTTGTTAACCAATACTATATGTTCTCAGGGAAAAAAAATCAAGTACCATAAAACCACAAAACCACCACACCAAAGCAAAAATATGATTAGTATTTGTGGATGACTATTATTTGGATATGAAGGTCTACTAGAGACAGCAGGGGGTAGCAAGGCAAACAGGCAACAGAAGAGCAAACAAACTTCTCTCAGACACTGGGAGTTAACAGAGACCGAGATAAGCAGTTGAGAACTACATTCAAATTACTGTAGTAACAGTTTCTACCCTGTCAAAACACCAAGAGTTAACAGCCCAAAGCAGCAACTCATCAACACAAAAGTGTTCAAGGAAATAAATGGAGATGCCAGCTTACAGTAAAGACTGTGGCTATTCATAATATTCAACATATAAAGACAAACAGAAATGGTGTATCTGTACTATGCAGCCTATGTATTCCATTTAGGTTAGAGTCCTTCTTAGCAGTTAAACTTAAGAGTTTAACTAAAAGCTATGTTCAAGTTCCTATTAAAAAAAGATCAATGATCTGAATACAACAAAATTATTAAAACAGATTTAGAAGTATTTATTACATTTAGATCCTTCAATCCCAGCTTGCAGAACTGTTCCTTTTCCAGCCACCTCTATTTAGATATTTAACATAATTTTTGCAGTTGATAATTGCATTCCCCTGTTTATGAGAACAAAAGTAAATTCAAAGTTTTCCCTAATAACCAAATCACTGAATCATTTTGTAATAGATTAAGAAAAAAATATTTGGAACTTTACCTCTTGTTGCTTTTGAAGTCTCTCAATAGCATTCTTTTCACGAGAAATCAAGGCTTCAGACTTTGCTTGATGTGTCCTCTCTAACTCGTGGCGCAGCTCAGAGATTTCTTTCTGGGTCTGCACTTTCTCCTCCATTTTAATCTTTGCTATTTCGACTTCCTTAAAATGTTCCAGCTTTTACATAAAGGAGGAAGAGAGGGCTAAGCAGGGCCATCTTGAAATCAACAAAGACAATCCCTCTTAAGACAATTCTAAATTTCATATAGAAAATCTAGTTAGGAAATGATACTTTTATCAGAGTAATCAATTTTTATCAAACTATCTTAGCAGCACATACTACCTGCACATCTCAAAAAGTTTTTATGTGTTTATCTGGCACCCCAAAGCAGATCTTCCACAAAACCATTAACTTCAAACAAGCACAAAACAGAGGCCTATAAAGAAAACCACACTGCAGAAGCAACATTCTGCTTGGAATTGAGGAATGGCCACACCCTTTATTCCTCTTCTAATACTGCCTGTATTCTTGTCCCTTTCCCAAAGAACCACTTTCGACTAGTCATTCAAGAAATGGTAGAAGCAGATCTGTTCTGCATCACTCAGCAACCACAGAAATTTATCCAGACACAAACAAAAAGTGCCGGAGATGTAAAAAAATGTGAATGTGTAACTCCACGTAAAGAGGGCTACAGAAAGAGAAATCTTGATTCACTGACTTCTAAGCACAATGGAAAGAATGAATCTTGGAACTGCACAGAAGAACTGTAGGGAACTTGACTTCCTACAGTGTGTCTATGTACAGTATATTAAAGCATAGTATATGCAAGAACAAATGGAATTATAAAGAATTACGATTAAAATTTGGAAAAAAAATGGGAAAGCAAGCACACAAGATAAAAAATTGTAAAGAAAAAATGAGCAAAGTAATAAAAAGAATGACAAAAATTGTGAGACAGCAGAAAGATTAAAAAGTGAGGAAAAAGCACAGTAAGAATGTCTGATCAAGGAATTCGGGTCTCTGGGCATAAAATTTATGAAAAATTAATGAAATGGTGAGATGGTACAACACAAACAAATTTGACTACAGTAATTCACCTCACATTGCTAAGGAATTCATGTAAAGTCAATTGAATTTAGAAGAGATTTATACCTGGTTAGCACTCCAGTCTTCTTTGATACAAACTTAACAATACACAAATTAACATGTTTTACATACTAAACAGACAGAGCCAGTTGGGGAATAAAGACTAAATGAAAAATGAAGGTAAAATACATTGGCAGTTTTAATTCTGCATGCTTTTTAGTTGTCTAACTGAATAAATATGACTACATTGACTTCCTCAAACAGTTTATATGTAGCTGAGTGCGTTTTAAAACGTGTCTAAGAATTCCAATTATTAGATTATCATTTTTATATCCCAATAAACCACTGATCTTGACATAAATTAATGAAAAATAATTTAAATTAACTACGTTAATTTCTTCTATCCAAATAAACTCTTGATCTTGACAGAAATTTATGGAAAAGAGAAAAAAATTTAAATGAACTGTAGTATATTTGCCCTGCTACATTTTTCAGACATAAAGATTATTGAAGGATTACATGACAAAAATCTAATTTTATTCCCAAAATGAAGGAATATTCTCTAAAAGAGCTGTCTTCAACTATAGGAAATAAAAAACCACAGAGACAATTCACAATACTGTTATGACTTTAGTGTTTCTGTGCAATGCTTTGAAATAGTATGCAAATTTTCACCAGTATTAAAAATTAACTCATCTATCTGCCAAGCTACACAGCAGCAATTCACACCTCTCAGTTGCTACTCATTATAATGAAATTCAAGCTTCAAAAACCAGGAAGGAAAATTAATAATAAGCAGAGTAAACATTTCTCCATAAAACAAAATAATCAAAGAGCAAATAAAACTTACCAAATTAAAACAATCAGAGTAAGTAAATGTTTTGTTACAAATTAACATCAGAATAAAAAGCTTAACATTCTGTGCACATTTAACAAAAGAGGGAGATGCCAAATATACATGTTATCATCAAATTACCAAGTGATATTGAATTAACTTAGTCTTTTGTGCTCATTGTACCATTAGATCTTTTGTTTCAATTTACCTTTAAGTATTACAAGTTTGCAACATGCAAAGTCAAAATTAACAAATCTCTCCCTCAAATTCATAGACCAGAGTTATACCTTTTGATGCATTTCTGCTTGAAGTTGCTTCTCTATTTCTTTTCTATATTCATGAAGTTTTACTTCCAAAGATTCATATTTCTGATGGTGGGGATAAGAGTCTGCAAACTGCTCATCAATCAGCTGAAGCTTCTCGGCTATAAAAAAGCATCATAATTTTCATCATAATTTGAAAACAGCCATCACAGTTTAAAATAAAAAAATAAATAACGTGGAGGAAAAAGGACAGCACACACCAGACCAATGTGATCAAGTGAATGCCATTTATTACACACTGCACACGGTTTATACAGGGTTAAGGCTACATTTAATTGGCTAAATTGAACCTCACACCATTTAATTGCAAATTCCAATTGGTTATAATCCATATCTCACAAGTCCAATGTTTTGGTGAACTCATCCTGACCATTTTCAGGAAAATCTCTGGTGTAGTGTGGGAAACCTAAGGAGTTCTCATGAGAAACTTCTGTGGAGTTGCTAAGAACTCCTAGGGAGCAATTTCTCCTTTACCGGTTCACAGCAGCTGTGATTTATTTTTAGCTGCTTTCAGTCTCACAGGGTCTATATAGATCTGAATTGCTCACCTTTGATTGTTCTGTACCAACAACAGTTATCTTACCAACGACTGTAAGAACTTGTCTCTCTGCAGGACACTCCTCAGCTTAGCCACGTAGCACTATCCTGGAAAGACTTGTGTGGCACAGAAGCAGAGGCAGCACAGGAATGCCATTTATCTGCTTTATGCCATACAACATATAGCTAGAAGGGGGCACTTGGCTGTTTAGGCACTATTTGGGGTATTCATAGTCATTCATCATCTTTTCCATGGGTGGGCAAGAATTTTCTTTGGTAGGCAACTTTTAGCTTTTTTGTATTTCATATATTAGTAACAACATACATATGATAGAATAATCAGGCATTGGAATGGCCTGCCCAGAGAGGTGGTGGACTCACCATCCCTGGAAGTTTTTAAACTGAGCTTGGCCGTGGCACTGAGTTCCGTGATCTGGTAAATGGACTGGAGTTGGACCAAGGGTTGGACTTGATGATCTCGGAGGTCTTTTCCAACCCAATCGATTCTATGATTTAAGAACTCCCAATCTATGTCTAACTTGTACTGAAACACTCATACAAAGAGAAGTAAGGCACACATTTACAATTATGTTTTCCAGAACATATTTCAGCACATAACATTTACAGTCCCTCTGCCACAGCTAAATCCCTAAGAAAACACCTGAGTAATTTAACAACAAAAAAAAACCTTAACAGGATCTTTGCATTATTTTAAGAAAATTTAGAAATTCCATATACTAGTGATAGACATGACCTTTACTTATTATTCTTTAGGATGCAGTTGAGTAAGTAATGAAAGAATACCATTCATACAAATCCATACAATTTACCAATATGAAAATATTTGTGGAGCCTCATTTGCACAGGCTGCACTTACCAAGAGATTCTCTGTAGGGAGGCACTGAGGTTGTCTGAGTTTCTGTGTTATGAGTTTCCTTACTTAGATGATGCTCTGTAAGTCCGATTAAAATCTGCATAAGAAAACCTAGCAAGATCCAATAGATGAATTAGTTCTGATTTAATAACAGAACTGAATTTAAGCCTGTAATTAACAAAGCCATTTTTAATGTACAAGAAAACCTATTTGATTTACAGAAAGAACAAGTATTTAATTAAAAATCAATATTTGTAAACTATTACAGTTTTATTATAAGCATTATCCAGTCTATCTCATTCAGCAAAAGCTGCTCTTTTGCAACTTTTTCTCCCTTCCATGTCTCTGTTTCTTTGACTCCCAAGGTCAGTTGAGAGTGAAGATTATTACTACTTAATTATGAAGCCTTTTGGGAACAGGGATTTTTGAAGATCAAGCTACTTGTATACAAGTATAGCTAATACAGTATTATAAACAACCCAAAATCTGAGTTTGGCAAAGTTAGTGTGAAAAGCTTCCAAAGAGCATTATATTTAATACCTGATTACAGATTTTTCTCATATTTCTAGTGTTCAAGTCATTTATATTTTGTAAGGGAATGCTAACACTAAGTCCACACCACAGACAGGAGTTGGATAATCCTGACATATAACATTCATCATCCTGGTGTACTGCAAGCTTCAAATTCTGACTGAATCCACATTATTCAATACCAACATACACTCATGAAATCTGAATTTTTATTGCTCACATCTTAACAAAAATAAAGCTAACACAATTGTCCTTGGCTGCATCATGTACAAACATCTTGTACCTTTATTTTCCTTCTGGGTTCCCAAAGTCTGCAAGAAAAAAACAGGAAGTTTTAGCCAGTCTATTTTCATCACCACTGTAATTTAAGCTCATTTTCAAAATCAAAATAACTTTACCAGTGACTTGTAAAGACTGGATTTTGGATTGATCCTCATTAAGTGAAGAAGATCTTGCATAGTCCACAGCTTTGGGGAAAAGATCGGTTGGAAGAGGTTAACAAATTTAGAATTATTTCAAATATGTAACAGGCCCTATTTTACAGCTGTAGAATGTTTTCTATTCATGAAAGATCTATTTATTGTGTTCTAAAATCATTTTCAGAGTCCTGCTCCTCATACATTTCCTTATCTCCATTAGGTAAGATATATGGCAGCTAGTATGTAGCTTTATAATCAGCTGAAGCTGCGAGAAGAGATACTTTGTTTCCTCCCCACCCTCTACACATACTCTTGCTGCTTTCCTTGCCTCTTCTCTTGATTGATCATACAAATCAGATGAGCTAACTAACCCAAATGATGCCAACTACTCATCAGGTCATCAAATTAATTTTCAGTTAGAACAACTTCACCCTATCATACATTTAGAGACAAAAAACAAATAAAAGGCAAGGACTGGCCTTTCCAGACACACTTTGGAGTTAGAACAGCTTGAACTGAGCAGGAACCACAGTTTCAGGGAACTGAATGGCCAAACAAGCTTTTATCAGGATCAGTTCCCCAAGTGCTCCACCACTCAGCCAGATTGTAGCTACAACTTTCCAGAGCAGCATCACTACCTTTTACTGCCAGTTTAAAGTATTCATGAAAATGGCCCTGAATAATGAAATGGTTTATGGAGATCATCAGAAACTGTACTTCTGCTCATATTTACCTATCACAACATTTTTTCCTGTTGTTGGAATATAACAACTCCCAGAAAGCAAAGCTCTTCCACATCATGGAAGAGGTAAATTACTGAACTTACCTTCTTCTCCAATCCACTTTCTGGAAAGAAAACAGAAAGCGAGTACTCGTAGCCACATCTCCGTAGGTGATCTGCCACCAGACTGTTGGAAGCAGTGACCAGAATTGAACTGTCATCACTTGGAACCCTCTGCGGCCGAAGTTCTCCATTCAAAATTGGGTGCATTAATTCATGGATTAGCTGGTTTCGGAGCTGTGTCTGACACAGAAAAAACACTTTATTCTCAGTTTACGTGTTACTGAATGAGAGTTTTAATTTTTCAAAATCCATGGGGAGCTTCATTTTTACTTCCACAACCTACAGAATAGGGCAGACTGATTTTGGCAAATTCTGGAAGGGCACTTGGGACACTGTGCCTTTCTTCAAAACATTCTAATGGTGGATACAGTGATCTTTGACTCTCCCTCAAGATGTATCAAATGTAGGACCGAAAAGAAGTATTGTTCTCACTCTAGATCTCACATAAACACAACCCTAGTACCCCAGCTTCATTTTCCAATCACTGCTTTCCTGTACTCCTTCCCCCTGGCTTAAAAAAAAGACTGCCTGACATGGTCTCAATTGCAGGTGTACCTGGAACCCTTCCTAGCCCTCTTTTGAGTCTCATATCAAGAAGATGCTGATGCCATCACAAAAGAAGATGGGAAAATAAACAGAAAATTTAATGTCTTTAATATTATTTTGTAGGGAAGCAAAAGGGTATTAACCAAAAAAGCCTAGAGGCACTAATAACAATTAAATGGCATTTTTTCAGTATTTATTTGTATTCTAAAAATCATAATATCTCCTTCCTCTAAAAGGAAGAAATAATAATTTTCATTATACAGTTATACAAATGGTTTATTGCATACTAAAAGATCATGACAAAAACAGAATTTCAACAGCAGGTATGCAAGTGACACAATTGAAAAAAGCAACAGTGTGTTACCAAAAATGGCACAAAATACATACCAAAACTTAACAAAGCCAGATCATCAGACTAGTTTGATATTTTAGCATGGGTTCTGAGAGAAATTAAGATGACAACAGAATTATAGAGTATTTTTGAGTTGGAAGGGACCCAGAAGGATCATTGAGTCCAACACTCAAAGACAACCCACAAAAACTGTTTTCCTTATTAAACTTACCCAGTTTCAACCAACAGAGGTGATATGTCAAAAATAACCAAGAACAGCAACCTCATATACACCTTGTGACAAAGTGCAAGTGGAAAACACAAAGCTAAATACCCATCCCTAGTACAAAAAAGGAAGACAGAATAACTTTTTAGACAAGGAAAACAAAGCAGGAAAATGGATTTAAATAGAGAGTCACCTGACAGACTATTAGTTAAGTCAGACAAGAAATGATTCAAGCATTGCAAGTTTGGTATGGAAATCAGTAAGAGAGAAACAAACTATCCTGAACAGGCAATTCTTGGCCATAGGGATTATCAATGATGTTCTTAAAATACTGATCTTGATTTTTTTTTTCCTAAGACATTCCTGACAGACATGGAGAAAACCAGCTCAAAAGTTTTAAAACAGAAAAGGAATATTTTAACATTTCATCTAACATGTTTACTTATAGTAGGTAATAAACAGACCCTGTGACCTAAGAGATCCCTGCCAAGCTTGTATTCTTATTGTTCTCTTCCATGCTTGATGTTTTTTCTCAAACATGGATATTTTCAAAGACTTATTCGAGGCTTTTAACCTTTCTCAAAAAGACTCTGAGGCTAATGCATAACAAAAAGCAATTCTGTTTAGAAAGAACCTCGTATCTGTAAAAAAAAAAGGAAAAAAAAAAAAGCAGGAAAAAAAGGTAAAAGCCGAATACTCATTAGGCTGTGGCAAAAAATCAAAGGATTGGCATATACAGAATCACAGACTATTCCGAGTTGGAAGGGACCCACAAGGATCATCGAGTTCAAGTCTTAAGTCAATGGCCCACATAAGGGATTGAAACCATGACCTTGGCATTATTACAACCAAGTTTTAACCAACCAAGTTGAGAGTGAGACACTTGTATTCGGCGCGGCTGTCACTGCTCCCGGCATTAGGGAGCACAGGGGATCACGGGCAGCACCTGCACACAAAGCACACCTTCAGTGTGTCCAGCACGCCTCGGCTCTTAAAGGTCTGATACAGCCTTTTCCGGAGCTCCTCCTGGGACAGCGCCTCCCTTCCAACCGAAGCCATCCTGCCCAAAAACACCGGGGGGAAAAACGGGCATTACCCACGGCCAGCGAGACGCCGAGAGAGCGTCCGAACCGCCCCGGGCTCCCCCCGGGCAGCCTCCGCCTACCCACACGGAAGGTGCCGGAGAGAGGGGCTGGGCCCGGGGAACAGGGCCGGGGAGCGGGGCCGGACTCAGGGAGTGGGCCTGGACTCGGGGAACGGAGCCGGACCCGAGTCAGGGAGCGGGGCCTGGGCCTCGGGGCCGGACTCGGGTCTCGGGCCCGGGCGGTAGTGCCGGTGCCGGTGCCGGTGCCGGCGCGGCCGCGGTGCCGTCACGGCGGCGCCGGATGGGGCGGGCGGAGCGCGGCGTTTCCGGGGGGGCCGCGGGCAGGGCGGACATCGCGGCGCGGGTGAGCGGCGGGGCCGGGCTCGGCTCCTTCTCCTTCCCCTCTCCCCTCCGCTCCCCTCTCCCCCGCCTTGCCGCGGCCCCCCTGTCAGTGGCAGCTCCTCGGCGGCCGCCCCTTCCCTGGGGACGCGGCGGGCGGTTCGGCCCTCCCGGGTGACAGTTCAGTGCCCAGGGCCGGGCCGAGGGGCTGTGTCTCGGCCGCTGTGTGCGAGGGGGCACGGCGGCCCTGCCCCGGTGTGCTGCCCGGGGCGGGGGACGGGCAGGGACAGGAGGCCCCGCGTTGCTCAGCCCGGGGGCCGCGGGCGCTGTAAATCACCAGCGGGCGGTGCAGGAGGCGCTTGTAGGTACCCGTAGGTAGCTTCACTTCCAGGACATGTTCAGCTTTCTAAGGATATTTCCCCTCACACCCCAGAGTCACAGAATGGGTGAGGTTGGAAGGGAGCACCGTGGGTCTCTTGGTCCAACCTCCCTGCTCAAGCAGAGTCATCCCAGAGGATATGGCACAGGATTGCATCCAGAGCGTGCCTGAGTATCTCCAGAGAGGGAGACTCCACACCCTTTCTGGGCAATCTTCGGTGCACGGTCACCTGCACAGTAAAGAACTTCTTCCTCATGTTTATGTGGAACTTTGTGCATCAGCCTCTGCCTGGTGCCTCATGTCCCAGTAGCTGCACTGCTGGCTCGATGCTCCTGATGTGCATACCTAAGTGTTTATCTCTTTCCAGCCTTTGGTAAATATGAACAAGAAGCACACTGGCTAATTTTTAGGATCACTACGTGGACTAAGAGTTTCTATACAGACTAGGTTTGCATAGAGACTCATCAGCATGTCTGTCTTTTTTTATAAGGATTGCTATTTTGAAGAATGTCTGGAAGTTTCTACTTCGTGATAGTTGGTCATCATGATAATCCTGTATTTGAAATGGAATTTCTGCCTCCTGGAAAAGTTGAGTCTAAGGTGTGTTTTTTTTTTAACTCTGTGACATTCCTATGATGTAATTACAATGCATGTTCTTTTATAATTTTACAGTGTACTAAAAGCACAACCAGTGTGTTATTAGAATGAGTATCTACTGTTTCTGTTTGGGGTTTTTTTAACAGGAACTTTGTTGTAGGGAGTAGAAGTCTGGAGTTCTCAAGTCTCTTAAGAAAACCTTTGCGAGATCATACTAGGTCTTCATAAAACACATCTTCCCTAATATTTGCTGCTGTGTGTTATAGAATATATATCCTACTTATGCTTTGGTGATTTCTCTTAGTGTGTAGAGCTGTTCATTCTTTAATGCTACTTACTTTTAAGACATTTGTACACAGTAATAAGATTAAGGAACATTAAATTGAAAGCTCCATTTTTTATGCTATAAAATAATCTTATTTTTTAATCATCTTTGCTAGTTGTACTGGCTTTTTAGTAAGTGTAATGGTTTTGTAAAAGCTTAAAACTTATATTGATAAATACCACGAAAATGTGAGAAATGTAAGACTACTCAATGAGTAGTGTTTCCAGTAGGAAAAGAACAAATCTATCCATAGTGATACTACATCAAATCAAAAATAGACTTCAGAATGAAAATACGTGGGTCTATGAATATATCCAAAAATAGAAGTGTGTGCTGTCACTGATTTGAACTGCATGGCACCATCTGTGTTTTGAGCTAATGTCCCATAAAAGATCATAAATAAGGCTACTCGGATAAGACTTAGTGGGAGAATGTGTCAGATTGTGGAAAAATTAATTTTCTGGACTCTGCTAATGGAAATAACTTGGCTCAGGTAAGCTTTTTGTCTGAGGTTGGAGTACTAAATTTTGTACTAAGAGAGAATTTACACTTGATGTGCACTGAAGGAGAACAAGTAGGCATTGATATATTTTGGCAACTGTTATTCCTGTTTCTCAGAGATGCCACTGCAGGGTGAATTCAGTGCCAATGCACAGCCCTTAAGCAAGAGGTTTGCATAATGTATGTTGTAAATCAGCAGAAGCTTTTGCCCCTTTAACTTCACTACTTAGTCTCTTCCTCAGCATGGTTTAATGGAACATGCAGAGTTGTTAATGGACTGAGCCAAACCTGATCTGTGGGAAACACTGAGAGGTGAGAATGTCAGTAACCACATCCCTGTACTATGAGAGACAGTCCAAGACTACTTATTTGTTCTGGATCTCTTCCTGGAAGATGTCCTCTGGTGTTCTAGGTTGTTTACAAAGTAAACAGCTCTTTCCTTACACAGCTCTTAGAGCCAAACTCTGATCGCTCTCCTGAAGACCATCCATGTTTATTATAGGAAGAGATGCAATTTACAGCTCTAAGTGCACGTTTAATACTAGTTGCAGGATATTCTTCTACACTATGTTTTACCAAAAAGACCCCAAAACAATAAAACAGTCCTGTTTCTAGGTAAATAACATGAAAAGAACAGAATCCTGAGCAGATGTTATCAGTACACCTGTCCTCTGTATTTGTCTGCTTTCCCCATCTGTCCCCGAGATTTTACAACTTGTAACCTATGGTTCAATTTCTGCCAAATGTGACAGAAATTTTGTAGTCCAAAACCTGCTACATTGGTGTAAATTTCACAAAAACGGGTGTCTGGAAAGAAGAGAAAAAGACATACCAGGGCCTCTCTTGTGGAATGAGTTAGCAGTGAGAGTTTGCCCATTGGTAAACTAAAGTATTCATGCTTGAATTCTTTGCTGAGCAATAAATATAGGCTTGATTGGTTTTGCTGCTCTCAAGATTGGTTTTGTGATGCCCAATTCTTTTGTGATGTTACGACCATTCTCCCTTGAAACCGAGTATCATAACAATATATGCTAGTTTCATATAATTACAGGATGGCACACGTGGCAGAAAAGGAGGGTATATGTAACTTTATGCAACTTGAGCACTGTTTGTTTAACAACCTGAGCAAATTATTGTTTATATTTCACTCCTTTCACTGAGTTACTAATCCTCTGTCTTCTGGGAATGCATTAGGATGATCATCGTCACCTCAACCAGTTCATTGCCCATGCTGCTCTTGACCTAGTAGATGAGAACATGTGGCTTTCTAACAACATGTATTTGAAGACTGTGGACAAGTTTAATGAATGGTTTGTTTCTGCATTTGTCACAGCTGGACATATCCTTCCCTATTCTCTTTCCTTGTATTTTTATAGGAAAAGCCTTTTGCCAGAAAAAATATGAGTTTGGAACAGATTTATCTGGCTATTCACTATTATTATTAGAGAGAGTCACCAGCGTCAGGTAGAACTGTGTTGGGATGCACAGCAGCTGTTTAAAACTGGGAACAATTGGAAAGGTGGATTTTTACTTCTGGAGGAGTTAAAATAGTCTAATGAAATATGGAGCTCACATGGAGTAGAGGAAAGAAGTATGAGAGGGTCTGAGCAAGCTTATATCATTCTCTGTTCCCACCCCTTTGATCGTGCCAGAGAGAAGCGGGGATGAACATGCTTGGTGTCCATCACACCAGCTGTGAACAGGTAGTGCAAGGCTTGATCTTATGTGCAGGTCATCCTAGAAATGTTTGTTGTGAAACATTTGTTATAGATAGCAAGTAACACTGAATGTCATTTTAACGTTAGGGATATGTAGCAAAGGTGCAGAGAGCATTAACCACATTCAGAATTACTTAGTTTCAAAAAGAACAAATCTGAAGAGATGTGATTATTTTCAAATAGGAGAATTTTATAATACAAAGGTAATGCTTTCTAAGTGTTGGTGCTTCAGTTACTTCTTCAAATGCTTCCTCCTACAAGTCACTGCTATTTCATGTACAGCTAAACATTTTAAGTATATGCAGAATTATGTGTAAATGCTTATCTCAAGATATGTTACATCTCTTTTCTTCTTGAAAGTTTTATTTTCCTTAATTGCTGTACATATGAGATTTCTAATGCTTCATGATGTCAGGCTAGAAGATGGAATTAAGAACTTCTTTAATGATGTATATGAGTTGTATATAAAGGTAAGAACCCACTTCTTATGGTTTTACTGCAGTACTTTTAAGCGTGTTCTGCCGTACATGCTCAGGCATACCTGTTTTAGCCTGTTGTCTCATGGGGGCCTGTGGAAGTGGAGAATCACCTGTCCACCTCAGCCAGAGTTGGTAACGTCTGTCACAAAATCTGTTTTGCAATAAACAGAATAGATTTTTCTAAATTGTTATAAACTGTGCTCTTTCAGAACTTACCCTTCATTGTAGTCTGAGGGTTTTTCATAGAATAAAATGGTTTGTTTTGTAAGTGACCTTAAAGATCATCTCGTTCCAATGCCCCTGCCATGGGTAGGGACACCTTCCACAAGACTAGGTTTCTCAAAGCCCCATTCAACCTGACCTCAAACACTTCCAGGGATGGGGCATCCACAGCTTCACTGGGCAACAGAGAAGTTGTGGGGCAACTTCTTGTGATACTAAAAGGAAAGGACTGTTGAGCCTGGTGGCAGCGCTTCGCTCCCAAAACACCTTGTTCTCACATCCCAGCATTATTTCCACTAGATGAGGTAATGGCAAAGTGTCACAGGAAGCATCATCATCTTGGCTTCCTGCAGGCAAATGATGCTGATTTCCAAAACATAAATTTCAGCTGGTGTAATGATGGATTTGTTCTTAGGAGATGGTGCTAAGGGATGGCTCTGCATATATAGGGAGAACTCAAGGGCCTGGAAAGCAGGGATTGTTCAGTTCTGTGCTCTTAATGGCACTAAATAGGCTGAAAGCTAGTAGTAGATGTCACTGAAAATGACATTTTCCAGGGCTGGGATTTGTGCTTATTGATGAGTTTTATTTCTTTCTCCAGTTTGCAATGAATCCATTTTATGAACTCAATTCTCCTATTCGATCTACTGCCTTTGAGAGGAAAGTCCAGTTCCTTGGGAAGAAACACCTTTTAAGCTGAATAAATAAATTTGCTGAGTGAGTGCTTTTTCCATAGTTCCCTGTATGAACTATTATTCTTCTGGTTAGTTCTCTGTATGTTTGATACTCATCTTCTGAAGACTGAAAGATGGATGCTGAAGGAGCTTTTTGTTTTTGCCAATACAGATAAGATCAGCCAAGCTTCTCTGGTTAACGTGTATCTTAAGAAGTTTCCTTTTATGTGGTTTGGACACAAAGTTTCAAAATGTCAGAGGCTGCAGAGGTACAAACTGAGACGTTTGGGTGTCAATGCCTATCCAAAGTGTAAGCCTCCTACACAGGGTGGGAAGAAATCAGATCTAAATACAAAAGATGTCTCCAGCCATCTGATTTAACATGAGCAAAAGGGAATTCTTGACTGTTTGGCCTAAGTGGTTAATTTTGTTATAAACTTTCCTACTTGTGTTCCTTTGCTAGAGAACTTAACTCTGCAGACTAACCAGACTAACCTTACACTCCGATAGTGAATCAGGTCTCTATTTATTAATGTGTAATTGTATGTATATGAAGTGCTCAGTAAAAAGAAAAGAGGACGGATCAGAAAAGTTCTGTCTCCAGTATTTCAAGAACCTTTGAGAAAAAACCTTAAAGTGGAAAAACTTATTTCAAATTTACCATATGCTTAATGCAATACATACTTGGCTGCAGTGTTGCATCAATGAAACGAATGAAGTAGACCAGAACAGCCATGTCTGCCCTGACATTAATTCTAATTCACACACAAAAAAACCCCAAACTAAATTCACATGTTTAAACCCACTTCTTTCCATTATTTTTCAAGTGCTGAAACTTTCTTTTTGCAAATGTATTTAGAGTAGGATCTTTGAACCATGAAACACTATTTGTTGATGTTTCAAAAGGGCAGTAGTTGGCCTGTCTGGCTCCTATTCCATTGTAAAATGTGTTAGGGACCCTTCTGCAAAACTTGCCATCATTCCAAAACAACAATTTTTAAATTGATCATTTAGCGTATTGTACCTGATGTTTTGTTTAGGTTTACAATCTTTTAAGTATTCTGTTCCTTTTTGCAGCAAATCTGTATAAGGTATCTTCTTGTACTCTTTTTTTAAATGCCTGAAAAATAATTTCCAAAGGAAGTGGCATAGTGTTCTCAGTACATTTTCCATAGTCTGTATAATGAAAGGGACCACATGTGTATGTGCTATAAATGTATAGTCAGACATTATTTCTACGTTTACTGTAAAATATTCCATAAGAAAACAGAACATGATATAATGATTGCAATACTTACCTTAAATAAAACATGGAATGATGCAGTATGGATGCATGTTGAGTATACTTAAAAGTGATTTAGGATAAAACCAGACAACCACAGTAACACTACCTGGTGGGGTGGTGGGTGAAGATGGGAATACTTGTCTTTGCAACATTATTTCATACAACCTGCATTATACAGCAATTCAATAACATCATATAATTCTATATAAATCAACTGATTTTTAATTTTTTTCTGTATACGTGAAACCAAGAGAAACACACTTGAGGTAAAGTATTTTTGCTTATACAATAAGGATGTGTTAAGCTGCCGCTGTTTTCTGCCTCCTCCCCAGCAGCACAACGGTTGGAAAAATACTATGTTAAGATTCACTGAGGAAATACCTAAGTTAAATAATCACATACGTGGCAGTAGGAAAAGGTTTGGCAAAGATGGAGGATTGGTGCTAACAGTTTCCAGCACTTACAGAAACTGTGCCCTTTTTTTAACAATTTTATTTGTTGCTGCAGTAGAATGTTAAGTGAAGTGAAAGCATTTTTTCTCTTGCCTTATCTCTGAAGGCAGTGAGCCAAATGGTGCCTGTTCTTATGCCCCCAATGCATCTTTCCCTCCTTGTGAATATAGGAATTGTAGATGGGAAATGCAGCATCAGGTCCATCTGGGCTTTATGAAAACAGACTGTTACTGGCCACAGGCGAATTTATCAGTAGTTTGCGGTTGAGGAGCATTGTCTTGTGACAGAGCTCCAAAGGGTCTCTCTGTGCACAGAGGAACACTTATTTATGCTTTTTACAAGGTGCTATTACTGTTTAGGTAACCTATCATGTGACTTGAGAGGAAGCTCCGTTGGCAGTAGAGCAGCTGCTGAAGGAGCAGCCTGGTTCTGATAGCAATCTTACGCTAAGCATTGATACTGTTTGCTGTGACACAAGCTGGCAGCTGCCCTACCTCGGTTCTTCTGCCCCTTCCCATTCTGCTCTCTGTTCTAACAAGCACATGACAGTATTTTCTGCTCATCATTTTCAAGGACATCTGGAACTTTGCACACAAGTTACACAGTATGTTCTGTCACTCTACAGAACTCTAAATACTGCTAACAGGACCCTGTAATAGTTGAGGTACATCAGGACTTGAAACAAACCATGAACTGAAACACAAGCCACAAATGCCTATCTCGCATCCATATGGAATGATACTAACCTTGTACAAAGGACAGAAATGAATGTTTGTTATTAAGCATTGAATTGTTTTTGTACCTGTAACAGCTTGTCAGAAGACTTTTGCTTCTGTAAGTACTCAGTAGTCTCCCTCTGAGACCAATTCCTGATCTCAGTTCCTAGACTGTCTTATTTATTACAGCACGTACACCCCCCCCTTTATCTTTACTAGCCACTTTTGTGATTAGTGTACAATTGTCAGACAGCAGCTCCCAGGGCATGAGTAATACACATCTATGGGATTATGTTTTATTAAATCTACTTTATTAAACTTTATTAAATCTACTTCTCAGATGGCCATTTGATAACCACGATGTTACATGAAAAGGGGAGAGATGGGAAAACACAGGTGGATGTCTGGGCACAAGAAAGACCACAAGGGTTCTCACCATTCAAATAAGATTGCTAAAAGGAAAAAATAAGGATATCTATAGTACTCTAGTCACAGTATCTTCAGCTCTTGTTTTGCTTCAGCCTTAACCTCTGCTAAAATGAATGTTAAAGGAAGGTTTAAGTAGTAAGCAGTCATTTTACAACACTTTCATGTCACTAGCTTAGTAGCTCCTAATGCAGTTTTCATTTCTAAAGCTTTTTGTTCCCTCATCCTAAAATTAGGAGCAATTTAGCTAAGATTTTCTTCACAGATCCTTTCATTCACTGACTAGAAATTAAACAGGAGTAGCAGTTCAACCTGTATTTAGCTGCTCAGTGGCTGAAGCTTAAAATACAGTTCTGTTGCTGTATGTGCAGGACTGCAAGGATGAATCAGAAATGCAAAAAATGTAAAAAGATGTCACTTGAAAGCAGGAGTAACAGATCTACAGAGTAAAGTTGTCCTGGACGGGTTCAAGTAAGAACACAATACATTCAGAAAAGTGTACTAAGAGCAACAAGAAGGGTTTGTTTTTTGCAAGCTTTACTTCCAAGTAAGTACACCTGGTACAGACTGATCACATACTTCAAGAGGAAATGCTTGCTAGTACCATACTCTTAAGAAAGGCTTTTCTATTGGAACACAAAAGCTGCTGTACAGAAAGCAGTTGTTTAAACATGGCCTGTCCTACAGGCCTCAGACTTCCTTTTTCAGTCCACAACATGTGTACCTGTTAGCAGTCAGACTACAGATGGAAGCAACAGTGCACAGTCAGTTTTGCTATTGCAAGGGTTACGCTGAGGGCCAATATTGAGCAATTTTTCATACAAGTCTCCTACCACTTAAACTGCAACTGAAAGCCTCAAATACACCTTCTGTGGTTTTGTCTGCAAGACAGCAAAAAAGACTCCATTAAATACAGAATTTGCTCCTGTTCATCATTATGAAATTAGTTCAGTAATATAAAGACATTATCTCAAATGTACAAGTCCATATCCTAAAATAGCAACTTAAATAAGGATCAAATTCAGCTGAAACACTATCTATAGTTATATATTTGTATTAGGGCTGAAAGCTGTCAAAATCTACTTTAAGTCAAGAGCTTCCTGAGTTCCCTACATATTGCCAATCCTTATTTTCACAGTGCAGATATTACTGGTCAACACATTCATAGCTCAGGTTAACAGGAACAAGAAGTTTGGAACTTTAAGGCTGTACACTAAAAGTTATCCTAAAAAGTGTCATAATGTGGATCCTTTCAAGTGCTATTAAAGCTGACTGAATAAAGCATTTCTTTTCCAAAAATGGTTACACTTAGGTTACTCAGATTTCTCACCTTGTTGATCAGAAACATGCTAGGATAGACTTAAGGCAAAGACACATTAACTTTAAAAATCATCAGTATTTTGCATTAAACTGCTGGAAAAATTAGTGCAGCATTTGAAGAGTAAATGAAAGGAAAATGGACATTAAATAAGTAGGAAATTTATTTCCTACTTAAAACCCTACACAAATTACAGCAACATTAGGCAATTAGGAGACCTGGAGGTAATTTATGTTAACTTACAATAAACACTTTAGAGATGAAGTATCACTCACAGCAAAAGGAATGTAGTGAGACTGAAGTTTAATATCTAGCATTGTTAAGAAACCAATGTCTAATGAAACACAAGTGGAATGCTGATTTCATAGAAATATACACGTATAAAAGTATCTTTGTGCCTGAATTCCAGAACAGTTTCTCCAAAGTAGTGCTTCTAGAACTTTCAAGTTTTAATTATATTCAAAGACTTTTTACCATTTGAATAAAGTTGGCAAATTACATTCTTATGTTATTACTTGATGTCTTCCTACATAGAAAGTGTCACTAATTCAGTAACGGGTTACTCATGAATGGAGATTTTTTCTCCCCCATGAAAGCAGCAGAATATTATGAATTTAATATTAGAGTGAAATCCATTTGTTGTTTTATCTACTACATCTTCCCCATTCATTTATAGAGCAAGCTAGTAAACAGTAATTTGGCAAAGAGAAATTTAAGTCAACAACAAGATGAACTCGGTTTCGGTTTCCGATGAAGGTTTACTGTATCTGTTTGAATAAAATGATCTGATCTATCTTCAGAGGCTAGAACTCTTCTAACAGCTTCCTCAAAGGCTGCTGCAACATTAGTGGCATCCTTCGCACTGGTTTCAAAATAGGGATGGTTGCCATTATTCCTGCACCAGTCTTGGGCTTCTTCTGTAGACACTTGCCTTTCATCAATATCAACTTTGTTACCCAGTATCACAAATGGGAAACTTTCAGGCTCCTTGACGTCTGCATAGTAAATGAATTCTTTCTTCCAGTTGCTTAAGTTTTGGAAGCTTTGAGAGTCATCCACACTGAAGGTTAGCAGGCAACAGTCAGAACCTCTATAGAAAGGAGTCCGCAAGCTCCTAAATCGTTCCTGCCCTGCTGTGTCCCATATCTGCATTGTAACAAAATGTCCATCAACTTCCAACTCTTTATTTAAGAATTCCACACCTATGGTATGAAACAGCTGTGCATCAAACTTGTTGGTGACGTATCTGTTCATAAGCGAACTCTTCCCGACTCCACCATCTCCCAGCAGTATTACTTTAAGGAGCGATGATTTTGCTGCCATTGTTACAGGAAAAGATCCTCCTGATTTCCTACACCTGTAAAGATTAAAAAAAAAAAATCATTAAAAAGGGAAGAGTTGTGAGCAGTAAATCCTGCACACAGAAATATCTAGAATGTTTCATGTACAAAACCAGTTTCATGTACAAAACCAGAAGGATACACTAAACAGATAAAGTGTAGATATTCCAGTTAGAATACCCACAGAATACCGTGTTTAAGTGGTGTCTCTTCCACAGACTGCAGGATGCATGGCAGTCTAAGCAGTACACTGCATAAATTACTAGTCTGTCACTTAAAAGCCCCAAACTCTTAAACCCCACCCCCTTTGTGCAGAAGGGGTGTCACATCACATTCAACAAGTGCAATGATTTATGTTCACTGAAAAAGATCCATGGAAAAAAAGTGAAGTAAGAGAACTTTAGAGAACATGTGCATTGAACTAGACATTTCAGTGCTGTATTTCATGAGCAAAGTTATTTTTTAAACCAACTCACTGCAAACACAGTTATCAATAGAACAAATGCAAATGCTGTAATTTTATTTTAAAACTCACATGACTAGATATCAGACTAATATTCAGTATTTTACAGTTTACTCCTTGCACAACAACACTGATGAATAGAATACTATTACAACTGCTACAAAAGGAAATTCACTGTTGCTACTTTAATGGCAATCAAGATGCCAGATACTGAGGTCAAGCCTACACTGACACTTCAGTTAGTAAGTGTCAACTTCCCACAGTAAAACTGTCAAAAAGTCTGGAAGTGATAGCAAATAGACTGGCTGCCAACATGGGGATGGCAAGTTAGTGGTATCAATGAAGGCTTTTTAACTGTCAGACTTATGGAATCCTCTAGCATTAAGGTAGTTTGCTCATTAGTGCTTTGTATCAGCCCAACCTTTGCCATCACTGCCATAGTGCTAATACTGTAAAATGGTGTTTTAATTGCTTGGGGATAAAGTTTCATTTTAATGAGTCAAACTCAAGTTCCTATATGAGGCAAACTGCTGTTCCTAAACCTGCCTGATAGAAAGAGAGTTCAAAGTATTCAGCCCAAACAGGCTTCTCTGAAAACAGCATCTATTTAAAATGGAAATGGGTCATAAGTTGCCTAGTCCGTCTCTTTCTTTGAAGGAAGGAATGTGGTCTTGCTAGTTGTAATTAGCGTTACTGGCATATACATCACCCACAGTGTGACTGCAGCCTTAATACCTGACACAAGCTGGTGTGAGAGTCATATGACTCTGTGCTGCCTTACAATCAAGGCCTACATTAGGAGTGAGAAATTTCAGGAATTTTTTTATCAGTGACTTTTCATCTTTGAGTGTTTATTTCTTAGGCACAATCTACAGTATGACAGAAGAAATACTTTGAAGCCTCAATACAAATTTCAAAATATAATTAACTAGCTACTTCCATTAAGAATTTGTTCAGAGCAAGTTATTTAACTCATTCATGCTGTATAATTAACAACAACGTTTATAAATCCTTAATTTTGTACATACTTGTATAACAATGTTAAAACTGCATAGGAGCAACAAGTAGATTGCTGTGGCTCGGGGTATGAACACACATTTTAATGTGAAAAGCCTTAGGAAAGTCACTGGAATACTTCATATGAGTTACAGGTTCACACTTAACTCCTGAAAATGGCCCAGTGTATTCATTTATCTCCCTGATTTCTACTGTTGCTTAACAAATAAGTTATCTAAGCTACACCATTAGATAGGAGCTGCTTTTTATAACTAATGCTTTCATGAGAACAGAGGGTACTGAATGTTCTCCTGTTCTTCCACAAGTTACAATTTATTCTCTTGTCTTACAGAAATCAGAAGTTCCCTAAAAGATACAGTGTGAATAAATAACTGCCTTAAGTAGTTCTGACTGGTACTGTGCACTCGTTTCTTTGAGCCTCTGTGTTTAAAGGCAGTTTTACAGAAGTGTCTCCATGAAACCCCATTTTCAACAAAATAAAAGTAAGGAAAGTGTTAACCAGTAGAACCTTCAGAGCCTGCACAAGTAATTTGCACAATTTCAACTATGTGGGCCATTACAGTGAGGTGGAAGAGATTGATGACCATGAAATTAGTTTTACTGGGCAGACAATTACAGACCAAGCACAAACCATTAAAAGTGTCTTTTCAATTAGAACCAAACTGATCCTTTCACACGAAGGCTACAGAAACACCTTCCCAGGACTTACTGAAACTAAGTATCTCAATGTTATGTTTCTGGGCACCTTGCTCTTCAGGACATGCAGGTGCCACAGCAGAAGCTGCCATGCTAGGCTAGCATTTTAATTTTTGTCAAGTTTTTAATCCAAAGTAATGGAAAATATGTTCAGTCATTTAAATAAATGCTTATAAGCCAGATCTGAAACAGCAAAGAAGCACATTAAAAGCAATAAGAAGTATTTTTGTTTGGAAGCAGCAAAGACTTTTATTTCTATACAACAGACTTGTCTGCAGCCTCACTGATCATGTGATTGAGAACATCTGCTGAACCAGAGTGGCAGTTTCTGGCACCTTTTGCTTTTTTTTTCTGCTTACACATCTTTAGATAAGATCTTTGAAGAGCTCAATTTTTGTAATTATTTTGTTTTTTGCCAAGTTAGGAAGCCTTAACATTTAAATAAGTAAAACAATGATAAAATATTTAAGATACTCAAAGAAATAATGTTATTTCTCCTATTATACACTTCGAACCTATCTGTATAATTTGCTCTTCAACAATGTTTTTGGAAGGGATGGTCAACATCTGATACCAAGTTTCTGAAGATTTATTACCTTAATTGGTCAGTTTAAATCATCTTTCAGCATCTGAAAACAAAACAAAAGCTTAATTCCTAATGTGCATCTGGTTGTGCATCAGGAACTGCAAGACACTACAGGGTTACAGGTAACTATTTGTTCCAGTTGCTTCTTACTGAGCTGCACAACTAGTTTAAAGTAAAAGTAGTCCCAGCCCAGTACACAGAGGAGTCTGTAACAAGAATCTTCCCTCATGTTCCTCTATCATTTCAATATTCAAAAAAAGTCAGAGCAAATAAATAAAAAGCAGCCCCACTCTGGTTTGATAACCATTTCTGAATTGCTTCCACCAACTTAGCAGGACTCAAGCACTTAAATCACTGACTTCAATATTTCTGTTAAAAGCAGGGAATGTTTTCTGCTAAATATAATTTCTAACATGATCATATGCTGTAATACAAAAAGTAAATTACTGTTGCCTTTCAGGATGTCCCTTTTAGGCAGTGAAATGAATTGCAAGTCAAACATTTCCATTTTCAGTCCAAATATTTGCTGTCTAGACTAAAGACAACATGCTAAGCAACCTCAGTAAAATCGGTTCACATTACAAAATCTTTGATTCCCAGTCCCTCAAAGCTTAGTGAAACACCATTGCCTTGTCCAGTCTATCCATTTATATTGTCTTATTTCCACGAATGTCAACTTCATACTTTTCTTTTAAGTGCAAATACCTCTTTTGCTCAGGTACTGCAGCAGCACTCAAAGAAAAGCGAGATTCTTGGTCTCAAAAATCATAGCAGCAACATGTAAACTTAGTCTAGGAATTTGTCTTTTTTAACTGTGAAAATAATGCCATAGATTAAGGAGGATCTTCTCACACCAGAGCACTGAAGGTTGAAGACAGGTGATGAACTCAAGTTCTCTCTATGGAAAAACAGTTCGCCAACACAGTAACTACATTGTAACTCTGATGTCACCAACCTACAACCCCATGTAACTATTAAGCCAACCAAGTCAATTGGACCTATTCATAATTTCACTTTTAGCACACTAATACCACACACCACGGCACACCATTAAAAAAATATGCAAACAGAAAAACACAGGAATTATATCCCACCTCACTTCCCTTATTTCAATAAGACATCAAAAACTGGATCTGTTGCAATACCACCACTGAAACAGATACAAAGGACACTTCTAATTTCCAGAGTATTGTTTCTCCCCTTGTATCTACTTTCTAACTTGGAAACAGGCAACAAAATTTATTTCAATCACCATTTTCATTCAGTGGTCACTGATGAACCAACCATGTGATACACAAAATCAAGACTAAACCCAAAGGTTTTTTTGAAGATATGCACTACACTGTCCTTTATGTGGAGCTGTTAGAGAACACTCATTTGACTTGGAGAAGGATAAAGAATCCAAGGCAAGACACACTTGAGTTTGTTCAAGTAATCATGTTTACTTACAATCTAATACACTTTCAGGCAAGAATTATTGAAAAAAGGGGACATCTTTGATTTAAGAAAAAAAAAAAAGCTGAAGTTGCCAACAAGCAAAAGGAGCAGTTCCACGTTATGTCAGCATAACACTGACCATATTTCATAACTTCCTACCCTCAAATTTACACATACACAGCACATCCATTTCAGCTTTGAAGCTTATTCACAATTGTATTTCCTAAGACCCCTTATTTTGTTAAACCACTGGTATCAGATATTAAAAGTTTAAAAAGACACACTAATACTTCAAGTATTTTGACTGACAAAAACACCTTTCAATAGAAATATAAGTTTACTACCACATTAGTCATTGCTTCACTATAAAAATATCTGAAAAGAAGTCCCAAGGACTATCAGAGTTGCAGCACAAGGGGCAGAATCCAAAACTATGTAGTTTTCAACACACTGCCTTTAGAGTTTATCCATCACTAAACTTGTTGCCTACAGCAGATCTGCAGGTTTCCAAAAATCTGAGAAGAATGGACAGAAGCAAATTTCTCACTTTCTCCCCTTAGTCAATCCTTGTTCTTGTATTTAGGAGGTAGTAGTTTACATCCTGACCAATTAAGTGGCACGAGAACATTTTTTTTTTTTAGTGAATAAGAGGCCACGAGTCTGTTTGACCTTGACAGATTTTTCTCTCAATTCAAATGAAAACACGCAGATATGAAGTCAGGGTGCTGCACGTTTTGTACTTTTGCATGTGGTACAAGCACAGGCATTACTCAGCCTCCAAACAGACCCTCCCTTCCACAGGGCACTGACGTAACAGCTGACCAGGAACAGCCCTTTACTGACAGCCACTTGTCAGCTGCCCAGTTCTCTGTAAGCCCTTCAATCATACAGCCTGACCTATCAAAGTCCTAATCTCCTTGCAACTCTTCCTTCCTGTATCTATAATTTCACCGTTACACTATGAAGATAAGTCTGTGTTTTCTTCCAGATTTAAGAGTTTGCTGGCAGTTTATCTGAAAACTGCCTCTGTTTTAAGCAGCTTAGACACACTTTATCTAACACCAGAATATCACTACAATTTATTTGTAATTTCTAATATGAACTCAACTCAAACTGAACTGATATACAGCTGTTGCACTCATTTGGATACCAAAAAAGTTGTATTGAAGGGTTTCTTTATAAGCTTGTTTTTAACTCCTATGTAGTTAAAGACTGTAGTTCAAACAGTTGCCTGGCATGACTCAGGACTATGAAAGAAGCAGCAGCCAAGGGAAGGAATCCTCCAGTTGACATAACCCTTGGGTCATGAAATCATCCCAGTTTCTACTGCCAGAATCACTTCTTTTATTCCAGCTTCTATCTAGCCACGAAGTCAATCGGCAAAACTTGTCAGGAGAAATATTTACACTTACACCTCTGCCAGTTTAATCTTGCAGAGACCTGGCTTCACTTCCCACCTCATTCCCCAAGGTCAAGCAGAATGAGCAAACTATTATTTACTGGAATTTAATCAGAGTTGACATCTCTCAGCAGTTCACAGTTAAGCATCTTCCAACTTAAATAATCTACTTGCAGCCAACTTCAAAACACCCTTTGGTGCTGCTGCTCTTGGTCCAACACTTCTAACAACGCATGAGCTATTTGACATTCTCCTTGCAACCTACTTCTCTGTTACTGCTTCCACTCTTTCAATGACTTATCCAACAACGATTTCTGCTCATCTATGCTCATCTTTCTCCCTTGCATTAGTTTCCCTTTTCCTTCAGGGAAACTCAAGCGGCCTCTCTTGGTCAGGCTACATTGTACATTCATATTCTAGCCACTATAACTATGTGATGAAACCCATCCCTAGGGCATTAAGTGGGTTACACTGTACCAGGCCAACATACTGTCTGCTTTGTAGCGAATGAAAACAAAAACAAAACACCAAGGGGAATGAAACTGTTTGAAACCAACATCAACCCCCTAAGGACTTCTTACAAGCCTTTTTGCTGGGAAATTTTTAATCACTGTGAAACACTTGTGTAAAATTCTAATCCTTAGCAGCTGAAAAGTCTGTTTCTCATGATTTATTACTAAATTGACACAAAATAAAACAAATCTTGAAATCTAAATATCTTATTTGACCCTCTACAATTTTTTTCCACATATTTTTAATTTAAGACAATGAATAGTTGGTTTGAGCTCTCAAAGCAAAACAAGGACTACTAGAATTTGGGGTCTTTTTAATACACACTGTCTATTTTAACTTTACAGAAAGGGCTTCACTAAAATTAAGACAACAAACAGAGCTCCCTACAACCTGAAAGAAGACAGGGGGAAATAACAGTTCATTATAAATTTGATGTCGGTATGAAATATAGATATGGCTGTACCCTCCTTTGGTGAGGTTTCTCTAGCAATAAAAGTGCTTTTGGGTATATATATCTGAGAAACAGCTCTTCCTCCAGTCTGCCATTATAGCTTGTTACCTTATAAACTATTATAAAGTCATGGAACACTAAAAAAATTAAAACAAACAAAAAAAATCCTCCCCAAACCCTACACAATAAAAAAAGCAAACCAGCCACACACAACAACCCTTGCTCTAAAAAAAGCATCAACAACTTCAGTGTTGCACAACACTTTAAAAGTAAAGACAAATAAAACCCACATGCTTATTTAGCATAGCTGTAAATTACTCTGGACAAGAAGGAAAACAACTTGTAAGACAGGAGGCTGCATGACAGCTATCTGCAGGCAAGCGTTTTAATTTGTGACAAAAATTTAGTCAAGAAATCCCCTATTTGCCTATCCCACCCAAGTTAATAAAAATTAAGCACTTCCTATGTTTCTCGTTATATGTAACCTTTCTATAAAGGCCACTAACAGAGGTTTTTAAGACTAGATTTCTTGCACAAGTTACATGTGACATGGAATTACACTGCCCATTAACCACCCGGACGTCAGCGACTCGCCAATCCTGCCCTATCCCCATCCTTATCCTCCCCAGTCAGCGCCACACCTGAGCCCCGCCAATCCTGCCCTATCCCCATCCTTATCCTCCCCGGTCAGTACCACACCCGAGCCCGCCAATCCTGCCCTATCCCCATCCTTATCCTCCCCGGTCAGCGCCACACCTGAGCCCGCCCAGCCCCATCTGCCGCCACGGGAAACTCCACCGGCCCCGCAGAGGGGCTGGATCGAGTCTCTGGTTCAAAAAATGAGAACTGAAACCCCAGGGCGCCCTGAGCAGTCCTGTCCCTCTTCAGCAGAGGATCGATTAGGTTGGAAAACACCTCCAAGATCACCGAGTCCCACCTATGACCGAGCACCACCGTGTGAGCCAGACCATGGCACTCAGTGTCACGTCCAGTCTTCCCTTAAGCACCTCCGGGGACGGCGACTGCACCTGGGCAGCCCATTCCCAGCACACAGCAACGAGAAAAGGTGATAAAAGGAGCCCTAATATTTCTTCTTTTTCCGATTTGAAACGTACTGACGACACAGGGACGAAACCGAGTTTCAGCCTGGCAGAGCAGAGATCTTTATCAGTGCCGGGGAAGCGCTGCGGGGTCGGCGCTGGGAACAGCCCGGCACAGGACCCGCTTCCCGAAGGAGCCACCGCCTGCCCGGAGTCACGGGATCCCGGATCACGCCACATTCCCCACCTCCCGCACGGGCTCCGGGCACCGCCCGGGGCCTCCTCCCACCGCGGCCTTGGCCGGGGCTGCCCTCCCGCTCCACGCAGGCCGCGCCGGGAGCACCCGGGGGCACCGGGGGAGCGAGCGGGGAACGCGGCGACAAGGGCAAGGAAAAGAACGCAACCTCACTGGGCTCCAGACCGCGGGAAGGCGAGAGCCGCCGCTCCCGGGCGCGCTGGGGAGGCCGCTCCCGGCCCGCGGGAAGGGCTGTGGCCGCTCCTGCCGCCGCTGCCGGGCCCGGCCCCGCTCCCGCTGCGCCACCGGCGGGCCCTGCGCACCCAGCCAACATGGCCGCGCGCGGGGCGGGGCGCGGCCACGTGAGCCGAGTCCCGCGCGCCAGACCCCGCCCACAGGCACTGAGCCCACGCCCCCCCGAGGGGAGCGCGCGCTCTGCCCGGAGCTGCGGAACGGGGAGTGGGAATTGAGTGGGCATGGGAGTGGGAATGGGAATGGGAATAGGAGTAGGAATGGGAATTGGAATGGGGATGGGGATGGGAGTAGGAATAGGAATGGGAGTGGGCGTGGGAATGGGAATAGGAGTAGGAATGGGAATTGGAGTGGGAGTGGGAATGGAAATGGGAATTGGAATGGGGATGAGGATGGGAGTGGGAATGGGAGTAGAAATAGGAATGGGAGTGGTCGTGGGAATGGGAATAGGATCAGGAATGGGAGTGGGAATAGGATTAGAAATGGGAATGGGAGTGGGGATGGGAGTGGGAGTAGGAGTGGGAATAGGAGTGGGAGTGGGAATAGAAGTGGGAGTGGGAATGGGAATGGGAGTGAGAATGGGAGTGGGAATGGGGAGTGGCTATGCCCACTGCCAGCGCACGGCACGGCCTGTTGAGGGCTGTGCCTCCCATGGATCACTATTGTGTGATGCCTGAGAGCGGCCATTCCGTTCTGCCGGAAACAGATCCCACTTTTTTGCTCCTGAATGTTCCGCATTATTCAGCTCTGGAACGCCTTTATAAAGCATTTGGAGGTCGAAGTCATGTATTAAAGGCAGTAATCTCAGTGTGCTCCACATTAAAGGACCCCAAGCAAGCAAACTCACGATTGTAAGGCAGATCCACTTTACAAGTAGAAACATTTAAAACTATACATGTGTCAATGAAGGAATTCACCAAAATACAAAAAGCACACAGTTTAAAAAAGAGCCAGGCCCTCTTTTTTTAATGTAGTAATTCAGAATAATGCCAACCTGACTGTTTAAACAAGATCACAAGGAGAAAAAGGCTAAAGAAGCTGGTGATAGAGTCTTTTCTGTGCTCTTACCACGGGGATAGGTCAAAATATAATTAAAATGAAAAGAGCAGAAATGAAAGAGGTTCCCACATCATCAAGAGGAATAGGTGATGACAGGCATAAGTAGACCCATTTCCTCATGCAGTCATCACATGCTTCCCATCAAAAGGGAGATGCAATCAGACTGGAATTGCCACTTGCAGGGTTGTCTTGTTTTGGATCAGACCTATAACACGGCCCAAAGAGTGGAAAACAAGATCTCAGTGTTGTCAAAAACAGATGTCTCCTACTGGCAGGAGCAGGATTATTAAAAGGCAGTCCATGCTAGAGGCAAATCTGATGATACCAGACCCATTCTTATGTAACAAAGCAGGACTTAGAAAATTTTCAAGTACTTTTTTCCTGGGATTTGCTTTCATTCAATGCTATACTAAAATACAAGTGCTGGAGAGGTGGAAAAATGGACTCTTTAAATTATGGTAATTCTAAGACATAAATGTTCTGATCAGTTATGGCATTGTCATTTAAAAAGAAAAAAAAATCTTCATTTAGAAGTGGTGAAAGTAATTATTCTATTTTGCACTTAATACCTTGTGAGGTAAAGCTACCATGGTTTTGGTTTGAGACAACACTGGTTCTCAGATACTTGGATACATTTAATGAAATTTAGAATCACAGAATAGTTTGGATTGGAAGGGACCTTTAATGGTCATTTAGTCCAATCCCCCTGTAATGAGCAGGGACATCTGCAACTAGGTCAGGTTGCTGAGAGCCCCATCCAGTCTGACCTTGTTTCCAGGAACAGGGCATCTACCACCTCTCTGGACAACATATTCCAGTGTTTCACCACTCTCACTGCAGAAAACATATTCCTAGTCTGAATATAGTCAGTCTGTCCAGTCTGGATCTACACTTCTTTAGTTTACAAATGCAGTCAGTCTGTCCAGTCTGGATCTACACTTCTTTAGTTTACAAATGTTACCTCTTGTCCTACTGCAACAGGCCCTGCCAAAAAGTCTGTCCCCATCTTTCTTACAAGTCCCCTTTAGATCCTGGAATGCCACAATGGGGGGGTCTCCATGGAGCCTCCTCTTCTCCAGGTTGAACCATCCCAGCTGTCTCAGACTATCCTCATAGGAGAGGTGCTCTAGCCCTCTAATCACCTTGGTGGCTCTCTTCAGGATTCACTCCAACAGGTTCATGTCCTTCCTGTGCTGGAGACCCCAGGGCTGGATGCAGCACTGCAGGTGGGGGTCTCACAAGAGTGGAGTAGAGAGGCAGAATCCCCTCCCTCAGCCTGCTGGTCATGCTGCTTTTGACTCTTTCTGGACTGCAAGGACACATACCCAGGGCATGTCCAGCCTCATCCACCAGCAACCCCAAATCCTTCCTGTCAGGGCTGCTCTTCATACATTCTCCTCCCAGTCTGTGTTGACACCAGGATTGCCCTGACCCAGGTGCAGCACTTTGCACTTGGCCAAATTGATCCTCATGAGATTCAGATGGACCAACTTCTTCAGCTTGTCCAGGTACCTCAATTTTTTCAAGTTCTAGTTAGAAACAAAATTCTTGAATTTCTCAGATAAGATGTATTTTTATTTCTTTTCCATTGGAACATAAAAGAAAATAGAAAAGAACCATGGTGTAACCATAGCTATTATGCTTATGATTTTATGGGCATAATGGAGCCTCACAGGGTTACACTCATGGTTAATACACAAGCATAAGGGCTTGAGGATCAGGAACTGAATACCTTTTCCCCTTGTGTCCACTCTGTTACTATTATTCATGTATGTAACAAAACCAGTATTTGCTGTAGAACAAATAATGCCACTGATAGGGCCAGGCACATCATGTATACCTGCTGGTTCTGGGGTCAGATGGAATAAAATGCCCAGCCAGGGTGTGGTTTGAAACATGTGCAGAAAACCACTCCCATTTTAAATTCTGCAGAGGTCACAGGGTCCCAAAGGTGAGTGCTCTGGGGTCTGTACCTGCCTGAGGCTGCTCCCTGACCATCCCAGTGGAGGTGAGCAGGGCTGGGACAGTGCTGGTGGGAGCAGCTGCTTGTTGCCAGCAAGAGCCACGTTTTGGCTCAGACACTGAACAAGCCCCTGGTGGTCCATTCCTGGCCCCCACCTTGTGCCCCAATCCCCATGAACACCACGACCTTCTCCCCAGACCTGCCTGGTTCTCACTGGAGTCTTGGCAGATTATTATCACCAGACCTGTCCTGCTCTTCTTGTTTGGGTGCTGTGGGGCAGTGACCCTTTTTACTGAAGTCGCTGTCCCTGCATGCCTTGTCACCCACCCTCCACTCCTGGCTCACCTGCTCCTGCGCAGCAAACTGCCCTTGCTGGTCCCTCACATGTACCATCACCTGAAAGCTGACTTTGCACCTTGAGGATTTAATTCACAGAAGGGTATTCATGAAGTGGTGTTGTTAATGTCACATCATAACAAACAGCACAAAAAACATCCCAATGGCAAATAAAGGGCAAATTTCTCGTGTGAGTATGGGTAAGTTCTGTATCAGCAAAGCTCTCCTATAACAGAGCTTGTGAATAATGCTTTTTGCCTTGTAGCTGGCAAGGAGACTTTATCCCATCCTGGCAAGTGATAACATGGCCTCAATAAAACATGACTTTGTCACCTCTTGGCTGAATTACAGCAGTACAAAATAAGGGACATGAAGTCATCTGCCTTTATGGCTCTGTTCATACCAGAATGCAGCAAACCAGCCCTCAAGCAATCTAAGAAATTATCAAAGTGCTCTTGTTTCTTTCCTTATCTTCAGGCAGTGAATTGGCCATTACACCCTGAAGAGTCTTGGAAGGACTGTAATTCAGCATATTTGCTCCTTAACCACAGCCTGTTACCAGGTAACTTTGCTTTTTGCCAGAAAAAAAGAGCTGTTTAAAGATTTGCAGTCCTTGGTTTCAGTAGCAAATGTACATAGCACAGCAAAGGCATGCATTTTAAATAAAAAATAAACAGCCCAAATTTCCTTCTTATTTTGAAAGCAAGAAAGCAATAAATAACAAATGGCAGCGAAGTACTCCCCTAAAAATTGCACAGTAAGAGAGTTATGAGGGAGATGGAAAAGGCGCTCAACAGAACAGAAAGAAACAGATCTGGCAGTGGATCTCTAAGAATCACTGGTGTTAAGGGAGTGACATTGATTTCTATTAACAGAGCGCTTCTCAGAATACCATGTTTGTTTTTTCATTGAAAATTGGATGAAATTCATTGTTAATTTAGCTCTCATCTTCTTAAGATATAAGCTAAAGGCTGCTTGATCTTTGAGTGCAATTTATGTTTAAGACTTTATTGCTACTGTTAAATCACAAGATTCAAGAAGCAGCTGAATTTACAGCACCTGTGGAAAACCCAGTGAAAACAAATACAGACTTCAGCCTCATTCAATATACATTTGTCCTCTGTTTGTGTGGATCACCTCTAATGTCACACTCCCTTTTGGAGTAGCACCATGGACATCTTAAACATCGTACCAAAATTAATTGTCTACATTTAAAAAAGCTAAGAGATCTTTTTAGCACCTGGAACAAACTGAAAAAAAAGATGACTTCAACAAAATAAAGCAATCTCACTTTTCAAAGCTTTTCCTTTATTCTTGTTTCTAGACCCCCATAATCCCTGTAATCCAAGAGATCTACATACTCCTGCTGGCACATACGCTGTGTAGTTGCAAGTTGACTTTTTAGAGACATTTTGAGACAAAGCATACAATCTTATCCAGTCAAATATTTTAAGCCTGCACAGTTACACAATCTAGGTAGGGACAATATAACCTGTTGACAAACTGTGAAACTATGACCACACCTACTTAAATAAGAGCAATGATTTACTTGAATGACTGTCTTTCATACTTGGCACTTCAAGTCTGTAGACTATTCTCATATGTAGTGGCACATGCTGCCATACATGACATTTGCTTTCTACTAAATATTTCAAGTAATGAGCATCAGATACAAATATAGATGAAAAAATGGCCAAATCGGTAAAGAACTGTGCTGGGTAAAAATAACAAAAAGCATAAGATGATTAAGAAGGTAACACAGTAATCTATAATTTTGTATACAGTTGCACTAACTGTTAAATGTGAAGTTGTGGGTAGCATGTTTGTCAGCATGAACTAAGCATAAAGTAAAATCAAAACTAGATGAGCTTTTCCACCAGCCCTGGAACAACAAAGCCTCATTTCCTAGAGATGTGTCCTCGGCATACTTACAATGCAGTTCACTCTCCCTGTCTCCCAACACCTTCTGCTCTTTTCTGCCAGTATTCCCAGATTTCCTTGTCCCAGACTACCATCTGGGCAAGCAGGGGCATATATTTTGCCTGGCTTTTAGGTAATATTAAAAACTGTTGGTGTTGAACCAGCAGCTTGCAGCTTAGATGAGGTAACTCCTGAGTAAAGGTTAAAGGCGTCATCTCTTTCAACAGGAACAGAAATTCTTTTCATCATTACTGGATTTCACTAAATTTACCAAACATATTCTCATTTTTCAATGTCTAGTTTTAATTGGACTTGCTACAGAGCCAACTCTTGAGTTCTTCAGTTGTTATTGGGAAGGAAGGCAATGGAGAAATGTCTGCTAACAATGTATCACCATGGAAAACTACTTTAAAATGCTGAGTTTACAACTGCAAGGGTACAAGAGCTCTTGCCCTAAGAGCTCTGACTGCTCTTAAACAGCATAAAGTTAAGGGATAGCTTTAAGAGGGGCATGGTTATAATCCATTTGATGACTATCTGTAGTTATTAATCTTATGGTTTCTATACCATAATCTGCAACTGCAGTTGCTAGTAACTGGATTTTATTATTTACACATCTTAGAAGAAAGATCAAGATGTGAAAGTGTAGCAACCAAAAGGCTAGAACCAGCTCGCTGCGGCTGGCACAGCTCACTCAGATGGCAGTGAGGCAGGCTTGCTTGGGGGTCTGAAAAGTTTCAGATACTTGCTGTTTACATTTTCTTAGCTGCTCAGTAAACATGGATCTGTAGATACAGCTTAGCATTACACATTTAGTGATGAGCAGTTCAAAACAAAGTGATGTTACATACTACGTCACAAATGTAGTCAGTAGCACAACTATAAATTTTACCCTTGGAATATACTCTGTAAAAAGTACCATCTATGCCTTGCAACATTTCCCTTTGCCAAGACAAAACTTGGATAAGCTCTACGTTACTGGAAAGGCTTCTAAGCCAACTGCAGGCAGAAATTATTTATAAGTGTCTGGTGTTCACAGCTAAAATAGTCTTCTGCTACACGATGTTCTGACACAGCACAGCACGGGCACACAACTCTCCTCAACAGGACCACGACCTTCAAATTGACTGCATACAATGTTGTGCTTACTGTGAAACAGTAACACAGAAGTCTTTGCTTTCCTCTAGATTCATTGACAGCTAAAAATAATACTTTACAGAAGTACTCCCGCTTAAATAAAGCAGGGCTACTTGTAAGCAGCAATGCAGCACATGGGTAAGGGCTGGGAAGGAAAGGCAGACATTACCTGACTGGTTACACATCTGAACACTGAGAGTCTGGCCTAAAGTTTTAATATATACTTTACAGCAGTGCAATTCCCCTAGAACACTCATTTTCACATGACAAGAATCTAAGTAATGTCACAGTCAATACATCACTGAAACTCAGCTGTTAATACTTTCCAGAATGGAAAGGTTTGTCTCTTTTTCAGTAGAATAGTTTAAATGTCTCTTTGTAATGTCAAGTTACAAACCATTCCCCCATATACAAATAAAGGCCTGTCTTTTAGTCCTGGCTGGCTTTTAGTTAAACAGCTATTTTCTCACCTCATGCCCCTAAACTCCTTTCTCTGACAGGTCATGTGGCCAGAGAGCTCCAGGGCAGTGACTCAGCCCAGAGGAGCTGACCAGCCCCAGCTGTGCCAGAGCCAGATGGGTGCAGAAACTGTCCTCAATTCCTCCAGCAAACACTCACCAGGTTTTTCTGCTCTGCTCATGCATTCTAACCTTGAACTGAAAAAGGCCTGTTGTGCATTTGTAAAAGATACAGGGCTGTTACTTAAGTGAGAAGAACACTAAGATAATTTTTTTTTATAAATAAATGCATATAGTATATAATCAGTGGGAATCCTGTTAACTCTGGAACAAAAATGTGTATAAAAACATTAGCTATTGATTTCCTTCTATTAATAGCTTCTAGTTAACTAGAATGCACTATATAAAAACATTAATTTTCTCATTAATGTTTAGACAAGATGTTCCTATTCAAGAGAGTATATGAACTCAGAAAATAATTAATGCCCATTAATTTCATGCCTTTTTAAAAAAAAATAAATTAAATAATATATTTATATATTTTGCTTAAACAATCCATTCTCTCATCCTGCATTAATATCTTAACAGTTGCAGAACACATCATCTTACACTGTAAATCTGGACTGCACACTGATAGGCTGTCACAAGTCCTGTTTCTCTTCCAATAGCTATAAAAAGCTAAAGCAGGATTTCATTATTGTTTTAGTTTGTTAGGTGCTTTGTTCCTTTTTTTTTTTTTTTGGTTGTTTCTTTTTTTCCTGTTAGAAATTACCTCTCAAACCAACTTAATAATCTAAAACCTACTTGCAAAAGGTGATTTAATTAAGCAATGAATCCATGCTGAACATTCTGCAATGTGTGCAAGTATGTGAACTGCAGTTTTGAAAACAATTTGTTTACTGTAAATGAAACTTAGGTTCTGTGGAAGAACTCCTGCTGAAGGTAACACAATTTTCAAGTACTTAGTCCCTTGAGAAAAAAATGCAGCATTTGTAATGTTTTTAATGGTTTATTAGTGAATATTTTACTCTTACATACAGTGTAACCATTTTTTCCCTTTACCTTTTTATTTCTTTACATATTTACATAACTTACAACCACATAGATTTATTCAAGTCATCTTCAACATTACATTAGCAATTTTTAAAAAATGATTTTGCAGATTTTACTACCACCATCTATATAATACCAATACAGAATTTCAAGTTACAGTTTCAACAGAGCTACCTTCTCATATCGATGTTTCCAAACCACTTATTACAGAGGGATCGTGTTACAAACAAATCCATCTGCTGTGATACCACTGTTCTCCACATTCATTACAAATAACATAAGTCAACATTTGTTCATCTGGACTTGTGTTTCGCACCCAGCCTGGAAGAAAAAGAGTTCCTCTGGCGATCACAGTGACAGTGCAATCAAATTTTTCACAGCGCCTACACTTAATTTTGTTTGTCTGTGTGCCATTAATAACTTGTGGAAGCTGATGTTCCTGAACAGATGATTCTGTGTACAGAGCCCTGAGCTGTTTCAGTTCATCACTGGCCATTTCCATCACTGTCATCTCAGCAAAAGCCTTTGGGCTCAAAGTCCCTGTAAAAAGGTTATGTTTCAAGTGGTAATTTTTAGGGTTCTTCAAGTTGGAGATTTTACTTCTGATGCAATTTTTGTATTTTTTGTCATTTTTAGCATGAAGAGCAAAAACATGTTTTTCAATTTCTTTAGATAACTCTAGCCATTTAACAGTTTCTTCTTCTTCTTTGGCAGAACCACTCAAAGCTTTATAGAGAAGATCTGTACATTTACACCTCAGAGCTCCCATTGGGTCCTGCTGCAGACCTGCTTCCTTAACAACAGACTTAGAATCTTCATTAACAGTGTGTTGTTCCTCAAAAGAAAGCTGATTCATACTGCCTTCTGCATTGTTACATACTGTATTTTTAACAGTTTCTGATGGGACCAAAATGCTGGAACTAGTACCCCCTAATGCCTCCTGCTGACATGGTCCTTCGGACAGTGGCTGCTCTTGAGGAACCACATGGCCATCCTCAATTTCCTCTTTCACAAACACAGAAACTGCCTTTTTAACTTGCATTGGCTGAACACAGTTATTCCTGTAAAGTGCTTTCCACTTTGATAATAACTGCTTTGCTCTCTTTTTCAGCCCTCCTGAAGGGGAGCTCTTCAGTACTCTGTATACAGCCTTGGCAACTTCTGTCCCCTGAAGACCTTCTGTAGTCATATCAACATCCTCAAGCTCCTTAAGATGATCCTCAATATCTTGCAAATTGTTCTCAGACAGTAATTTTTCAATACAATGGGCTCTATGTACAATATTTTTCAGATCAGACATTTTTAAACCTGAAAGCAAAAAAAAAAAAAACTACCATAATTTTTGCTGCATTTATGACATTAATTCATCTTCCTCATATTCACACACAGTTTTCTTTTTCATGTTATGTTATTTTACACTATTTTATTTGTATAAATCACTGGGTTTGCCACCATTTTCTTGAAATTGTCCTGAAAAAATGCAAACAGCCCAGCTAGTGGAATTCATGTTGGGAAAATACTGTCAGATAGGAGAGCCCAGAGGGACTGGGGAAGGTAAGTGACTACAAATAAACTCTGTACAAGTCACAATGACACAAAATAATAGAAGAATGAAAGCGTGTCCAAACCCTCACATTGTAAGGTGCATTTTTGGCTGCTGTTTTCTGTGGATTGTGTGCTTGGTTGTTTTTTTTCTTTTTGGTTTTAAATTAGTAATTCCTATACCTATACACGAACTTACAATTTTTTTTCACAAATTCTTGTGAAAAATGCTGAGATGTTTGGCTATCTGTGGGGTTTTTACAGTGAAATCTGCACATTTCCACCTAGTTTCTCATAAGAATCCCTGTAGGTAAATTCAAATACATGAGATTTGGCATTAGAAGACTAACTTGGAGTAGGGAGCAACATGTAGCATAGCTATGTTTTTCACAATTTCTTTTTGTTTTGCTAATGTATCTTATAGCCTGTATAATGGAGTCATTGATAAGGGTAGAAAATAGATACAGGCATTAAGAATGGCCCAGAAAAGATACAAAGTTAGGCAGCTTAAGAACGTGCAGTCACTTTGTTTTAGTTAATTTTAAATTCTACAGCAGACAGATGAGGTATCTGTGAATTGTTTGTGGTTTTTTTCATTTCACACTTTTTCCTCAAGCCTTTGTTACTTCAAAAGAAGAAAGTTAACCAGCTAATGAGGGCTTGGCATCTGACCAAAAACTACTGACCTACATGAGTTTTTCATGCACTTGATGGAGTTGTCAGTATTTTCAGGCGTTTTGAGATCTTTTTTATATCACCATAATTTGATATTAGGGATTTCTTCAATTAGTGAACAGTAAGTAGGTGAAAACATTTTATTTGGAACTGCAAAGTGAAGGTTTGGGGCTACTCTGCAGGAAGTTTAAGTAAGTGAACTGACATAAATCAGTGCATCTTAGGCCCAAAACACCATTCTGGTTCCTAGATGACCCTCAACTTTTCACTTCCTATGCAAGAGATCATGCTGTATCTGTTCCAAAAGTTTCTCTATAGCTGTTAACGGAGAAACAATTCAGAGTTGTAAACTTTTACCTGATGTCCCCACTTCTGCCCTTTCCCTTGCTAGCTCTGGCATCATATTACATTTGGATTATCAGGACAGGGAAGCTTAAAAACAGTGACAGTAGCAGAACAGTTTCAAAATAATGACATCTACCAATATTGAAAATTCTTAAAAGTTAAAGACAAATCTCTCTACTTTCTTACAGCTGTAGCATTATTAAAGTACACTCCCATATATTCCAACATGTAAAGGAAAACAAAAGGAGGTTTTCAGAATGCAAAGTGTCATGGCTTGAATAAGATTTCCTTTTGATTTCTTTTCATGAAGCCCTTTGACCAAAAAATGCTCAGTGCATTGTTATTGCAACTTTACACACAAAAATATGTTTACACTACTAATGTTATTCTTCTACTTGCTGAAAAGGCAAATTAAATATAGAATGTAGAAATGAATGGCGTGTTGGGAGCGTTGTGTTCCTCTTTTCTTTGGAGTTAGTCTTCTAAAATTTATGCACAAAATCAGTGTTTTGTCTGAAATTGCATACATCCTGATTGTACTCTAGAAAAACACATCTGCCTGAGAGAGACAAGGCTGGCTACACACACCCACATGTAAAGGAGCTCATAAACAGCATCACTGTTTCCATGATGAAAACTCCTGAGAATGGGACAAGTGATGCAGCTGGGAAATGTGCATGCTCTGCTGCTTTCTATGACCACCTAGCCAGCTAACTTGTTTTCTGTATGACAGGAAGTTCAAGACTTAGGTAGGGCCCTCAGAGCTACAAAAAGAAAAGGAAAGAGAACTTGTTTCTATAATCCTGAACCACAGAACAACCCAATCTCCACAGTGAATGCTCTGAGCATTAACTTAACCTGTATTCAAACAGCTCATTCTTGCCTAACATTTTGAAGTCTTGCAAGACCCCAATAATGGCTATTACAGAAACTGATTTATTACTCAGGAAGGTTCAAAATCAGAGAAACAAGATGCAGACTTCAAATACTTAAGTTGAACCCTGTGCATTGTCATCCTGAACAGCACATGTAAGTGCATTTGCTCCTCTGCTCTGCTGCAGGAACATGCAGAAGCTGTCAGTAAAGCAGTGCTTTCTCATGTAGGGCAGCCCTCACTAGGCAGGACAGTTTTTTGGCTCCAGGACACTAAGTAGCTGACATTAGAAAATTATTATCTGCTGATTTACTGCAATCCAGGGCACAGCTGGTGAGACAGTTCTGTGTTCAACCATTATGATTATCCTATGCCTTAGAATCAGTTCTGTTTCTTCCAACACACTCCAAATGTAATTTTCTTCGGTTCTTGTACCTATCTATGTATATACTGTATTACGCTCACATACTATAAAATATACTGACCCAAATGCAAGATGACTTCATACAGGACTATGGACACACAGAGAAATTACCACACACAAAGTGTGTATATATAAATATATATATACACACAAACAAACACACACACACAGACACACATATATATATGGCCAGACTTGGCAAAGGAAGATTTGGGAAGGGCTCTCCCCACATGGGTGTGCCCTTCCAGCCTGCACAGTGGATTTTTCAGGTGAGGCACAGCGTGCACAGAACTGGCC